>CM070631.1:14443868-15043868 GCA_036346255.1 Ampelocalamus luodianensis
AAGACGGTGGTCTCTGTCGATCAGTGCAACGAGAAAGGATACTCTATTGTAAATGTGGAGCGTGTGGACCGGCCAAAATTGATGTTTGACATTGTGTGCACTCTTACGGACATGCAATTTACTGTCTTCCATGCTTCAGTTTCTTCTCATGGGCCTTTTGCATGTCAGGTATTTGTGCTGCCTATGTTTTTGTATTGCAAATATATATAAGCAAAGCACAATCTTGGACTCACTTTTGTAGGACTACTACATCTGGCATAAGGGTGGACATATGCTAGACATCGCTGACGAAAGATGCCTAGTTGTGAAAGGCTTGAAGGCTGCTGTCAAACGTCGAACTTGTCTGGATGGATAAATTTTATTGGATCGTTCATTTTCACATCAATCTGATGTTCTTTTTTTCCTTTAGTTGTAGCAAAAGATAGATTTTGGTATTATACTTTCCAGCAGCATTAGTAAATTCCATCCTCCTTAGTAAGATGGATGAAGCTTGTTAAACTAAAAGCCCATGACCAAGTAAAATGCACATTGTTGTTGAATTGTCTTCATTAAAACCAGGAAGGTTTGAAAGATTTGATTGCAGTGAGCAGCATCTGGGTGTCCAGACGTATAGTATAGTTCTGCCCTTCTGTCTGCTGTCGCAACTTATTACTTTTATCCCATACATAACACCAACGTTATTGCGGTTACTTAGTTCCAGTTAACTATTTTTATATTCTTATGAATGCTTTTAGGGTGTGAAGCTCGAGCTATGCAGAGATTATAGATCATTATCACTAAGCGTAGTGTAGTGGAAGAAGAGTTAGAGCGGCTGATCCGCGTAGATGTAATGGTCGTAGTTGATCGTCCAACGTCTTTGGTCATCGATCGTCTTCTTCAGGCCACTCACATTCCTTACGTAGATCGCGGATCGTCCTCAATCAGCGTGGCGACAATCGCGGCAGGCGCATATATGGTATCCACACGTTCGGGGTGGGCGCGTACCGACACTACCACGCGGGCCATCGAGATGGTTCTAAACCACGATCGCAGACGGTTTCGAGCGTCTAATTTATCGTCTGTAATAACAGCGATTATCACGACGGTTTTTGAGCCGTCGTGATAAGTCACAATACAGATGGTTCATATAAATAAGCGCATGTGACGCCAACTATCCGCAGACGGTTTCTACCACACGCAATGCACGATATATCGACCATCCGACAGTTGTGTTTACCAAGCCTGTGTATCACAAATGGTTAGTGCACAAAAACTATCGTGATATGTGGCCATCACGAGCGGTTGTGTGTTCTGAACCGTCTATGATAGTTCTCTCTGTATATATAATTTTTTTTTGTTTTTGGTTAGCCTAGAAAAGCTAGCCATGCCCTCTGAAAACAATATCGAATATGAGACAAGCAAATATACAAATACATAGATACATCACGAATACACATATATCGACCACATGTACACATATATATCACGATAAACAAATTTCTGATTGATTATAGATGAATTGTCATAATATTTTTACAACATGTTTACAAATCAGTGAAAACATTATTTGTCACTAAAATTTTATTGATCCCGCCAAAGTGAAACTCTCCTTTTAGGTCAATGACCACTTCTTTATGAAGGTGGCAAGCCGTCCTCGAATTTTAGAGTTCATTCATTTATCTTAATACTTGAACCGATGTTGATGCCTTGTCACTAGTAAGAGTAAAGTCGTAAGCATTTATACATATTTATTGATAAGTAGAAATAATTATTGTGAGATTGACAAACCTCTAGATCCTTCGTTGTCCTGTAGCTACCACCCATGATTTCTTGCATATGGCGGCAAACATAGAATCCACATACATTGTCCTGTAGGCTGTGGTGTACTGCAAAAAAGAATTACATACATATATTTTTCACGGGAGTCATTACGAAGTGTGATATAGGATTATTGTGTACTAACGGTGCAGAAATTGCGTCGCATGTTTTAGTGTGGTGTTCCCTTCCACGTGTCTCCTCCTTTGGCAATATGCGGCAAGCGACCTCGTGATTCAAAAAGTTAGCCTTAGCCAATTCCAGAAGAGTACATAGAGTTATTTATGGATGAAATGAGTTTACAATGGATTAATTATTACACAAGTGTGAAGTCGTGCTTACTCTTGTTTAGGGAATCAAGGTATATTATCTTGTTGCACCTTGGTACAATGACAATTAGAATAAAATTCAGAATATGGAATTTCCATTGAGCACAATAATTCTCACATTTACTCACCTTCTCTTGATGAACAACCAATTTAGCACCATTATTACCTATTTCAACCTCGTCGGATAATGTAGGTGCTTGACCCAAATCGGGTTTGTGTTTCAAATGTAAGAAAATGTGTATAAATTAAAACTTTTCTTGCATCTTCTTTGTTTTGAACTTTTACGTAATTCTTGTAAAGGAATTATGGAAAATCAAAACCTAAAGATCCTATTTGACTAAAGTCAAAACTCCACATTGAAAATCTTGGGTTCAACTCCTGAAATATCTTTCCTTGGTTGTGTGACCCCTCTGAAAAATTAACAATTTATAGAAATAGTTTGAATATTTTAAGAGGGTCAAACCATTTTGACTCTTGGTCAAACCCTAGATGAACCTTGCGGAATTTCTAGAGAAAATGCATTGCACAAAAACTTCAAAATTTTACCTAAGGTCAATCTTAAAGTCATCAAGCTCCTGTAAAAGTTTTGGAGTTTTTAGAGTTAGTTTTCTCTATTTAAAATTCCTCAAAGCTTCCACTCAATTTCAAACCCTAAGTCAACCTCTTGGTTTGAGTTAAGTCGACTCGAGTTCTTGATCGAAACCTCTCTACGCACTCAGGCTCATCCTTTAGCGCGATCAATGTCACGTATTAGATCTCCTACCTAGCTGAGATCTTGACGCCAGACCTCGCTCTCGTTCGAGATCACCCTTGGTCACGACCACCTCATGTCTTTTGCAAAGACCACCTCTCGAACCTCCCCTTGGACCACCCTCGTGCCTTTGCAAAGACCTCCTCCAAGACCTCCTTAAAACCTCCCGAGACCACCTGAGACCACCTTGGTGTTTACAGACTACCTCGTTGGTCTTTTGCAAAGACAACCCTCCGCACCACCCCGCGTGTGTGTGTAGCGCTGGTGATCGTGGGCCGTCCATGTATGGATCTGTGTCTCGGATCTCCTTGAACGTTAGGACCTCCGAGCGTTACTTTAAATCGTGGCCTTCGTTTCTAATCCAACCGTCAAGACCTCCAAGTCGGATTGTGGTCTAACCTATCCCTTGTGTCTTTTGACCGACCAATTTGGCCTTCTCTCCCTTGTGCCCCCGACAGTGTCATCATCTTCCTCGCATGACGCCATGGTAGAAGAGAAGAGCCTTGTTATTTCTTCGTCGTCCTCGTCACGGCTCTTTATTGCCAACATTAAATGTGTGCTAGTGACTTTGCCACCAAGTCCCCTATACCTACTCCTCACTCAAGCTCCGGGCGGTGCAAGCCAGTTCAGCGGAGCTCGGTCTTGCCCCACTCCTTCGCTCCCCCTCCTCCAACTATAAAGCTCTCGAGTTCTTCCTAGCTCTTTTCCACATCGCTTAAACTTGAGCACCCTCTGTGTTCTTGTGTTCAAAACACCAGAGGAGCTCTTTTCCGCCATTCTTTGGACCTTGGAGCTCCTCGTCGATGACAAGGCTCGTGGTTCTTCATTCTCTCTTTTTGCGTGCCTGGTTCCTCATCACCTTGAGCAAATCCTTTAATCCAATTTTGGTTTGCTTTAAACAACTAATTTGGGTTTGCCTCGTGCGGCCAAAGGAGGATGTTTTTGTCCTCAACTCCGGTAAGGTCTTCCCCCTTTCAATCGGTTGCTCGTGGACCACCTTTAGGCCATTGCGAAGCTGACCTCACCTTTTGGTGCCTTGCAATTCGCTCGACCTTCGTCCCGCGTTGTCTTCCTCGATCTGCGGTGGTGGTGCCGTCGTGCGAGCTTCCACCACCTCGAACCTCCTCTCTGCCTTGGTGCATTCGTGGTAGTCCTAGATGCTTGGGCACTCGCTATTTGGACCATGCGGAGCTCTTTTGCCGTTTTCATTTTGGCCATATTTGCGTCGCGCCACTTTCAGGCTCGTCGATGTTTTAGGTCGGTTTAGCCGTTAAGAGTACATCCCCTTGGTGCGCAATGTTATTGCGATCATTTTGCTGCCTTTGGTTGGTGCATGCGTGGCGAGTCACCGTGGCGGTAGCCAGCGCAAAATGGCGCATCGGACTCTGTTATCGTCGATTAGACCATCTATTTGACAAACTTTAGGACCACCTATTGATCTTAGCCGTCCGGATCTCCTCTGTTCGATCTAGACCGTCAAGACCACCCAGGCTTTTGTAGAGATATCATTTAGAACCTCCCGTGGAGATCTTGGCGTTCAGACCTCCTAGGGAGATCGAGAGTCATCCAGGACCTCCTCTTTTAGATCCTATCATTTAGGACCTCCTTTGTTTAGATCTTATTTGAGCCTCTCTCGTTGATCTTGACCGTTAAGACCTCCCTGCGAGATCTTAGCCTCCTTTGTAGATCTGGACCGTCAAATCTAGATCGACGGTCTAGACCTCCTCGAGCGCGTTGGAGTTGTTTCACGCAGGTGTTCGTGTGTATTGTGCTCTTGTGTGTGTGAGCCGTGCGATTTCATATCAACGCCCAAGACCTCCCAGTTGAGTTAGTTTTCAAGAAAGCCCAAAAGCTTTTATTTGCAAAGCGTTAATTATTTTGAATTTCAAAGTGCATAACTAATTGATTTAACATCTTTTAGAGTGATTCAACTTCATTATCTGTTGATGAACTTTAACCTAAAAATGTGTTTGGACACTATCCTGTACCAGAAAATGGTTTAAGTTGTATTAACTTGTTTTAGCATTAATAGTGCCCTAGAAAATTCCTTTAACCTTATAAAATGCATAAGTTATCCTCTGTAACTTCAAATTGAGCAAACTCAAATTTGTTAGGTTCCTTTATTAATATGCTATAGTGTAGGATAGGTTTTAATGTGATCTTTGCCTCTGAGATTAATTATGCCCTAGTTTCACAACTTAGAAAAATCATAATAAATTCATTTTAACTCTAAATGAAGTAAACCCAATTTTGCAGACCTTAGCATGTCCTTATCTATCTACCATAAAATTTTCAAGTTCAAAAACTTTCCGGAAATTTGTGCGATGAACAGTAACAAATAGCAATTAAAATTGAATTTTCTAGCAGACAGAAATTGTCTAGGCTATAACTTTTACATGCTTAGTCCAAATTGAATGATTCTTGTTACTAAATCATTTAAAATCATGCTCTACCTGTTGTGTAAATTTCATGAATTTTGGATGACTTTGAATTTTGAGTCTTTTTGAGTTAAATGCGTTTTATTGGATTTTCGTTCTTGTGATAGGTTCAGAAGAAATTGTTGATTCAGAGCGACCCTCTCAGACAAACAAGTGATCCCCAACAAGGCAAGTAGATGTAGCATCATTTGATCATATTGATCCCATTACTTTTAAATTCTAATATCTTGATTGCAAAGACTAAGTATGCATGCTTCTTTGTGTCAAAGTTAATTTTGTCATTTAGAGGTAGTTAATCCTATTGCATTATTTCCTAAAAATTTTCACCTACCACAAACCTAAGTTAATATTCTCCTTTGGTGAATTAGAGCTCGATGAACGATTTATGCTCTTTTATGTCTTTACGATATGATGCTTAGCCATGCTTAGTTACGATGGAATTGGACGGTTATCGACTTAGTTGATGACCTTGATCACACAAATCTTACAATTACTTATGATCAATACCTTGTGCTTTGGTTTATTTGTGAAATCCAAAACTAAAAATAAAATGTTTTAGACTTGGACACATTGGTATGATGGTGTGATCTTTTGGTGTGATGGAATGGTGCCCGGTCATCAAGGACAGTTACTTGTGTCACTAAGCCAAGCGATATTTGCGTGCTAACCACACTAGAGGATATGGGACCTCTCTTACTACTTTGGAGGTGTTAATTGATGAGTCACGGTGGTAATGATAGAAAAATATCGTTTTAGGATGAGAGGTGGGTTCGGTTAGGTTCTCCATACCGAGAACACCGCGATTGCTTTAGGTGGGCCGGTGTTTCGACTCAACGTGTGGGTCCTTGTGATCTTCGTGCGGCGGATCACTAAGGGTTAACCCCATACGTGCGACTCTTAATTAATACAATCCATTGGAAATATCTTGTAGGACTTAGCCGTGACGACATACCCAAGGAAGTGTGCTTAATAGCTTGGCAAAAGCGATCTGAGTGTGGGTACATTGGTACACCTGCGAGGTTTGATCTATTTGAATAGCCTCGTCCTAGGTTATGGACATGCTTGGTAAAGTCATGCAAGAACTAGACTACAACCTTTTAATTAAAACTTAATGTGGGTGATACGAATGGGTTATTTCTGTGTATGTGATGGCTATTGGGTTAGTCATCTCCGGATGTCTTTATGATTATTACTTATTGTCTCGCTGTTATTTAAACAAATAAAATTAGATTGCTAAAACTGCCTTCAATCTATTACTTATTGTAAATAAAACTTGCTTTTATGCTGAAAATAAACCTTTAGCCTTCTCCTTTGATTAAAGCCTGCATGTAGTAACAACTAGGTTTGTTACTCGTAAGTCTTGTGAGTATATTTTTGTACTCATTTGCTTTGCTAATTGTTCAGAGGAGGTTGATCCCCATGGGATTGACTTTTGTGAGTTTTGTTGTGGTGCGTGCGACTAGCTTGGCGGCCCGGTCGGATTGCCTTGTGGGTGTATGGCAAACCGGTTGGCTTTTGTTCATAGCCATCTTATGGCATTTTGTTTCCATTGTTTATTCTAGCTCTTTAGATTATTTTGTGACCGGTTGGTCTCTTTGTAATAACTATATTGTATGTCTTTGCTTGTAAAGTTTTTGCTCGGTTGTATGGAATTTGTATGGAATTGATGCATTGTTTTGTAAAAGGGTGTATCTGCAATTCAGGAAGTATACATTTTTTGAGCACGGGATATTTTGTTTGTGATGCTAGAGTCAATGGAAGACTAAGTATTACAAGCTAAATACAGTCTCACAGATGAGGTGCTATAGGTTGTATTTCTTCATTATCTAACCACGGGCACAAGTGTTCTATACTATCCTATGATTGTATCCTCATCCTTATTTTCAACTAGTATGGGTTTTATATCATTCGACTCCTCAACTTCATAGTCAACTTTGCACACACTAAGAACACAACTAGAAGTAGAGATAAAGTTGTTAGTTTTGAAATAACCTAACATTTGCTATCATCTACTTCTCTTATTTCTTTTGTATATCTCTCATACTCAATTGGATGCACTCAAACTCATATATGGTGGAATGACACAGCTCACTATTTTAGCACTCTCACTCGGTTTGGCTATGTGCTCTCATCCTTGCGTGGGTTTTGATGCATTTTGTCCTCCAAAGACCCACCATCAACCATGACCTCCTTATGTGTTGCGGTAGCATGGTAGCACTACTCAACACTTGGTCGAAGGGGAAGTCTCATGCTCGACGTCTTCTCATGAATTGATGGCTTAAGATTAAACCTAGCTTTAGACTTCTCTTGGCTCTCTTGGATTGGATGCTTAGAGTAAACATGACTTTTAAATTTACTTTGCTCTCTTGGATTGTGGCTTAAGAGTAAACATGACTTTTGACTTTACTTTGTACCAATCATATGGTACAAATTTGTTTCTCATGATTCTCTTCAATTCTTCCTAAGTTTTTACAAAGTGTCTTCTTGGATATTCGTCCGGCAATAATTTACGTAATCTTTAAATTCTATAGTAGCCCGTATTAATTCATTTACTTGGGACAACTTCGAATTTTAAGCTCCTTGTCCATTTGTTCTACCCATTTAAGATACTCCTCGGATCATTACTTCCATAGAAGGAAGTTCGCGTACTCATAACTTGCCATCATTAGTAGTGAACAAAAATAGCAAGAATATGTGTGGAATTCATGTGGAGTCACTCAACCTCACCTCTTGCTTCAAGTTCTTATGATTGCTTCACGGATTGAGGCGTACATACTTGGTGTGATGACATCATGAAGGAGATGGATTAAGCGAATCAAGGTTCAAGTCTTTGTAAATGACGGTGGCTAATATGTGGATCTTGGAGAATAGTGTTTCTCCTATGCAATATGAAATTCTAGATATTGCAAAGATAAGTAACAATCAAAACTAGAATTCCAATGCCTAGTTGTTGATCTTTTAATATAAGTGAAGAATATAGCATACGCACAATGATAATGGGACTTAATGCAAACTAGGAATGAGTGTAACACAAGGTCTAAGGGAAGAACAAAATAGCTCGTGTTGCACAAGTTATAGAAAGACGCTAGCTTGATTGCAATTGATGTAAATGGGCTACGGTTTGCAGAATCACACACTATACCGAACTTTGGGATGGAATGTATGCTTGATAAAATATTGACCACAACACTTCTTCTTTTTCTTGTTTTTTTGTATTGTTTTCTCTCTGCTTTTCCTTTCCTTTTCCTTTTTGCACCAAGGTCAACACCTATATCAATAGCTCAAAAGATATCCACTAATTCGGTTTCTAACTTCAAGAATGATATCAAGTGTCCAAAGCTCTAGCAATACTCAAAAGCTTGTCTTCAATAAGGGCCAAAGTCTTCGCAAAGGATAGTTGTGGCTCACAAAAGATATAAGTGAAGTTCAAGTAACTCACTTCAGGCGTACCTACTGTAGGACCGACAAAGGTTTTGCGGTTAGGCCGGTAGAAACGATTGGAAACCTTGATTAATTGACTCAAGCAAAGCAACGCAAAATAAAGATTTTGGATTAGCAAGTAAATAAGGCTCTAATGGATCAGAACCTAGCAAAACTCACCAAAATTTCAATTGAACTCTGACAAAGAACAATATTTTTGTATGGCCTTTTTAAATAGGAATGAAGACAACAAACATCTTGAGCTCTAATACCATCGATGCGGGCGGGGTTAGCCCAATCTTCACGACGTAGGATTGGAGATAAATGGACTTATATAACCCGATGAACGACACGCCAACCATCTCTCTACGGCAACTGAACTCTCGATTCACCCAACCACACGCTTGATCCTTTGTCTACTCATGCATGTAGAGTAAATGTGTTCTAGTAATTATCGAAGCAACCACAAGAATGACTAGAAAGAACACTTAGATAATTCTTAATTCTATGGGGGTGGAATTTATCTCACACAAACCCTAGAACAAGAATTTGATTTCAAATTTTCAACACAATTTACATGGAAGGGTGCACCCTCCTTATATAGCCCTTTTAAGCGGTGCTATGGTAAGCTAGTTGCTACTGATTGCTACGATGTTTTAGACGGATTCTATATGTTCTTTGTGTAGCAAGCTAGTTGGTATACGCCTTTTCACAACAATCAAATTGGGATTGGTTTCTTCTCAGTCGGGTGGTGTTTTCTAAATAGGTCATTGTGTTGGTTCCTTTATTCTTGAAGTTGCGTGTCCTATTTCCTTTACCTCCAAAGCTTCTTTATGAAACCTTATAACAAGTAAAGTAGAGGCATTAGGTATCAATCTATTCTTATAAAAAAAAATCAACATGTAGCTCATTGAGAAAAGATTCACCTCTTCATTAATTTGCTTTGTTCTAGCTCTGTGATTGGCCTAATGGCATGTTGAAGTGGTATTTAGGGAATGGGATAAAGTGTGTGTTCTAGGGATGTCCTCATTGTAGGTTGCCTTGGAATCGGAGTTATAACTCAATTCAAGTTGTAAAGTTACAACTCATTACTTTATGTGCAAGAAAGATGATGACCTAAGCAATGACATCACATATTTGCAGTATATAAGTGATGATATTGTATACTACGTCTAAGTATGTCGACATACGTGATGACATCATCTCGTTTGTTAACACATACGATGACATCATCCGGTATGTCGACACGTCGATATGACCTCACCATGATGTTGACATGTGATGATATTATATGTTTGCTAACATAAACGATGACATCCGCCGATGTCATGTTGATGTGGAGTTGTTCATTTTATCTTCATATGGCGCTTGAGGTTACATGCACGTAGAGAGTACACACAACTTTAATGCACCAACTTAAGATGAAAAATATGTACATGTGCTATGTGTGTCTTCATCATCCTCCCTTCTTCAAGAAAAGTCGTCATCTGCTTTTGATGGTTTGAAAGTGTACTAAACAAAGAGAATAAATATATATGCATGGCAAATATACTTGTCATCCTTTTTAGTACTCCATTTGTTTTGTACATCATGATTAAAGCGTAACAATAGCTATAAGTACAAGAGTCGTATGACACATATAATGTGTATGTGTAATTAGCACTATCATTCTTGTCATTCTCCTTCTTATGAGAGAGAATTCGTCATCAACTTTTTTGAAAACATATAAATAAGTTATTAATGGTTAGCACTGCATTTCTTCTAAATTGCAGAGTTGAGTCATATGATTAGATTTCATCATTCGAATATCAAAATTATGTAATGTAGATGAGAAAAATTTTAGTGTGTTCCATGCATCATTGTCATATTTTGATTGCTTATGAGTGTGTAATATGCAAAGGACTAACAAGTAGGCAATATAAATTGTTCTACACAATAAGCATTATTTCTTGGATTTGATTCAAGTTTAACAAAACATGGCATAGAAGATTGTTTGCCCATTACTTCTAGTGTTAATTTGGCAAGATTATCACATGTAATATATACTCTATATACATAGAACTTGTTGTCTACACCATAATCTCCAATCAAATCAATTTTGTATGTACAGTGTAGTTTCTATGCAAATACTTCAAGGACATTATTTCCAAAACTTTTCTAATTATCCTATCTACCTCAATAGGTTTATCAAACATAATATAACACAATGAATCATCATGAATATCCTACTAATAATTTCCTTATGAATGATCAACTCCACATTATGTAAATTGAGGATATGAAATTCTAACATGGAATTTCTAATTGAGCACAATAATTCTCACATTTACTCACCTTCTCTTGATGAACAACCAATTCAAGACCATTATTACCTATTTCAACCTCAAGTAGATGATGTAGGTGCTATAGGTTGTATTTCTTCATGATCTAACCACAGGGTAGCAAGTGTTCTATATCATTATATGATTGTATCCTCACCCTTCTTTTCAACTAGTGCGTGTTCTTTATCATTCAATTCCCCAACTTCATAGTCAACTTGCACACACTAAGAGAAACACAACTAGAAGTAGAGATAAAGTTGTTAGTTTCAGAAATAACCTCACATTTGTTATCATCTATTTCTCTTATTTCTTTTGTATATCTCTCTCATTCTCAATTCTGATGCACTCAAACTCACATATGGTTGAAGATAAAATCTTACCGTGTCAACCTTGAGCTCGATACCATCCGATGCGAGGTGAGTTAGGCCAATCTTCACGACGTAGGATTAGGGATAACTAGACTCAGGCAACTTGATGAATGACACCACCAACCACCATATCTACTTCGTCAACTCGTGGCACTCGATTCACCCAACCACACGCCCGATCCTTTGTCTACTCACTCATGTAGAGTAAACATTTTCTAGCAATTACGAAGCAACCACAAGAACGATCGAGAAGAACACTTAGATAACTCCTAATTCTATGGGGGTGGAATTTTATCTCACACAAACACTAGAACAAGAATTTGATTTTCAAACTTTCAACATAATTTACATGGGAGGGTGCACCTCTGTCGAATCCGGAGCGAAGGATCCTCGAATTCTCGTGTTCACACACGATCCAGATTTCCATGCACACAATCTCATAAAATGGATATCACAATCATATCACGAAATCGTAAATAACATTAAGTAATCAAATGTTTAATACAAATGAGTCTCGAACAACAAATATCAAATATCAAATAAATAACATAGAAGCATAATATAAGTGAGCTACACGATGCGCCACAGCAATCGTCTGGGGTCTAAGGCCCACTTGTCCTGGTCCCCACCGTGTGAAAAGTCTTCTCCCGAATAAGAGTTATTCGTAAGGATGAGCACAACTTCCGTGCTCACTAGCTACACCCAATATGTAATGAAAATGTATGCATAAGGTAAACAAGTGAATGAGGCGAGGGTTATTTTGCATAAACAACATTTTCGGGTTAAATAGATATAGTAACTTCCAAGGCAATTTTATACTATATCTAAAATCAGATTTAAAATGTCATTTTATAGCATGGATAACCTACAAATGATTAAGTGAAGGATTCCTCCTAACACACGACTTCTTGCCTAATTTTACACAAGGATTAACCATCCTTAACATTTAATAAAACATTTTGAAAACCAAAAACAAATTTAACTTCAAGTGGCCTTGCTAAGATGTCCATGATCATGACGCGGCTATTTGAATAGTTTTCTACTCTGCAGAGTTTGTTCAACTTTACCCACACGAGATGACATGCTCATTATAACGTGCCAATACGCGCCGTGAGGCGTGTGATCGAGCAATTATCATGAGGCCTTTACAATGTTCCGTCTCTAGTGTACTCATGCCCGCTAAGGTTTCGCCCCTTTGGACTAACTGCCCCTCGAAGCCCCTTTACGCCAAGTGGGAATAAAAGTCTAACCGACATCCACATAATCAATATGACACAAATACACTAAAATATTACAAATTAATTAGCCAAATCCTGCCATCCGGGACATGTGGTAGTCACGGTAAGGCATAGCAAAAAGCGGCTCAAAGACCGGTCCTCAATTGACTTGGGCGTCTTCCAAACAAACCCTAGACTTTAATCTTAACCAGATTAAACCCGTGTATTAACCTGCACCCACCATTCAACCAATTCGCCCATATCCAAACCCATTTTGATTTTATTTTGAGTAAAACTCTCTTTATAAATTCATGTGGTAAAAACAATACCACCATGTCAAGTTTGAAACAAATTTGTAAGAGATTTGGCTAAACCTTCCCAATTTCATAAGTGTGAATTAAGCCTGGCTAAGCATATGACTAGTTTTGATAATATCTTGTCTATGGTGTTAAGGCAATCAAGTACAATATTCAAATTGGCTATACAATGAAACATTGGAGTAACTATATATAAAACAGGACATTGAAATATTTATATAAACATATGCATGCATTAAATAATTTAAAAACGAAAAATAACTTAAAAATACTGGGAGCAATATGATCAATGGTGTAACTTGCCTTCGTTGACGCCTGAAGTCTAAGTCTTGGTTGGTCAAACAATCCGAGTCGTCAAGTTCATACGAAAAATACGATAAATTCAAATTCAAATCCAAATAAATTCAGAAAGATAGCTCAAACTAACTCCAAATTGAAATATTTTGGTTTAGTTAGCTAGATTATAATTTTATACAAATTTTACAACTTGAATCACCCAATTTGGAGTTCATATGCAAACGTTATGAATTTTGAAGTTTAAATATATTTAAAACCTAAATTCGAATTTATTAGATTTTCTGATTTATTTTTCTAAAGGAAATTCTAGTTATTGCGCAATGATGACGCCAATATTGAGATATTCGTAATTAAAGAAATAAAACTAAATTCGATAAGCTGGCCCACGTGGTCATAGAACACGACTCCAGCTGACCTAGCCCACCGAGCTTTGGGATTTGGTTGCGTGGACCCGTACACGCGTGGCGCAGACGCGTTCAGCCGACATGGCACCATGTGGGAGGACACGCGTGCACGAGCGTAGGATGGCGCGAGATGGACGAGCCACGCCGGCTGGCGGCGGCACGGCCGAGGATCGGAAGGTCGCCGGCGCACGCATGCGCAAAGCGCAGCGAAAGTGTACTAGAAGAGAGGAGAGACGGAGAACACGCTGCGCCACCAACTCGACGGAAAACGACTTGAGGCGGCCCGGCGCTCAAGATGCGTGGCAAAGTCGGGCTCGGGCGCGCGAGGTAGGGGTTCCGGGTCCTCCGCGACAAGACGGGGCGCACGGGTTCGCGAGGAGTCGACGATACCGGCGGTGGCGCTGCGAGGTGGGAGGGCGCCTGACGGTGGCGCAAACAGAGCTCCAACTTTCGATCGCCGCGGAAAATCGCGAATTACGCATACCTCGAGAGGGGAAGAGTGAGGTCAGGACGCCTTAATATTGAAATGTAATTAATTAAATTTATCTTGAGCATAATTCTTACTTAATGAACAGTACGCTTCCTTTGGTAAGGATCATACTAAAAGCATAAGTTTAATAAGTGACATATCCAATATTCAGCTTCCTGATATATGTCTCACAATGGTTCCTGATCAACGACCATTGCACATATATCCTTCAACAACATTGCATCATACATACAAGTCATACATTTAAATAATTAAACATAAGTTTACAACTTTGGTTTAGTACTACATTATCATGTGACTTGGTCACTACAAAAGTTTAACAATGAAGCAAAATAAAACGGCAACATCCACCAATGGCCCCATCCACATGACAGTTGCATGGAGGAAAGAAGTAGCTTTACTCGTTAGCGTCCATCCTCGCATCGCTAACTGCACTTCATATAAATAACCGTCCTCACCGCAACATTAGGTTATAGCACCTGAGTACGGAAGGTACTCAAAGAAGACTTACACAAACTAATAAAAGAAAGTGTTTATTAGAACCTATTCAAAGGAGTAGAATTTATACATGCATAAGGTTGCAACAGAAGGTATAATGGTTAAATTTTGCATAAAGCAAGACATCTTAACCTACAAATGCTAGATTTTGACAAAGCCATTTAATAAATCAAAGTTGACTATAACAGTAAGTAAATGAAATAATTAAAAAACAGTACATTGCATGAATTCCTCATGCGTAACTGTAAACCAAACCATTTGTAAATCAAGACCCTATACAGTGACATCAATTCAAGTTATCGCCCATGACCGTGGACACGCTATTCGACAGGTTTGATACCTCGCATAGGTGTACATCTTACTCACACGACTTAGTTAGCTGTTACCTTCTGATGCCTCCGAATGATGACATACTTCCTTTGGTATGCCGACCGGGAAACTAAGATTTGGTATTTTTCAACAAGCTAACACTATTGAGTTGATACCCATGTGTGAACCGATCTCGCTTAAACAACGCCTCGATAGCATCTGCCTCAACAGGGGCACACATGTTGCGCCGAATGCCGACCAAACAATTAAATGCGAATCGGGCTCACTACCCATATTAGATTGCACGCATCTTTAAGGAACGCATATGCGACGGAGCACATATACGCGCTCACCCTTCTAAGAACATCCGACATCGACATACAAGCTCACATGGCATAAAACGCAACATAAGACCGTGAGCATCTATGCCATACAAGGTCAATACACATATCATTACTTCTCCGCTTCCAACCCAATAGTCTTAACCCTTTACTTAACTAAGCAATACACATACACTACGCGTGGAAGTACGTGGGAACTTGAATTGAACAATCGTGAGTTCAATTCTTAATTAATCTAGACAAGTCCACCACAATTCCCAATCTCGTGCACAAAAGCACCATCACTAGCATCCTCTTGTCCAGATCAATTTAAATGTAAAATGCAATTGACGATTTAAAGAAACTGGACAAAGAGTTGAAATAATCAAATTCATTTGTTGTTCCCTGCTTGACAAGTTAATCTTGTCAAACACTAAGTCTTATCTAGACCGCATGTCTAAGCAAATTCTCAAAATATGTATTATAGTATACAAGACTACTCTAGGTTGAGTGTATGGTCATACTAAGGTAATCCACAATGTTACTCGTGTCATAACTAACTAACATAATCTATATTTGTATTTCTAGAAAAATAGCATGCAATGATGTCATCAGTATTTAGAAAAGCTATTGTAGAAAATTTGGGATCAACATGGTGCAAAGAGGATGCTTGCCTTGATAATAATATACTTCTGCAAGTGCTCAGTGTTGCTCTTAAATAGTGTCAAAAGCCTCGAAGAACAGATTCTATAAGAGACAATAATTCCAATAAATACCAAAACTAACAACCAGATAGAATAAAAGAAAATGTATGATCAATAGAGAAATGCATGATTAATAAAGATGCTTAAGTCATAACTACTCTAATAGTGATAATAACCCATATTATCATATACGCTTTTAAATAATGAAAACTAGAGTCTAGATCAAAGTTGCAGCTTTTTGATTTTGAAAAGAACTGAAACAGGGCAGAGTAGTTTTCAAGTTAGTTATGAATAGACTACAAAAGATGTTAAATTGAAACTTAGTCTAATTTCTAGAGTGGATAATATTCTAGGCAAACCCTAATCTAACCCTATTCGCCGATTGCAAAATCTAAAGAAAAACCAATGTTGTCGCTGAACCGACATAAGAGGACAGAGATAAATCTCGCTACAAAGTTAAGTAAATGATAAAAAGGATCAAAATAATATCTTATTATGCTACTAGGGTTTGGTTTAGACCTATATAGGATGATAAGTTGACAGAGAAACCCTAGAACCTTAAAATGATATGAAAGACCTAAAAGTTATAAAACTAACTTTTCAGCTTTAAAGCAACCGGAGCTACCGATATCCAAGGGAATGATTCATGTGGGTTGTTAAGGTCCCTAAGATGCTCAAGATAACAAAACTCACGCTTTAGCTTACTGTGCCAGGGAAGAATCAAGGTTCCTAAAACCAAGTTTGATCAGAGAGAAATAAGCTCTGGTTCAACCTACAAAGATGTTGCTTATATCACAAAGTGAAACAAGCATCTAGGAGGGATAAGCAAAGAGTAGGAGCAAGAAACTCCACCTGACAGAATGGAAGATGATAAGCTCCATGGTCAACAATGGCAGCAGCCTCAAAAGCTAGGGTTATATATAGAGGTTGAGCTACAGGCAAAGGAGAAGGGTCTAGAGTTGATGAGGTGTCCGCTTTAGCTAAACATCCAAAAATTAGTTGCATAATATTTGGATAAATCCTTCCCTCTGCTTACGTAAAATGGCGCGACGCATGCAGGCAAAGAGAAAGAGAGGCAACATCTCGACATGTGGGTCCCAATGTCAACGCAGCCACGCGCGACAACTAACACGCGAAAGAACATCGACCGTCCGATTAGAAATGGGTGGCTACGATGAATGGAGGGGTTAAAAGAATTTAAACGATACCGACATTATGGGTCGTGCGATCTCAAACGAACGGTGGAGATTTAATGGAGCCTCCCGTAACCCAAGGTTACATTCAAAGAGGAGCGTTGGATTAGAATCCAACGGTCCTATGATGATCGGGCCCTAAACGCACGCGGTCAAAAAGAGCACCGAGGATGGAGGTCCAACGCCAGAATAAATGCGCGCTCTGAGTTCAAAAACGAAAAGAGCGGCACGGCTGGATTTAAGATCGACGGTGGAGATTGGGTTGAGGTCGGTGACCAATGGCACAATCACCCTAGACCGCCCGTATTAGATTCAATGGCTCGATCCAATGTGATGTTCGGGTGACCGAACTGCACAATGAATCGCACGCTCATTAAGATCCAACGCGAGGATTGAAGGCGCCGTAGAGTTTTGAGTTAAGATGGGAGGGCCGTTGGATGAAGATCCAACGGAAAGTGCGCTGCGCGACGGAGAGTCCACGCGCTTAGCGTAATCACGCCATCCATCAAGAAATCGACGACTCACGTCACCGAGGTTTGGGCACGCGCCCGAACGTGTTGGGTGCGCCCGCTGCATACGCTTTAGACCCAAAGCACTTAGACTCTGGCGCGCTAAAGGTAAAAGGTCGGGTTTAGACCTAATAGTTGACCGACTTCATTCCAATATTTAAAAGTTTGATCGGCTTTAAAATAGTAATTAAATTTGTAAAATCATGAAATTTTGCCAGAGGCTACCGATGATATAATTCCCAAATAAATTTCTAAAATCACAGTTTCACTTTATAAAAATATATAAATAACTACCTTAGCCGAATAGGTTTATTTAAAGCCAAATATTTTTCTCCAAGACAAAATAATTTCTAAAAATCCACAAAATTATTCTGGGGCGGATAATTTATCTAGGCTTTGATAAAATTATTTCACCAAAATACAAGCATTAACTTGTATTTTCTTTGAAACTTTAAAAAGACTTTGGATTTTGGCTAGAAAAGAAGGTTTTAATTTGTAACATAATGCCCAATCTGTAAAATGAACAAAGGATGCTATGAACAAGACATCATTACTATTCGTAAAACATTTAATTATTGTTCCTAACATTGGGGCTGTTACAAACCTACCTCTTAAGAAAATCTCGTCCCGAGATTTCGTAAAAGAAGGAAGTTGGGACACAGTGACATTGAAATGATTTTAAAAGAAATCCAACATCCGTGCCTTCATTTCCTTCAAAGATAGTAAAGAAAGACTTTACAAAATGACATAGTGTTATTATTTCATCTTCATTTACATTGTTTTGTTTAACCTTGCCTTTCTTGACTCAAAGGCAAGCTCTAAACAAAGAAAGAGATGGGGTGCTCAACTGCATCGATCTTGGCTCCCAAGTGGCTTCATCCTCGAATGATTAGCCCATCGAATTTTTAAGAACTTGATGCTATCACGATTTCTTGTTCAAGGCTCCATTTCGTCAGGACACGACCGTTGCTCTTGATAGGAAAGGTCAAAGTTGAAGATTAAGATGCTCATAAGCGCTTGCCTCAATAGAAATACGAAGGCATTTCTTCAATTGAGACACATGAAAAGTATCATGCCTTTGAGAGAGGGATTCTGTAGTTCCAATTGATAAGCCACATGTAATGACCCTAACTTAGGGTTTGTATTTCAAATGTAAAATTTTGAGGAGAAATAAAACTTTTGTTGTCTCTTCAAATCATTTGAAAGTTTCTACAATTTTCCCTAGCAATTTCCAATTTGTAGAATTTAATTCTGGTGATTGGAAATTGTTGTTATCAGATTCTTAGCCTTCAAATTTGTGATCATCCTCTGAAACTATTTTTCCTATCATCTTGATCATCCTATCTACCTCCCTGAATTATTTCACAATTTTTAGATTTTATTTGCTATTTCAAATGGCCAAGTCAACCTAGTTTGAAATCTGGTCAAACTTCAGGTCAGCATGCTTGTGAATTTTCTGAAGAACTTTTCAGTGCATAGAAAGTTCTGGAAAATTTATACAAGGTTGTTCTCTGTATCAAGTAGCTACCATAAAAATTTCGAAATTTTTGGAGCTCAGGAGCTACCTTTAAAAATTCTCCAAACTCTCTCAGCCTTTTAAAATCTCAAATCAGAAAACACTGCCTCGGGCCCGAACCCAACTCAGCTCGAGTCCGATCACGCGCCACTTGACTCGGTCGCGTCAACTAAACGCACCGCGCGAGTCCAGCCGATCGTGACTGTCCGATGCAAATCGAACGATCCACGCCGTCGCGCAAACCGACTGTCCGAATGCATACATTGATCTCACCGTCCATTAGCGATCGAACGGTCGATCTTCCGATCGAGTTAGACCTCCGCTCGCACCGTCGCCGCCGCCGCCGACATGTGGGCCATCCTCGCCGTTCTTTCGCCGCCCGCCGCTTACCGGAGATCGCTAGCGGCACAAGATGCGCGCACGCACGCAGCTCCGCCGCCACGCCGGACGCCGCGGTTCCGCCTCCGCAGGATCGCCCGAGTCCATCTACCTCCTGGGTCATCCATTCTTCCTCGCTCATTCTTGCGCTTTCCGCCCATTTCTTAGCTTCACGGAGGAGAACCCGAGCCAGCGCCACCACCTCGCTGCCGCTCGTGCTTCTTCAACCCCGCCTTCATCTTCCTTGTTCCTCGCCGCATCCATTTTTCCCATCCCGAGCCCCCTGTCTCGCATATCGCGGAGCGTGTTCATCGCCTCCAACTCTCGCGCTCGGCCCCGTGAGCTCATTTGCGCTCTCGTGAGTTTCCACTCGACACTTGGTTCCTTAGGATCGCACTGATGCACTGAGTCTAATGACGGCTTCATTTTCATCTTTGGTGCATCGTCGAGGTTGTGCGGCCCCTTCTTCTCCAAGCTTGGTTTTCCGCCGCCGTGGAAATTCCGGCCACCTCAGGCTTTCTTCGTCGGCATTATCGTGTGCTTCTTGTTCCTGGAGTTGGGGCGAAGCTCGTGCGCACCTTCCGGAGTCTTCTAGAAGTCTCAGACGCCTCGCCGTGGGAGCCGTGTCTTCTCCTCCGCCTCCGCCGCCGTGAGCTCGACTCCGCGACCATTGGGCTTCGTGATCACCGTCATCGAGTTCGCGAGGGCCTTGCGAACCCGTAGGTACCACTCTTTTGCCCAGAAACCTCCTGGTTTGCAAAATCCGTTGCGCGGCCGCGCCGCCGTGCCCGTGCTCGCCGGTGAACCGCCGGTGATGATCAGTTTAACTCCAATCGTGCCTACTTTGAGTCCTCGACTTGTGGGCCTTTTGTTGTTAATCATGTTTAGAAAACATTTAATCTCACCGCTATATTTCACCTTGAGTCTCGATCGGTGGGTCCATGTTGTCGCTAGGTTGTGTAGTTATGGTTGTGCGTTTTCCGATGGGAAGTGTATTTCTGCGAGAGTGTTTTAGGTTTGCACCTTAGTAAGTCAAGACGATTCGCTTGAATACGCCGACGTCACCACCTTGCGCGCAGTCCGCCTCGGCGCCGCGTCCCGCCTCGCTGGTCTGGGCTAGCCGCAAGGCCGTGAGAAGAAGTATTAAGAGCTTTAGTATTTTCAAATGCTTTTCTGTTGTAATCGTTAAATCGATTAAACTTGTAAAATGCGAACTAATTCAATTTTTATCCAAATTGCATAAAACCAGTCATGTTAATTTTCATTTTAAATGTTCTATTTACTAAAATTAGTGTCAACCTTGTCCTCTGTATCAAAAATCTGTTAATTAATTTAATGTTGTAGAATGTAATCTCCAAATTAGAAAATGCATATCTCTTTCAATAATTGTCCAAATTCAATGAACCTAATTCAGAAAATTTCATTTTCAAGATACTAACTATTAGGATAGGTTTTACACACTGTTTCTGTTCATGAAAATTTGTTAAGTAATTAACTAGTGACTTATTGTGCTTTTAGCTTAGAAAATTCATAGAAAATTGCTAATAACTTAAAATGATTTGTTCTCTGTTTCTAAAATTTTGTTATATCATGCTTAGGCTCGTGTGAGTTTTGGCTTGTTTGATGTTGTTGAATGTTTGAGTTTTGTCGGTGTTATTCGCTCTTATTTGTCGTTATGTTCGATCGTTAGGCTTCGATATTTGCGGCAACCCCGAGGACGATCCTCCGCACCATATTGAGCAACAACAGCACAAAGCGGCTTGATCATGTTTATCCCAGATTTTAAAGTCTAATATTTTGTTTCAACTATATGTATGCATTGCTTAATTTGTGTTAAAATTGATTAGTTAAATCTGTAGTGCATGTCCTGTAGCCAAAATATTGATCTCTACTACCCGAGCCTAGGTTATTTGTCGTGATTAGAGGTCGTTGGATGATCTCTTGTCACTTAGTAGATACGATTTCAACTTGCTTAGACATGCTTAGCTATCGGTAGAATCTGGCGGTTATCGACTTTAGTCGGTAACCTTGATCACACAAAATTTACTACAACTTTATGTTTCACATTTCGCTTTGTTTAATTGCAAAACTAAAAATGAAAACAAAAATGATTTGGACGCGCACAATGGTAAGATTGGTGTGATCTTTTTGTGATCGAAAGGTGCCCGTCAATTAAGGACCGAACATCTTGTGAGTGAATTTTTATCCAGGCATTTCGGCGTGCTAACCACACTAGAGTATATGGGACCTCTCTTGACCTAGTACTTTGGCGTGTATCGGTCCCGGGTCGCAGGAGGTCGCAGGAGGGATGGAGGTGGGAGCATGGTAGTTGTCCGAAAAGCTTTATCCTGAGTGGGTAGTTGTCTTTCGGCTTTACCATGTAAGCGTATGGTGTTTCTACCCATACGAGCTGCTCGGGTTGATACACAATATTGAAACATCTCGTAGGACTTAGCATGCCGGCATACCTTGAAGTGTGCTTTGGCTTAAAGGCGGCCCGAGGTGTGGGTACAGATGGTACACCGCAGGTTTAAAACTATTCGAATAGCCTCGCCCTAGGTGATGGACACGCTTGGGTAAGCTTTTCAAGAGTTAGACTACAACATTTAAATTAAAACTTGATGGGTGGTACGAATCGGGATTCGTGCTATTGTTGTGGTGACTATTGGGATAGTCACTTCTAGGTTGTTTTATCTTTCGCTTTTGTTATTAATATCCGCATCGTTATTTCAATCTTAAAAATGAATTGCAAACTTGCTTTTAAACCAGTATTACATTATTGCAAATGAAAATTGGCTTTGTGCAAATAAAACATATGGCCTCCACTAAACAAGCCCGCATGTAGCATATGAACAGTCCGCTAGTTCACACGTCTGTCTTGCGGGTACAAAGACAATCTTTGTACTCGTGTGCTTTGCTTAATGTTTTTGTTGCAGAGGAAGAAGGTGAGCCTCGTGGTCCTCACTACGTGAGTCGTGGCTGCCGCCGTGGTGACGACTAGACTTGGCGGTCCCGGCCGATGCCTTGTGGGTTGAAGGCACGATTGGCTTTGTTTATAGCCATCTTATGGCACTTTTGCTTCATTTGTCTTTTCGTTGTTATTTGTGTATCTTGTGGCTACGGCCATTGTCTGTAATACCTTTACTATTTGTTTATCTTCCGTTTGGAAGTGTGGTGTTTGGACTCTATGTGTGGAATGGAGTTGATGTCTAATTTTGTACCGGTGTGTATACTTGCTCGAAGTATACATATCTCGAGGATCGCTTTATTTGATTTGTGATGCTAGGGCCTGTGGTTGGTTACATTACAAACCAAATAAATTGGGGTCCTCACAAAGTTGGTATCGAGCCATTCGACCGTAGTAACCCAAGCATAGTCGTCCTTAGGATATTTTGAAAGTCTTATTTTCAAATCATAAAAGGTTTATGAAAACCTAAGCAGATTCTCGATTTTATTCCTTACCTATCTTAGCTTTCTACTCATCTTACTCTAATTTAAGTTTTGAAACTTGGTTTCTCTCTTTACCTTTCAAAAGATAGTTACTACTGGTAGAATCGGTCTTTGGGAGAACCATAGAGAATTAGTCTAATTAAAATTTGTGGGGGCATAAGGGTAAGATATGAGTTTGCTAAATGCGTGATTTTTGTCAAGTTGGTTTTGTAACTTAAAAGTCTTGTGTTTGTTTTGTGCTGTTAGTAAGTTATTTGCAGTGGGTTATCGACTTCTTGTTTTCCGCCATCGTTAACTTGTCTTAGTAAAACAGATGGCCGGAGAACGCTGCGTGGCGGTCAGTCTGGTCATGATGAGGAGTTTCCCCTCCTCCGACCATGGTCGAGGTTCTCGCCGATCGAGCGAAACCGCATGGACCGACGCGCATCTTGGAGGTTATTGCTAGAATACCTCCACTCCCGCCGGTGGTGGCGCCACTGACTCGTGGGGACTTGCAGAGTTCCTCCGCACCACACCGCCGACTTTCTCCCGCCTCGAGGACCCTCTCGACAAGCGGACGATTGGTCGCGCATGGTTGAGCGAAGCTCAACATAGCTCGATGCCAGCGCAGGATAAGGCACTCTTCGCGCCCCACCACCTTGAGGGCGCAGACTCTCATGGTGGGAGAACTATCTCGCCATGCACCGCGCCATGTGGTCGCATGGGAGGAGTTCACTTCGGCTTTCGTCGCCCACATCCCGGATGGCCCGATGAAGTGAAAAAGAAAGAATTCCTCGCGCTCAAGCAAGGGCGCAACTGCGGACGAGTACCTGCACGAGTTCAATCATCCGCTCGTTATGCTCGGTGAGGTGGCCTCGATGAGGCTAAGCAGAGAAGTTTATGGATGGCTTGTCCGAGGAGCTGCAGGACAAGCTATCTATTGTGGACTTCTCGACTTTCGTGCCTTGGTAGATAAGGCCATTGTTGCCGAGCATAAGGCGAAGGCGCTCGGGCGAGTCCCGCAGCGCAAATGGGGCGCGACGCTCTACTCACACGGCCTCGTTCGTCCTGGCCGGGCCACCAGTGGTCCGCTTCTTTTGCTCCACCGCGCCGAGACCATCTCGCACAGCTCCTCGCCCACCGCAGCCGTGTTTCAGCCACGCGCGCCGCGATCCAAAGAGCAGAGTGGCCTCCGCAATCCGGCGCCGAGGTGACTTGTTTCGCCGCCACAACAAGGGCCATTATGCGAATGCCCGCCTCGAGTGTTGCAGCAGCCTCTCGCCCTAATGGAGGACGCGGGCAGGAGTGGTCATCCACCGACCGTAAGATGATCCGAAGCCCTGTGGTGCGAGCAGCGGGTCGAGTCAACCACCTTTCACCGGTGAGGAGGCTCGGAGGCGCCGATGTCGTGATGGGTACACTTCTTGTTAATTCTCGCCCTGCTGCAGATTATTTGATTTCGAGCATCGCATTCTTTATTTCAAGATCATTTGCTGCTGCTAGTGGTCTTCACCGTGTTCCTTTGAAGTTCCTTTGCTCATCCGCCTCCCGGTCGGAAATGAGAGCCGATTTACTGATGTCGGGATGTTCCTGCTGTAGTTGAAGGAGTGGGATTTTTGGCAAATCTCATTCTCGCTTGGCCAAATGAGTCGGATGTGATTCTTGGCATGGATTGGTTGTCCCAACACTTGGGGCAAATCGATTGTGCCAGAAGATTGTCTATCTTACCACCCTTCTAAAGTGGGCAAGTCGGGTTTTCGCCACACTCAGTGGCCCGTGTCTATGTGCATTAGAAGCAAAGCCACCTTGCAAATTCAAGATGTTCCCATAGTATCCGACTTTGTGGATGTCTTTCACAAGATTTGCCAGGATGCCTCCGTTCGAGATCCGAGTTTGCCATCGAGTTGCTTCCTGCATCGCCCTATCTCGGCGCCAGACGGATGCCTCCCAATGAGCTAGAAGAATTGAAGAAGCAGCCTTGGGAGCTCCAAGCAAAGGGTTTCATCCGTCCCGCCATCTCCTTGGGGTTGTCCGTGATCTTTGTGAAGAAGAAGGACAAGACCTTGCGCATGTGTTGATTACCGCCCTCTCAATGAAGTGACGGTGAAGAACAAATATCCTCTCGCCCGCATTGATGATCTTTTGACCAGCTTGTCCGAGCTCTGTGTTCTCCAAGATTGATCTCGAGATCGGGCTATCATCAAGTCCGATCGTACGAGGATATTCCAAGACGGGCCACTACTCGTTATGGCTCATGACGAGTACACCGTCATGTCTTTGGTTTGACCAATGCTCCAGCGTTGTTCATGAACCTTATGAATTCGTATTCATGGAATATTTGGACAAATTTGTGGTGGTCTTTATTGATGACATTCTTATCTATTCCAAGATCAAGGCGAGCATGCCGAGCATCTAAAGATTGTTTTGGGCAAGTTGGAAGCATCACTATATGCAAAGTTCAAAGAAATGTGAGTTCGTTGAAGGAAGTGGCATTCTTGGGCCATGTTCTTTCACCGAGGCATAGTGTGGATCCCAAAGAAAGTCGGCGATGTTCTATCTTGGGGCCACCAAGTCATCCATCGATGCGGAGTTTTCTTGGTTTAGCGGGCTACTATCGCCGCTTTATCGAGAACTTCTCCAAGATCGCAAAGCCGATGACTGAATTGCTTAAGAAGGACAAGAAGTTTGTGTGGTCCTCTGCTTGTGATGAGAGCTTTCAGGAGCTCAAGCAGCGATTGACTTCAGCCCCAGTCCTTACTCTTCCTGATATCCACAAGAGCTTCGATATTTATTGCGATGCCTCTCGTCGGGGACTCGGATGTGTTCTTATGCAGGAAGGCAAGGCAGTTGCCTATGCATCCAGGCAATTGAGGCCTCATGAGCTCAACTATCCCACCCATGATTTAGAGCTTGCTGCAGTAGTTCATGCACTCAAGATTTGGCGGCATTATTTGATCGGAAACCGCTGTGAGGTGTATTCCGATCACAAGAGCTTGAAATACTTGTTCACTCAGCCAGATCTGAACCTCAGGCAGAGGAGATGGCTGGAATTGATCAAGGATTATGACATGGGTATTCAGTATCATCCGGGCAAAGCCAATGTGGTTGCTGATGCACTTAGCCGAAAAGTGTATTGCAATACTCTGATGATCCAAGAGCAGCAACCGGCACTTCTTGCAGAGTTTCAGCGTCTCAACTTGGGTTTGGTTGAGCATGGCTCCCTTGCTGCCTTGGTTGTGCAACCAACCTTGGTGGATCAAGTCAAGGCAAAGACAAAGAATCGATGATGGTGTGGGTAAAATCAAGCGTAACATCAAGGAATGGATCACCAAGTGCTTCACTGAAGATGAGCACGGTGTCGTATGGTTTGGGGCGCCTTGTGGTCCCAAAGGTCCCCGAGTTGCGGGATTTGATTCTTCAGAGGCCCATGATTCGCCTTTGTCCATCCATCCCGGCCACTAAAATGTACCAAGATCTGCGCGCAGAGGTTTCGGTGGACTCGCATGAAGCGCGAGATTGCTGTGTTCGTTGCCGATGCGACGTATGTTGTCGCGTGAAGGCCGAGCATCAGCGTCCAGCAGGTCTTCTTCAGCCCTTGCCCATACCGGAGTGGAAGTGGGATTCCGTTGGTATGGACTTCATCACTGGTCTACCCCGTACTTCTTCAGGGAAGGATGCTATCTGGGTTGTTATCGATCGATTGACGGTTGTAGCGACTTCCGCCAAGATTTACCACTCTCGGTGTCACCGATTGGCGATCTCTACATATCCCGCATTGTGAGTTTGCATGGTGTGCCACGAACGATTGTGTCAGATCGTGGCTCTCTTTTCACTTCTCGGCTATGGCACAGTTTACAGGAAGCCATGGGGACCCGTCTTTCTTTCATTTCACCTATCATCCTCGGGATCGATGGTCGACGAGCGCGTCAACCAAGTTCTTGAAGATATGCTCCGTGCTTGTATTCTTTCCTATGGGAAGAATTGGGAGAAGTGCCTACCGCTGCCGAAGTTCTCCTACAACAAACTTCCAGCTAGTCTCGGTATGGCACCGTTTGAGGCTTTGTATGGGAGGCGTGCGAACCCCATTGAACCGGGTCGAGGTCGGGAGAGCTTGTTCTTTGGCCCGGATTCCATCAATGAGGCCGAAAGTCAAGTGCGATTGATTCGTGAGCACTTCGCGCGTGGCTCACCCGCAGTAAGAGCTATATGCGATCGGCGCCGCCGTGAGTTGAGTTTCAGCCCAATGACTTTGTGTATCTCAAAGTCTCACTCAAGGGACATCGCCGCTTTTGTCAAGGGCAACCGCTCCTCGATATGTCCGCCATATCGCATCATCAAGAAAGTGGGAGCCGTTGCATACCGCTTGGAGTTGCCGGCTACACTTGAGGGGTGCATGATGTTTTCCATGTGTCACAATTGAAGAAGTGCCTCCGTGTTCCGGCTGAGGAAACACCATTGGAAAATATCGATGTGCAGAAGATCTGTCTTATCGTGAGCGCCCCGCTCGTATCCTCGAAGAAGGTGAACGTAGAACAAGGAACCGTGTGATCAAGTTCCTTAAAGTTCAAAGTGGTCGAACCACTCCGAGGATGAAGCCACTTGGGAGCGGGAAGATCGCCTCCGAGCAGATTACCCATCCTTCTTCTCCGCTGATCGTAATCTCTGGCGAGATTCCCTGTAAGGGGGAGATTTGTAACAGCCCTAACTTAGGGTTTGTATTTCAAATGTAAAATTTTGAGGAGAAATAAAAACTTTGTTGTCTCTTCAAATCATTTGAAAGTTTCTACAATTTTCCTAGCAATTTCCAATTTGTAGAATTTAATTCGTGATTGGAAATTGTTGTTATCGATTCTTAGCCTTCAAATTTGTGATCATCCTCTGAAACTATTTTTCCTATCATCTTGATCATCCTATCTACCTCCTGAATTATTTCACAATTTTTAGATTTTATTTGCTATTTCAAATGGCCAAGTCAACCTAGTTTGAAATCTGGTCAAACTTCAGTCAGCATGCTTGTGAATTTTCTGAAGAACTTTTCAGTGCATAGAAAGTTCTGGAAAATTTATACAAGGTTGTTCTCTGTATCAAGTAGCTACCATAAAAATTTCGAAATTTTGGAGCTCAGGAGCTACCTTTAAAAATTCTCCAAACTCTCTCACCTTTTAAAATCTCAAATCGAAAACATTGCTCCTGCCCAACCCAACTCAGCTCGAGTCCGACGCGCCACTTGACTCGGTCGCGTCAACTAAACGCACCGCGCTGAGTCCATCGATCGTGACCGTCCGATGCAAATCGAACGATCCACGCCGCGCGCGCAACCGACTCGTCGAATGCATACATTGATCTCACCGCCCATTAGCGATCGAACGGTCGGCGATCTTCCGATCGAGTTAGACCTCCGCTCGCACCGCCGTCGCCGCCGACATGTGGGCCATCCCCGCCGTTCTTCTCGCGGCCCGGCCGCCACCGAGATCGCTGGCGCCGCGCATGCGCGCACGCAGCACTCGCCGCCGCCACGCCGGGGACGCGTGTTCGCCTCCGCAGGATCGCCCGAGTCCATCTACCTCCTTGGGTCATCCATTCTTCCTCGCGTTCATTCTTGCGTTTTCTCCGCCCATAGCTTCTCACGGAGGAGAACTCGAGCCCAGCGCCACCACCTCGTTGCGCTCGTGCTTCTTCAACCCCGCCTTCATCTTCCTTGTTCCTCGCCGCATCCATTTTTCCCATCCCGAGCCCTCGGTGTCAGTGTATCGCGGAGCGTGTTCATCGTCTCCAACTCGCGCTCTCGGCCCGTGAGCTCATTTGCGCTCTCGTGAGTTTCGGCCGTTACTTGGTTCCTTAGGATCGCACCGATGCACCGAGTCTAATGACGGCTTCATTTTCATCTTTGGTGCATCGTTGAGGTTGTGCGGCCCTTCTTCTCCAAGCTTGGTTTTCCGCCGTGGAAATTCCGCCACCTCGAGCTTTCTTCGTCGGCATTATCGTGTGCTTCTTGTTCCGGAGTTGGGGCGGCTCGTGCGCACCTTCCGAGTCTTCTAGAAGTTCAGACGCCCTCGCCGTGGGAGCCGTGGTCTTCTCCTCCGCCTCCGGCCGTCGTGAGCTCGACCGCGACCATTGGGCTTCAGATCACCGCCATCGAAGTTCGCGAGGGCCTTGCGAACCGTGAGGTACCACTCTTTTGCCCGAAACCTCCCGGTTTGCAAAATCTGCTCTGCGCCGCGCCGCACGCCTGCGTGCTCGCCGGTGAACCGCCGGTGATGATCGGCTTAACTCAATCGTGCCTACTTTGAGTCCCCGACTTGTGGGCCTTTTGTTGTTAATCATGTTTAGAAAACATTTAATCTCACCGTTATATTTCACCTTGAGTCTCGATCGGTGGGTCCATGTTGTCGATTAGGTTTGTGTAGTTATGGTTGTGCGCTTTCTCGATGGGAAGTGTATTTCTGTGAGAGTGTTTTAGGTTTGCACTTAGTAAGCCAAGACGTATTCGTTGAATACGCCTTCGACGTCACCTTATGCGCATCCGCCTCGTCGCCTCGCGCGTCCCGCCGCCGCTGGTCGGGCTAGCTGCAAGGCGGTAGAAGAAGTATTAAGAGCTTTAGTATTTCAAATGCTTTTTCTGCAATCGTTAAATCGATTAAACTTGTAAATGCGTAACTAATTCAATTTTTATCCAAATTGCATAAAACCAAAGGTTGTTAATTTTCATTTTAAATGTTCTATTTACTAAAATTAGTGTCAACCTTGTCCCTGTATCAAAAATCATTAATTAATTTAATGTTGTAGAATGTAATCTCCAAATTAGAAAATGCATATCTCTTTCAATAATTGTCCAAATTCAATGAACCTAATTCGTAAAATTTCATTTTCAGTGATACTAACTATTAGGATAGGTTTTACACAATCGCTTTGTTCATGAAAATTTGTTAAGTAATTAACTAGTGACTTATTGTGCTTTTAGCTTAGAAAATTCATAGAAAATTGCTAATAACTTAAAATGATTTGTTCTCTGTTTCTAAAATTTTGTTATATCATGCTTAGGCCGCTGGTGAGTTTTGGCTTGTTTGATGTTGTTGAATGTTTGAGTTTTGTCGGTGTTATTCGTTCTTATTTGTCGTTATGTTCGATCGTTAGGCTTCGATATTTGCGGCAACCCTGAGGACGATCCTCCGCACCATATTGAGCAACAGCAACCAGGCAAGCAGTTTGATCATGTTTATCCCAGTATTTTAAAGTCTAATATTTTGTTTCAACTATATGTATGCATTGCTTAATTTGTGTTAAAATTGATTAGTTAAATCCGTAGCTGCATGTCCTGTAGCCAAAATATTGATCTCTACTACCTGAGCCTAGGTTATTTGCTGTGATTAGAGGTCGCTGGATGATCTCTTGTCACTTAGTAGATACGATTTCAACTTGCTTAGACATGCTTAGCTATCGGTAGAATCAAGCGGTTATCGACTTTAGTCGGTAACCTTGATCACACAAAATTTACTACAACTTTATGTTTCAAAGATTTCGCTTTGTTTAATTGCAAAACTAAAAATGAAAACAAAAATGATTTGGACGCGCACAATGGTAAGATTGGTGTGATCTTTGGGTGTGACTCGAAAGGTGCCCGGTCAATTAAGGACCGAACATCTTGTGAGTGAATTTTTATCCAGGCATTTCGGCGTGCTAACCACACTAGAGTATATGGGACCTCTCTTGACCTAGTACTTTGGCGTGTATCGGTCCCGGGTCGCAGGAGGTCGCAGGAGGGATGGAGGTGGGAGCATGGTAGTTGTCCGAAAAGCTTTATCCTGAGTGGGTAGTTGTCTTTTCGGCTTTACCATGTAAGCGTATGGTGTTTCTACCCATACGAGCGGCTCGGGGTTGATACACAATATTGGAAACAGTCTCGTAGGACTTAGCTGTGCCGGCATACCTTCGGAAGTGTGCTTTGGCTTAAAGGCGGTCTGAGGTGTGGGTACAGTGGTACACCCCTGCAGGGTTAAAACTATTCGAATAGCCTCGTCCTAGGTGATGGACACGCTTGGGTAAGCTTTTCAAGAGTTAGACTACAACATTTAAATTAAAACTTGATGGGTGGTACGAATCTGGGATTCGTGCTATTGTTGTGGTGACTATTGGGATAGTCACTTCTAGGTTGTTTTATCTTTCGCTTTTGTTATTAATATCCGCATCTTGTTATTTCAATCTTAAAATGAATTGCAAACTTGCTTTTAAACTGTATTACATTATTGCAAATGAAAATTGGCTTTGTGCAAATAAAACATATGGCCTCCACTAAACAAGCCTGCATGTAGCATATGAACAGGTCTGCTAGTTCACACGTCAGTCTTGCGGGTACAAAGACAATCTTTGTACTCAGGTGCTTTGCTTAATGTTTTTGTTGCAGAGGAAGAAGGTGAGCCTCAGGGTCCTCACTTCTGTGAGCTGTGCTGTCGCTTCGTGGGTGACGACTAGACTTGGCGGTCCGGTCAGATGCCTTGTGGGTTGAAGGCACGCTGATTGGCTTTGTTTATAGCCATCTTATGGCAATTTTTGCTTCCGCTGTCTTCTCGTTGTTATTTGTGTATCTTGTGGTGATCGGCCATTGTCTGTAATACCTTTACTATTTGTTTATCTTCCGTTTGGAAGTGTGGTGTTTGGACTCTATGTGTGGAATGGAGTTGATGTCTAATTTTGTACCGGGGTGTGTATACTGCTTTCTGGGAAGTATACATATCTCGAGGATCAGTTTATTTGATTTGTGATGCTAGGGCCAGGTGGTTGGTTAAGCATTACAAACCAAATAAATTGGGGTCCTCACACCACAGCTCCTCGTTTTGCAATAATTCGGAAAGGTCCGATATAACGAGGTGCTAGCTTTCCTTTCACCTGAAAACGATGAGTGCCCTTCATCGGTGACACTTTAAGATAGACATGATCATCTATCTCAAAGCTTAATTCACGACGACGATGGTCAGCATAGCTCTTCTGACGAGACTGAGCAGTTTTCAAACAATCTCGAATCATGCGAACTTGCTCTTCTGCTTCCATCACCAAGTCTGGACCATAGAATAATCTTTCACCAGACTCGGACCAATTCAATGGAGTCCTACAAGCTCTCTCATACAAGGCTTCAAAAGGCGACATTTGAATACTTGCTTGGTAGCTATTATTGTAAGAAAACTCCACATAAGGCAAAGATTTCTCCCAGTCTTTGCTATAGGCTAGTACATAGGCTCGAAGAAGATTTTCCATTACTTGATTCACCCTCTCGTTTGACCACTAGTTTGAGGATGATAAGCAAGATCGAAGAGAGTTTAGTCCCCATAGCTTCGATGAAGACAATTCCAAAATGGGAAGTAACCGAGGCCACTGGCCAAACAATGACCTTTGGAACACCGTGAAGACAAACAATCCTAGCAATATAAAGCTCTGCTAGTTGTTTGCCACTGAAGATGGTTTTGACAGGAATGAAATGAGTCACCTTCGTTAAACGGTCAATGATTACCCAAATGGCATCGGATCCATTCGAGTTTTGGAAGACCGTAACAAAATCCATACCTATCTCTTCCCACTTCCACTGGGGAATAGGCAGAGGTTGAAGGGTACCGGCTGGCTTCAGATGTTCAGCTTTAACCCTTTGGCAAATATCACATTCAGCAACATACTGAGCAATCTGGCTTTTCATTTGGCTCTACCAAAATGTTTTCTTCAAACTCGATACATCTTGGTACTACCAGATGTAAAGAAAACTTGGAATTATGACCCTCTCTAAGAATTAGCCCTCTTATTTGAGGATCTGCAGGTACCACCAAGCGATTGCGATATCGAATTATACCACGATGATCTTCAGAAAACTCGTTGGCTTTGCCTGCCTTCAAATTCTCCTTGATCTCACTACTTCAAAGATCGCTCCTGGGCCGTAATCTGAGTTTCTAGTGTAGGCTCCACTTGTAATGCATGAGAAAACCTCCTCTCACCATTTCGAGACTTAGGCGCAAAATCAGCACACAAGTCCTTGGCCGCAGTAGAGAGGACATGCGCTGCACCGTGACTTTCTCGCTAAAGCGCCCGCCACAACATTGGCTTTGCTCGGGTGATAATGAATACCCATATCATAGTCCTTGATCAATTCAAGCCATCTTCTCCGCCTCATATTCAAATCACTTGAGTGAATATGTACTTAAGGCTTTTATGATCGTGATAGATCTCACAACGACACAGAAGGTAATGTCGCCAAATCTTTAGTGCATGGACTACGGCGACCAATTCCAAATCATGAGTAGGATAATTGATTTCATGAGGTCGCGAATCGCCGAGATGCATATGCCACAACTCGGCCTTCTTGCATAAGCACACACCAAGTCCATGGCGAGATGCATCGCAATAAATTTCAAGCTCTTATGAATATCCGGAAGAGTGAGAAGCTCGAGCTTTAGTCAAGAGAGTTCTCAAAAGCCGAAAACTCTCCTCACACTTAGCCTACCATTCGAATTTCTTCTCCTTCTTCAAGAGCTAAGTTAAAGGTCTTGCAATTTTGGAGAAATTTTCAATGAACCTACTGTAATAACCCGCAAGTCCAAGAAAACTTCAATATCGGAAACATTCTTGGCCGCTTCCAATTTAGTACGCCTTGTACTTTCTTTGGAATCAATAGCGATGCCTCCTTCGGATAACACATGCCCCAAAAATGCAACTGCTAAGCCGTAAAGCACACTTGCTAAACTTAGCATATAATCGATGCTTGCGAAGTGTTTCCAGCACAAGTCTCAAATGTTGTTCATGGTCCTTTTCGGATTTGGAATAAATAAGAATGTCGTCAATAAACACGACAACGAACTTATCCAAGAAATCCATGAACACTGAATTCATAACATTCATGAAATAAGTGGAGCATTAGTCGCACCAAAGGACATGACAAGATACTCGCATAAACCGTAACGAGTAGAGAAAGTCGTTTTAGGTATGTCCTCAGCCCTAACCTTGATTTGATGATAGCCAGATCGCAAATCAATTTTTGAAAAGACTCGGGCTCCGACTAACTGTCCAAAAAGATCATCAATTCGAGGCAGAGGATACTTGTTTTTGATGGTAACCTCATTTAACGGACGGTAATCCACACACATCCGCAAAGTGTTGTCTTTCTTTTGACAAATAAAGCCGCATCCCCAAGGTGAGGAACTTGGTCGAATGAATCCCTTGTCAAGCAATTCTCCAAGTTGCTTCTTTAATTCAACCAACTCGTTGACAGGCATTCGATAAGGACTTCTGGATATAGGAGCAGTTCCAGGAACTAGATCAATTATGAACTCCACTTCCCGATTTGGTGGCAATCCGAAGGTCGTCAGAAAGACATCAACATACTCACAAACAACTGCATCGACTCCAAAGAAGGAGTGGTATCAACTTGGTGAGCACAAAGATGAGAACTCGTGGTCCTGGATTGAAAACGACTGAAGTGTCGCTTTCATTAGTTAAAGAAATGGACTTTTGAGCACAATTAATTTGCTCAAGGTTTTTGGATAACCAATCCATTCCTAGAATAACATCCAACCCTTTAGAATCTATCACAATCAAATCCGCTCAAAAGTCTACCCCTTCAATATTTATATTGACATTATATGCACTTGATCACCATAAAGGCCGATCCAGTGAGTGGATGATATGGGGTGGATGAAGATGATGCACAACTAACTGATGTTGAGTAGCAAACTGCCTACTAACAAATGAATGAGATGCTCCAGAATCAAATAAAACAGCGGTAGTGCTGAAATTAACCAGGAGCATACCAAGGACGACTTCAGGAATGACAGCTGCTTCCTCGAAGAATCGATTCACGCGACTGAACCGAACGGGTCGGGTTTGACCTGATCGGGAAGGTGGTGCAGGACGCACAATAGCTGGAGAAGGGTGAATAGGAGGTATCCCTTGTGCCTTGGCATAACACTGATTGGCGAAATGCCTTGGGCGCCCACAATGATAGCATATGACTCCCGGCCTGACAGTAACGACAGTCGGTGGCCGGTTTCCACTAGGCCTCGGCTGAGTAGTGGGAGGAGATGGACGAGGTGCAAACACTGCCGGCCTCTGTGAAAATGGAGCTGGTGCCCGCGGAGGTTTAGACAACCACATGCGAGGCCTCGGCGAACTGCCACTAGGAATGAACTGAGTAGTCCTCTGTCGCTTGCGTGACTCCTCCAAAGCCTTGCTCTTGCTTTCAGCAACAATGGCTTTGTTGACCAGATGGGAGAAATTTCTGAAGTCATGCAAAGCTACAACCATCTGCAGCCTCCTCGATAGCCCATTCAGAAGCGGTTTCGACGACGAAGGTCGATCGAAACATCATCGAGCATATCCGCAAGGAAGTTGAATTCATGCAGATACTCGCCACGCACTTTCGCCTGCTTGAGAGCGAGAAATTCTGTTGCTTGATCATCATAACTCCTCAGAATATGGGCTTCACGAAAGGCCTCCATGAACTCATCCCAAGTAGGGACGTGTCCAGCAGGTTGAATGGCAAGAAGATTATCCCACCATATGCTAGCCGCTCCATCCAGCTGATAACTGGCAAAGAGGACTTTCTCCCTCTCGGAACATTAAGCAATCAATAACTTCTTCTCAATGGTCCTGAGCGCCTCGCCTTCCATGGGATCTTGAGAGCTGGAGAACACCGGTGGGTTAGTCCGCTGAAATTCAGTAAGACTCCCCTGCACATGATGGCCGCCTGCTCTGACAGATGGGGTAGTAGTGGAAGAAGTATTGCGCGCAATTTGTTCTAATATGCGCGTCTGGTCCATTCTGTTGCACTCAATTTGCATGAGCACATCAGCCATAGTGGGTGGTGGAGGAAGCTCCTCTTCCTGGGGACCACCTTGAGGACCCTGAGAACTAGAGGGTTCAGTCTGCCCTCCCTGAGAATGGGGCGCCGGGTTGAAAGACCCTTCCCTTGTTGTGTTTGCGCATGAGTAGTGGGTCATGTCATCCTGTTACCACACAATGGTTAACAACATAACAAGGATATACTCGGGAAACACAAACAAGGTTATAATTAGAAAAGGAGCAAACACTGTACATATAATGCATCATGTTATGCCATGCATTCAAATTAACACCAAACCACAACTTTATACATACATCAAAAGGAATTCAGTTCCAGCCTCACATAATAGTTGGCCATAAAGGTCATAATACAAGCCAAAAGTCGAACTTACATTTTCTTTGCAAAATACCATTACCCTATTACATTTATTTAAAGGTAACCGCTAAACGAAAAGACACCTATCCACGAGGGTTCATCGTCGAGGTGCTAGCATAAAGATCACTAAAGTTCACCGAAACTCATTCGTAAGATGAGCTCCGGGGAACCCGTGTCAATAGGATCCAAAGGGCTAATAAGGCGCCTCGGGAACCTGTATGGTTGATGACCTCCGTGAGGTGCATCGCAGAGTGCGAGGAAAACCTGCGATCATCCGGCTTGACGCACTTGTCCATAAATAGCACGCACTCACCTACACCGGAAGTCGGTAAAGTGGTGGTGCAAGAAGAGCGAAGAGAGATCTCGTTGTCACCATAAAGCACGTTGCGAGGAACGCGATTCATGTTGACTCCAAGTAGCAGGTACTCCTGGGCCTCATTAAGACGATGCCGAGTTTCCCACAACTCCCTCACAAGGCAGCGATGGATCTGGTCCATGATGCGGACCATCCTCGCCAACTGTCGCACCTGAGGGTCTTCCCCAAACTGTATCTCATCGAACATGCTCACTTCTGCACTAGGACCTTGATTCGGGAAGTGATCATAGGGTGGTTGAGACAATTCCGTCAAATCATGACGAAGAAGGCTCATCATCCTACTAGCAGCTTCCTGAACCGCCATAGACTCAGAAGTGGCAAGTGCTTGGACACAGTAGGGAACACTGCCTGCTACCTGCCTAGCGATAACGTTGATGAAGGCGCGGTACTCCTCCATCCCTGGTCCTCGATCTCGTCGATAGATGGCATACTCCGGCTGGTAAGTGAAGTTGGCTCGCCACATCATATCCCGCAACAGAGCTGGAAATCCATCCACCTCTTCACTCGGGTGCTCTTTGACCAAATACCACCCGCTCATCTATAGACAAAAGACAAGATAAGAGAACAATTCACTTTGGGAAAAGCCAACAGAAAGTTGGGACAAGAATTGATGTTAAGGAAGATAAGAAATAAAAGATGTCATACTTAAGCTTTAAAAATTATACTACTGCTTGAAAATAATTTTCTCAGAAGACTCTCTAATTACTTCACCATGCTACCTCTAACCAACAGCAACGATGCTCGATACCAACGCTGTGGACGCCTTAATATTGGAAATGTAATTAATTAAATTTATACTGTAGCATAATTCTTACTTTATGAAAAGTCGCTTCCTTTGGTAAGGATCATACTAAAAGCATAAGTTTAATAAGTGACGATCCAATATTCGAAGCTTCCTGATATATGTCTCACAATGGTTCCCTGATCAACGACCATTGCACATATATCCTTCAACAACATTGCATCATACACATACAAGTCATACATTTAAATAATTAAACATAAGTTTACAACTTTCGGTTTAGTACTACATTATCATGTGACTTGGTCACTACAAAAAGTTTAACAATGAAGCAAAATAAAACGGCAACATCCACCAATGGCCCCATCCACCGCAGCGATTGCGTGGAGGAAAGAAGTAGCTTTACTCGTTAGCGTCACACCGATCGACGCTAACGGGCACTTCATATAAATAACCGCCTCACCGCAACATTAGGTTATAGCACCTTGAGTACGGAAGGTACTCAAAGAAGACTTACACAAACTAATAAAAGAAAGTGTTTATTAGAACCTATTCAAAGGAGTAGAATTTATACATGCATAAGGTTGCAACAGAAGGTATAATGGTTAAATTTTGCATAAAGCAAGACATCTTAACCTACAAATGCTAGATTTTGACAAAGCCATTTAATAAATCAAAGTTGGACTAGAAATTAAGTAAATGAAATAATTAAAAAAGTACATTGCATGAATTCCTCATGCGTAACTGTAAACCGAAACCAGATTTGTAAATCAAGACCTATACAGTGACATCAATTCAAGTTATCGCCCATGACCGTGGACACGCTATTCGAACAGCTTTGATACCCGCAGGTGTACATCTTTACCCACACGACTTAGTTAGCCCGTTGCCTTCGGATGCCTCCGAATGATGACATACTTCCTTTGGTATGCCGACCGGGGAAACTAAGATTTGGTATTTTTCAACAAGCTAACACTATTGAGTTGGATACCCATGTGTGAACTGATCTCGCTTAAACAACGTCTGATAGCATCTGTCTAACCGGGGCACACATGTTGCGTCAGGAATGCCGACCCAAACAATTAAATGCGAACTGGGCTCACTACCCATATTAGGTTGCAATCGGCATCTTTAAGGTGCGTACATGCGATTTGAGCACATATACGCCTCACCCTTCTAAGAACATCTGATACTGACATACAAGCTCACATGGCATAAAACACAGTCATAAGACCAGAGCATCTATGCCATACAAGGTCAATACACATATCCTTACTCTCCTGTTTCCAACCCAATAGTCTTAACCCTTTACTTAACCAAACAATACCATACATCATGCGTGGAAGTACATGGGAACTTGAATTGAACAATCGAGTTCGGTCCTTAATTAATCGAGACAAGTCCACCACAATTCCCAATCTCGTGCAAAAGCACCATCACTAGCATCCTCTTGTCCGGATCAATTTAAATGTAAAATGCAATTCGATTTAAAGAAACTGGACAAAGAGTTGAAATAATCAAATTCATTTGTTGCCCCCTGCTTGACAAGTTAATCTTGTCAAACACTAAGTCTTATCTAGACCGCATGTCTAAGCAAATTTCAAAATATGTATTATAGTATACAGATACTACTCTAGGGTTGAGTGTATGGTCATAATTAAGGTAATCCACAATGTTACTCAGGTCATAACTAACTAATACAGTCCATATTTGTATTTCTAGAAAAATAGCATGCAACAGATGTCACTGTATTTAGAAAAGCTATTGTAGAAAATTTGGGATCAACATGGTGCAAAGAGGATGCTTGCCTTGATAATAATATACTTCTGTTGCAGGCTCAGGTTGCTCAGAAATAGTGTCAAAAGCCTCAGAAGAACCAGATTCTATAAGAGACAATAAACTCCAATAAATACCAAAACTAACAACCAGTATAGAATAAAAGAAAATGTATGATCAATAGAGAAATGCATGATTAACAGCATGCTTAAATCATAACTACCCTAATAGTGATAATAACCCATATTATCATATACAGTTTTTAAATAACAGAAACTAGAGTCTAGATCAAAGTTGCAGTTTTGATTTTGAAAAGAACTGAAAACAGGACAGGAGTAGTTTTCGGGTTAGTTATGAATAGACTAAGCAAAAGATGTTAAATTGAAACTTAGTCTAATTTCTAGAGTGGATAATATTCTAGGCAAACCCTAATCTAACCCTATTCGGCCATATTGCAAAATCTAAAGAAAAACCAATGTTGTCGGTTGAACCGACAACAGAGGACAGAGATAAATCTCTGCTACAAAGTTAAGTAAATGATAAAAAGGATCAAAATAATATCTTATTATGCTACTAGGGTTTGGTTTAGACCTATATAGGATGATAAGTTGACAGGAGAAACCCTAGAACCTTAAAAATGATATGAAAAACCGAAAAGTTATAAAACTAACTTTTCAGTTTAAAGCAAATTGGAGCTACTGATATCCAAGGGAATGATTCATGTGGGTTGTTAAGGTCCCTAAGATGCTCAAGATAACAAAACTCACAGTTTTAGCTTACCAGGCTAAGGGAAGCACTGAAGGTTCCTAAAACCAAGTTTGATCAGGAGAGAAATAAGATCCAACGGCGGAGGATTGGAGGCGCGTTAGAGTTTTGAGTTAAGATGGGAGGGTTGTTGGATGAAGATCCAACGGTGGAAAGTGCTTTGCGCACGTAGAGAGTCCACGCGGCTTAGCGAATCACGACCATCCATCAAGAAATCGACGGCTCACGTCATGGAGGTTTGGGCACGCGTGCGAACGTGTTGGGTGCAAGCCGGTTGTACGCTTTAGACCCAAAGCACTTAGACTCGGTCGCTACAGTGCAAAAGGCTGGGTTTAGACCGGAATAGTTGACCAGACTCTATTCCAATATTTAAAAGTTTGACTGGGCTTTAAAAATAGTAATTAAATTTGTAAAATCATGAAATTTTGCCAGGAGGCTACTGGGATGATATAATTCCCAAATAAATTTCTAAAATCACAGTTTCACTTTATAAAAATATATAAATAACTACCTTAGCCGAATAGGTTTATTTAAAGCCAAATATTTTTCTCCAAGACAAAATAATTTCTAAAAATCCACAAAAATTATTCTTGGGCCAGATAATTTATCTAGGCTTTGATAAAATTACTTCCGAGTCAAAACACAAGCATTAACTTGTATTTTCTTTGAAACTTTAAAAAGACTTTGGATTTTGGCTAGGAAAAGAAGGTTTTAATTTGTAACATAATGCCCAATCTGTAAAAATGAACAGTGATGCTATGAACAGTACATCATTACTATTCAGAAAATATTTAATTACTGTTCCTAACATTGGGGCTGTTACAGAGTGGGGGCGTCGGCTTTGGTATGAAGAGGGGCACCCGAGGCTGCCTTTTATAGGCGTCGGGAGGCCCTTAGGCGGTGTGGAGAAGGTGGGGGCATGCGGCGGCGGTTGCGGCGCGGCGACGGTTTCGGCGAGATCGTGCGCGAATCGAGGGAGACGAGGGAGGAGTGGGGGCGGCGTGAGGTGCGGGAGCAGTTGCGCACGACCACGTGAGGAGAGGAGGTTGGGAACGCGAGGAAATCGGAGCTCGTGAGGCACGGTCATGGCGGCGTTCTCGGGCGCGTCCGCGCCGAGAAGAAGGACACGGGGACGAGGGTCATGGGCCGTTGGATTTCGATCCAACAGCCAAAATCGTGCTTGGAGACATGGAAGAGATCGGGCTTGATCTGGCCGTTGGATTTCAATCGGAAGGCGCACGTTGATTGAGTCGTTCGGACCTCCCGAATGAACATCATGATCTGGCCGTTGATTTTGATCCAACGGCCGATGTTGCGCCAGGTGAAAGAGAAAGGGGTGATGCGGGCCGTTGGATTTAGATCCAACGGTTGGATTTTAGCGAGGGGAGAGAAGGCGCGAGCGGGCTCTGTTGGGCCGCGCATGGGTTGGCTTGGGCCGAGGTTTGGGTTTCGGCCCAAAACCATTTTGAGGATTTTCTTTTGATTTATCATTTGTTTTAATTTTGATAATTCAAATAAGCTTTAGAATATAGTAAAATAATTCTACAAATTCCAAAAAAATTCACAGAAATTCCTGGAGTTATTTGGGACTTAATAAAATTATTTCCAACTTAATGTTGGATTTTAATTTTGCAAATAAATTTATTTTGACTTGAAAATAATTATGGAAAGCTTTATAAAATTCCAGAAAATTCCACAAAAATAAATAAATTTTAATTTCTACAGAAATTTAAAAATTGGGTTGTTACAACCCCTCCTTACATAGCCCTTTTAAGCGATGCTACAGTAAGACGGTTGCTAGAGTGCCAGTTGCTACAGTGTTTAGACTAGATTCTATGTATTCTTTGTGTAGCGAGCAAGCTAGTTAGTAGCACGCCTTTTGACATCAATCAAATTAGAATTGATTTCCTCTCGGTCATATGGGTGTTTTCTAAACAGGTCAGACCGACTTCTGTTCTTCATGTTGGTTCCTTTGTTCTTGAAGTTGTAGTAGCCTATTTTCTTTTGCCTCCAAAGTTTCTTCATGAAACCTTATAACAAGTAAAGTAGAGAAATTAGGTAGCAATCTATTCTTACAAAAAATCAACGCGTAGCTCATTGAGGAAAATATTCACCTCTTGATTAAGTTGCTTCGATCTAGCTCTAGTGATTGACCCAATTGGTGTTGAAGTAGTATTTGGGGATGGGAAAATGTGTGTGTTCTAGGGATGTCCTCATGATTGGTTGTTTGCAACCGGAGTTATAACTCAATTCAAGTTGTAAAGTTCAAATTTACAATTCATTACTTTATATCCAAGAAAGATGATGACCTAAGTGATGATATCACATATTTGCAGACATAAGCGATGCTATCATATACTTTTGGCTAAGTATGTTGACACATGTGATGATATCATCTGGTTTGCTAACACGTGCGATGACCTCATCATGATGTTGACATGTGAGTGATGATATTATATGTTTGCTAACATAAGCGATGACATCCGCTGCTATCATGTTGATGTGGAGTTGTTCATCTTATCTTCATGTGGCGATTGAGGCTACATGCACCAGAGAGTGTACATAACTTTAATGCAGCAACTTGAGATGCAGAAGATGTATATGTGCTAGGTGTGTCCTCATCAAGGTGGTGGAACACGATGTGATACTGCATGCTTTGACATTAGCTCTCTAGGAATGGCGTCTTGAGTTCAAAGGTCGCGATGGAGCAGCGGCCATGGCGCGGCCGCCGCCTCCTTCACGGTGACATAGAAAGAGGATGGTGCGGGGTAGCAAGGCGGACTAGCGTTGGATCTACATGTCTGAGGTTGGAATGATTACTCGCATGGCGTAAGCTCCACCAGGACACGCCGCCGCCGCCTACTTTGAGAGGCGGTCACTCGCGCATGATAGAGCTCGTTGGATACCGGTAGCAGCTTGCTGCCTCGTTGTCCTCACACTACTCTTCTCATGTGCTCCACTCCACTACCTTGACCTCACCTCAATTGGTGTTGTTAAAGTCATGTGGAGCTGCGGTGGTGGAGGTGGCAATCGCCAGTGTTATCGAACTTGGGGTCGGGATTTGCAGAGTCGAGGTCAAGCCCAACTCGGGGAGGACTCAAAACCACTGCCACGTAAGCTAATTGGATTGGTCAGGCGATTAAGTGGGCTGGTTTTTATGGTTGGAGGGTGTAAAGTAAACGGTTTTAGAGTTACGGGTTGAAAATTGAACCGATACCATAGTTGAAGGTTATAAAATTGACATTTTTCTTTTATTTACTGTGCTCCTATAGTCCTATGCCTGCACCAAAGAAACAAAAGCAGGATGAGCGGCCGCCTCTCACCGCCTTTCTCCGTCTCATCTATGCATTTTCGTTGAATAACTAGTGTCGCCTAGCGATCCAATAGCCAATCAACACAACTAGCAAGCGAGAATAATATAAGCAATTAGTAATAGCAAAAGTAGATGAAAATGAACAAAGATGCGAGAGAGTAATTCGACGATCATCATCTTTATTGATATGACTTCACTGTAGTTGTATCGTATTAAAACAGTCCACTGGCGTAGAGAGCCCTTTTGGTATATGCGTAGTCTCTTCCGGGTACAACACGTTTAACTTTGACTGCCAAGGCCAATCCGAACACCACCACGACGCGACACCTATAACCGAATAGCCTTTGGCCTTCCTAGTTCTTCCCCTCTCCCGTCCTCAATTCCCTTTTCCTCTCCTCGGCCAGGTACGGACTCTCTCCCGCTCCCCAATCCCCCGTATCCCGCGCGATTCGGCCGCAGCGCCCACCCAATTCGTCGACCTCCGCTCGTAAAACCGCGGATTCGGCGCGGTTTCTTGCGCTCCTGGGCCTCGATTTGGTCAGGCCCCTAGGGATCTTTTTTTTTTTTGTTTGTTCTTGTGTACCCACTTTTTGATTTGGTTGCGGGTTTTCTACCCGCGGGCGTGCGTGAGTTTTTCCTGGGGTTTCGCTTGATCGCTTGGGCGGTCGTACTAGAGGTCGTGGGTGGGGGTGGGTGGATTTGTTCTTGCTGTTTTGCGAGGCAATGATTCGAGCGAGGGTTTAGGGTTTCACGGCCCGGAACGTAGCCAAAACGTGGCTGCTGCTTGCTGTTTAGGCTAGTTTTTTTTCTTCTATGTAAGGCTGTATTTTGTGTGCGGCGTCTTGTTAGATTTGGGGATTGGTTTCTTCTCCCGATGCACCGTGTGTTTTTACCTCTGCGATTTGGTGTTAACACGTGGTTCTCTTCCTGTGCAGCAATTTAAACCAATGCGTGCTTGATGGATGATGACTGTTCCGACGGATAAAGCTGCTGCTTCCCCGTCGCCGGGGGAGCTCGCGCAGCTCCTCTTCAAGAAGGTTTGTTCTTACTGCGTGTTTCGGCAATCTGCATTGTCCGTGAGGTTCTTCTGCATTATGCGTTATTCTGTCTTGTCCCCCAGTGGGACTATGCCCGTTGATGGCTTCTCCCCTTCTTTTTTTACTGCATTCGTTCTGTGGTGCTAACTTAGCTTGCAAGTGATCAATTGGCTGTGTTGCACGTGTGCTTGAGTGGTAACCGGACTGTCGTACCAGGAATTTATTAAGAGATCTCATTTATTAATGCTAGAGCTGCAGATGACCACTTTACTTGTTTAGTGCTTAGAGGGTTTTCGTGTAGGGATGTCATGGGTGGTTTGGGTGTTTCTGCTAGGCAATGTAATTGTTTCCTTGAATGTTTCATTAGGTGCTGTTTAACACTTCCATTACATTCTATGTTGCTTATGTCTAGTAAGTAGACATGGCTAGCTTGGTTAATTGAAAATTCGAAATGTTCTGTGTAATGATTCCCCACATCAGCTATTTAATTTGATGGCAGCCATATATTATTTGTTATATACAAACCAAACTTGTATAAGTTCATGATATGATATTTGCTAAAGGCAGATAACTGTGAAGTGCATTCAGTATGGTGCTAGTTAGCAAACGCGTATTCCAAAATGTTTTATGCAAAGCAAACTGCATGAGCTAGAAGCCCCTGTGTTATATCTGTTGCTATTTGTTGAGTCTGCAATATTGATCAATAGTTACATGGAAGCACTACACATATCTTCATAAATTCTGTTTGTTGTTTTAAGTCCTGTGGACCTAAAGAACCTCTTTGTAATCTAGTTTGCATAGTGGAATGTGTACTTCATTAGTTCATTGCTGTCCTGAGGTGTACTGGTATTTGATGAAGTTGCAGAGCAGTTTATGACCATCATCATGATAATTAATGAAACTGAATTCTTTTTTAAGGACAAGGTTTGCATGTTTTTTTTGGGACACTTGAATGCATGCTGTTCTTAATGTAGTATTGAGGTATGTCAACCTTTTGGTAAGGTCAGAATTGAGGCATTATGATTTTAGAACTTTGATGTCGTTGATTAATAAGATTTCAGGTTGGAATGACTATCTTTAACTTTCTGGTGAATGCATATTTGATATTTCTGTTCCTTTGTATTGATTTACCAAAAATTACCCATTTGTGCTTTCACATGGTGTTCCTTCTATTTCTATAATTTGATTTAAATAATCATGAAGCTGTGTAGTTCTATAAATAATGTTTACTGATAGTGATAGTGATGTTATCTGTGTAGAATGCTGAACATGAAAGGTGTCTGCGGAGGTCAGCGCAGTCAAAAGTCCCAATCGATCCTAACATATGGCTTCAGATGCGTGAGAACTATGAGAAGATAATCCTTGCAGATCATGATTTTTCTGATAAACATGAGATAGAATATGTCCTATGGCAGTTACACTACAAAAGAATTGAGGAGTTCCGGGCTCACATCACTTCTGCAGCTTCGGGTTCAGCTGCAGCGCAGGGTGGAAAGAACAATGCCAACCCAGATCGAATCAAGAGGATCAAATCTACTTTTAGAAGTTTCCTTTCAGAAGCAACTGGTTTCTATCATGACTTGATGCTGAAAATTCGTTCAAATCATGGTCTTCCATTGGGCTACTTTTCTGAGGGTCCTGATAATTCAGTCGTTCCTGATAAAGATGATAAGAAAATGGTTGACATGAAGAAAGGCTTGATGTCATGCTATCGCTGTCTGATATATTTAGGAGATCTTGCCCGTTACAAGGGTCTGTATGGAGATGTTGATTCTGCGAGCCGTGAATATGCTGCAGCTTCCAGCTACTACAAGGAGGCCGCTTCTCTGTGCCCTTCTAATGGCAACCCACATCATCAGGTATGTGGACATGGATAGTGTTTCTACAGCATTGTCTTTTACACACATTGTTGCGTTTGCTCAAATGGTTATTGTACTAATGAAGTTCTTGTCATCTTGTTCAGCTTGCAATACTATCATCATACTCTGGTGATGAGGTAACAGCAATCTATAGATACTTCCGTAGCTTAGCGGTGGATAATCCTTTTTCTACAGCGAGGGAAAACTTGATTATCGCATTTGAGAAGGTATGATGCCGTCTTCAAGATATCACTGTAATACTGCTAGTTCTGTCATATGCTTGCTTTTTGTGTTGTGACTTGGTGTTAAATTTAGGAAGAAGTCCATTTTACAACCTTCAACTATGATGTGAGTCCACATTTCAACCCGCAACTCTAAAACTGTTTACTTCTCACCCTCAAAACTCTCAAAATCGGCACAAAACAACCCCTTGACCCGAAACCACCATGGTTTTGGCTGACATGACAGCGGTTTTCACTGACGTTGACTCCTGTTAGGCAGTATATGCTGATGTGGCATCCCAATCAGCTATAAACAGTGATCCTAGTCAGCTCATATTGCTATTTATGATGCTGAGTCAACAAATAAACTTAAAAGGTATGGGACCCACCCGTTAGCGTGCTCTCTTCTGTGGCGGGAGGAAGAATGGATGAATTGGGAGGAGGGACAGCGGCGGCGGCGCGTGCAGTGACAGGCTAGGGCACCACGGCTGCTTGGTGGGGTTTAAAATCCCTTTTTATTGTTCTGATGCTGATTAGGATCCACGTCGACGCCACGTTATGTCAAAACCGCCTTGAAATGGGTCGAGGGGGTCGTGTGATGTGGTTTTGTTAGTTCAGGGGTGTGTTCCGGACGGTTTTAGAGTTGGAGGTTGAAAATCAGAGACTGGCCATAGTTTAAGGTTGAAAAATGAACTTTTTCCTTAAATTTACCTATCCCCTTTGTCATCTATTGGTATAATATTGTGGGATGTTTTCATGCTAGAAGGTAGATCTTGTGTGGATTCTATTGTTTGGCTATATATGTAGCAGAGAAGTTCCATAGCTGTGTGGGTGGGATGCCCGAGTCCTATCTTTTTTGGTCATGAGATTCTTATGTCCATTCCATAGGACGTGTTGCTTCTCACCTACTGGGTTTATAGAAACAACTTTTTCCTTCATGATTTTTCTATAGCCTTTCATTGCATGGGTGGTGGTAGATGCTTTCTAGCATCTGCTGCATATGATATGAGAATGAACAACATACTGTTGAACTGCAAGAAAGAGAACAGTAATGATGATAGCGGTGGATCAGTGTGTCGTATGGCCTTGGGGGCAGCTGATGTCATAGTTTCTTTTAGTAGTTTTTATGGTGACTTTTAGTGTGCTGATCTATGCTGTGCAATAAGTTTCAAATTATTATGGTTTCATATGCAGAATCGTCAAAGTTATTCTCAGCTACCGAGTAACGACAAGGTTGCCACTGCTAGGACATTGCCCTCCAGATCAGTTGGAAGGGGCAGAGGAAGGCGATACAATATTTCAGCCAAAAGGTGCTAGTAACGGAAGCAACTTCAAAAGAGCGAGAGTACAGCACTTCAGAAATACTAAAAGCTTTCTATGTTCGATTTGTTCGCCTTAATGGCATTCTTTTCACAAGAACAAGGTACTTTGTAAAATTGTTGGCTCATGTTATCCCCGCTCCCCCTCCTCTCTCTCTAATATTTTTTGTTTTTTGTTTTCTGATAGCTTGGAAACGTTTGGGGAGCTGTCTGCTACAGTTATCAGTGATTTGCGAATTCTCCTTTCATCTGGCCCTGATGAGGAGATTAATTTTGGTTTGGATGCTACTGAAAATGCATTATCTCTTGTTAAGCTTATTGCCATCCTTATATTTACAATGCACAATGTGAAGAAAGACTCAGATAACCAATCATATGCTGAAATTGTGCAACGCAGAGTGCTGCTTCAAAATGCATTTGCCACTGCCTTTGAGTTTGTTGGATACCTTCTGAAAAGATGCTTAGAGCTTCATGATGTTGCCTCGAGTGTCTACCTGCCGTCCATTTTGGTCTTCATTGAATGGCTAGCATGCCACCCAGATTTTGTTGCTAGTTCTGATACGGAGGAAAAGCAAGCCGATTCAAGATCTTTCTTCTGGGATCAATGTGTATCATTTATGAATAAGCTCATTTTGACAGGCCTTGCACGTGTTGATGGTGATAATGACGAAACTTGCTTTTTTGACATGGGCACGTATGATGAAGGTGAGACTAGCAACAGGCTTGCACTGTGGGAAGATGTTGAACTGAGAGGATTTTTGCCGTTAGTACCGGCACAAGTTATCTTAGACTTCTCAAACAAGCATGCATTTGGAACTGATGGAATCAGCAAGGAGAAAAAAGCACGTGTAGAAAGGATTCTTGCTGCAGGGAAGGCATTGCTGAGTTTTGTTCAAATTGATCAATTGCGAATATATTTTGATCCAACTTCCAAAAAATTCCTTATGGCTACAGAACCTCCTATATTTGAAGCTTCTATGCCTCATTCTGGATCCTCCAATGCACACGAGACAAATCCCACTGAACAGGAACATGAAGTTGCAAGTAAAATTGGTTCAGTTGCTGAAAAACTGGGTGTACTTCAGTTGAAAACACAATTGTATGCTGAAGGAGATGATGATGAAGAAATTGTTTTTAAGCCTCCAGTTTCTGAAAAGCTTCTCAGAGTTCCTTCAGAACAAACCACTAATGAATTCATACAGCCAGTACAGATGTCTGATACTAATTGTTCAAATAATGGTGCACAGATATCTTTTCAGTGCACTACATCCGTTTCAACTGCCAGTACTTATGTGCAATCTCTCCCAATGTCTTCTATTGGTTGGGCAGTCAATGGTGGGCAACAAGCGATTCCTAGTGTCGCTCCAAGGTCAATTTCTGAATTTGTACAGCCTTTCAAAATGCCTGATCGCACCTGGGTAAGCACTGGTGCACCACTTGTTGGCCCTCAGAATACAGTCCAAATGCCAAACTTTTCCAACATCATCCCAGAGCAGCGTACACCTGTATCATCACTTCCTTTTTTCAGCGGTCCAGATAATCCACATCTGCTCCTGAACAAGATTCATTCTTACTGAGTGCGTAAAGAATGTTAACATAGGTGCAAATGGATTTGTGGAGCATAGAGTGAACGGTGGACTGAGTGGATTACAATCCATGGGAAAGGTGCCTCAGGTATCCGCTGAAGCTACCTGGAACAGTACAAACCCAATTTTTAATCAGTTCAAATATGCTGAATTGACTATCCCGTCAGCCTTTGATTCAGTTCTGCCGTCAGTAGTATCTTCTGATGGCACATCAATGAAGTTCATGGAAACACCGACGACTGTATCCAAGAAAAATCCTGTTAGTCGTCCCGGAAGACATGTTGGCCCTCCTCCAGGATTTAACAATGTTCCTTCAAAGCGACAAGATGATTCCATTTCAATTGGGAATGGCCAGCATGCACAGGCCGATGACATCTGGTTGGATGGCTACCAACCATCATTGGATCATGTTAATAAGCAGCGTCTTGTGCATTCAAATGTTGCCACTCCCAGCAGTGGGTTCACCACTCCCTTTCCTTTTCCTGGGAAACAGGCTTTTAACATGCATGCAGGAGGACAACAAAAGCGGTGGCAAGATTTCCACCTGTTTGAGCCCACAAATCAACTTCCAGAACATAGCTTTCAGCAAGGGAATCAGCAAAATGGTCCGTTGGCGGAACCACAACCAGCACAATCTATATGGTCTGGCCGTTACCTTGTGTGACTCTAGCTTGTACCATGAAGATTGCTGGTAATTTTTTTCTTTTGGGATCTGAATCTGATATGCGTTTTTCAATAGAGTGCACATTGAGTTGGGCTTATGCCCTGTATTTTCTTTAATGTCTTCCTTTTTTGCAAATTTTAATTAATTACCATGTAAATTTTATAGTGCTTAAATATATTTCATTCTGTTGTTTACAGGAATTGCTGAGAATCTTTTGGAGTAAGTGGCAAAGGTTGACACTTGAATTCGGCCCCGATAAGTGCAGCCCTTTCATGTTATGTTTCTTTTGGAGGATGGTTGTCTTGGAAGCATATCAAATGCTGCCCTATGATTTGTAAAGTTTTGATACTTCACTTGTATGACAGCCTTTATATAGGCCCTTGATCATAACATATTTCTTGGGAGCTGGCTTCGCCTCGCATCATTTGCTTTGTCTCATCAACTTTTATCAGCTTTTTGTTTTGTCAATGAATGAGAAGTTGAGAACTATAAAAAAATATGAAACTGAACATAAACTTGACTGCTGATTAAATTATTTTGTTTCAATCCTTGCTATTAGGTGCATGCAGTTTAGTAATCCACTGAAACACTTGTGTGCTATGGCACAATTCTGTAGCTGATTTATACCAGCTGTACAGATACTAAGATTTTACCATTTTTTTCAGTAGGGTGAATATAAGGATTACACATTCATGCTATTCCTATCTTCTTTATGGTACATCATTGTCAACATGAAATTTCATGGTATAAGTGTATAACCACTCGTGATTTTCTATTTACAAACTTGACTAAAAAACACTACAAGTGTACTTTACTGGTGAAAACTGCATATTGGATTGGTTGTAGTTTGTGAACTGAGTTCTAAAAACTGTGTTTTTGTATACTAGATTATCTGATATTCGCCTGCGGATGTATTATTGCTACTAGAATATACAACAGGAGTTTACTATCCAGATAAATTAGTTTCTCAAGTCAGCATTTCTACCTTGCAATCTTTTGATTCTGAGCTACCAATGTGTGGGTTAAAATTAGATTATGCCAGGAGTTTTTTTTTACTATGAAACCGTAGGGGAGGCCCCTACGGTATGAAGAATAAATATATTAAAATAGAGGTTTATGTAGATTATGCCAGGAGTTGGTTTCTCAAATCAGCATATCTACCTTGCAATCGCACGTTTCTGAACTATTAATGTGTGGATTAAAATTAGATTATGTCAGTTGACGCTTACCTTGTTAACTTTGTTAATTTACAGGGTATGGAAGTTCTTCCAGGCTAGAACAGGGTTTGGAAGATGATCTGTGTGTTTCTGATGAGAATGATTTGTATGGAGAGTTCTCTTAACTGCTCAGACCCAGGGTATAACCTAATTATAGAAATGCATCATATATTAATCATTTCTCATTAGAGACGGACCTACTACAGGAGAGTTCATGGATCGGTTGCTGCTGTCGAATCTGAAACCTTCACGATTGATTGGATGAGATGCTTGTCTTTGGTGCTACTATGTCGATCTGAAGTTGGGTACTGGCTGCCTCAGGTTTGTCAAAGTTGGTTTCGTCTAGTGATACTGTTTATGTGGTACATTGTTACTGGACTGTCGTTAAGTAATTTTTCTTAAGGATAGATCAGACTGCACTTTACTCGCATGTCGTGTGCTATGGTAGCAACGTTCCGTGTTGGTATTTGTGTGATACCAATATTCCGTCGGCTGTACGAACTGATCTTTTAAAACGCATGTGTATGAATGTGAGACTGAATACCGTGCTTTTATTTTCTTTCTTGGGAGAGGATACTGTGCTTTTATGAATGCGAAACTGAAACCTGTGCTTTTGTTTTGTACCTTTTTTGGAGAGGATACTGTGCAGGGTGTTTAGTGCACTTGTGATTGTTCATAAGCAGTGTTCTGCTGATCCCAAGTGCCCCCCTAATTGAAATTAAGGTGCTAAGTTTGGCGCGTTACCGTCCTGTGTGACGCTGTCTGTATCCATTCCAATCTATCCGTCCGACCGTATTGTCTCCCGTTGCTCCATTCGATTTTGTTGGCTATTCGACGCACGGAAGATAAATTGACCATTTTTTGGATTGCATGAGAAGTTGGCAAGGACCGCCCTTGGATACGGGACTCAGCTAGCCGTTGATTACTTCAATTGTACCATGGATCACAAACTAGATTTAGTAGGAAGGGTATGGCAGTGAATAGGTAAAATTAGCCTCGTTGTAGAAGCACTTGATCTGAATTGTTTAAACTTTGAGCAAGTAGTTTCAGGTCATCGGTGATGGTATCCGAACATCTGATGACCTGCTGGTTAAAAACAGATGTACCATGGATGGTTCAGATCGAGGTAAGGAGGGGTGAGGGAAGGGGGGGTGCATACGGAAGGGAGGTGGAATGATAAGATCTACTGGAATAAGAATTAAGGGTTAAAATGTTGATTAATTTTGTTTAAATAACTCATGTCTTACGTAATCACTGCCAAATTTGTTTGGGCCTGCACAAAGAAAAAGTACATGGTCCCATGCATGTCGGTTGTTTCATTTCTACTTGAAAGATCCTAGGGGTGGATTTCAGTTCGCCTCAAAAGGCAGAGGAAATCATTGTGTTCAGTTTAATGTCTTCCTCTGGCCCTCAGGTTGAAACCTAATGGGCAAATTGATAAGGTAACGTATAAGGCATTGTATTCCGATGCACTTTAGCAACCTATGCATTATAGATTATCATAATCTAAATTTGAGTCTCGAAGTCTTACAATTCTATTGAATGGACCGACTGGGCATAGGTAGAGTCTTAATTTAGTAGAATCTTAATTTTGTATGATCGTGGTCGCAATTTATGTACGATTGTACCCATCCTAGTAATTAATTATAGATATTACTTGCATTATCCGTCCATGTCCGATGCACCTTCATTTGCAATATATATTTTGTTTAAATGAAGGTTTTGAAGTTATAATTTTAAAAATATAGCACCGTTAAAATACATGTTAGATTTTTTTTAAAAAAAAGAGTAAATTGCATTGTAGATCCATAAATGTGCACCAGTGGTTCAAGTATTGAACTTCAAAATTGAACATCCACATACAACTTATATAAGAAATGGGTCAAATTAGGTCTAAAGTGGTCCTTTTGCTGGTATGGAAGGCTTACGTGGCATCGACATGGCAAATTACTTGTCTAGCGTGGCCTAAACTCCTCTCCATGTCCACCACCTGGGAGTTGGCCGTGCTTTTCTGTGCCGGCCGGCATGGCCCGCTCGGCCCAAGCACGGCATGACAGTCATGTGGTGGGCTAGGTCGGCACAGCATGAACAGTCGGACTGGGTTAGCCTGAGAACGGGACACGACACAGCTAGTGGCTAGTTCGGCCGAGCTCGGGCCGGCCAGGCACGAAAATGGCACGGCGGTGGCACGCCAAGCCCCTGCCCGTGACGCCGCCCGCGCCCGCGCATGGCGTGCCCGCCTCAACGTCGTCGCTCCCGCCCACGCCCGTGTTGCCACCCCCGCCCGCCCGCCCGCGGTGCGCCCGCCTCCACCACCAAGAAGGAGGAGGAGGAGAAGGCCATCTGCGCTAGGGGTGGTGGGGAGGTGCAGCCGAGGCCGGCAGAGGCGTGGAGCTTGGGGAGACTGGGGGGCGGTGGGGGAGTGTGGAGACCGGGCGGCGGCGAGGGCGGTAGGGGAGATGGGGCAGGGGCGGTGGGGGGTGGGGGAGAGGGGATGGGGGCGGGGGCAAGGGAGGCGATGCGGGAGGCTGGGGGCGGTCGTCGGTGGGGTCGGGGAGAGGGGTGGGGAGGCGACGGGGTAGGCCGGGGGCGATGGGGGAGACGAGAGAGGGGGCGGCCGAGCGGGGGAGGCGTGGGGGAGACTACAGGGCCAGAGGGGCGGCCGGGTTGGAGAGGCGATGGCATTGGGGAGGCTTGGGGAGTGGGAGGACCGAGGTGACCTCTGACCGGGAGTGGGGATAGGCAGTTGGAATGTGGAGACTGGAGGCATGAAGGCAGCCACCATGTTCTGTGGGAAGATTCGTTGGGGAGCCGAGTTGGGAGGTAGAGGTGACCTCTGACCGGTGATAAGACTGGCTGCAGTCGCTTTATTAGAGATTAGAGCAGCAATGGCGGGAGGAAGACAGGCAACGGATCGCGAGAGAGGGGCAACGGTCGTCTGGCCCATTCCGGTAACAAGACAGAGCAGAGAAAGAAGGTAACGGGCAAGGCAAGACAATGGCAGATGCGAGATTCTCTCTTCGTGCATAAACAAACATAGTTGCTCATTCCTTCGCAACTTCTCTCTTTGCTCATTTCTTCACCACTAAGTCACCAACCGAAGCATAGATTCACTTATCTGATTATATCTTTGCTCTAGTGCTCTGTACAATAGAAATCATGCCATCAAGGAGTCGAGGCTCTAAGGTTTCTCAGGTTGGCATCATATCCATTACGTGAGCCTTGGAATAAGCTTTCTAACAAGCACAAGAACATTCCAATCGAACTTTGTTTGTGAAAGTTATGGTTTTTTTTGCGGGCCCTATGGGCTGTCCCGAACCGAATCTGAATTAAGTTCTGAGTTGATTCCAAGTTTGATTTCGGTTGAACTTGTGGGAAGTTTGAATTGGACTTAGAAATTTTATCCAAAACTTAGACTTTGGACTCTTGGGATTCTCACATTTTTCCCATCCTGGTCGCATGGGCTTCTTCCCCCTTGCTCTCCCATGTGCTTGGCTGCATGTATGGCCTTTTCCCATCTTGGTCGCATGGGCTTCTTCTGTGAGGACCCCGGTTTATTCGACTTGTACTGTTTAACCATTCACTTGGTCCTAACAGTACAAATCAAATAAACCACGCCGAGATATGTATGCTTCCTAAATGCAAGATACACACCTGTTACAAAATCATGCATCATTTCCATTCATACACATAGAGCCGAAGCAAAAGCAACAATCGAAAGACATAGATAATATAAAGAGAGTTATTACAAAGAGAGGCCGACGCCAAAATTCATACAAATAAGTAAATACACAATGAAGCAAAATGGCCATAAGATGGCGATAAATAAAAGCCAATCGGCGTGCCTTTACCCACAAGGCAACCAACCGACCGCTAAGCTAATCGTCCCAGACACACAGAACACAACTCACAAAAGTGAGGCCCTTGGGGCTCACCTTCTTCCTCTCGCAACAATTAATATTAAGCAAAGCGGTTGAGTACAAAACTTGTTTTGTACTGCAAGACTCGACGTGTGAGATAACAGAACTATAATTAACTACATGCAAGCTTTATTTAAGTGGATGAGGCTCGACTTATTTTCAAAGATAAAGCAAGTTTTCATTTGCAATAAGGTAATAGATTCAAAGCAAGTTTGCAATTAACTTGTATTGTTCAAATAAAAGAGAGACAATTATAACAATAGGTAGAGAACAGTGCCAACCTAGAAGTGACTAACCCATAGTCACCACAACAATAGCATGAAGTACCCCTTCATACCACCCATGTCAAGTTTAAGTTTTTAAAAGGTTGTAGTCTAGTTCTTGCACAACTACCAAGCATGTCCATAACCTAGACGAGGCTATTCGAATAGTTTTAACCCGCAGGGGTGTACCAATGTACCCACACGATAGACCGCTTTCCACCTACCACTGTTAGCACACTTCCTTTGGTATGCAGCATGGCTAAGTCTAACAAGACGCTTTCCAATGGACGATGCTAATTAAGAGCCGCAACCCACGGAGAAGGACACATTAGATGCCCTAACCTGGCCCGCTAATGCTCCCTCCAAACACCACACACAAGAACACACCCACCAACCACTCATAATTAACACCTCCCAAAGTACTTAGTCAAGAGAGGTTCCATATCCCCTCGTGGTTAGCACGCAATAAGCGCTGGCTTAGTGACACAAGTAACTCTGGTCCTTGGGGACTTAGGCACCATTCCACACACCCAACAGATCACATCAACATACCATTGTGCCCAAGTCAAGATATAGTTTTGTTTTCAGCTTTTGATTTGTAAATCAATAAAACACAAGGGTTGGACATAATGGAGTAGTATAAGTAGTTGTGTGATCAAGATCACCGACTAAGTCGATGATCGCCCAATACGACCGATAACTAGGCATGGCTAAGCAATATTCATTCGTAGTCTACTAAGTGATAAGAGTTCATCCATCGAACTCTAACCACAAAGAAATAACCTAGGCTCGTAGTAGAGGATAACCATTTACCTACAGATTATGCAACTAGAGGTCTAACTAATCAATTTAACAACAAAGTAGCAATGCATACATAGAAGTTAAACAAAATATTAGACTTTAAAAGTAATGGATCAATGGGAAATGATCAAACGCTTGCTCGCTTGTTGTTGCTCAACTTGTTGCGGAGGGTCGTTTCTGGTTACCGCAAATATCGAATCCTAAGCTAAAGAGCAAAACAACCAATAAGACGAGCAACACTTAAACAAAAGAGCAAGCAAAAATTATCCAAATGCGATTAAATTTATACACAAGGTAGAATACGGTTATACCTAGACATAGGAACTGGAAAACCTAATTTGGATTTGTGGTGCAAAAGATATTCCCTAAAAACCTATTTTCTACCATAATTAGCATCAGAGCAAAAATATTTTCTAGAAAGGTTTTGAAGCTGAAATTTTTATGGTAGCTACCTACTGGTATAGTGATAATCCATATAAATTTTCAGGTCATTTGAAGTTACAACGAATTAGTTATGATTTTTCTAAGTTCTAAAACTAGGACATCCTTTATATCAGAGCAAAGACCACTAGCAAACTGGTCCTTCACTAAAGTTCATCCCTAAAGGAAATTAACAAAATTTAGTTCGCTCTATTTGGACTTACAGAGAACAAGTTATAGATTTTCTAAGTTTTATAGCATTTTTGGAATATTTAAAAGAAATGAAAAGGCTAAAATCGATTCACAACATTTCTGGTTCTTAACAGTACTGAAACATTTCTAGATTAATCTCTAGCCTAAAAGAAAATTAACACTACTAAAATCACCCAAAAAGGACCTATAATGAAAAGATATGAATTTCTAAAGTTTTAACAACATTTTCAAGTGGAAAGATAAAGCTACCGAGGAAATTATATCCCTTAACCGAAAGAAAAGACGTGGTTGATTATGGACCGCCGATCCGGATCGAACGCCCACGCAAGCCAGCGCACAAAGACACCCGCACAAAGACCCACGCGAGGCTCACCGTTGGATCAAGATCTAACCGCCCGTGATCGAGATGGCAACCGGATCGAAGTGATGCCCGCCCATCCGGGCCGTCGATCAAGCGATGAAGGGCGATTGAGGAGCCTTGACGATCCAATTGCTCCACGATCCCGCCATAGATCCAAGATCGAACTACCGAGGTTGATTGAGCCGTTCACGATTTGAACAGGACTCATCGACAATAGGGCCCACCGTCGCTGACGCTAAGTCACATGCCGGTTTAAACACACGCGCACGTGGTGGGTTTGAAGATGGCGGCCCATGTGTCGCGACCGGAGAGGTGGGTTTAGGACAGCTAATGATTACTAACCCATGATTAACAATGATTAGCATTAATGAACGCCATTATCGTGTCCGAACGATATTACGGCGATCGCCGTTGTCCGACAACGAACCGAGGTGTTCCGCTTGTCGCCGCAACCCAAGGCACTGCGCGGAAACTAGGTGCCAAAATGGAACCGCAATAGCATAACGCACACACGGGACCATCCACACCGCTCGGTGGTGTCCCGAACGCGCTAGCCGACGATGAGCGGCGGCGACCAAAACGGCCGAATTGCATAATGACCAAAGCTCCGCAACGAACCATTTCAATGAGTGCCAAAGCTTCTAGGGCTACTAGAAGGGTACCGAGGGTGGGGAGGTGCCGAGGGGTCTGAGCACCCGCGACGGAAGAGCGCGCAGACCAAGAAGAAAAAGTGGAGACGACTACCGAGCAAAATGGGGAGACCAGTCATCACAACATCTTCCCAATAGCTCGTAGATGCCACAAGAGCAAGGAATTAGAAAAGAAGCTCCTTACCGGTGAGGAGGAAGAAGGGGTGCTCACTACGAAAGAACATTCCCAAAATTGAGCCGCTCCCGTGAAAAGCAACTACAATTAAGTTAGGGTTTTGTTCGGGAGGTGAGAGGCACACATCAAACGAAAAGAGAGGAAGAAACGCCATCGGAGCACGGCTTGCACCGAGGAGCTCCTACCAACAATGGCGCGAAAGGGTTCGGAGATTTGGGCTCAAGCAAGCAAAGAGAGTGCACGCGGAGCTCAAGGGGTGTAAAGAAAACTACCGAAGGTCTTGAGGGGCTTAAGTAGCCGAGGGACGAAGAGAGCAAGCGCACACGCCCGGATGGTCTTCGGTCCACAAGCAGCTGCACGGCCGCTCGAGCGACGGAGCGTAAGCTCGACGACTGAGGGCGGCACCGACGCGGCATTTAATGCGCCGCAGAGGAGCCGCGAAAGGGCTCAAGGAGGTGACAAGGCACCCTCCTCTCACCGCCATGGCGCATGAGCACGCCGCGCGGAAGGAGGAAGATGACCGCCGACGAGCGGCCCACCGCCACGGCACAAAGCGCCGAGTCCAACGTGTTTTAGTGGGTTGAGCCCAACCCCATTAGATGCCGGCGCCGATGAGATTTGAACGGCCACGATGCGATCGCTAATTGTAAAGACCGGCGAACCGCATGCGGCTCGTGACGGTTGGATCGTAATCCAACGGCCGAGAATCACATGGCAACCGAGTTGTCCGAATGCCTACACGAATGAGAGCCGCTCGATGGAGATCCAACGGCCGACGACGCGCGCCGCCGATCACGCGGCGGTTGCATTAGTTGGCTCGGTCGAGTCAAGTGACTCGAGCCCGAGCCCCACTCGAGTCCAATGAACAAGGCAAACCGCTTAGGGTTTGATTTTTAAACCTGAAACTTTGGGGATTTAATTGAGGCATCAAATCAACTCCAAATTTTATGAAATTTTAACTGAGCTTGCTGACAATGGGATCAACCTTCCATAAAATTTCCAGAGATTTTGAGCACTTTAATTTTCTCAAGAAATTCCGAAGGTGATTTCAGAGGTTTGACCAAGGTTTGACTTGCCTCTAAAATATTTCAATTAATTTCCAAAATTATGAAATAATTCAGAGGTGTTACCAAGCAACCCTAGAACCAAGAAAATTATTTCCAAGGGTTTGAAACCAGATTTCACCAAGGAGGTTGTTGGCTTGATAAATGAGGCTTTTGATTTTGAATTTCCAAAATTCCTTTACACGAATTTCGAAAAGTTTCAAGAGTAAAAGGATGAAGGAAAAGTTTTAATTTACCTCAATTTCTTACATTTGAAACACAAGCCAAAATTTGGGATGTTACAAACCTCCCCTTACAAAAATCTCGTCCCAGATTTGGTTCACTTTAAAAGAAAGAGGGGTAGTCCGCACGAGACGATCTTCTCGCTCCCAAGTAGCCTCATCTTCGAATGGTTTGACCACTGAACTTTAATGAACTTGATGGTCTTGTTCCTTGTTCTTCGCTCACCTCTCGAGTATGCGAACAGGTGCTCGCGATAGGTCAAATCTTCCGAACATCCGTGGTTTCCAACTGAGCTTCCTCTGTTGGAACACGGAGGCACTTCTTTAGCTGGGACACATGGAAACATCATGTACCCGCAAGTGCAGCAGCAATTCCAACTTGTAGGCAGCAGCCTTTCTTCTCGAGCATACTGGTAGGACCGACATATCGAGGAGCTAACTTGCCCTTGACACCAAAACGCCGTGACCCTTTAGAGGAGAAACCTTGAGATAAACGAAGTCATTGGGCTCAAAGCTTAACTCACGACGACGACGATCCGCATAGCTCTTCTCGCTGGATTGAGCCGCGCGCAAGCGGTCACGAATGAGTGGACTTGACTCGGCCTCATTAATCGAGCCCGCCAAAGAAAGGTCTTTCACCGGCCTCGCACCAGTTCAACGGGTTCTACACTTTCTCCCGTATAAGGCCTCGAATGGTGCCATGCCGAGACCGGCTTGAAACCGTTGTTATAAGAAACTCTCGCGAATGGCAAGCACTTCTCCCAATGCTTCCCATAGGAAAGGACACAAGCTCGCAGATGTCCTCCAAAACTTGGTTGACCTCTCTCCCGACCATCCGCTTGGGGGTGAAATCTTTGAATAAAGAAAGGCGAGTTCCCATAGCCTCTGCGTGCTATGCCAAAATCGAGACGTGAACAAATAACCACGATCCGACACAATCGCCTTTGGCACACCATGCAAACTCACGATGCGGGCTATGTAGAGATCCGCCGAAGACCTACTCAAGGTCGGTCTTTGACAGAAGAAAATGAGCCACCTTAGTCAATCGATTGATGACGACCCGATGGCATCATTCTTCTTTGGAGACCGGTAGACCGGTGATAAAGTCCATCCCGACCGAATCCCACTTCCACTCCGGAATTGGTAAGGGTGAAGCAATCCACCGACGCCGATGCTCGGCCTGACACGACGACACACGCCGTGACTCTAAGAACGAACCTTGCGATCTCCTCTTCATTCGGGTCCACCAAAATCTCCGCTCGAGATCATGATACATCTTCGTGGCCCCGGGTGAATGGACAAGGAGAATCATGGGCTTCAGCGGAGGATCACATCCCGCAACTCCATGTCCTTTGGAACCACCAGCGCTGCCCGAACCTCACGACACCAAGCTCATCTACGGAGAAGCACTTCATTGTTCCCTTCTTGACATTTTCCTTGATGCGGTTTACTCCAACATCCGATCGCCGAAAGCGCATTTAATCCGATCCACCAAGGTTGGTTGTACAACCAAGGCAATGAGGGAACCATGCTCAACCAAACCCAAGTTGAGACTGAAACTCCTCCGTAAGGGTGGTGAGGCTCTTGAAGCAACAATGCATTGCAATGCGCTTATGACTAAGCGCATCCGCAACGACATTGGCCTTGCCCTGATGGTAGTGAATACCCATGTCATAGTCTTTGATCAACTCCAACCATCTCCTTTGCCCGAGGTTCGATCCGTTGGGTGAACAAATACTTTAAGCTTTGTGATCCGAATACACTTCGCAACGACACCGATTAGGTAATGTCGCCAAATCTTAAGTGCATGGATCACAGCGCCAACTCTGCATCATGGGTAGGGTAGTTGAGTTCATGAGGTCTCAATTGCCTTGATGCATAGGCCACTACCTTGCCTTCTTGCATAAGGACACAACCGAGGCCTCGACGAGAAGCGCCACAAAAGATATCAAGCTTCGACGACATCGGAGAACAAGAACGGAGCGGTGGTCAATCGCTTTAAGTGCTTGGAAACTTTCCTCGCAATCACGACCACGAGAACTTCTTGTCCTTCTTGAGCAACTCCGTCATCGGCCGCTTATCTTGGAGAAATTCTCGATGAAGCGACGATAATATCCCGCTAAACCAAGAAAACTCCGAACCGGTGGATCAAGTAGGTCGACTCGTGAAAGCACGTCGATCTTGCTAGGATCCACGCCTACGCCGCCGAAAGAATATGGCCTAAGAAGGCTACTTCCTTCAACCGTAACGCGCACTTGCCGAACTTTGCATACGACTTGTGCTCGCGGCTTGCCCAACACAAGCTTCAAATGCTCTGTGTGTTCCTCATCGCTCTTGGAGTAGATAAGGATATCATCGATGAAGACCACAACGAACCTATCCAAATACTCCATGAACACCGAATTCATGAGGTTCATGAACAAGGCCGGCATTGGTTGTCGAACGACATGACTCAGATACTGCATGCTTCATAACGAGTAGAAAGTCGCCTTTGGAATATCCTCCCACGAATCCAACCCGATGATATCCCACTCGATCAATCTTGGAGAAAACTCGAGCTCCGCTTAATTGATCGAAGGTCATCGATACGGGCAAAGGGTACTTGTTCTTACCGTTACTTCATTAAGTGGACGGTAATCAACGCTACATGCGCAGCTGCCTTGTCCTTTTTCGACAAAGATGGCTGAGCATCCCCAAGGAGATGAGCTAGGCGATGAAACCCTTCTCTTGAAGCTCACCTAGTCGCTTCTTCAACTCCACCAACTCAATTGGGTCCATTCTGTAAGGCCTCTTCGAGATCGGGCGCACGGAACCAACTCAATGACAAACTCGAGGTCTCGAATCGTGGCATCCCCGAAGGTCGCCTGGGAAGACATCAACAAAGTCACAAACCATCGACTTCACTAATATCTAGAGTCGGCTTCGCTGAAAGTGCGAAGAGATGCGATCCCGCAGCCTTCTGCGAAAAGCGAACCTCGCCGCGGAAGGACTAGTGAGGTAGATGAGCCTCCTAGCGCAATCAATTTGTCCCATGTGCCGAGACAACCAATCCATGCCTAGGATTACATCTAAGCTCGCCGATCAAGGAGGATAAGGTTTGCCAAGAATCCTACCCTTCTATCTCAACAGGACATCCCTACACCTGCACTCGCTCTCAACTCCAACCGGGAGAGCGAATGAGCAATGGGACCAACAATGGAGTAAAAGGAGACCCCCACAAGCAAAGAAAAGACTCAAACAAACGAATGAGATGCGCTCAATCAAACAAAATCAGAAAGTGGAAAGAGTTAACCGGAAGGGTACCCAACACGACGTCGTGCCTGCCTCTGTGCCTCCTCCGTGGAGATGAGGTTGACACGACCACTACCCACACCTTGGGTAGCGTGGACAACCTTCTCGTCCTGGAAGAACCACCTCCCCGCCCGCCCTCCATTAGGACGAGGGGTCGCCCACCCCGAGTAGGCGTATTTGCATAATGCCCTTCCGGTTGCACGGTGCAAGTGACCCTGCAGCCGGATTGCGGGCCACTCGCCGTTCGCAGCGCGCACGGATCGGGCACGCCGCGGAGGGCGAGGAGTCGCCGCGCCTCGGTGGTAGTGAAGCTACGCACCGGCCTCGGGTAGGCCCGACACGGGGACGAGAGAGGCCGGCCTGCGGACACTGGGCCTCCCACTTGCGCTATGACTCGCCGCCGCCGCTTGTGCTCAAGAACAATGGCCTTGTCCACCAAGGCCCGGAAGTCAACAAAGTCCACAATGGAGAGCCCGTCTTGCGCCTCTCATAAGCCTCCATGAACTTCTCCCGCTGGCCTCATCTGGCCACCTCGGATGGAGCATAACGAGCCAAGTGGTTGAACTCGCATGTACTCCATCACCGACTTACGCCCTTGCTTGAGCGCGAGAAACTCCTTCTTCTTCGGGCCATCAAGCCGGCAGGATATGAGCTCGACTAACGCCGTCCGAACTCATCCCAAGAGACAGCAGGGCGGCGGCCGCATGGCCAAAAAGTTCTCCCACCAGAGAGTGGCCTCAAGCCGATGGGAGGCAAGAGTGCTCTGCTCCGGTCCAGCATCGAGCAACGCCGAAGCTTACGCCAACTCGACGCAATCACCATCCGCGCCCAATGGGTCCTCGACTGAAAACGGGGGTTGAGTGCGAAGAAACTCACCAAACCCCACGAGATCGATGTCCACCCCCTGCCCTGATCCCGAGGCACCGAAAGGGCGGAGGTGTTGCGCGCACAACATCCAAAGCAGACCCTCCGTCCTCCGAACGGTTGCGCTGATCCAAGAAGGACCTCAGCCATGGTTGGAGGAGGCGGAAGCTCCTCATCTAAACCAGTCACGACCACGACGCTACGAGTACCTCCACCATCCCGGTTCAAGAAATTTAGGTTAGAAACCAAAGCACTAATACTCGGTTGATGAAAGCTTTAAAAGCTAACGATTAGGGAATGAGATACCACCCTAACCGAAAGCCAAAAACAGCAAGTAAACAAACTTTAAATGTTTCCAAAGAAGCTCCAAAACAGCAAAGAAACTCCAAACCAAGCTCAACTTCTCAATGTCATTAACCCGTATTGAAAGAACGAGCAATGGTTTGAGAAGATAAAAATTTCAGTACACTACAACAAGTCTACCACTACTCGAGAGCAAGGTTAAATCAACGAAATAGGTGTTAGATACTTAGCTAACTAGTATCACATCTTACCCTTTTGTTCCCACAAGTTTTAATTGATTAACCTCTCATTTTCTACCCTATTTAGAACCTTTGAGCTTGCTGTCCTGAATCGAATGATCGCTGTCCAGATTTTGCATCCAAGCTCCTAAGCCAAATCTTCAACTCTAAGCTTCAAAACCGTGTAGAGAACAGCTAACACTTCAATTTGCCAAACTCATTGGTTCCCAAACCCAATTAATCGATAATGACTATCTTTTGAGAGAAGGAAAGGAGAACAACTTTAAAACTCAAATTAGAGCAAGATGAGATAGAAAGCTAAGATAGGTAAGGAATAAAACCCGAGAACTTACTTAAGCTTTCATGAATCATTTGATACTTTGAAATTAAGGTTTTCAAAATATCCTAAGTACGACTCAAGCTTGGGTTACTACTGTTTAATGGCTCGATACCAAACTTCAGAGGACCCTGCTTATTCGACTTGTACTGCTTAACCATCCACTTGGTCCTAATAAAGACAAATCAAATAAACCACGCCGAGATATGTATGCTTCCTAAATGCAGATACACACCCTGCTACAAAATCATGCATCATTTCCATTCATACACATAGAGCCAAGCAAAAGCAACAATCTGAAAGACATAGATAATATAAAGAGAGTTATTATAAAAGAGAGGCCGACCGCCAAAATTCATACAAATAAGTAAATACACAATGGAAGCAAAATGGCCATAAGATGGCGATAAATAAAAGCCAATCGGCGTGCCTTTACCCACAAGGCAACCAACCGGACCGCCAAGCTAATCGCCCTGCACGGGCGCGCAACACAACTCACAAAAGTGAGGCCCTGGGGCTCACCTTCTTCCTCTGCAACAATTAATATTAAGAAGCGCTTGAGTACAAAACTTGTTTTTGTACTCGCAAGACTGACGTGTGAGATAAGTAACTATAATTAACTACATGCAAGCTTTATTTAAGTGGATGAGGCTCGACTTATTTTCAAAGATAAAGCAAGTTTTCATTTGCAATAAGGTAATAGATTCAAAGCAAGTTTGCAATTAACTTGTATTGTTCAAATAAAAGAGAGACAATTATAACAATAGGTAGAGAACAAGGTTAACCTAGAAGTGACTAACCCATAGTCACCACAACAATAGCATGAAGTACCCTTCATACCACCCATGTCAAGTTTAAGTTTTAAAAGGTTGTAGTCTAGTTCTTGCACGACCTACCAAGCATGTCCATAACCTAGGACGAGGCTATTCGAATAGTTTTAACCTCGCAGGTGTACCAATGTACCCACACGATAGACCGCCTTTCCACCACCACACTGCTAGCACACTTCCTTTGGTATGCGTGCATGGCTAAGTCTAACAAGACGCTTTCCAATGGACGATGCTAATTAAGAGTCGAACCCACGGAGAAGGACACATTAGATACCCTAACCGGCCTCGCTAATGCTCCCCTCCAAACACCACACACAAGAACACACCCACCAACCACTCATAATTAACACCTCCCAAAGTACTTAGTCAAGAGAGGTTCCATATCCCCTCGTGTGGTTAGCACGCAATAAGCGCTGGCTTAGTGACACAAGTAACTCCGGTCCTTGGGGACTTAGGCACCATTCCACACACCCAATGATCACATCAACATACCATTGTGCCCAAGTCAAGATATAGTTTTGTTTTCGCTTTTGATTTGTAAATCAATAAAACACAAGGGTTAGACATAATGGAGTAGTATAAGTAGTTGTGTGATCAAGATCACCGACTAAGTCGATGATCGCCCAATACGACCGATAACTAGGCATGGCTAAGCAATATTCATTCGTAGTCTACTAAGTGATAAGAGTTCATCCATCGAACTCTAACCACAAAGAAATAACCTAGGCTCGTAGTAGAGGATAACCATTTACCTACAGATTATGCAACTAGAGGTCTAACTAATCAATTTAACAACAAAGTAGCAATGCATACATAGAAGTTAAACAAAATATTAGACTTTAAAAGTAATGGGATCAATGGAAATGATCAAACCGCTTGTTCGCTTGTTGTTGCTCAACTTGTTATGAGGGTCGTTTCTGGTTACTGCAAATATCGAATCCTAAGCGAAAGAGCGAAAACAACCAATAAGACGAGCAACACTTAAACAAAAGAGCAAGCAAAAATTATCCAAATGCGATTTAAATTTATACACAAGGTAGAATACGGTTATACCTAGACATAGGAACTGGAAAACCTAATTTGGATTTGTGGTGCAAAAGATATTCCTAAAACCTATTTTCTACCATAATTAGCAATCAGTAGCAAAAATATTTTCTAGAAAGGTTTTGAAGCTGAAATTTTTATGGTAGCTACCTACTGGTATAGTGATAATCCATATAAATTTTCAGGTCATTTGAAGTTACAACGAATTAGTTATGATTTTTCTAAGTTCTAAAACTAGGACATCCTTTATATCGTGAGCAAAGACCACTAGCAAACTGGTCCTTCACTAAAGTTCATCCCTAAAGGAAATTAACAAAATTTAGTTCGCTCTATTTGGACTTACAGAGAACAAGTTATAGATTTTCTAAGTTTTTATAGCATTTTTGGAATATTTAAAAGGGGTAAAAGGCTAAAATCGATTCACAACATTTCGGTTCTTAATAGGTTTAAAACATTTCTAGATTAATCTCTAGCCTAAAAGAAAATTAACACTACTAAAATCACCCAAAAAGGACCTATAATGAAAAAGATATGAATTTCTAAAGTTTTAACAACATTTTCAGTGGAAAGATAAAGCTTACCGAGGAAATTATATCCTTAACCGAAAGAAAAGACGTGGTTGATTATGGACCGTCGATCCCGATCGAACGCCCACGCGCACGCGCCAGCATAAAGACACCCGCAAAGACCCACGGAGGCTCACCGTTGGATCAAGATCTAACCGCCCGCATCGAGATGGCACCGACCGAAGCGGATGCCCGCCCATCCCGGGCCGCCGATCAAGCGATGAAGGGTGGGATTGAGGGCCTTCTTGGACGATCCAATTGCTCCCACGATCCCGCCATAGATCCAAGATCGAACTACCGAGGTTGATTGAGCCGTTTACGATTTGAACAGGACTCATCGACAATAGGGGCCCACCGTCGCTGACGCTAAGTCACATGCCGTTTAAACACACGCGCATTGCGGTGGGTTTGAAGATGGCGGGCCCATGTGTCGTGGACCGAGGAGGTGGGTTTAGGACAGCTAATGATTACTAACCCATGATTAACAATGATTAGCATTAATGAACGCTCATTATCGTGTCCGAACGATATTACAAGATCGCTGCTTCGTCCGACAACGAACCGAGGGTGTTCTCGCTTGTCGCGCAACCCAAGGTACGCGGCGAAACTAGGTGCCAAAATGGAACCGCAATAGCATAACGCACACACGGGACCATCCACACCGCTTGTGGTGTCCTGTAACCGCGGCTAGCCGACGATGAGCGGCGGCGACCAAAACGGCCAATTGCATAATGACCAAAGTCCGCGAACGAACCATTTCAATGAGTGCCAAAGCTTCTAGGGGCTACTAGAAGGGTACCGAGGGTAGGAGGTGCCGCTGGGGGTCTGAGCAGCCCGGCGACGGGCAGGCGCCAGACCAAGAAGAAAAAGTGGAGACGACTACCGAGCAAAATGGGGAGACCAGTCATCACAACATCTTCCCAATAGCCGGAGATGCCACAAGAGCAAGGAATTAGAAAAGAAGCTCCTTACCGTGAGGAGGAAGAAGGGGGTGCTCACGGTACGAAAAGAACAATTCCCAAAATTGAGCCGCTCGTGAAAAGCAACTACAATTGTTAGGGTTTTGTTCCAGGAGGTGAGAGGCACACATCAAACGAAAGAGAGGAAGAACGCCATCGAGCACGGTTTGCACCGAGGAGCTCCCACTCAACAATGGCGCGAAAGGGTTCTGAGATTTGGGCTCAAGCAAGCAAAGAGAGTGCACGCTGAGCTCAAGGGTGTAAAGAAAACTATCAAGGTCTTGAGGGGCTTAAGTAGCCGAGGGACGAAGAGAGCAGCCGCGCACACGCTCCGGATGGTCTTCGTCCCAGCAGCGCAAGGCGGCCGCCGAGCGACGGGAGCAGTAAGCTCGACGACTCGAGGCGTGCACCGACGCATTTAATGCGCCTGCAGAGGAGCCGTTTAAAGGGCTCAAGGAGGTGACAAGGCACCCTCCCTCTCACCGCCATGGCGCATGCACGCACGCGCCGCCGCGCGAAGGAGGAAGATGACCGCCGACGCGAGCGCCCACCGGGCCGCACAAGCGCTCGAGTCCAACGTGTTTTAGTGGGTTGAGCCCAACCCCATTAGATGCGGCCGCCGGATGAGATTTGAACGCCACGGCGCGATCGCTAATTGTAAAGACCGAAGTGAACCCAGACGGCTCGTGGACGGCTGGATCGAATCCAACTACCGAGAATCACATGGCAACCGAGTTGTCCGAATGCCTACACGAATGAGAGCCGCTCGATGGAGATCCAACGATCGACGACGCTAGCGCTTCGCTTCGATCGCACGGTTGCGATTAGTTGGCTTGCCGAGTCAAGTGACTCGAGCCCGAGCCCGACTCGAGTCCAATGAACAAGGCAAACCGCTTAGGGTTTGATTTTTAAACCTGAAACTTTGGGGATTTAATTGAGGCATCAAATCAACTCCAAATTTTATGAAATTTTAACTGAGCTTGCTGACAATGGGATCAACCTTCCATAAAATTTCCAGAGATTTTGGAGCACTTTAATTTTCTCAAGAAATTCCGAAGGTGATTTTGTGAGGTTTGACTAAGGTTTGACTTGCCTCTAAAATATTTCAATTAATTTCCAAAATTATGAAATAATTCAGAGGTGTTACCAACAACCCTAGAACCAAGAAAAATTATTTCCAAGGGTTTGAAACTAGATTTCACCAAGGAGGTTGTTGGCTTGATAAATGAGGCTTTTGATTTTGAATTTCCCAAAATTCCTTTACACGAATTTCAGAAAAGTTTCAAGAGTAAAAGGATGAAGGAAAAGTTTTAATTTACCCTCAATTTCTTACATTTGAAACACAAGCCAAAATTTGGGATGTTACATCTTCCCCCTTGCTCTCCCATGTGCTTGGCTGCATGTATGACTGCTCCACCCTTGTGCTCCTCTATTGCTTTGGCCCTGGCCTCCCTTTTCTCCCTCTCGGTTCCAAAGTCTTTACACTTGATAAACCTGAGAATGCACAATGTATTGGCATAATGTAGTATCCAATTCTTATTAGTAAAAGAAAATTCTTTAATAAACAAAAGCACATGTTGGTTTAGAAGCTTCGCTCTTGCCCTGGTCATTAGACCTTTAGGTAAATCATGAACATTGTCCTCATGCACACTTGGAAAGTTGGAAGATATAGTAGTAGTAGGGATGTCCTCATCATCCTCCTTTCTTCACGAAAAGCCGTCATCGGCTTTCGATAGACTGAAAATATGCTAAATAAATAATACAACGTATATACATGGTATATATATTTGTCATCAATACTCCTTCTGTTTAGCACATTATGAGTTCCTGAAAGTGTACTAAACAAAGAGAACAACGTATATGCGTGATATATGTATGAATCAATTATTGTGTCATTCTCGTTGTTTTGCACAAAATTGTAACAGCCCTAACTTAGGGTTTGTATTTCAAATGTAAAATTTTGAGGAGAAATAAAAACTTTTGTTGTCTCTTCAAATCATTTGAAAGTTCCTACATTTTTCCCTAGCAATTTCCATTTTCTAGAATTAAATTCTTGTGAATGGAGATTGTTGTCAGCAAATTCTTAGCCTTCAAACTTGTGATCATCCTCTGAAATTATTTTTCCTATCACCTTGATCATCCTATCTACCTCCCTGAATTATTTCACAATTTTTAGATTTTGTTTGCTATTTCAAATGGCCAAGTCAACTCTGCTTGAAGTCTGGTCAAACTCCTCAGACAAACAGCTTGCGAATTTTCTCTAGAACAATGCAGTGCATAAAAGTTCTGGAAAAATTTCACAAGGTTGTCCTCTGTCCCTAGTAGCTACCATAAAAATTTCGAAATTTTTGAGCTCTAGAGCTACCTCTAAAAATTTCCCAAACCTCTCTCGTCTTTTAAATCAAATTCTAACTGATCGTTCTCTGCCCGAACCCAACTCAGCTCGAGTCCGACTCGCACCACTTGGCTTGGCCGTCAACTAAATGCACCGCCGAGTCCAATCGATCGTGACCGTCCGATGAAGATCGAACGATCCACGCCGCGCGCGCAACCGACCGTCCGAATGCATACACCAATCTCACCGTCCGCTTTAGATCCAACGGTCGCGCGATATTGATCGAGTCTAATCTCGCTCGCGCTGCTTTGTCATTGCCGCGACTTGTGGGCCATCCTCGTCTGTGTCATTTCCGCCACGCCACTCGCCAGCTCCAATGCACCGCCGCTTCACGCTCTCGCGGCCACGCCGCATGCATGCCGCCACCTCACTCGCCGGTCTTTTCACCGCCCACCGCCTCACTCGCGCGCCTCGCTGCTCCTACAAAAGCCATCGAGGGTTTTCCTACCTCGTTGCCTCCATTGCCTTTCTTCTCCACCGAGCCCAGAGCCGTGAGCGTCGCTGCGACGCCCGAGCATTTCAGCCGCTCGGTGGCTCCGGCATCGCCGGCCACACGGCGTGTTCCACATCCCGGGAGTAAACCCCTCAAGGAATTTCAGGATTCATCGTCGTGGGCTGCGCGTGGACTTTCTTCTCCAAGTCCGCCGAAACCGCCTTTTCCACCGCGCATCTTCTCCGGTGAGCTCCACCAATTCTTCGCTTCGCGTGAGCACCACCGACTCCACCTTTCTTCTCCACTCACTCGTGTCCTCTCGCTCACCCGTGCTCCTCGCCGTTAATCGCCTTGCGCCGCGTGAGCTCTCGCCGGGTCACTCGGTGCTCTCTCGCCGTCGCCAGCACACCGTGAGTTCTCGGTAACTCATCGATGCCCATGCGCGCGCTAAATTTCATCGTCTTCCTCTCTAGAGCGCCGCACCTTGTCACCCCCATCGCCGGCCGCCAAGCTCCGTCGCGCGCCATCGCAGTGCATCTCCACGCTCGAGACCACCTACAGATTTGGTGATCCTCCGCGACCCATTTTGGCCTTGGTTTCCACTCGCCGTGCCTCCACCGCCGCGACGAATCCAGTCCGAGCCGCCGAGATCCTCTCGTTTTTTTCGGCCAGTGCTCCTCTGCTGTCCCGACAGTGGGCCCACTCTTCAAAACCAATTAGTTAGTCGCTAATCATGCTTATGTTTGTTCTTTAGTTCACTCTCATGCATGATCAAAGTTAGTAATTGAGGTTTGAAAGTATTTTAGTGCAAGTTTCTCTCGTATCTTTCCTCTCGTTGTCGGGCTTTAGTGTTGTCATGAAATTGAAAATTGGTTTCATACTTGCTAAATTAGGTCTTGTTAGACTTGAAGATTTCCTTAGGAAGTAGCGTTTGGCAAGGAATTATGTTAGTTAGTACTTCCATTTCAAAACTTCTTGCCATGCTTGATCATAGGGATAGTTAGATTATCATGTTATTGTCTCTGCATTTTTGATTTATCAAAGGTGGAGTTTGGGAGTAGTAGCATGTTGTATGGTGATAACCTTCTTATTATGGTGTGATACTTAGGTGTATTAGTAGCTTGATCTTTTTAAAGCCCAAGCTTAATTAGAATTTTTGTAGCATCTCATAATTGGATTCTTGGCTAGTTATGCTTTCAATAGCTTCTTGAAGATTTTGTGCTCTCACCTGTCAATAGTGGTTTTAGTATAGCTAGCTGATTTTGATGTGTTAACTTGATGATTAAATAATAGATGTGCACACAATCACCATCAAAGCCTGTCCAAAGTTTAAAGCATGTTAGAAGTTTGATTTAGTGGTTAACCTAGCAAAGGAGTGGATGGGCCTCTGTAGTAATTATTTTGTCATTCTTTGTGATAGTCTAGCCTTGGTGTATATATTGGTGTTTGTATTTGATGTTTGAGTTTTGCGTGTTATTCGTTCTTATTCATTGCTTTGTTCAAATCGTTAGATTCGATATTTATGCAACCCCGAGGACGATCCTCCGCACCATATTGAGCAAAAAGAACTGTGCAAGCAGCTTAATCATGTTTATCCCAGATATTTTAAAGTCTAATATTTTGTTTCAAATTGTATGTATGCATCGCTTAATTTGTGTTAAATTGATTAGTTAAATCCGTAGTCGCATATCCCGTAGCCAAAATATTGATCTCTACTACCGAGCCTAGGTTATTTTGTGTGATTAGAGGTCATTTGGATGATCTCTTGTCACTTAGTAGATACGATTTCAACTGCTAGACATGCTTAGCTATCGGTAGAATCTGGGCGGTTATCGACTTTAGTCAGTAACCATGATCACACAAAATCTACTATAACTTTATATTTCAAAGATTTTGCTATGTTTAATTGCAAAACTAAAACTGAAAACAAAAATGATTTAGACGCGCACAATGGTAAGATTGGTGTGATCTTGGGTGTGATCGAAAGGTGCCCGGTCAATTAAGGACCGAACATCTTGTGAGTTTTTGTTATCCAGCATTTCGGCGTGCTAACCACACTAGAGTATATGGGACCTCTCTTGACCTAGTACTTTGGCGTGTATTGGCTCCGGTCGCAGGGTCGCAGGAGGGATGGAGGTGGGAGCATGGTAGTTGTCCAAAAGCTTTATCCCGAGTGGGTAGTTGTCTTTTCGGCTTTACCATGTAAGCGTTTGATTTCTATCCATACGAGCGCTCGTAGTTAATACACAATATTGGAAAAGTCTCGAGGACTTAGTGTGTGCAGATACCTTCTAAGTGTGCTTTGGCTTAAAGCGATCAAGTGTGGGTGCAGTGGTACACCTGCAGGTTAAAACTATTCGAATAGCCTCGCCCTAGGTGATGGACACGCTTGGGTAAGCTTATCGAGAGTTAGACTACAACATTTAAATTAAAACTTGATGGGTGGTACGAATCTGGGATTCGTGCTATTGTTGTGGTGACTATTGGGATAGTCACTTCTAGGTTGTTTATCTTTCGCTTTTGTTATTATTATCCTTACTGTTATTTCAATCTTAAAAATGAATTGCAAACTTGCCTTTAAAACTGTACTACATTTTTGCAAATGAAAATTGGCTTTATGCAAATGAAACATATGACCCCCACTAAACAAGCCTGCATGTAGCATATGAACAGGTCTGCTAGTTCACACGTCAGTCTTGCGGGTAGAAAGACAATCTTTGTACTCAGGTGCTTTGCTTAATGTTTTTGTTGCAGAGGAAGAAGGTGAGTCTCAGGGGCCTCACTTCTGTGAGCTGTGCTGTCGCTTCGTGGGTGACGACTAGGCTTGGCGGTCCGGGCCGATGCCTTGTGGGTTGAAGGCACTGATTGGCTTTGTTTATAGCCATCTTATGGCACTTTGCTTCCGCTGCTCTTCGTTGTTATTTGTGTATCTTGGCACATCGGCCTTTGTCTGTAATAACTATACTATTTGTTTATCTTTCGTTTGGTAGTGTTGTGTTTGGACTCTATGTGTGGAATGGAGTTGATGTCTAATTTTGTACGGGGTGTGTATCTTGTTTTCAGGAAGTATACATATCTCGAGGATCGTTTATTTGATTTGTGATGCTAGGACCAGGTGGTTGGTTAAGCATTACAAACCAAATAAACTGGGGTCCTCACAAAAATAATTAGCACAACTGCAGCAGTAGGATGTATTTGATATATACATTGCAATACTTTCATTCACATCATTATTGGTGGACGCAATATCCAAGAAGATACTTTGTGAAAACATGGGAAGACTTGAAAAGGGTCATGAGGGAAGAATTTGTACAACCCGGTTGTTGCGAAGTCAAAACTAATGCTAAGTTTAATATTTAGGCACCAATTCTTGAAAAGAATGTTGAGAGTATGGAACTTTTCCATTGCTACGTGCAACACATGAGGAGATCGTGGTTGATGATAATTATGTCATTGCTAGACCACGGTCTATGGAGGATGAAAGGCATCAAAACCCATATGAGGATGAGAATCACATAGCCAAATTGAGTGAGAGTGGTAAAAATCGTGAAATGTGTGATTCCACCATATGTGAGGTTGAGAGCATTCAAAATGTGAGTGTGAGAGATACACCAATAGAAAAGAGAGATATAGATGATAGGCTAAGTGAGGATCTTTATGAAACTAACGACTTAATCTCTCCTAGTGTTGTTTCTCACATTGTGCAAGTTGACATTGAATATGAGGAGTTGAACGTTCAACAACCAACACTGTTGGAAGAGAAAGATGAGGAGATAGCCACGGTTGGAGATGGAACACTTGCTGCCCTGTGGTTACATTAGGAAGATATGATACCTACAACAATCGCAACAACCGAGGAGGTCGATCAAGGTAACAATATTGGCGTTGAATTGGTTGTTCGTCAAGAAAAGGTAAGCGAGAAATCAAGTGTTCCATTGATGATTCCATGTTCTAAACTTAACTTACATAATGTGGAGTAGATTACCCATAAGGAAATTCTTACTAGAATATCACTCAATGATCATTTGTGCTACATCATGTTTGATGAACTTGTAGAGCTATCTAGTGTGATTGAGAGAGTTTATGAAATTGCATGTTTAAAATCACTAGTTAGTAACTACGCCTACACTTATACATTCTATTTCATTGGAGATTACGGTGTAGATAGCAAGTTTTATGTTTATCAAATATACATTACATGTGACAAGCTTGCCGAATTCAAATTGCATTTTTTGGGCAAACCATATTTTGTGCAATGTCATGATCATTTTGAGCTAAGTTTAAATGAGTGTGTTTACTGTTTAGAATGATACATGTTTCCTACTTGTTCGTCTTTTACATATAAGTAATCTAAGTAGCATAGTTGAAGCATGGAAGATACTAAATTTTTTCTCACCCATATTAGAACGATTTGATGTGGTGTTGTCCATTACTAACGTGTATGCAGTCTTACAAAAGTCGAGGACAACTTTTCTCGACGTGAGGGGGATGACGTGAATGAAAGGAGTACTACAATTTATACACCAAATATTTCGTATGGTTGTTGTTGTGCTAAATGCATTTGTGAAACAACGAGAATAACACAACAATTGATTCATACATATACCATGTATAGGCGTTGTTCTATTTCTTTAGTACACTTTCAGGTTATCAAAACCGAGAGCGACTTTTCAAAAAAAATATAAACAGGGACGGCTTTTGTTAAGAAGGGAAGGATGAGCAAACATTCTTAGCTATGGTATTCCATATATTATTTTCAATCCATCAAGTACCTCAGAATAGCATGAGCTCACTAAAATAGTTGAAGAGCAAGAGAAGCATGTAGGTGAAGCTTGTGTAAAGAGTAGAACCTACGGGAGGAGTGGGAGGCAGAGGCGCCACAAGGAAAAGACTGGAACATGCTGAACGTTCAAGGGACGAGAGGAGGCAATGTCGCGCACCAACAGAAAATGTCTCAGTACTGTCCATGAAGTTCCCAATGATATCTACAACAACTCAAGAGGTTCTTGCATGGAAAATATATATACATGGAAAGCTTATCAAATCTACTTTGCAACGCATCAAACGGCGCATAATTTGGAACTTGCTATGCAAAGTTATGGCAATTTTATTGGATGTTGCATAGCTTGTCTGGAGCGATGCGCGATGCAAAACATTAGTAATATGTGGATTCCAAGGCACTTACTGATGATATATGACTATACCATGACTTACCAAAGGTTGAGAAGGTTCTCTTTTCATGTTTCACACGGATTTGGCAGCCATCCAAACAAGGAAAGCAAATATATGAAGATTTGAAGTCAATTCGGATTTGGTTCGGCACATCCAACGAAGCTCGCATTAAAAAGTCCATAACTTTCATAAACGGAGTCTATTTTGAATGTGTGAGTACTTGTTGGAAATCTTATTCCAAGGCCCACATGATATATGAATTGACATCATCAGATCCTATGTGTATACACTGCCATAACAGAAACAAACCGACGGTTATAAAGTTTGTGTTTCCTTCTTGCTTGTATTAGAGACCACGTTTGTTTTAGATGTCTTAGGAGGGTTATAAAACCCATTGTATCACGTCCATGTAACTGAGACCATATTATTCAAAAAAAAACTATTTGTTCTTGATTCTTGGGTTTATGCTACGCCTTTAGGAATAGGGAGTATTTTTTGGATATTACCATTGTTTTTCTTGTGATCTTCTTGTGTTTTTGTAGGAAGAAAATGATTTTTGTGTGGTCGAGTAGACGAGGATCGAAGCATGTGGTTAGACGAATTTGAGTGTTGTATGTTGCTGTAATTGAGACAGTAGTTGGCACCATCGTTCGTCAGGTTGCACGGATTCAAGTTATCAACAATCCTACATCATGAAAATCGAGCACTCCTGTATCAACGGTGACATGTCATCGACCAGTGCCATGTGGATGCCACATCAATTGGCAAATTGTTTTTGCGTTTGACCAATTTAATACAATTTGAGGACATAAATATCTAGTTTTAAAGTTTAGTGGTCTACTCCACTTGAACCGCTTGCGCAAGTTTAGACCAATTTCTACAATTTGAGGACAACAATATCTAGTTTGAAACTTTAGTGACCTACTCAACTTGAACTGCTTGTGCAAGTTTAGAGACTTACTGTGCAGTTTAGACTTTTTGGCTCGTTTGGCACTGTATCGCGACGAAATAGCAAATCTAGCCCCCTCTCATGAAATGACAACAATAGTATGAAGAGGCCGGCTACATCATGTCAAATGAGCCATGTCACCTGCCTCTTCATGTCGCGGATGAAGAGACACTTGACACATGTCGCCTGCCTCTTCATTCGTGATGCCATTTTTGCCATTTCATGGGAGAGAGGGCTAGATTTGCTATTTCGTCACAAAACAAAGTCAAATGAGCCAAAAAGTCTGCAATTTACTCTTTGGTACAATCATGTAGGATCTACAGTGCGGTCCTGATGGAGCATCTTCAATTCAAGATCCTAATCTTGACAACTTTGAATCTATGTGATGTACAATGCGTTGTATAACCACACCGGCAATCAATTTAGGATGGAATGGCACATTTTTGTCTAGCCAGAGAAAACAGAAACTCTGGATAATTGTTCCGGATGGCATCTATGTAATTTTCTCTTTTCTTAAAGGCAATCTTGTAATTTTGGTGGTGTTTTGTTCTCCATCAAGTTAAATGAAATCAGGGGTGGTCCTTCAGGGCCGTATTTCCTTTTTAAAAAATTAGGATGTCAATTTTACGACTGAACAGCTAGGGAATGAGTGGCAAGCATTGCACACCTCAGCCTCTTCAGCAACCAAAAACAAGATGACAAGTGCACAGCGATATATTGCATTGCTTGCAACTACGAAGTTTCGATTGGCCTTAAGCAACAAAATGGCCATGATCTAATCGCATCAAGCACAATTCCAGGCTTCTTGGGTGGATGTTAGCTGCCATATTCTGCAGTGCACAATAGTATTTGCCTAGGTAATATCATACGCCGGTGGAGAAGACAACTGCCTATTTCTGTTCCGACAGCTAAGTTGCTACAACAATACCCAGTTAGAGACATTTTACAACCTTAGGGCTACCGCCGCTTCCTCTGCGGCCTCTTTGCCGGGGCAGCATTTTCTTCCTTGTTTGACGAGCTCCTAGCCTCCGTTGCTGGCTGCTTCGGACCCCTCCTCTTCCCTGGTTTTGCGTCTACCTTATCATCAGCTTCTTCATCACCATCCTCATTGCTATTCTCCAAAGAATGGTGATCTTTCTTTGATGGGCCCTTTGCCGTCTTTGCTGGTTTTGCATCTTCCTCATCCTCTTGATCCTCATTGGCTTCATCATCATGAGTATTAGCAGCTTTCTTAGTCGAGACCTTTGCCGCCTTCAGCATTTGCTTCCTTCCCCTCTTGGTAGGTTTCGCCACTTCCTCTGCATCGTCCTCCTCATGATCATCATCATAGGTATTAGCAACTTTATTTGATGTGCCCTTAGCCACTTTCACTCTTTGCGTTGCTGGTTTTTCTTCTTCGTCTTCATCAACAGTCTCTTTCATTGCTTCCTTTTTACCTTCTTTTGGAGCATTTCTGCCTTTTTTGGATTTTGTATTATCATCGTTCTCTACCTTGTCTTTGCTTCTTTTAGACCTGCTTGATGCCGCATCAACCCCATCCAGCTTCTGCAACTCTGGCACATATGCCGAAGTCTGAACAAACAAAGTGAGAATAAGGGCAGCACGGCGCAGGCAAGATAAAGTGAGCTCAGTCCAAAAAACTTACCCTACCACCGACTGTAATGAAATCAATTTTCTTCCCTGCAATGAACAAATGCAACCTTCAATATTGATAGAAAACATGAACGCACCATATGAACCAGAAAAAAAAAAGATGATCACACCATCCACAAAGGCCTTGCCAGGTCTCTTCTCTCGGGAATGAAATATCCAGTTTTCTGGAAACTGACTGCTATCAGCACCAACTTCTAAGGATTTCTCGATCACCTATTAGGAGGAATTGCCAGGCAAAACAAGATTATCATATACGAAATGATCACCCTAATGTCATGCACAAGGAGGGAAGGGCTCTATATCGGTAAGACCATCACAGCACACCCCAACCCTCTTCTCTTGCTTGATAGGGTGAGAGAGAAAAGGGCTGTCATATTATTTGGACAGTAATGTCACTATTTTTTCTTTGCAAGACGATTAAGTTTTGTACAGGTAAACAAGACTCCTGCAGTCCTACTTCAATGCATGCTTCTAGATAAGCACATACACAAATTTAGCAAAGTGGTATCAGGAGGTTCTCGCATTTCTGAAATTTGTTCAATTCTTTTTCCACTGAGTATACCTAATGTCATACATTACACAAATCCTGTCACTAGTTTCTTTTTTCCAATAAATGTATGAGATTACATTACGTACCCACTACATAAGTTTAGGCGAGCATACAAGAACTTGGTATCCTGTATCAGTCACATCAGTATCTAATTAGTATAGCAAATATCATTATTATTCTTCAGATTAATGGATTGTGTGCACAAATAACAAATAGTGGATGCATCCAAATTCAAAGGGATCCATGTCATGTTTTTTCACCAATCACCAGCAATCCATTTCCAACAAGGCGAACTCTGGATGCCAATCATGGACTAACCTGTTTAATGCACTCATGGAGTGTCTTGCATTTCTCCTTGGATATCTTCGATGCAGGTTGCATTGGATGAATCCTTGTCTACATGCAAAGCAAGCAAAAGGTGAAACATTATTATGTTTTACACAAAGAATGGCACCACGGTAGCAATTAATTTATAAAAACTGCAGATCATAAAGCAGTCCATGTGTGAAACAAGGCTGTTCTTTGAGGGTTCATTGTGAGCAGAAAAAATACTCATAATGCAAAGGCATATATATAAGTACCACTTACAACATTTGCGAAAGGCACAAGTAAATTATTAGCACAGACAACAATGCAGAAAGTTCTGCACAAAGAAAAGTGAAGCTAGGTCCTATTTTGTGAAGCCTAGGTTCATCCAGAAACCAGCTTCTTAGAGAAGCTAGTGGAGACGGGCTTTAGCTTCTCAGTACAAATGGGTGTTAAGCTGTCCAGGAAAAGCCCATATAAATTACACCTTATTTGGGAGGGCTTAAGACTCTAGTGGCTAAACTGAAGCTAAAGGCCAGTCAGGTTTCCACATCACCTCTCACCTCTTCACCTACGCAGCTCAAGTAATTATTCATCTGATCATCTCCAACTACGAAGCTGCTTATCTGATTAAGCACCTTTTAGCCAATTACAAGGAATAAGTGGGCCAATCAGCCCAATAAGACATACCAATCAACAATTCCAATGCCTAGGGTTCGTGATGCAGCAACGTAGGGCAAACAAACTCGATGGCTGCTAGTCTTTGGCAGTAACTGTATACATATTTTTTCACTCCTCCCGATGCAGCAACGTAGGGCAAACAAACTCGATGGCTGCTAGTCTTTGGCAGTAACTGTATACATATTTTTCACTCCACCCGATGCAGCAACGTAGGGCAAACAAATTCGATGGCTCCTAGTCTTTGGCAGTAACTGTATACATATTTTTCACTCCACCCGTTCCTCCACATTTCCTCCCTTTCTGTCTTTGATCTCCAAGCCTTGCTGCAATTTGGTCTCGCTCATCCCCAGGTGACATCATACAACGTTCCTGTAGTTGCTGGTGGCCACCAACATGCACGCAGGGGTACCTTTGTGCACTTGCCTCACTCATGACCCATCCACCGCATGAGCAAGTTCTTAGTGTTTGGCATTCCATGTTAGCTTTTGACTAATCAGGACACATCAGCGGAACTTTTGCTGGTGTGACAATGGTGTCTTCAGTGTAGATTTGTAACATCTATTAGCTTGGCCAAGAAACTGTACACAACTATATGTTCTGCGAATTAGGTAGGGCAATTGGCAGAGAGTTATATACCGTAGGTCCTGCCCTGTAGGCATGCTAGGCTACTAAACTTAATAATGATGCGCTACAAAAGCAGCTGCCATACTGCTGAAAACCTGACTAGTTGTTCATATTAGCCATGAATTTTAGGCAATTTTAAGTCCAAACCTACCAGGAAAGCAATCAAATAGTTCCAGATGCATTGCAGTTATTAACAATGAGTGTGCTTTTTTTGGTAAAGTCCAGTGCCAGTTTGGCCAAGCTCCAACTCCCAGCTTCTGGGGAGAAGCCAGAGCCAGACAACCAAACACATTTGGCTCCAGACATTTTTGGAGATAGAGCTAAATAACCTGGAGCCCAATTTGTACTAGTAGGATAGAGCTAACCAGCGGTAGCTTCTGGCTCCAGAAGCTTTAAAGTGGGAAAGTTCTCATACTGCTAGCTTCTAGAGGTCAAAAGGTGGAGCCGGAGCCTGGCCAAACAGGGCCTTAGATAAGTAATCTGCTTCCAGGGTCACATAAGTGCCTTCATAACATTTAAGTGCTAAGCAGTGAGTTGACCGCTTGCTTAACACTCTCAATGTTTGAAGAGTAACTATGGTCTAGGATCATTTTGTCCAAACGACCACGTGTATCTATTTCATTATACAATTATGCTTGATCGTTATATGAAGGAATTTGTTCTTAGCAAAAAAAGGAGTTTGTTAAAAATACTTCACAGAATAGAATTATAATATTTTATATACAATAGATAATACCGAAAAAGGAAATTGTATATTTTGAATTTTTGAATGAATCGTAAAATGTTATCCAAGAGTGGAAGCAATGTCCAACGAAACTGACCTGATAAAGCACCTCATCTGCAATCCAGTTGCCAATTCCTGATATAAAGCTCTGAAAAAAGGGGGGGTGGGGGAGTAAGACTAGCAGAATTGAAAGCGGTTTGCGCCATACATTACCTTGGTAATAACAATGAAAAAAGATTGTGTGTGCTTCCACCGAGGCATTTAGACTACATGAGAATCCTAAACCGCAATCTCTTAATTGATTGATGAAAACATGTCAACCAACACCTTTCAGTTTACAAAACTTTTGAAATAAGGGCAAGAACCTTTTTAATTGTTAAACCTAGCAATAACTGAGAAAGCTAATATGTATTGAATTCAGATCTGCATGTACATATATGTTTAACGGCTTAAGGTTTGGGTTAGAGCAGTTTGAGCGAAGCACGAAGCCTTAAGATCCATACCTGATCAAGCAAAAGGGATTTTATCGGAATATTCTTTCTACCTAATGATTGTACAAAATCACCAAGCTGCATTGGTTCAAATAAGGCATCTGGTCCAAGCTCAGAAATTGGAGGGACAGCTTCTGGCTATTAAAACATATGGGAAAAAAACATTAAAACGAAATGTCACCGCATACTGAAGGATAAACTTTATTTCCACGGAATCACTAGAGACCATTACATTGTTGAGTAAGCGTATTTTTGCAAAACGCCTCTTATCAGTGAAGGAAAACTCCAAGCCATCATCCAGCTGTAATAAGTTAACAGGAACAAGATAAACTGCTGAGATCAAGATAGCAAAATTAAGTAACTAATACAGTTCATTAGTCCAGTATCCTTTTTGACAGTGCAGAGAGAAGAAAAAAATCACTTAACGTGCAAGAAAAGCAAAGACTACTAAAGGTACACACTTCATCCTGCTAATTTTACTAGAGTTCAGTATTATCATTTTTGGATTTAGCTCTTTCAATTTTGCAATTTTACTGCCATTCATCTAGGCATTAGCATGATCCCAATTCCCTAGTGGATACCATGGAGGTTTCAATTACCACCAAAGCTTAAAAGCATTTGAATTGGAAAGACAATATATTCAAGAATCACAGTCCAAATACAGGTCAATATCACAAAATTCCACAACAACGGCCCTATAAGATATTTCATATTCAACTGTGCAAATGGTGGATGCCAGTATGTCACCAACTCACCATACATACAAAACACAAAAAACAATAAGCATCCATGAGTAAAAATGATCCAGATAAGATGGGAATTACCAGAAACAAACTTCCTACCCATGTTGATGAAAGAAAGAAACAAAAAAGGCATGAGGTAGGTTACAGGATTAGAATACATACTTCAACAAATAGCTTGGAATACTTTGAAGGCCATTCCTCAGTTGGGCTCACTGTAGACCTACATGAAATGCCACAAGAATGAAAAGAGCCGAATTATTTTAGTTCAATGAAACCACTGCACAAAATTTTATCAACACTAAAATGACCCTAAACTCAATAGAATACACCCATCAATGTAAATATATTGTTTTAGGCCTGATCTCACGTGATCACGTCCAAATCAAGGATACAAATCTCGGAACCGGAGAAAACCCCCCAGGCGGCTGGTAACGGTAACTGGGCGGTAACCGGAAAACCCAAAAAAAAAAAAGGGTCAAATTTCGAATGAGGAAAATTGAATTGGGGATGTTGTAAACCCGGTAACCGCCCAAAACCGGAAAAACCACTTTAAAAAACCACTACCAAAACCGAAGAATTGAATTGGGGATGTTCTAAAAAATGTTGGGACTTGCTCATACAATAATTCAAACATATTTAGCTCATACAATAAGTAATCTAGCACAAAAAAGGCCTAAACCAACCTAGGAAGTGCATTATGTAGTCATAAATTTAAATTTGAAAAAATCGGCCGGTTTTTTTCCTCCCGGTTCCCACCGGTTTTTCCGGTAACCGCCGGTTTTTTTCCTTGGTCCAAATTCTAAATGACTTTTTTGTATCTTGGTCACCTCATAAAGGACCAAAACGCATCATGTTTGTCGTTTAACAAAGTTTTTTTCTCTTTATACGAACTTAAACTTCAATATAAGTATATAACAAAATAATCGAGGTCATAGTTACCGGATTCGCTATAAAACCCCGCAAATCGCGAACCGGATTCGTCGAACCCGAACCGGTTTAGGGTACGTGTTCGCAATGGAAATTGGAAGAAAAAAAAAGCGGCGAACTACGAATCCGAATCCCGTACCGCGGCTCGGACGAACCTCGTTTCTGGTAACTATTATCCAGGTTACTCTTATCAGTAATCAACATCCGCCTGTTCAAACTAGGCAAATCGTATTTGCATTAACATTAAGTTCGGGTATAGTTTTCCTCAGTAGTAAGAGAAATGGGAAATGTCTACTGAAAAAATTGATCGGTAGTCTACTAAAATCTTATCGTTGATTATATATATTCTTGATATAGTTTTAGCAAATTCACCAAAAGACATAACAGGGTGGAATCATCATTGGGTGTAATTAATAGTATACTAAGACTAAGGATAGCTGATGTGTCTCCATGTTAAATGTAATCTTATAAATTTCTCAAATTTCTGAAACTGGAGTGAATATCTGTCAGTAATAGAACATCTGACAAATTATTATAATTTCTAAAACTGGAACAGACATATGCCAATCATAGAGCCTAAGATTCTCCTGGCAGCAAGCTGGATTTTCTGGGATGCACTAAGCCACTAATACTAAAACTAACTACAGCATCAGGAGCATCAGGTGGCACCAAATATTACAACGCTAATTGAATATATCTGCTAATACAGCATGGCAATCAAAAATGACCTAGTTAAATACAAAATCTGCTATAATTGCACCAGTAATGTTATTTCCAAACTGTGTAGCTGCTATAATTACTGGTTACTCATGCGCGGCCAACTCAGAAGGAAACAGAAGCGGTTGTTCGATTCTTGCATCATTTTGGTAGCTTGGATGATTTGAAAGGAGCGCAATTGCAGAGTGCTCACGCAGGAGCACACTCCTATTCTCATTCTGCTGCAACGCATTGTCGACGAGTTTGCCCTCTGGCGTATGGCGGGAGCTCGTTTTATGGAGGCACTACCAAGCCGGGAGTAGTCCCTTTAGCCTTGGCGGGTCGCCCTTGCTTCGGCTTCGGTATTTGGTTGTTGTTTTAGTTTTCGTTTCTTCTCGTCATTCCTCTTGCTTCTGTTCTGTTTCTTAGTTAGTTTTCGTTCATCTTGTTTCGGGTTTCATACTTGTATTGGTGTTTGCTTGGAATGACGCGCAATGCCTTTGCGCGTTCTCGAAAAAAAAGAGGTGGTAAATTCCTCAAGTATAGCCAAGGCCAAAACAAGCACTACAAAACAAAAAAAAAACTGTCAAAAGAAGGAACCTTTTATATTTGCTCAGCTCCACACCCTTGATGTAAATAGCTCCAGCCATTCCTGTGACAAACATTAACATTTAGGTGCTGTTTGTATACTTAGAACTTCGAAAAGAAAAAATGGTCAGTTAACCACCTCATGAAAAGTTCTGGTAGAAACGAAAAACTGCAGTGGAGGTTCCCTACATGCCACGGACAAACTACATGATTCCTTATATGTCACTCGTTGTGAGACTGATATGTAGGTTCCGGACCCACATGTCAGTGAGACATCAGTGGCATATAAAGAACAAACGAAGTTATTCAGTGGCGCGTAGGGAATTGCCCCTTTATTCAATTGAACCACTTTAGCTGAATTTTATCTAACCAAACCTCTCTATTATTCATTGTTGCTCAATTGGACCTCTATAGTCTATCACTAATTTCTTCTCCAATAAAGTCTCTTTACATTTTTTTTCTTTGTTTGGTTAATATGACTCCTCTGCTTTGCACAATAAAGTATTATTAATTGCTCTAAGTAAAACAACAATAACTAGGATAGAAGGATCCGGATCCCATGTAGAACAAGAGTACTCCACTCATTGTAGTTATTCATTCTGACAAATCTTTATGATCAAATGCTCATAATTCCTAAGGCTACAATATCAAATTTTCAGGAGGTGGCTACAATGTTGGGTTAGCAAAAAGATGGTTAGGCTGTCCATTTACCACGACAAAGATGCATTAATTTAATCAAATAGTTGCCCATTTTGTACATGCTACAGGTATACATTTCCACTACTCTTCTTGAAAATAAAACCATTAGAACCCTAGAGACATGAAAACCCCCAAAGAACATCTTGGACACAATCACACAAGAGCCCGAAATGGTACCTCCCCCCCCCCTCCCACACCCCGGCAAAAAAAAAAAGCAAAAAACTAAAACATAAAAGAACAGTGCTATCTTGAAAATAAAAATAATTAAAAATCAAGAAATGATCCATTTGCGAAAAGGAAGGGAGAAAAACCAAATGGAAGTAGTTTCACGGTGGTAGAGACTGGAGACGGACCAAACTGGAAGGAGGGGGAGGGCGGGGAATCGAGCGCGAGCCATAGGTTCTTGCCCTTGCGCCGGGCAGCGGCGATGGTCCTCCCGACCAGTGCCGCCTCCAGCCGCGCCGGGGCGACGCCGTCAATGACCTTGGTGTCGTCCGCGGCGGAACACCGCACGATCCTCTTCCCAACGCAGTGCTCCTCTAGCGCCCACCGTGCCGCCTCCACCTCGGGCAGCTCTGGCATCTCTCCGACTTCTGGGTGTTTTCTCTGTCTTTCTTTTTTTTTCTTTTCCAGATTCTCTTTCCTTCTCTCTCCTGTGAAGTGAAGTGGTGCTATACTGCTACGTGGGACATTTACAGAAATACCCTACAAGTTATATATACTCTATTCAATTACAAATAAGCAAAATCTTAACGGATGAAAACCATAGTTGGCGAGTCTAGTCCAAACGATTACCTTCTAGACAAGCGTAGAATCGTTCAGAATAATGCAAGAACACAAATACAGAATAGTAGATTAAACACAGAGATATAGGGGGACTTCTTGCTTCTCTTTATTCCTTCATCGAGCGATCAGTCTTTTACAATGACTAGTACCCCTATTTATAGTCTAGAGACCCTGCTAGAGTTTGGGATGGGGAGCCCACCTATGGGCCGGCTGCTGGGCCAAGCCCATAGTTTCTCAACACTCCCTCTTGAGCACCCATCCTTACATGTTCATGCCTCGTTAAAACTCCATAAAAACCCAGTGGAAAAAATTTGGAGAAAGAGTACATGATACATGTTCTACTGCGTTGCACAAATTGTCTCATTAAAACCTTTAGCCGAGAAATTTCAGGAAAACTCGTCAAGGGAAAAAGAATACAATACACCCAATTTCATTTAATCTATAGGATTTACTCTTTGGGTACTCGATCTTTGTGATCAAGTTTCAATAATGAGTTCATGAAGATTCTCCCCCTCAATTCTGCACTTCTCTAAGTCTCATCATTCCAATTCCACATATGTATCTTTCAAAGCTAGATGCTCGAAGTGATTTAGTGAATAAATCTGCTAGAATTTCACATGACTTAGTATGCAGTACTGTAATTTTGTCAATCTTTTGCAATTCATGAGTATAGAAGAACTTGGAGTTGATATACTTTGTGAGAGGATTCTTCATATAACCCATCTGCACTTGTGCAACACAAGCTGCATTATCTTCATAGATAATAGTGGGGGTTTGCGCGGTATTCAATCCACACGACTGCTGGATGTGGTGAATCATCCGCCGAAGCCAAGCACATTCTCGTGAGGCCTCGTATAGTGCTATTATTTCCAAGTGATTCGTCAAAGTTAATACAAGACATTACTTAGACGATTTTCATATAATTACAGTTTCACCACATAGGAATACATAGTCTGTTTGCGACTTGGTTGTATGCGGGTCCAACAAGTACCCGACATTGCTATTCATAGTTAGATCTTGGTTCTTTCTGTAGAACATACCAAGTTCTTTGCTTCATTGGAGGTTGTAACATCCCAAATTTTGGGCTTGTGTTTCAAATGTAAGAAAATGAGTAGAAATTAAAACTTTTTCTTACATCATGTGTTTCCTGTTTGTATTGCACAAGTATTGTACAAGACTTATGGAAATGCAAAGTCACAAGTCTTTTAACCAAATCTTGTCTCTTCTATAACATTACGGTCAAATGTTTTGATCATCCTCTGAAATATTTTTCCTAAGTTCTTGGGATGGTATGTGACCCTCTGAAAAATTTCACGATTTTTAGAAATTGTTTGGATATTTTGGAGGTCAGTCAAACCAATTCAAAATCGGTCAAACCTAAAACCAGTACCTTGTAGAATTTTTGGAGAAAAATGCAATGCATAAAAATCTCGAGAAATTTTCACAAGGTCAATGTCTCGATCAAGAAGCTCCGTGAAAATTTCAGAATTTTGGAGTTATTTTGCTGCCCAAATAAATCCTCAAAAGTCTCACTTTAAATTAAAACCTAAAGTGATTCACTGCTCATTGGGTTCGAGTCGGGCTCGAGTCCGAGCCACTTGACTTGGTTGAACCACCTAATCGCACCGAGCCGCGTTTTAAAACGCGGCGTGCGATATCACCGTTGGATTCAGATCGCGTGGCCCACGTTCGTGTGAGCATTGGACCCTCGGTTACATTAACAAATTGGGACCGTTGGATCTCGATCCAACCGCCCGATTCCGTGAGCAATCGGATCGTCCGTGAACTCGCTAAATCGTGACCGTCCATTTTTAATCCAACGGTCGTGGTTTGTTTTCGCCGTTCTTCTTCCTCCTCGCTTCTTCGAGTAGCGCGCAAGCAATGGCGAAAGAGAGAGGTTGAGTTGGTGGCTTTGATGGGTCACCTCAAAGTTGCTTTCGTCAATGTCTCTCTGTGGAGCATTTAATGCGCTCAGCTTTCTCCTCCATTGTCCCAGTCTCACTTGCTCCCATCTTTCTTGGTCTACAACCTGAGCATGAACCGAGCTCACCATGGGCTCATGTCCTTGATCGAAACCCTAATCCTTCCCTATATAATTGCCCTCTAGGTCCTCCCGGTGTTCCTTTACACCACGCTTTGCTCTTCTCTGTGTTTGAGCTCAAGAACACATCTCACCCTCAAAACACCATTGTTGGCCGTGGAGCTCCAATGGCGACCTTGGTGTCGGTGGTTCATCTTCAACATTTCTTGCACCCTTTGAACTCCTCAACCTCCTTTATATTTCCCTAACTTGGTTTTGGGTTGCATTCACAGAATCACTCAATTTTAAGTTTGGAGATTTTGATTGATTTCACCCCTTTCTTCTCGACTCAACCTCACCTTCCACTTCATCTTCTTGGCTCAGGTGGACTTCATCGTGTTCAAGTCTTCCCGCCATCTTTGGAGCTCCTCTCGGTTAAGGTAGCTCCTATATAGTCCCTAGAAGTCATGGCACTCGCTTCCTTGGACTGCAGCGGAGCATTTGCTATTTTCGTGTTTTGCCGTGTGGCCTTCATCTTTGTTTTCCGGCTCACGGCGTTCGAACCTCACCGTGGCGAGGTCACCACCGTTGGTCCGCAACACTATTGCGAACCCATTTTGATAGTTTGTGGGCGCCGCCGCACGGAAGTCGCGGCGACGGTAGCAAAGCCACTCGGGTTTTGTCACCGAGAAGCTCCGTTTCGTCTGATCATTAGGACACATTAATTACCAATCATTAGCCGTTAATTGTGTCTTAATCATTATTATTGAGCCAGCGACCGGTGGGCCCAATCTCCTTAAATCAATCTGCTTTCACTCAGATCGTTCGAGCATCATTAATGCCTAATCATTGCTTAATTAAGTGAGTCGGCATTTAATCGTTGTCGAATTAACCTGCGGTCGTGACTTGTGGGCGAGGGTTTAAAATCAAATCTCGCGATCATTAGAATCTATTTAATGTCAATCATTAGAATCACTAATTCGGTCTTAACCGCCCGCTTAGTCACGACTTGTGGGCCCGGTGCAGTCACCGCGTGGGTTAAATCGTTGCGGTCGTGACTCGTAGTCACCGACATGCGGTCCCGCTCGTCGGTACCTCTTTTGAACTTCGATCTATAGCGCCGTCCATTTTGTGATCTGCGCCCGGATCTTGCATGCATTCGGACCATCCGGTTCCTCGTCGTCTGGCCGTCGATCTTGCGATCAATGGTCGAGATCGTGTGTGCAATCGGACAATCCGGTTGTTGGTGCGTTCGGGCCGTCCATCCGCCGATCTGCGGTGGGATTGGCCCAAGCAACCGCACCGTCGGTTGCATACACTCGTGTGAGCCGTTGGATCTTGATCCAACGGTGGGTTTCATTGGGTTTCGCGCGCGTGCTTATTTGCGGCGCGCGCGTGAGCCGTAGGATTTTAGATCAAGGGTTGGGAGTCGCCCACGTCATTTTCTTTGTATTGGGTTGTTACGTATTTGGTAAGCAATTGTTTATCAATGAAAATGATGTAAAACTTTAGAAACTCATAACTAATTCATTTTAAGCGCTTTTTGGTTAATTCCAAGCGTAATAAATTATGTTATCACTTTAGCTTATTATAAAAATGGATTTAAGCACGTTCAAAGAGTGAGAAAATTGTATAACTAGGAATAACTTGGTTTCTGTCATTTTGAATATTCCGAAAATGAATAAAACTTTAGAAAATGCATATCTTGCTCTGTGTATGTCCAAAATGAATGATTCCAACTACGATAAATTTGTTATTAACCCAATGTTAATATAAAAATGATGGTAGGTCCAAGATTGTAGCAGAAACCTCGATTAATGATTTAGTACCTATTTTGACATTTAGAAAATTCGGAAGACTTATAAATGCACAAGTAATTCTCTGTAAATGCAAAATATATATGATAAATTCTAGAGACCCCTCTGTTGGTATACTTCTTTGTAAAATTAGTTTTGAACATATTTATGCTCTGGAAAGTGCATTATGCCAATTTTGCATCTTAGAAAAATCATAACTAAATCACTTTAACTCCAAATGACCTGAAATTTTATATGGGTTACCTCTATACCAAGAGGTAGCTACCATAAAAATTTCAGCTTCAAAATCTCTCTAGAAAATATTTTTGCTACAGATGCTAATTATGGTAGAAAATGTATTTTTATGCATTATCTTTTGCACCACAAATCCAAATTAGGTTTTTCCATTTCTATGTCTAGGTATATTCGTATTCTACCTTATGTGTAAATTTCATCGCGATTTGGTTAAGTTTTGCTTGCTCTTTTGTTTATTTGTGGCTCGTCTTATTGGTTGTTCTTGGTTCTTTTTGCCTTTCGCTTAGGATTCGACATTTGCGGTAATCCCAGAACGATCCTCCGCAACCAATTGAGCAATGCAAGAAGGCAAGCGGTTTGATCATGTTAATCCAAGATTTTAAGTATTTATGTTGATTACAAATTCTATGTATGCATTGCTATTTTGTTTTAATAGTTGGCCTAGTAGATGCATTTCCTTAGCAAATGATTATCCTCTACTACCATGAGCCTAGGTTACTTGTCGTGATTTAGAGTTCGTGGATGGGCTCTTGTCACTTAGTAGTTGCGAATTAATTGCTTAGCCATGCTTAGCCGGTAGAAATGGGCGGTTATCGACTTGTCGATAACCTTGATCACACAAACTTATTATGTATTATGATTTCCATCTTGTGCCATGTCCGCTATGAAAACTAAAACGAAAACAAAATGATTTAGACTTGGGCACAATGGTATGATGGTGTGATTTTCGGGTGTGGCGGAATGGTGCCTAAGTCAACAAGGACCGAACATCTTGTTACACTAAACCAAGCATTTTAGCGTGCTAACCACACTAGAGGGTATGGGACCTCTCTTGACTTAGTACTTTGGCGTGTATTGGCTCAGGGTCGCAGGAGGTCGCGGGAGGATGGTGTTGGGAGCATTGTAGTGTCCGAAAGACTTCACCCGGATGGGATTTGTTGTCTTTCGACTTGCAATGTAAGCGTATGGTGTTTCTACCCATACGAGCGGCTCGTAGTTAATACACAATATTGGAAAGCGTCTCAGAGGACTTAGCGATGTTTGCATACCTACTGGAAGTGTGCTTTGGCTTAAAGGCGATGCAAGTGTGGGTACATTGGTACACCCTGCGAGGTTAAAACTATTCGAATAGCCTCGTCCTAGGTTATGGACACGCTTGGGGAGGTCTTTCAAGAGTTAGACTACAACCGTTTAAATTAAAACTTGATGGGTGGTACGAATCGGGGATTCGTGCTATGTTGTGGTGACTATTGGGATAGTCACTTCCATGTGGTTACTTGCATGTATCTGTACTTACTGTTACTTTGATAACTAAACAGATTTGCAAACTTGCTTTTAAAATGTATTACATTATTGCAAATAAATTTGGCTTCATGCAAAATAAGACATACAACCTCCACCTAAATAAGCTTGCATGTAGTTATGAATAGGTGCCGCTATTCCACACGTCGATCTTGCGGGTACAAAGACAATCTTTGTACTCGGATGCTATGCTTAATTGTTTTGTTGCAGAGGAAGAAGGTGAGCAGAAGGGCCTCACTTTGTGAGTGTGTTGTGGTAGCTTATGGGCGACTAGCTTAGCGGCGATCGGTTGTTGCCTGTGGGTGTGTGGCTAGCTGGTCGACTTTGTTCTAGCCATCTTATGGCACATTTTGCTTCATTGTCATTCTTGTATATGATTCTATTTGGCGGTCGGCTCTCTTTTGTAATAACTTTCTTGTATGTCGTTGTTGAGCTTAGTGATGTTTGTGTATGGAATTGATGTGTAATTTTGTGATAATGTACATATCTTTGCAATTGGAAGCATATGTCCATCGAGGCTTAGAATGTTCAATTAGTAACGCTAGAACCATTTGGAGGTTAAGTGTTACTAGTTAAATATTCCGGTCCTCACAAAGTTGGTATCGAGCCATCTTGACCAGTAGAAACCCCTAGCTTGGTCGCCTCTAGGATACTTTGAAAACTTACTTTCAAATAGTTTACGAAAACTTAAGTAAGTTCTCAGATTTTACTCCTTACCTATCTTAGCTTGCTCATCTCACCTTACTCTCACTTAAGTTTTGAAAAAGTTGTTCCTCTCTTCCTTTCAAAAATTAGCCTTTATCGATTAACTTGGTTTTGGGAGAAACATGAGAGCTTGGGGAAAGGAATTTGGACAGCTAGCTAATGGTGAGTAAATAAGGTAGGAAATGAGAGGTAAATACAACTAAAACTTGTGGGAATGAAAGGGGTAAGAAGTGATATGAAATTAGCTAATGCCTATACTCTATTAGGTGGTCATACCCGATTTTTGGGCTCATTTTGAGCAGATTTTAGTTCTGAAATTTTGGGTCTTCTCAAACGATTACTCGTTCTTCCATACGGGTTAGTCGTTTGAAGTGGATTCGGTGACTTATAATCTCATGTTCTTTTGTGGTCATTCGATGGTCATTTTAACTAAGTTTGGATTTACGTGCTCTTGGGTCTTGAGCATATCTAACTTGTCTTAGTAAATCGGGATGGTGGTGGGACACGAGCGGTAGGAATCGGTAGGGTAGTCCCGATGAGAGCTTCCTCCTCAGACCATGGCGGAAGTCCTCATGCGATCGAGCGCAATCGTTCGGAGGACCGCAGGTGTTGGAGGTTATCGCCAGAACACCTCCACTCCTCTCGGTGCCTCTGGATGCGGAGGTGGTCACCAATCTCGTGGGGACTTGCGGAGTTCCTTCGCACGCGACCTCCCACCTTCTCCCGGTCGAGGATCCCTTGGGCGCGACGGATCGGCTGCGTCGGTTGAGCGAAGCTCAGCGTTGCTCGATGCCGGAGCAGGCGGGCACTTTTCGCATCCCATCGGTTGGAGGTGCGGCACTCTCATGGTGGGAGAATTTCCTCGCCATGCGACTGCGGACACGTGGTCTCGTGGGAGGAGTTCCGTCGACTTCCGTCGGGCCCATGTCCCCGCCACTGATGAAGTGAAGAAGAAGGAGTTCCTGCGCTCAAGCGAGCGCATGTGCGTGATCGAGTACCTCCATGAGTTCAACCATTTGGCGAGGTACGCTCCTGCTGAGGTGGCCACCGATGAGGCCAGCGGGAGAAGTTCATGGAGGGTTTGTGCGAGGAGCTTGAGGACAAGCTCTCTATCGTGGACTTCCGACTTCGGACCTTGGTGGACAAGGCCATCATCGCGAGCACAAAGGCGAGGCTGGCGAGTCATAGCGCAAGTGGGAGGCCCGGTGTGCCCGCAGCCGGCCTCGTTCGTCCGTGTTGGACTGCACGGTGGCGTCCTCGAGCTTCCTACGCCGAGGCCTTCGGCACCAGCTCCACGTCCTCCGCAGCCGTGGCTTCGATCCGCGTCGCTGCGACCAGCAGCAGTGTTCCCGTAACCCGCGGCCGGCGCCACCGCTTCTATCGCCACGACAAGGGCCACTCGCGAGTAGTTGTCCTAAGAAGCTGGGCGGCCCCTCGTCCTAATGGAGGACGCGGCAAGGGAGTGGTCACCACCGACCGTAAGACCGGGCTTGGGGAGGCCGAGTCAACCACATCTCGGTGAGGAGGCACGGAGGCGCCCGGCGTTGTGTTGGGTGCGCTCCTTGTTAATTTGTAGCTCCTCGATTTTATTTGACTCGAGCTTCGCATTCTTTTATTTGAGGTCTTTTGTTGTTGATTGTGGGCTTCTTTGTGTTCCTCTGGGATTCCATCACGATTCGCTCTCGGGTTGGAAATGAGAGCGACTGGTATCTTGGGATGTTCCTATCCACATCGAAGCGTAGGGTTCTTGGCGAATCTTATTCTACTCGACTCGGCGCTTGGATGTGATTCTTGGCATGGATTGGTTGTCCCAACACTTGGGGCAAATCGATTGTGCCGGGAAGATTGTCTACCTCGATCCTTCAGCGAACAGTTGGGTTTTCGCCACATTCGCGTAGAGCCCCATCTTTATGTCCTTGAAGCGAAGCGGACGATTGGAGATTCACGACGTCCCCACGGTGTGTGACTTCGCGGATGTCTTTCACGAAGATTTGCAGAATGCCTCCTGTTCGAGATCTGGAGTTTGTGATAGAGTTCTTTGCCCTGCATCGCCCCTATTTCTAAGAGGCCGACGCATGCCTCCTAATGAGTTGGAGGAGGAAGGAGCAAGCTGGGTGAGCTGCAAGAGAAGGGTTTTATCCGTCCTAGCTCATCTCCTTGGGTTGTCAGTTATCTTCGTGAAGAAGAAGGACAAGACCTTGCGCATGTGTGTTGATTACCGTCAGCTTAATGAGGTGACGTAAAGAACAAGTATCCTTTGCCCCGTATTGATGATCTTTTGATCAATTGGCCAGAGCACGAGTCTTCTCAAGATTGACTTGAGACCGGGCTATCATCAAGTCGGGGATCGGCCGAGGATATTCCTAAGACGGCCTTTGCTACTCGTTATGGCCTTTACGAGTACACGTCATGTCTTTTGGTTTGACTAATGCTCTGCTTTATTCATGAACCTAATGAACTCGTATTCATGGAGTATTTGGATAGGTTTGTGGTGGTATTCATCGATGATATCCTTATCTACTCCAAGAGTGAAGAAGAGCATCTTGAGCATCTTGACTTGTGTTGGGCAAGTGCGTGAGCACCAGTTTGTATGCCAAATTCGGCAAGTCGAGTTACGGTTGAAGGAAGTGGCATTCTTGGGCCATGTTCTTTCAAAGCAGAGGTGTGGTGTGGATCCTAGCAAGGTCGCCGATGTGCTATCTTGGGGTCGGCCAAGTCGGTCACCGATGTGCGGAGTTTCCTTGGTTTGGCCGGGCTATCTATCGCGCTTCATCGAGAATTTCTCCAAGATTGCGAAGCCTATGACCGAATTGCAAGAAGGACGGGGAAGTTTGAGTGGTCATTGCTTGTGATGTGAGTTTCGGGAACTCAAGAAGCGGTTGACCTCACTTGATGCTTGTTCTCCCGATATTCACAAGAGTTTGATATCTATTGTGATGCTTCTCGTCGAGTCTTGGTTGTGTTCTTATGCGGGAGGGCAAGGTTGTGGCCTATGCATCGCATGGCGATTAAGGCCTCATGAACTCAACTATCCTACTCATGACTTGGAGTTGGCTCGTGGTCCATGCACTCAAGATTTGGCGGCATTACGATTGGTAACCGTTGTGAGGTGTATTCCACCACAAGAGCTTGAAGTACTTGTTCACCCTGACCAGATCTGAACCTCGGGCAAAGAAGATGGTTGGAATTGATCAAGAACTATGACATGGGCATTGATACCATCGGGCAAGGCCAATGTCGTTGCGGATGCACTCGGTCGGAAGGTGTATTGCAACATGTTGATGCTCCAAGAGCGGCGACTGCTCTCATTTGAATTTCAGCGCCTTAATTTGGGTTTGACCGAGCACGGTTCTCTTGCTACATTGGTTGTGCAACCAACCTTGGTGGACCAAATCAAGGCGGCACGTGACAGGATGTTGGTGTGAGGCGGATCAAGCGAACATCAAGGATGGGGTAGCCAAGTGCTTTTGTGAGGATGAGCATGGCGTTGTGTGGTTTAGGCGTCTTGTGGTCCCTAAGGTCATGGAATTGCGGATTTGATTCTCGCGAAGCCCGCGATTCTCCTTTGTCTATTCACCGGGGCTACCAAGATGTATCAGATCTTAAATCGAGATTGGTGGACCCGAATGAAGCGCGAATTGCGGGTTCGTTGCCGAGTGCGGCGTGTCTTTGTCGTGTGAAGGCCGAGCATCGGCGTCAGCGAGTCTTCTTCACCTTTGCGATGCGAATGGAAGTGGATTGATTGGCATGGACTTCATCACGGATTGCCCGCTCGTCCAAAGGGAATGATGCTATTTGGGTCGTGATCGACGGGTTGACTAAAGTGGCACATTTCCTTCCCGTCAAGACTCGGCCGTGTGGGGCCTTTGGCGAACTTTATGTCTCGAGGATTGTGAGTCTTCACGGTGTCTGAAGACGATTATTTACGATCGTGGTGCGCTTTTCACCTCGCGGTTTTGGCATAGTCTGCAGGAGGCTATGGGGACCGCCTTCGTTTGATCTGACCTTTCATCCTCGGGATCGATGGCGACGGAGCGAGTCAACCAAGTGTTGGAAGATATGCTCCGTGCTTGTGTTCTTTCCTATGGGAAAAAGTGGGAGAAATGCCTACCTTTCTTTGAGTTCTCCTACAACAACGGCTATCGAGGCGATCTTGGCATGGCACCATTTGAGGCTTTGTATGGGAGAAGATGCGAACCCCATTGGTAGTCGAGGCGGTGGCGGCGATTCTTGGCCATTCGATTAATGAGGCCGAAAGTCAAGTTCGATTGATCGCGAGCATCTGCGCGCGCCGATCCGGACAAAGAGCTATGCGGATCGTCGTCGCCGTGAGTGAGCTTTGAGCCCAATGACTTTGTGTATCTCAAAGTCTCACCCTTGAAAGGCCATCATTTTGGCATCAAGGGCAAGTTGGCTCCTCGATATGTTGGGCCTTACCGCATCATCGAGAGAGTTGGAGCGATTGCATCTGATTGGAGCTACCGGTGCACTTGAGTGTGCATGATGTGTTCCATGTTTCACACGAAGAAGTGCCTCAGTGTCCCAATCAAGAAGCTCAGTTGGAAGTTCTCGATGTGCGAAACTTGACCTCACCGCGAGCATCCTGTTCGCATTCTTGGGGAATCGAGCGGAGAACAAGGAACCGTGCCATCAAGTTCCTTAAGGTTCGATGGTCAAACCATTCAGAAGATGAAGCAACTTGGGAGCGAGAAGATCGCCTTCGTGCAGATTTTCCTTCTTTCTTCTCCGAGTAAGCGGAATCTCGGGTCGAGATTCTTGTAAGGGAGAAGTTGTAACATCCCAAATTTTGGGCTTGTGTTTCAAATGTAAGAAAATGAGTAGAAATTAAAACTTTTTCTTACATCATGTGTTTCTGTTTGTATTGCACAAGTATTGTACAAGACTTATGGAAATGCAAAGTCACAAGTCTTTTGAACCAAATCTTGTCTCTTCTATAACATTACGGTCAAATGTTTTGATAATCCTCTGAAATATTTTCCTACGTTCTTGGGATGGTATGTGACCCCTCCGAAAAATTTCACGATTTTTAGAAATTGTTTGGATATTTTGGGAGTCAGTCAAACCAATTCAAAATCAGGTCAAACCTAAAACCGATTACCTTGTAGAATTTTTGGAGAAAATGCAATGCATAAAAATCTCGAGAAATTTTCACAAGGTCAATGTCTCGATCGACAAGCTCTGTAAAAATTTCTGAATTTTTGGAGTTATTTTCTTGCCCAAATAAATCCTCAAAAGTCTCGACTTTAAATTAAAACCTAAAGTTGATTCATCATTCATTGGGTTGAGTCGGGCTCGAGTCCGAACCACTTGACTTGGTTGAACCACCTAAGCGCACCGAGCGCGTTTTAAAACGCGGCGTGCGATATCGGCCGTTGGATTCGGATCGCGTGGCCCACGTTCGTGTGAGCATTCGGACCCTCGGTTACATTAACAAATTGGGACCGTTGGATCTCGATCCAACCGTCCGCATTCCGTGAGCAATCGATTTGTCCGCGAACTCGCTAAATCGTGACCGTCCATTTTTAATCCAACGATCGTGGTTTGTTTTATTTGTTCTTCTTCCTCCTCTGCTTCTTCGCGAGCGGCAATGGCAGAAAGAGAGAGGTTGAGTGGGTGGCTTTGATGGGTCACCTCAAAGTTGCTTTCGTCAATGTCTCTCTGTGGAGCATTTAATGCGCTCAGAGCTTTCTCCTCCATTGTCCGAGTCTCACTTGCTCCCATCTTTTCTTGGTCTACAAGGAGCATGAGCAAGGCTCACCATGGGCTCATGTCCTTGATCGAAACCCTAATCCTTCCCTATATAATTGCCCTCTAGGTCCTCCCGGTTTTGGGTTGCATTCACAGAATCACTCAATTTTAAGTTTGGAGATTTTGGTTGATTTCACCCCTTTCTTCTCCGACTCAGAACCTCACCTTCCACTTCATCTTCTTCGACTCAGGTGGACTTCATCGTGTTCAAGTCTTCCGGCCATCTTTGGAGCTCCTCCGGTTAAGGTAGCTCCTATATAGTCCCTAGAAGTCATGGCACTCGCTTCCTTGGACCGCGGCGGAGCATTTGCTATTTTCGTGTTTTTGCCGTGTGGCCTTCATCTTTGTTTTAGGCCGTGGCGTTCGAACCTCCACGCGGCGAGTCACACGTTGGTCCGCAACACTATTGCGAACCCATTTTGATAGTTTGTGGGCGCCACAGCATGGAGTCGCCGGCGACCGGTAAGCAAAGCCACTCGGTTTTGTCGGTGAGAAGCTCCGTTTTCGTCGGATCATTAGGACACATTAATTACCAATCATTAGCTGTTAATTGTGTCTTAATCATTATTATTGAGCCAGCGACCGGTGGGCCCAATCTCCTTAAATCAATCTCTGTTTCACTCAGACTGTTCGACATCATTAATGCCTAATCATTGCTTAATTAAGTGAGTCGGCATTTAATCATTTATCGGAATTAACCTGCGGGTCATTGACTTGTGGGCCGAGGGTTTAAAATCAAATCTCGTGATCATTAGAATCTATTTAATGTCAATCATTAGAATCACTAATTCGGTCTTAACCGCCTGTAGTCGTTGACTTGTGGGCCCGGTGCTGTCTTGGCGTGGGTTAAATCGTTGCGGTCGTGACTCGTAGTCGCGACATGCGGTCCCGCTCGTCGATACCTCTTTTGAACCGATCTATAGCCGCCGTCCATTTTGTGATCTGCGGCCGGATCTTGCATGCATTGGACCATCAGGTTCCCCTCGTAAATCTGGGCGTCGATCTTGCGATCAATGGTGAGATCGTGTGTGCAATCGGACAATCCGGTTGTTGGTGCGTTACGGGCGCCCATCCGTCGATCTGCGGTGGGATTGGCCAAGCAACCGCGCCGTCGGTTGCATACACTCGTGTGAGCCGTTGGATCTTGATCCAGCGGTGGGTTTCATTGGGTTTTTGGCGTGCGCTGCTGTTTTGTAGCGTGAGCCGTGAGATTTAGATCAAGGGTTGGGAGTCGCCCACGTCATTTTCTTTGTATTGGGTTGTTCGTATTTGGTAAGCAATTGTTTATCAATGAAAATGATGTAAAACTTTAGAAACTCATAACTAATTCATTTTAATCGCTTTTGGTTAATTCCAATCTGTAATAAATTATGTTATCACTTTAGCTTATTATAAAAAATGGATTTAAGCACGTTCCAGTAGCAGAAAATTGTATAACTAGGAATAACTTGGTTTTTGTCATTTTGAATATTCCAGAAAATGAATAAAACTTTAGAAAATGCATATCTTGCTCTGTGTATGTCCAAAATGAATGATTCCAACTCGATAAATTTGTTATTAACCCAATGTTAATATAAAAATGATGGTAGGTCCAAGATTGTAGTGAAACCTCGATTAATGATTTAGTACCTATTTTGACATTTAGAAAATTACGGAAGACTTATAAAATGCACAAGTAATTCTCTGTAAATGCAAAATATATATGATAAATTCTAGAGAACCCTCTGTTGGTATACTTCATTGTAAAATTAGTTTTGAACATATTTATGCTCTGGAAAGTGCATTATGCCAATTTTGCATCTTAGAAAAATCATAACTAAATCACTTTAACTCCAAATGACTGAAATTTTATATGGGTTACCTCTATACGATAGGTAGCTACCATAAAAATTTCAGCTTCAAATCTCTCTAGAAAATATTTTTGCTCTGATTGCTAATTATGGTAGAAAATGTATTTTTATGCATTATCTTTTGCACCACAAATCCAAATTAGGTTTTCAGTTTCTATGTCTAGGTATATTCGTATTCTACCTTATGTGTAAATTTAGTCGCATTTGGTTAAGTTTTGCTTGCTCTTTTGTTTATTTGTGGCTCGTCTTATTGGTTGTTCTTGGTTCTTTTGCCTTTCGCTTAGGATTCGACATTTGCGGTAATCCGAGAACGATCCTCATAACCAATTGAGCAACGACAAGAAGGCAAGCGGTTTGATCATGTTAATCCAGATATTTTAAGTATTTATGTTGATTACAAATTCTATGTATGCATTGCTATTTTGTTTTAATAGTTGGCCTAGTAGATGCATTTCCTTAGCAAATGATTATCCTCTACTACCATGAGCCTAGGTTACTTCTTTGTGATTTAGAGTTCGTGGATGGGCTCTTGTCACTTAGTAGTTGCGAATTAATTGCTTAGCCATGCTTAGCTTGGTAGAAATGGGCGGTTATCGACTTGTCGATAACCTTGATCACCTAAACTTATTATGTATTATGATTTCCATCTTGTGCCATGTCCTTATGAAAACTAAAGCGAAAACAAAATGATTTAGACTTGGGCACAATGGTATGATGGTGTGATTTTCGGTGTGGATTGGAATGGTGCCTAAGTCAACAAGGACCGAACATCTTGTTACACTAAACCAAGCATTTTAGCGTGCTAACCACACTAGAGGGTATGGGACCTCTCTTGACTTAGTACTTTGGCGTGTATTGGCTCGGGTCGCGGGAGGTCGCGGGAGGGATGGTGTTGGGAGCATTGTAGTGTCCAAAGACTTCACAGGATGGGATTTGTTGTCTTTGGCTTGCAATGTAAGCGTATGGTGTTTCTACCCATACTGGCGGCTCGTAGTTAATACACAATATTGGAAAGCGTCTCGTAGGACTTAGCCAGTGCGCAGCATACCTACTGAAGTGTGCTTTTGGCTTAAAGCGATGCGAGTGTGGGTACATTGGTACACCCCTGCGAGGTTAAAACTATTCGAATAGCCTCGTCCTAGGTTATGGACACGCTTGGGAGGTCTTTCAAGAGTTAGACTACAACCGTTTAAATTAAAACTTGATGGGTGGTGCGATGGGGATTAGGTGCTATGTTGTGGTGACTATTGGGATAGTCACTTCAGTGGTTACTTGTATGTATCGTACTTCATTACTTTGATAACTAAACATTTGCAAACTTGCTTTTAAAATGTATTACATTATTGCAAATAAAGTTGGCTTCATGCAAAATAAGACATACAACCTCCACCTAAATAAGCTTGCATGTAGTTATGAATAGGTGCGCTATTCCACACGTCGATCTTGCGGTACAAAGACAATCTTTGTACTCGGATGCTATGCTTAATTGTTTTGTTGCAGAGGAAGAAGGTGAGCAGAAGGGCCTCACTTTGTGAGCTGTGTTGTGGTAGCTATGGGCGACTAGCTTGGCGGCTTGTCGGTTTGCCTTGTGGGTGTGTGGCTAGCTGGCCGACTTTTGTTCTAGCCATCTTATGGCACATTTTGCTTCATTGTCATTCTTGTATATGATTCTATTTGGTGGTCGGCTCTCTTTTGTAATAACTTTCTTGTATGTCGTTGTTGAGCTTAGTGATGTTTGTGTATGGAATTGATGTGTAATTTTGTGATAATGTACATATGTCGCAGTGCAGGAAGCATATGTCCATCGAGGCTTAGAATGTTCAATTAGTAACGCTAGAACCATTTGGAGGTTAAGTGTTACTAGTTAAATATTCCGGGTCCTCACAGAGGTATCGGAAGATGTCCTTCATTCCCTGCCAATGCCTTTGGTAGGTTCTGCACTATACCTTGCTAATAGGTTTACGGCAAATGAAATGTCCATTCTAGCATAGTTTGCTAAATACATGAGTGCTCCTATTGCACTTAAGTATGAGAATTCCGGTCCCAGGACTTCCTCCCCCTCTTTTCTAGGTCTGTACGGGTCTTTCTCTTGCTGCAAAGATCTCTTGACCATTGGCACTTTCGAAGGGTATGCCTTTTCAAAGTCGAACCTTTCTGACACCTTCTGAATGTAGGTTGACTGATACACTAATATCCCTCCAGGGGCATGCTCAAGCTGCAAGCCTAGGCAATATTTAGTTTTACCCAAATCTTTCATTTCAAACTCCGACTCCAGGTAAGAGTTTATTTTTTTTAATATCCTTTAGGGTTCCAATGATATTCAGATCATCTTCATACATTGAGATTATACAAAATCCATCCTAGGATCGTCGCATAAAAACACAGGGATTATTCTCATTGTTCGTGTAGCCTTTCTTGCATAGAAAGTCGCTTCAAGCGGTTATACCACATCCTGCCTGATTGCTTAACTTTGTACAGTGACTTTCTGAGTTTCACACTGTACAGATTTCTATTTGTTCTGTCTTGGTTCGGAATAGGGATACATTCAGGTATCTTCATATAAATGTCTGAATTCAAATTTTCATAAAGGTATGTTGTTACCACATCCATCAATTTCACTTCTAAATTCAAGTTTACTACTATTGAGATTAAATATCTAAAGAGTAGTTCCGCCCATGACCGGGGAATATGTTTCTTCATAATCAACTCCTGGACGTTGAGTGAAACCTTGTGCAACGATTCTTGCTTTTTTTTATTTCTCTTTCGAACAAATACCCACTTATGCCCTACGGGGTGCACATGGGGAGGCGTGTGGCTTATAGGCCCAAACGCCTTTTTTTATTCAGAGAGAATAATTCAGTGTCTATTGCCTTCTTCCGATCTTCCCAATCTGATCTTTTCTTACATTCAGCGAGCGATGCAGGCTCTGTATCAAGATCGATGATTGTGGCAATTTTCTTTGCAAAGTAGATGTCGACATAGGCTATTGTCTTATTCATATATTCTCTTGTGGTCACAAAGTTTATTGCTATTTCTTCGAGGAGCGATTCTTCTAATGCTTCTACTTGCTCACCGCTACTTTCAATTACAGGGGTGTTGGTGTTTTAGAACCGATCTTATGTAAATATTGTTTGATTCGGGGGGTCTCCACAATTGATCACGTAGACAAAAGAGACACAGGGATTTTTATACAGGTTCGGGCCTTCTCCAGGGAGAATAACAACCCTACTCCTGTATGTATTATATTGGGTATCCTGATTACAATTAGTGGAAAGATTTGTGCTAATATTGCTACTGATCGCCTCCCCTAAGTCCCTTTTTTCCTCTCTCTTCCTCCTATTCTCTTTGAAAGATGTCTATTTATAGTATACAGAAAGGGAGGTTGTCGTTCCAGGCCAGCAGGCGCTCATTATTCCGTAATAATGAGAGTAATCACCGGAGTAGTAACCTCCTCACGTTGCCTAACGGTTATCAATCAGAGATAATGGTGGGTTATCTGCAGTTATTCCAATGAATGACTACGTATCTTGACTGCTCAGATCTCACAGTTAATAAAGCCTACTAGCGAGTGGACCTAGTTATCTGTGGAGAAGTCGTGGCAGGACTGGTCGTAGAAGGGCTTACGACCAGGGGGTTGTCGTAGAAAAGCTTACGACTGGGTACTGGTCGTAGAAAGACTTACAACCGGAGGTAATCGTAGGAGAACTTACGATTACACAGTAGTCGTAGGAGAACCTACGACTATGGGGGTGGTCGTAGAAGAGCTTACGATCACCTGGTTGGTTTCTCCCTTACTACTGTAAGGGGTATACTCGATAGCTGTGTGACATCATATTTACCCATAATATTCAATAGTAAAATGAAGATTGTTAGATCTCCTCGTCATCTAGCCCCCCAGCTTCAAGTGAAAATAACTTACTTAGGAAAGGAGTCATAGATGATCTTACGACCACTAGGTGGTTGTGAGGTAAAGGTTGAAGGGAAAAACTCTTCAATACGTGTTTTATTTGACCAGAAATATACTTGGTCAAGGAACTTTGTTGAGAATCTTACGACTACGAGGTAGTCGTAGAAAATCTTACTACTACATAGTAATCGCAGTTCGATGATCGGAAGTAAAGTCTTTCTGAGTCGTATTTCTTTTGACCAGAAATATGCTTGGTCAAGAAGATAATTTCGCTTGAGGTGTGAAAAAATAGCCTCGGTTTTCTCAAACAGACAGATTTAAAAGATCTGTCCGTTAGATCAATTTCCGAAGCGGTAGAAACTGTTGAGTTTCCACGGTGTTTCATTTCAAGTGTGCAGTTATAAAACTGAGCACAGGGATGACTTTAGGGTTCTTACCTTTCCCCAATTCACCCTGACTGTTCATCTAGTTCTCGCCTTCTCCGCCGCCAGCAAAATCTACGTACTTCTTTGAAACCTTTCCAAACCCAAATCTCCCATTTGTGAGAAAAAATGGCCAGGATCGTCTCTGAGTGGGCGGAATCAGAGATGGATACAGCGAAGATGAATGCATTGGTTGCTGCCGAGAAGATCCTCGAGAAGGTACTCGTCAAGTGGATTTCAGTAGTTGGACAACATTGGCCGTCAGGGGAGAATGGGCAAATCCCTGTCTTCTAGGCGTATTGTGAGTGCGGCCTTCGATTGCCTACTCAACCTTTCCTCACACTCGTGCTTGAGCACTTCGGGGTAGAATTAGTGAACCTTGGTCCTAATTTCATCACAATGTTAAGTGTATTTGTGTATTTGTGTGAGGCGTACCTGGGAATTCCAGCGGACCTCGAGCTTTTCCAGTATTATTATGGGATGGCTCGGCAAGTCAGAATTGCTGAGAGTTGCGGTCTAAAGCTCCACGACGGGAAGTCGAAGGAGTATATTCATATATTCACCCGATCCTCGTGGCCATGGTGGAAGAAGAGGTGGTTCTACTAGGAAGTCACCAAAGAAGACAACCTCTCATTTGTTGGAAATGCCGTCGAGAGGACTTCTTCCTGGCATTCGACTCCCAGGAATCTTGACCGGATCGCCCCCTACATTCAAGCTATCAAAGACTTGAAGGCAGAGGGGCTTACCGGATGGCACGTGGTGAAGGACTTCATCACGCGCCGTATTAGTCCCCTGAGGAAACGAGTTCCTCCCATGTGGAGGTACTCGGGGAAAGAAGACCCGACCAGGGACTATCAGGAGGGTAAGTGAATTTCTAGGAAACTTCGGTGATCGATTGTGTCAAGTCCTTCTTATCCTTTTTCACCAGGCGTCCCCGGTTACTTCAGATTCGAGGGGCCGGAGTTCTCGTCCTTTACTGAGGCCTCTGGACGGGATTAGGGATACATTTTTCTTTCTTGGGTATTTCAACCCTCTCCTATGCATTTCGTGTAGGCACATGCAACTTGGTCTCGCTCTTCAAATCACTAAAGTAGTCAAGTTGTTGATTCGCTAATGCTTGTAAATCAATTATTTTCTGGACTTCAATTGTCTTCTAGACTTCAATTATCTTTTGGACTTCTCTATTTGCTTCACTAGTGCGTGGGTCATGTGCATGGATTTCAATTATCTTCTGAACTTCTCTATTTACTGATATTTTTTCATAAAGGGGTTAATTTCCTCCCCCTAAATGACGGGAAACTATCCTAATCAAATATACTATTAGCGAAGCTGGCTTCATGCAAGTCTCCAGTCACGGGGTCCAAATACCTGAATATGGATGCTGTCTCATAACCAACGTATATCCCAGACTTTCGGAGAGGACCCATTGCAGTTCGCTGTGGTGGTGGTATAGGTACATAAACCTTGCAACCAAACCCGCGAAGATGAGAGATTTTCGGTGCTGACCCTTGCACTAGTTGCATATGTGAATGGATGTTATATGCCGATGGTCTAAAAATTGATGAGAGTTGCTGTGTGCAGAACTACGTGTCCCCAACATGTAGTTGGTAAATTACAATTCTGTAAAATCTGCTAGTCTATTCTGGGTGTGGATATGCGGTACGGAATGCTCAACTTTAATTCTCATTTCCATGCAATAATCATCAAATGCCTTTGAAGTAAATTCTCCAGCGTTGTCCATTCTGATGGACTTCACATGATGACCTGGGAAATTATTTTTTAATTTTAATTATCTGCCAGATTAGCTTTGCAAAAACGTGGTTTCTCGTAGACAATAAACATACGTGCGATCATTCCGAGGAAGCATCGATGAGCATCATAAATACCTAAATAGCCCTGACAGGGTCTGTATGGGACCGCAAATGTCTCCTTAGATACGGTCCAGGAATATAGGGACTTCATCCTTCGCTTTCAGAGCAGAATGTTTAGTAATTAATTTCCCAGTGGCACACGCGGGACACACAAAATCTTCCTGATTCGGAAAATTCTTTACATTGATATTATGTCCTCGTGAATTGGTAATTATATTTCTCATCAGTCTAAGACCTGGGTGGCATAATCTATCATGCTAGAGATAGAAAAGTTCAGAGCTTCTAAATACGGTTTTCAGGGCAGTATAGGCTACATGTGCCTTAATATTAGTGTAGTATAGCCCAGTTTCATATGAAAGAAGTTGTTCTAATACCCTTTGCACTTTCTTCACGCTATGCAATGAGCAGGTATTCCTTACCATACTCTTGTTCAGTCTCTACGTGGAAACTGTTAGCGCAAATATCCTTGAGAGTTCTAGTCGATTATGGGTATAACAAGTCTTTTTCAATGACCAAAGTTGTGCCCATTGGGAGTATAATTGTGGCCCTTCTTGAGCCTATTATATAAGTCTCGCTGCCTGCGATTGTCGTAAGACTACCAGTATTCTTGCTGATCGACTAGAAAAATTTCGTTTCTCTCAGGATGGTATTCGTTGTGCCGTTACCTGCTAAGCACACTTCCTCCATAGCGCCACACGCGTTCTAATATAATATACTTTATTAATATGCAGTGGAAAGCAAGCAACACATAAATAAAATACTTCAGATACTAGAACATAACTTGCTATTGTAAATACGAGAAAATAAGCCTTGCATGGCTCATCATAAGAATTTAATACTTTGTTCTCCTAGAGCTTACAACCATTATTCAAAGAATAAAAATTCAGGGGGAAATACTCTTCTGTGGCATTTCATCGAACACATGAACTCCCTCCTGAAATGACGCCCAAATTTTAAACAGGAGTACCAACAAGACGTTCCACATCGAATCATCGCACTTAATTCCAGACCTTGTGGTGGTGCACGCTGGAGAGGAGGTAGGCATAGTCCCCGGCGAGCCGCAGACTTGCTCTAGCGTCGGCCTCCGTGCCGGCGGGGCTGCGGAACTCGGTGGCAATGAAGTCGCAGAAGTGCTCCTTGTCCTTGGGCGCTCGCGCGCCGGCCGGTGGCCCTTGCGCCCCTCGCCCCTTGCGGCCTTGCCGGCCGCGCACTGCCTCTGCGGCTGCCGCAGCCGCGCCGCCTTGGCCCTTGCCTGCTGCCGGCGCCGCCGCCGCACAGCCTCGCCTACCGGTGGCGGCCACGCCTCGTGCCCTCTCGGCCTTGCCGCCGCCGCCGCGCCGCGCGCCTCGCTCATTGGCGGCCGCCGCGCTGCTGCGCTCCCTCGCGGCCTTGCCCTCTGCCCTCGCCCACCGCCGCGCGCCTCGCATCGTGGGCTCGTGGCCGCTAGGGTTAGCCCCTGCCTTGGCCGGGAGGAGGAGGAAGGAGCTCCATCGCAGGGGTGGGGGTTCCGCGCCTGATGGGAGCTCGGGCGGCTGCCCGAGCTGGCCCGAAGGGTGGGTCCGCCCCTGTGTTTCATTGTTGCATATTTACCTCCTTCTCTCCTAGAGCCTAGCCCGCGCCGTTTTCGACTCGCCCCTCTGCGGCCCGGCCCGCCGCCTCGCCTCTACACCGCTCGCCTGCGGCTCTACCCGCCGCTCACTCGGTCGCGCCTCCCTGGCCGCACGGCTCGGCCTCCGGCCGCTGCACCGTAGTCCCTGCCTAGCCCGCGCCATTTTCGAATAGCCCACCAGCGCCTCCCTTCGGTTCCCCTTCCCTCCTTTCTGTTATTCTGGTTCTTAATGTTTGCACTGATTTCATTTTCTGATATCGTTTTTTGTTCTTCTTGGTATTTGCAGGAGATTCCCCTTCTACGTTACTCAGCTCGTGTCGGGTTCTGTGCTGTGGTTACCGGTTGGCCATTCAGATTCCCTTTACATGCTCTTTAGCTTTCTTTCCTTTTCTGCTACGCTACTTGCCTCTACTTATATAGATTTCGCAGAATCCCCTTCCTGCTATTCAGTTTACACGTTCTTAGTTCCGCTATGTAGATTCTTTGCTATGTTATCGCTAGATAGATTCTTGGTTATGTGGTCTTTTTACCATTTATAGTTTTAATTATTTCTTCATCTCGCCATTTACAGGTTCCTTTTTCCTCCATGCTTCTCAGACTTGTGTTGCCTGTTGTGGTTCGCTTACCAGTCACTATCCAAACTTCCGCAAAATGATCTCTAGGTTTATTTCTTTTCCTTTTATGTTAATCTTTTTATGTTGTAACTATGCTTACTCAAAATTGCTTGTTATGGTCCAGTTTAGTCTCTACTTGCCTTTATCTACAGAAGTTTAATGCAGGTTCTATAGTAATTCTTTCGCTTCATCATTGTCAGGTTTTATTTTACTCCACACTACACGTCTCGTGTCTGTTGTTGTGGTTCACTTCTCAGTTGATCGTGCAGATTCCCGAGAGACTATCTCTAGGTTGGTTTTCCTTTTTCATTTCTATTGATCTTCTTTATGTATCTTTGTTTCTTACAAATAGCTTACTGTGATCCGTTTTTTGCATTCTTATTTAAATGATATTTGCGTTGTTTTTTTACCAATTAGAACAGTTACTATAATGCGCTTACCTTTTTACGTTTAAAGATTTATTAGAAAGGATAAAACATGTGTTGCAGTTTCTTCGTTTCTATCATACTTAAAGCAGACTGTTAAGGATCTCACAGCCTACGTTTTTCACATTAGAGATTACACGCTGTTGATCTGTGCCTTTCCTACTTCGTTTTACTAGTTAACTTCTTATACCTTACTATAACTCATATATACACTTTCCTCTTTTCTTTTTTCAATCGTGCTCAAAACACGTTGCCTAAAAAGGGGAAAAAAAAACTATTCTCTGTCATTTCGCCTTTATTATTGCTTAAGAATGTCATCATTACATGAAATGAGTTGCTTGCTTGATAATAGTGTCTTACATAACTTGAACATATGTATAGAGTTGATCTGCATGTTCTTTTTAGCGTTCTTCAGATGAGCATTGATTGTATAGTGTTTCTCGCAGAGAATGGACTCATATGGCTAAATTCTACTGTTTTTCTTCTCATTCTGCTTATATATATACTGAAAGTGGCAATGGCAAGAAGATGATTTTTTTTTTTTTTTTATCATGCCTGCAATTATGACCATTTGCCACTGTGTATCCCAGGTGATTCCTTTTGCTCATAAACCATAGAACATCATCATGGAACCAATAATAACTTAGCAACTACATGCACAAGTTTAACGAAAGTGATGTTCCCTTAGATGATATATGATTGGATTAATATAGATCTTTTTCAAAAACCACTACAGGTCTATCTTTTCATGCATACAACATATATGCTTTTACATCCTTTTTCGTTTTCGTCTATGAGAACACCAAATACAGACTCTATTCTTCTCGACGTTGCATATTTTTCCCATTTCTTTAGTACAAAGGACATGCTATATACGTGTGAAGCTATGAAATGCTTTTTTTTGTCCTCAGTTCAAGATACAAGTTTTGTCCGTTTTTCCCTTCCCGATTTCATATGTGCTAAAAACTATACCCTGTCAGGTTACATGATGTGCAGACCTACATGATGTGCAGACCTGTCGCATCTCCCATATATTTGTTTATTCGCAGGAATGTAAGAGGAGCTATATGGATAGGACCAATACCTTATAAGTGAGGTGTGTTTTCATGTTATAAAGAAATTTGCCTCTCCTGTTTTACAATTCTATCAGTTGTCCTAGGCTGCATGGTAGGATATATTTGCTTGCATTATATTTCTCTGATGATAAGAACAGCTTTTAGAATTAAATATAGAAAGTTTTTTAAAATTTACGGATATAGATAATATTTGTGAATTTGAACTACCAGCTTTTAGATAATATGTAGCACAACAAGGCTTTGTAATATGTAGCACATGTCTTTGTAATAGACATGGAATCTATATAGTAATTGTCTACACTATTGATCTGTTATTTTTATTGTCTAAAGAACACTGTATATGTATTCAGCATGGCCTCTTTGCTCTTTTTGTGTTTTAGGTGCCGTTGCTTCATCCTTGACAGCAGAAAAGGTTTAAGATAGGATATGATGACAAAATGCAGACAGAAATTTAGAGGTAACACACACACACACATTCACAGCACAAAAAAAATATAGATGAATCGTTAGAGTCAAAGCATTCAGACTATATGGGATTCTACTAATCTGAACTCCAATCATTTTTGTGCTACAACATGATTCGACTGAATTATATGTATTCTTTTGTGTTACACGGGTTTGCTTGCTGTTGAGGAATCTTAATTATTCATCTGTATGCGTCATATAGAAAGAAAGAAATAAGCTTATTTGCTTAGTGATCAGTTTAGGAAAAATTTAACAGGATTCTTGTGAAGACTAGGTAGATGATGCTTTCATTTATCTATTATTAGCATTAGACTATGGGCGTTGTGCCTTACGATGGTTCATGTTCGTGCCTGACAAAAAAAATCCTAAAAAACACCATCATCTGAGCCCCGCGCCATTTGGGCACGGGTTAGCTTCTAGTCACCTTATTGAACAGCCGAAGGAAAGCGCCCCTCCTCGCGCTGGCCACATCACCGAGAAAACGTCGCCCGTCCGATCGAGCCTGCCCGTGCTCGCGCCCGCCCGATTTGAGGCGCTGCGCTTCGTGCGAAGAGGCGGTCGAGCGCGGGCCACGTCGTCCTGAAGGCTGCTGCGCCTGCGTCACGGGCCCTAGACCCGCTCCATCTTGCTCCTCCCATCTCCTCTCTCGACACGATCCCACGCCACCTCTCCTCCCCTCGCTGCTTTCCCCTCCCTCTCACTCCTCCGCCAGCGCCGCCGGCTCTTCCCTCTTCCTCCCCTGCCCCCCTCTCCAGTCTCCCTCCCCTGCCGCTGCCGCTGCCGCTGCCGCGCCCTCCCTCCTTTTCCCCTTCGCCTCCCCTCCTTGCCTCCGCCGCCGTTCCTCCCTCCAGCGCACGGAGTGGTGGCGGCCCTTCCCTCTTCCTCCCCTACCCCCTCTCCGGTCTCCCTCCCCCACCGCCGCCACACCCTCCCTCATTTTCCCCTTCGCCTCCCCTCCTTGCCTCCGCCGCCGGTCCTCCCTCTAGCGCACGGAGTGGTGGCGGCCGGGTTTGAGGATCGATCAATTGGTTGGTTTCCCTGCTATGGGTTCGTCAGTGGGTTATGGAGGATGCAGCGAGGTGGGAGCTTCATTAAGGTAAATGTCCATGAGAGCATAGGTTCTAACATATGACCTACATATGTCCATCTTTCGTTGCTCCTTTTCCCCTTCGCCTCCCCTCCTTGCCTCCGCTGCCGGTCCTCCCTCCAGCGCACGGAGGACACGGTCGACACGCTAGGGCCGGAATGCTGGCGGTCGGGTTTGAGGATCGATCAATTGGTTGGTTTTCCTGCTATGGGTTCATCAGTGGGCTGTGGAGGATGCAGCGAGGTGGGAGCTTCATTAAGGTAAATGTCCATGAGAGCATAGGTTCTAACATATGACCTACATATGTCCATCTTTCTTTGTTCGTGCTCTTGAAGTCGCTGATTCTTTCAAGTTGATACATCCTCTGATTTCCTTAACATGCACGTGTGAGCGACAAGCAGGCCGGTACAGGTGTAGTCCAGTGATTTTGATTAGGTGATGCAAACAAGCTGAAGTGGTATTGCTACTACAACTTCATGCTTTATTCTCCTTTTAATTACGAGATCTGGCCAAGACCTTTCAGTGTATCGTAATGGCCAAGACCTTTCAGTGTATCGTAATTAGTTGTCGGTTGTTTTTCTTATTAGTACGAACATGGTTGCACTTGAATTGTCAGCTGTTTTTCTGATTAGCACGAATATGGTTGCACCTGGAAATTTTATTGGGAAAATATTAAACTTTGTAGCTCACTTGAGTTTTGCATTTCTACAGCTCTACCGATTTGTTAAACCTGTATACTCTGTTGGTCAACTGAAGAAATTATTTTTGTACTCAAATTATTTGTCTGATGCTTGGGAAAAAAAGACAGACTCATTGTACCCTTCGTCGGGTAGTTAATCAAGGTGAATGCATGCCTATTTCTCTTACCATTGATATTCCATCAGAGTGATTTAATTATGCCTATTTCTTAGTGCTTAGCCATCAATGAATCACACATGTTCCCATTATTCTTCCTTTTCGGATTTGAGTTTTCAGGTTCTACAATTCTACAGATTTATTAAACCTGTATGCTCTGTTTTAATTATGCCTATTTCTTAGTGCTTAGCCATCAACGAATCACACATGTTCCCATTATTCTTCCTTTTCGAATTTGAGTTTTCAGGTTCTACAATTCTACCGATTTGTTAAACCTATATGCTCTGTTGATGAACTACAGAATTTATTTCCGCTCTCAAATTATTTGTCTGATGCTTATGAATAAAACTAATGCCAAACTCATTGTACCTTTCAGCGGGTAGTTAATCAAGGTAAATGCATGCCTATTTGTCTTACCATTAATATTCCGTCAGAGTGATTTAGTTATGCCTATTTCTTAGTGATTAGCCATCAACGAATCGCACATGTTCCCATTATTCTTCCTTTTCTGTTTTATATAGTATGCAGATGGTACACATAGTCTACAACGAGCTGTACGTCAACAAATGGTAATTTTATTTGTTTCCTAACAATCTAGATTTTGTGTCAAATAAGTGTATGGGGATTGTTTACCCATCAGTGTCGGTCACTTGGTTCTGAGATGTATTTGTCTAGCAGTTTTTCCCCTTTAAGTACCATCGACGAATCACACATGTTCCCATTATTCTTCCTTTTTAGTTTTACATAGTATGCAGATGGTACACATTGGTTACAATGAGCTGGACGTCAACAAATGGTAATTTGATTTGTTTCATAACAATCTAGATTTTGTGTCAAATAAGCGTATAGGGATTGTTTACCCATAACTGTCGGTCACTTGGTCCTGAGATGTATTTGTCTAGCATTTTTCCCCTTTAGGTACCATCAACAATAACTGTTGACAAATAAAATCCAGGTTGATTGCTATGCTAATTCTACCCGTGTGTTATGAATTTGTTAATGAAAATAAGAGCCACAATCTTTTGAACGTGTCTGTTCGACAGCATATAAGCATCGTTGTTTCTGTAGCTCATCCTGCCATCTTTGTACCATCTTTGTTTTACTCACCGATTCTATTTGGTCTTTGCTTCTTGTAGAGTTATATCAGTAGAAAGAAGTGCAACAAACCCATAGCCATTTGTGCTGCAAGAATAAGTGAAGCTAAAATGTAACAGTCCTCTTTCTTTGCATGTTCTGTTTTTGTTAGTCTGTAGCTAGAGACAGATGTTTCCTTCCTGTATACACCGATGTTGTTTCTCAAACATCTACTTTTAATGAAGCAAAGTCGTTTTCTTGATATTTCTAATTAGTCACTGCCAGACTTATCTATTCTTGCTAGCTCCTCTTCCCAATGCATTTATCTTCCTCAGTATTCGTGGTACTATGAATCAATACCATCTGGGAACTACGAGTACCACTCCACTGGCTACCTGCGGTGCTTTTGGGTTTTATTTGTACCTAAACGTTTAGTCCCATGAGATCTCATTTGTAGCAAATCTTTTTACTTTACATTTTATGTTTTAGATTTGTTATAGAGAACTTCTAGTTGTGTAGGCATCTGACTATCTTTTTGGTGCAGCGGGAATCGCTTGCACAGAGGTCATATTTTGTCAACCCCTAGAGGGGAAAAAATAGTTTATTGCATACGAGGATCTGTTGGTTCTTCTTGGTTTGGTCGATTACCTTCATCCTCCAGGTAAGTCTATGCGATGTTATTAAGTCGTCAAGTCGAGTCGAGTTGCTAGGGAGGAGACTTGCTGACTAATCGTCTAGTCGGCGGACTAGTGACGGTGATGGCTCAGGTTGCAGCTGGTGGTTCAAGGAAGAATACTAGTGTACAAGACTACAGCTGCTAATGCTAAAGATTGAAAAGCTTGTTACCTTATTGTTTGTGCTTGAAGCATCAAGAACGAAGAGCTAGTTCCCATCCTTTTCAAACAAAGCCTTCAGAAATCTGACAGGGCTCCTCTTCTAGTATCAACAAATGTTGTGTATGTATTGCACAATTATACATGTAAAATTGCAAACAATATCATTGTATCAATAAATGTAATCTTGTATCAAACTATCAATGAATGAAAAGTTAATTATTTACCTGAATGTTCTTTCTTGCAGTGCAGTATGTTATTTCACACTTCCACTTGTGAGTCACAATATAATCAGCTATCCCTTGTGAGACTGCTAGTGTACTAGTAAGTCCTCCAAATCATACTGAAAATGTGCTCAACAGTGCAAAACATAAAACAGTTTTAGTTAGGCAGTGGTAAAGAGTAAAGACTAATTGACTAAATAACCAAATTTATTTCAAAGTTGGAACACATCAACGTATGCACACATATTTTTACAACCTGTGTATCCCAGACATCATCTTGTTCCCATTAGCAGAAGATAAAAATTACACAAGACAACAAAACATGGATATATAGTTGCACACATGACACATATACCATTCAATAGTAATACACTAATACTGCTACTAGCCTACAAATACTACTATACTAGTACGACAGCACTAACTCTACCAAGTACCAACTACCAAGCCAGAGAGAGTAGAGCAGGGATACTGATGGACTCACCGGATGGGGGAGGCGAAGCTGCGAAGGAGGAGGAGGTGCTCGCATCGTTGAGCGTCGGCCATCGGGAGACGGGAGGAACACGTGCTCGCGCGTCGGGACTCGGGGCGAGGAGGAGCTCGTGCGCTGGCGACCGGTGGGGGCGGGGGCGGCGTTGGCCCAGCGCCCACGGTGCGGGAGTAGGTGGTTGCGCGTCGGGAGGAATCGGGAGGAGAACGTCCCCGCGGGTCGGCTCGGGAGGAGGAGCTCCTGCGTCGGCGACCGGTGGCGGCGGCAGCGCTAGCCCAGCGCCCACGCTCTGGTTTCTTCCGCGCGCGGTGGGGGAGGAGGATTTTGGCCCCACCTATTTCCTTCTCGCGCCAACGCCCTCGTCTCTGCTGCGCACATGCAGGTGAAGATTGCTTCTGCCCTTTATAGCCTCCTCGGTCGGTTTGGGCCTGCCACCTTCTAAATTCTGATGTTGGGCCGACCCAACATGGTTCTAGTCGGACGTCCAGCCGGCTGTAGTCGCCGCCTAGTCGACGAAAGTCGTTTCTAAGTCGCTTGCCTGGCAAACAAGTCAAGTCGAAGCCCTCCAGTCGCTCGCTACCGCCGACTATACGACTAAGCGACGATTAGTCTCGACTAATCGCACGACTTGATAACACTGAGTCTATGTATATCTTGATGTATGTGTACCTCGAAATGGAGCAAGAAGGACAATGCTTGTAATGTTTAGCAGGCTGTCCCACCCATCGTTATTGAAACAGGTGTCATCTGCTATACACAAAGGCACACATGCACCTGAATTACCACAACATCAGTCACAAAAAACAACCACTTATTAGCTAGATTACAATTACACTAAACTGTATTTTCGGATTGCATGTTTTAAGCTTCTATTATTTGCCACAGTTGCTTCCTTTTCTTGGATGAACTAAACCATTACCATACAAACACCATTTGAGTTTCTCATTCTATGTATTATACACGGACGTACTCTACTATTTTATGTTTATTCAGTAACATATGTATTGCCTTTGTCATCCATTGCCTGCACGCCATCTACAGCCTCCCTTTCGTTTACGTCGTTTTAACTGATTTGCTACAGAGATTTCTGGTGTGTTTATCTATACTGTACCCTTACAGTATGTGCTAGAGTTATGAATGCTCCTCACTAGTACTGCTAACCGCTAACAACGTAGCCATGTATCTCGATCCTTATAATTCCTCTTTTGCGCTACCTTTCGAGTTGTCATCACCATTGCCGATATTCCCGTTATTGCATTTGCCTTTTTTCCTGACACAAAAAACATAGTTCGTCGCTACCCTTTATTACGTTTCTACATCGTTAGCTTTTCGTAAATTTTGCAGTTACTTTTCTGTACATCGTTATCCATCGCTATCTTTTTCTTTTTCTTTACTCCATTCAATACTCGTGTTTTACCATACTAAAGTTGCTCTTCCATGACGTACCAGCTACATGATGCCCATCCTCAAGAACACCACCCTCTATGACAAAACACACCATTATGCCTGCCGTTTCTTCCAGGTATTTACATTTCTATCCAAAGCCCTTTGTTCCCCTCTATCAGACGCCATAGCTTACTAGCTTTTCTATTTGTGCTACTAAACTTTCAACTGCATGTTACTATTTGTAGCTCAAAGATCGGGCATGTCACACAAAACATGCGCAAAGATCTATTCATTGTCCAGACATTTGCAGGAGACACTCACAATCCACAGGTAGAACTTAAACCTTTGCACATAGATGCCAATTATGAACACCCCGTACTTACAGACACCCTAGACATATATTTACAAATGCTACAACTTAGTATTTATGAAACGGTCCCCTTTGCTTATAAAAGAAATGTATCAGTCTATTGTTCTTTACGTACCCGAAACAATCCATTTCTATAGAGCCTAACCAAAAACTGTAAGGTCGATAGAATTAGTTCTGGAAAGCATGTTTCTACTTAATTGATATTTTTTCGATGCTCCTTTTACATTCTATAAAAGAAAAAAACCCAAGAAAAAATATATCTTACTTTCTCATGACACGTATGTTTGTTGTTGCTACCGTTTCCCTTCACGTTGACACTCAACACGTAGAAGGCCAAGGTTTATAGAAATTCTCTTCTACATAAATAATCTATTATTAAGACTGACGACCCATGACAAGCACACCACATTTTTGCACCCTCCTCAGACCTATCAACAATCACCCCGTGCCATTGGCGTGGGTTACCTTCTAGTCCAATTTATAATTGTAGCCCTCAGGGGAGGAGGAGGTGATTGATTATTTCTAGAGCTTCACTCCCCGTTGTGTGGAGGATATGGATTCGTGGGGGAAAGGGAAGAGAAGTTGAGGCGGTTAAGAAACAAAGAAACAGTCTGGCGTACTAATTACTGATTAGGCAGGCAGGCAGGTGAGATTGGATTTGGATGAATGCAGTGTTGTGGTTGTGGTATTAGGCCAGCCCAATCTCTCAGATTTCAACTCGTTTCTTTTTATTATGCAAAAAACATACCGTCGACAGCAGGGTTCGAGAACCTTCGCGGACGAAGTCCAACAGATTTCAACTCTGTCTCCTTAACCACTCGGATATATCGACGCTTCTCTTACAATCCAAGACTAAAGTTTTCTACGCCACTCTACTAGCCACCAGTGACGGAGCTTGAGCAAAACCGTAAGGGGGGCCAAAGAGGCAAAGATCAAAGCAAATCCACAACAAGCTCCGTCACGGCAAGAGTCAAGACTTAAGAGTAAGGAATCAAAGAAAAATACCAATTGGCAATTGCCATGGTCCTCCAACTTCCCCGTCGATCAGTGCGACCGCGCCCTGCGCCCTGCGCCTTGTCGCGCAGCCGACTACCCTTCCTGGCTCTGTGGCTCAGGCTCGTTGCGCGCCCAACCGACCGCCGCCTAGGCCTATGGACTAGGGTTTCTCCTTGTCAATGTTTATATCGATCTTACGAATGAATATCAGGGGGTCTCCTAGAATTAGAACCACGCAGAGGATGACACAGAGATTTATACAGGTTCATGTATTCTCTGGAGAGAATAACAACCCTACTCCTGTGTTGCTGTATTGAGTGTGCTGATTACAATCAAGAGGAAGACTAAAGTCTAATGTCTTGTGCTCCAAATTGCCTCCCCTTCTGCCTTCTGACTTCAGCTTTTATATAATGTACGAAGAGGTGGCAGTTCCTCCGGGCTAAGAGGCGCCTCAATGTTCCAAATGATGAACCGCTTGATGGAGGTTACTGTCAGATACGTAACATCCCCACGTCACCAGGCAGTTATCGTCAATGATAGAGAGATAATACGTGCGGTTATTGCAGAGAATAACAAAGTATATTAACTACCTCGTGTGTTAAACACGGTGCACAAGACTCCCTAACCGACTGGCCCTACATATCTGTAGATTCCATCGATTATAGGGTAGTCGTAACCGACTAGGTTGTAGAGAAACTTACGACCACATGGTGCTCGTAAATAAGGCTCACAACCAGAGGCGGGTCTTAGAAAAACTTACGACTAGAGATTGGTCGTAGAAAGACTTACGACCAGGGGGTGGTCGTAGTAAGACTTACGACCACTTGGTTAAGCTTCTCCTTTATGAATAGTAAAGGGTATACTTGCAAGTAATATAAAGATATTGCTATCTATAATAAGAACTACAGATAAATAATTAAATGAAGATTATTAGATCTTCGTTGTGAGACCCCGGTTTATTCAGCTTGTAATACTTAGCCTTCCATTGGCCCTAGCATCACAAACAAAATAACCCGTGCCTCGATGGACATGTGCTTCCCAGAATTGCAGCACACATACATCTTTACAAAAGTATGCATCAATTCCATACATCATATTATAACAAGTCTAGCAACGACATACATAATATAAAGTGATTACAAAAGAGCCGACCGGCCAAAGACATTAAGTATCGAATAACAACAGAAGCAAAAGGTGCCATAAGATGGTTTTAACCAAAATTTCGACCAGTTAGCTATAACCCACAAGGCAACCGACCGGGCCGTCAAGCTAGTCGTCCACACCGCAGCAAAACTCACCAAAGTTGATCCCTTGGGGATCAACCTTCTTCCTCTGCAACAATTAAGCAAAGCAAATGAGTACAAAAATGTACTCGCAAGACTTACAGGTAACAAACATAGTTACTACTACATGCAGGCTTTAATCAAAGGAGAAGGCTCAAGGTTAATTTTCAGCATAAAGCAAGTTTTATTTGCAATAACTAATAGTTTGATGGCAATTTTGACAATCTAAATTTTATTTGCATAAATAACAGCGATACAATAAGTAATAACATAAAGACATCCTGGAGATGACTAACCCAATAGCCATCACAACCATAGCACGAATTACCCATTCATACCACCCATGTCAAGTTTTAATTTAAAAAGTTGTATTCTAACTCTTTAAAAGCTTACCCAAGTGTGTCCATAACCTAGGACGAGGCTATTCGAATAGTTTTAACCCTGCAGGGGTGTACCAATGTACCCACACCTCAGACCGCCTTTTCGCCACATGATTTAGCACACTTCCTTTGGTATGCCGGCACGGCTAAGTCCTACGAGACATTTCCAATGAATGATGCTAATTAAGAGTAGCGACAACCTGAAGAGTAGGATACATCCGCCCATGGCTCAAGCCGTTGCGGATTCTCCCCCCTCTTATAAAAACAGTTTTAACCACCTGCGACCCATAATTAACACCTCCCAAAGTACTTAGTCAAGAGAGGTCCCATACCCTCTAGCGTGGTTAGCACACAAAATTTGCTTGGATAACAGAGACTCACAAGATGTTCGGTCCTTAATTGACTCGGGCACCATTCTAGTCACACCCAAATTCACACCATCTTACCATTGTGCCCAAGTCCAAACCATTTTGTTTTCAGTTTTTTGTTTTCACAATTTAACATAGCTCGAAGCTAAAACATAGAGTCATAATAAGTATTTGTGTGATCAAGGTCATCGACTAAGTCGATAACCGCCCACTTCTATCGGTAACTAAGCATTGCTAAGCATCATATCGCAAAGACAATAAAAAGACTATAAATCATCCACCGGGCTCTAATTCACCAGTGAGGATAATAACCTAGGGTAGTGGCGGGGGTGAACAGTTTCAGGGAAACTATGCAAGGATTAGCTACCTCTAATCAACAAAATAAATCTTGACACAAGAAGCATGCATACTTAGGTTTTGCAAACAAGATATTAGACTTTTAAAAGTAATAGGAGCAATATGATCAAATGATGTTACACTGCTTGCCTTGCTGGAGATTACTTTCTTGCCGCAGAGGATCACTCACGTAATCAATAATTTCTTCGGAACCTAACGCAAAAATATGATAAAACCAATAAGGGCGAAGAACACCAAAAGAAACCCAAAATAAAAAGTTATCCAAATATCATGAAATTTATACAGAAGCAAGGGCATGATTTTAAATGAATTTAGAAACAAGAATCAAGTCATTTGGACTAAGTATGAAAAAGTTATAGCTAAAACAATTTGCCTCAGCCTGTTAATTCCAATGAAATTAATTACTAGTACTGTTCATGGCATAAATTTCCAGAATGACCTAAGGTCTAAAATTTTTATGCTAGGTAGATAATGGCATCCTAAGGTCAGTAAAGTTGGGTTTACTCAATTTAGAGTTAAAATGATTTACTTATGATTTTTCTAAGTTGTAAAACTAGCACATATCATTTTTCAGGAATATGAACAAGGGCAAAACCTATTTCATATTAAAGTATGTTATTAGAGGAAATTAACAAGCTTGAGTCTGCACATTTTGGAGTTATACACAAAAAGTTATGTATTTTACAAGTTTCAAATTAATTTCTGGAATATTCAAAAATGGCTGAAAACTAGTTAATATAGTTTACAAAATTTTCTGTTACAGAACCGACGAGGATCTAAATAATCCTCATTTATTAAATAAAAAATATGACGTCACAAAGCATACCCCTTGAATATTATAAGGGAAGGACGAGTCATGAAGTCGTAAGTTATCCTACGACTACCCTCTAGTCGTAAGCTCTACTACGACTATGGTATAATCGTTACGACTACCCCCTAGTCGTAAGTTCTTCTACGACTATGGTATAATCGTTACGACTCACGCCCGTCGTAAGTCTTTCTACGACTAGCTCATTGCGCATCCATCACGATTTACTGGACCCACCCGTCAGAAGATTCAATAAATAGTGAGGATCCAAACAGTCAAAATACACATAACTGCTGATAAATCCCCACTATCTCTGATTGGAAACCGTTTGACAGCATGGGGAGGTTACTACTCCGGTAATTACTCTCATTATTATGCAATAATGAGCGACTAATTAGCCTGGAATGACGATGTCCACCACTGTTTAGTATAAATAGGTGTCTCTTGGAGATAGTGAGAGGAGAGGGCTTCTTTTTGAAAGACAGAGAGAGCTTTTTCTGGAAGACAGTTAGGAAAACCTCCAATCGATTGTAATCCAGAGAGCAAATACAAGATACAAAGGAGTAGGGTTATTATTCTCATCCGAGAAGGCCTGAACCTGTATAAAAATCCCCGTGTCTCCTTTGTCTGCGTGATCAATTGTGGAGACCCCCCGAATCAAACAATCTTTACGTAAGATCGGTTCTAAAACACCGGCGCTGGCGCCACCGTGGGGAACTTCGCAATTCCTTGTCACGCTTCTTTCTTTTCTTTATGCTACCATGGCAGGAGAATGGAACGAGGAGAATTGGTTCGACTTGGCCGACTGCAGATATCGACATGGATGCGGTCTCGAATCTGAACCGAGTATCGAATCTTCCGACGGTATTGCCGCGATTCGGAAATCTTCTATCGATCTCGGAGATCTGCATTATCACCGAGTCGAGGAGGGATCTTTATCCCCACGACGATGACGCCCGGTAGAGGATCAATTTCTGGAGGCAAAGGTCGACTCGACCAAAGAACGAGCTTGTCTCGGGCGGACCGCAACACGACGAGTTTTTCCTCCAAGTGTTCGAGTCCCCAAGGCGATCTGACTTGGCAAGACAAGTTCGAGGCTATCATTCCGAGCTCCATCGACATCGATGGTCCTCTCTCTCCGAGTGCTTCCGCAGAGAAGAGGATCGAACATGTTGTTCATCCAAATACAACCGCCCCGACGCAGACCTACCCGCAGCAGCAGAGCGGTTATAACCCGAGTTCCCCACCGGAGGGGTTTACTCCAAGTCGCCAGATGGTGTCGCTCATTGTTCCTCAAGTGAGGAGGTCTCGAGCGCAAGTGGAGGTCATCCACGGAGGTCTTTGTCCTTCCCTCGATAAGGATCGTTCTCCCGTAAGAGGGATTGAATATGCTTCCCGCCGAGCATACTCTACACCGCCTCGTCAGAACGGCAAGGACACCATAGTCGCGAACTAAACAAACACCTTAATGAACGTGCGGGACATCCTCAACGCTCGCACTCCATTGAAGCAAGCTCGGGGTATGGGACGGACTAACTCGAGGCAACGACGGAAAGAATAGTGGCTCGAAGAACCTTCCCGCGCGCTTATTTCCATCGGAGGAAGCTCAAGAGCTCCAAGACATCAATGATTTCTTTGGAAAACCCGACTCAAGAACTCGCCGAGCACTGTGTTATGATCTCTTTGCGGAGGAGATCACGCAAAGGCTTCGTAACACGATGGCCAAACTCGGCATGCGTCGACCACAACCAAGAAGTCGTAATGGTACGGCTACTTCTTCCGACACTCGCTCGAAAACTCGTCGCATAGAAGGCGGATGACTCTCCTCACGCCGTTTTCGACATGAGGAAAATGCCTCAAGCCCACGGAGGTGATCTTTCACCACCTCAGCGATAAGAAACACGGCGGCAAGTGGGTACGAGGAGTATTTCCCTCGTAAGACTGAGACCTATCATAGGCCCAGTCCCCCCATGGCTGGGTATCGACGAGTTCGATCACCCGGCGACATTAACCCCTCGTTTTTACAAAGAAGAAGACAAGAGGTTATCTCGGGATGCCGGGCGTTCTCACCCGACCTTCGAGCTGTTCGTTGGCCGCCTCGATTTCGACCAACGAATATGGAGAAATTCGATGGAACTCAAAACCCCATCGAGTTCCTCCAATCTATACTACGACTATCCGAGCTGCGGGAGGAGGAGAGCATGTCATGGAAAATTACCTTCCGACTGTACTCGAAGGATCGGCACGATCGTGGCTTTTAAACCAGCCATTCGAATCGATCTACTCGTGGAAACACCTCTGTGATCTATTATTGGCGAATTTTCAGGGCACTTAAAATCGCCAGAAAGGAAGATGACCGCACCGGATAAGGCAAAACAACCATGAAACTTACGCCAATTCATCAGCGCCCAACCAGTTCAAATTTATTCGGAAGTTTCGACTCATCCGTGATCGAGCTTTCAGTGGAGTCCGAGTGAAGAATAACAGAGGACATCGCTTACGCCCACCCGCCACCGCCGCCGAGCTCTTTGAGATGGTCGATGATATGCATCGCCGGCGGTCGAATGGAACAATACTATCGATCTCACAGCGACATCCCCAAGGAAGCAAAGAACGTGGCAAGAAAAAGACAAAAGGCTAAGAAATCTAAGAACAAGGCAAAAGGGCAAAATCTCCGCTGCTTGTTCTAAGGAGGTCCTAGCCGTAGCGATAAGGAGCCACACAACCCCAAGCAAAATCCCGATCGGGTAAAGGTAAACGCCGGATCGGAGAAACGACAAACCAAGGTGGTGTCCTTTTCATAAAAAGAAGGGCATGATTCAGAATCGCCGAGTTTTCACTGAAACTCGAGGACTATTATTCTAGCAAAGGGCCACTTCCTACTCTTGAACAGTAGGTCAAACCGGTGGACAAAAGGAGTCGGATGGTGATGAGATGCCGCTCAGACCCACAACACACCATTGATCACATCTATGGGGATCTTGACATACGAATCACGGAGACAACCAAAGCGATTGAGCGTGAGGTAAATACAATCGACTCCCTTGTCAATAAATTACCGAAGTGGTCTAAGTCACCCTTGCTTTTGAGAAAGGTGATTGTCCGATCCTTCGACTAGACGTGTCGATTTCCGATAGTGGTCGAACCCACCATCAACAATTGTCGAGTCAATCGAGTTTTAGTTGATGGTGGAAGCTCGCTAAACATATTGTTTACGAGTACCGGACGAGATGCGTACCAGGATAAAGGTAGGGGCGACGATGTTCATTTCATAGAATCGCATCGGGTCTTCGCCAAACCCATTGGCCAAGTTTCTCTTCCTTTAGCGCTTGATCACCAAGCAATTTCGTGACGAGAAGGTCTCCTTGATGTGGTCGATTTCGACACGGCATATAATGCCATACTCGGACGACCTACTTTGGCAAAATTCTTAATAGCTACTCACTATGGGTACCAATGTCTTAAGATGCCAGTCCCAAAGGGTGATCACGATACATTGTGACAAGAAGATGGCGACTCTGCGACCGTCGCTCCCTTGAGATGGTTGGACAAATACCAACTCGAGATGAAAGTCACCGACTAGCAAGTCGAAGCCTCAAAGTCGCACCTAAGCCGAATGACCAAGTCAAAGAGGTTCCTCGGACGCAGGAGCCCTCAAGATGCTCGCATCGGGATTCTTCCACCCCAAATAGGAAGACGCCTCATCACCTTCCTCCGTGCAAACGCCGATGTCTTCGCGTGGCAAGCATCCGACATGCCCGAGTCCCCGTGAATGTGATCGAGCACAGGCTAGCTCTACTACCGATAAGCTACCCAGAAACAAAAGTTACGGAGATTTGCCCCTGATCGACGAGATGCTATTAGGTCAGAATTGGACAAGTTGCTTAAAGCAGGCTTTATAAGAGAAGTCAATTGTAACATCCCGACTTTGGACTTGTGTTTCAAATGTAAGAAAATGAGAAGAAATTAAAACTTTTTCTTACATCATGTATTTCCTGTATGCTTTGAACAATTGTTGTAAGAAGTTATGGAAATACAAAGCCACAAGTCTTTTGATTCAAACCTTGTCTCCCAAAAATTTTCATCTCAATTCTTGTGATCATCTTTGGGAAATATTTTTTCCTAAGTTCCTGTGATGGTATGTGGCCTCTTTGAAAAATTTCACAATTTTTAGAAATTGTTTGAATATTTTTAAGGGGCAGTCAAACCTGTTTGACTTCCGGTCAAACCTCAAAACAGAGCCTTGCAGAATTTTTGGAGATTTATTCACGACATAAAAACCTCTGAGAATTTTACACAAGGTTGATATCTGAGTTAGCAAGCTCTAGTAAAAGTTTCATAATTTTTGGAGTTGTTTTGTTACCTCAAATAAATCCTCCAAAGTCTCTGTTCTAATTTAAAGAGTCTAAACCTGTTTTCACTGTGCTTTGGGTTCGAGTCGGACTGGGCTCGTTAGCGCGCCTCGGTCCATCAACTAATCGCACTGGAGCCCTTTGAAAGCGCGTTGAATCTCAACCGTTGGATCTAAATCGCGCGGTCCTTGTTCTTGTGAACATTCGGACCCTCCGATTGCGCTGGTCAATTCGAACCGTTAGATCCCCATCCAACCGTCCAGATCCCCCGAAACAATCGGACCTTCCGGTTGTTTTGTTTAAATCTGAGCCGTTCGTTTCTAATCCAACGCTCACTTTTCCCTCCGTTGTGTTTTGAACCTCAGAGGCGTGGCGTAATCTCAGCCGTCCAATTTAAATCGTAGGGCTCAGGATCGCCTGAGCTTCTCCTCTGGTCATCTTCAACCTCTAGCCGTGCATGAACAGTAGGGGAGGGATGGCAGTGTCAACTCGTGCTCCCTACAGTCGTCCTAGCCGACATTTAGGGGTATGGGAGACACCCTCGGCCGTGCCATGCCCTAATGCACCATCTACCACCTTTTTCCTTGTCGGCCATATCTTGTGCTTTGTGCTTTGCCGCCCGAAAAGTGTTTGGTCCAAACCCTAACGCTTTCAAAGCCTTATAAGCACCCTTTACACCCCCTGGTATTCCTTTAGACCACCCTCAAGCTCCATTCTCAGTTTTGGAGCTTAACTCCTCAAAACCCCCAAATCGCCATTGTTGACCCGAAGAGTTCCTTTGGTGTTCTCGGTGTTCCAGTGGTTCTCCTTCACGATTCTTTACCCTATTCTTATCTCCTTACTATCTTGAACATTTTCCCTCACTTAATTTTGGATTTGATTCTCAGGAATTGTCCAATTTGGGGTTTGTTCAAATTCGGTTGAAATTGGTCATCTTCTTCCTCAGCTCAGGTGAGTGCTCCAATTTCAAATTACTTGCTCATGTAGCTTCTGTGGACCATAATGAAGCTATGTTGATGCTTTGGAATCACTCATTTGGCTCAGGGTACCATTTTCAACCTTTCTTCTCCAAGTCCGACGAGCCTCCACCGTGGACAAGCTTCTCCGGCCATCTTTGAAGCTTCCCTTCATCAAGGTAGCTTCTTATTAGTCCCTAGAGGCTCTGGCACCCGCTTCTTTGGACTGCAGCGGAGCTTTTCGCTATTTTCGTGCTTAGCTGTAGAGCTCCATTTTAGCTTTTCCGGCTAGCCGGCGTTCTGGTCTCTCACCGCCGGTGAGGATGCCACCATTAGGTTCGTAGTGCTATTGCGATTCCATTTTAGTTCTTAGTTGGCGTCGCCGCGGCCAGTGTCGCCGGCGGCAAGCCGTTGAAGTCCCTCGGGCGTTTGCCGGTAAGAACTCCCGTTTTCGTCATTTGTTTAGGACACGTTAATTGCCGGTGATTGCTAATCATTAGTTCATTAATGGTGTCTTAATCCTTATCGTTGAGCCACTGACAGTGGACCCAACATCCTTAAATCATCCACTGGCATAACCTCGTGCGTGTCGAACATCATTAATGACTAATTATTGGTTAATTAATGTGTCGGAGGTTAATCGCTGTCGGAAATTAACCTTTTTGGGTCGCTGACATGTGGACCCATAGGTTTAAAGTTAAAATCCAGGGTCATTAGTGTCTTGTTTAGGTTTATTTAATGCCAACCTTTAGTAGCATTAAATCTGTCTTAGCCGCCGCTTCTAGTCGCTGGCAAGTGGGCCCAGTGCACTGTGCACGTGGGTTAAAACACCGCGGACGTGACCCTAAGTCACTGACAGCGGGTCCCACGTGTCAGCGCCTCTTTTGAACTACGGTCAATAGTCACCGTTCATTTTTAGATCTGCGGCCCAGATCTTGTATGCATTCGGACCCTCCGGTTGCCTCTACCATTCTTGACCATCGATCTTGTGATCAACGGCTGAGATCCCGTAGGCATTCGGACCATCCGACTGAAGGTGCGCTCTGGACCGTCCATCTGCAGATCTGCGGCTGGGATTGGCCCAAGCAAGCGCACCGTCCGAATGCATTTCCTCGCGTGCGCCGTTGGATCTTGATCCAACGGTGGGCTTCTTTTAGGTTTCGCGCGCGTGCGCTATTCCCGGCGCGCGTGAGCCGTAGGATTTTAGATCAAGGTTTGATAAGTGTCAACGTCTTATTCTGTTGATCGGGTTTGTCTGTCTTTCGGTAAGTAATTGTTTAACAACTGAAAATGGTATAAAAACTTTAGAAATTCATAACAAATCCATTTTAAACCCTTTTTAGGTAATTCCAACTGGAATAAATTCTGTTATCACTAAAGTTTAATATAAAAATGCATCTAAGTGTATTTCAGTAGCAGAAAATGTTGAAACTAAAACAACTTGATTCCTGCCAATTTTAAATGTTCCAGAAATAGATTTAAACTTTAAAAATGCATATATTTTTTCTGTATAATCCCAATTTGTGCAAAATCAATTATGTTAAATTCATCTGTTAGTATACTTTCATATGGAATAAGATTTGAGCATGTTCATAACTTTGTAAAGTAACTTGCATTAGATTTACAACTTAGAAAAATCATAAGTAAATGTGTATAACTCCAAATTTAGTAAATTCAACTTTGCTGTTATTAGGATGTCATAATCTTCTTGCTATAAAAATTTCAGACCCTAGATCGTTCTAGAAAATTTCGCCATGAACAGTACTAGCAATTAATTAGGTTGATTTTAAGGCTGAGAAAGAGTGTTTTGCCTATATCTTTTGCATGTTAAGTCCAAATTGCATGATTCTTGTTCCTATCACTGTCTAAAATCATTCCCTAGCTGTTGTGTAAATTTCATTAGATTTGGATGTCTTTTGCTGTTGGAGTTTATTTGGTGTTCTTCGTTCTTATTTGCTTATCGCCTTTTCACGTTAGGTTCCGAGGACAATATTATTATTGATTCTGAGCCACAGCCATCAGATCCTGCACTCCAGCCAGGCAAGCAGATGTAGCATTCATTTGATCATATTGTTCCTACTAATTTCAAATTCTAATATGTTGTTTGCAAATTCTATGTATGCATTGCTATGTTGTTTTAAACTATTGTCGATAGTTGACCCAGTAGTTGCATTATCAGTAGGAAATGTTTATTCCTCTACTACTGAGCCTAGGATTACTTGCTGTGATTTTGGGTTCGATGGATGAACCCTTGTCTCTTAGTAGTTTACGTGTCATTATGCTTAGCCATGCTTAGCTATCGGTAGAAATGGGCGGTTATCGACTTGTCGATAACCTTGATCACACAAACTGTTATAATATGTATATTTCAGCCTTATGCTATGTCTAAATTGCAAAACTAAAACTGAAAATGAAAACAATTCGGACTTGGGCACAATGGTAAGATGGTGTGATCTTTTCGTGTGATTGGAATGGTGCCCGGTCAATTAAGGACCGAACTACTTGGGAGTATCTCATTATCCAGAGCATTCGGTGCTTGCTAACCACACTAGAGGGATATGGGACCTCTCTTAGTGAGTACTTTGGGCTGTGTTAATTAATGAGTCGCGTGGTGGGTTGCACATTTAATTATGTGCAACATGGACACGTTGTGGGAGAGGAACACCGCCGAGGTCGGTGTGTCTCGCTCCACGTATGGGTCCTGTGATCCATATTTCATTGGCGATCACTAAGGATTAACCCCCACGCAGCGCCTCTTGATTATCATATTCCATTGGAAAGGGTTCAGAGGACTTAGCGTCTTAGGCATACCAAAGGAAGTGTGCTTAATAGCTTGGCAAAAAGGCGATGCAGTGTGGGTACATTGGTACACCTGCAGGGATTACAAACTATTCGAATAGCCTTGTCCTAGGATATGGACACGCTTGGATAAGGTTTTCAAGAGTTAGACTACAACCTTTTAAAATTAAAACTTGATGGGTGGTATGAATCAGGGGTTCATGCTATTTGTGGTGGCTATGGGGTTAGTCACTTCCAGGTGGTTACTTTTAAATATTGTTACTCGCTGCTATTTCAATGCTTCAAACTGAATTGCTAAATTGCTTTCAACCTATTACTTTATTGCAAATGAAACTTGCTTTGTGCGTCCAAAGAACCATATAACCACATTCCTTTGATACAGCTTCCATGTAGCTATGTATAGGCTTGTTACTCGTAAGTCTTGCGAGTACATTATTGTACTCACCTGCATTGCTTGTGTTGTGCAGAGGAAGGAAGTGAGTCCGATGGACCTCACTTTTGTGAGTTGTGCTGTGGCAGTGTGTGGGGCGATTAGCCTGGCGGCCCGGTCGGTTGCCCTGTGGCGTTATGTGGCTAACCGGTCGTCTTTTGGTTTAAGCCATCTTATGACAACTTTTGCTTCCGCTGTTATTTGATACTTATGTCATTTGGCGATCGGTACGCTCAGAATAACTTATATTATGTATGTCTTTTGGTAGACTTGTTATATTCTGTTGTATGGAATTGATGCATGCTTTGGTATGATGTATGTGTGCTGCATTTTCTGGGAAGCACATATTCATCGAGACGCGGGTTATTCTATTTGTGATACTAGAACCAGTAGAAGGTTAAGTATTACAAGTTTAATAAACCGGGGTGTCACAGAGTTTGGTATCAGAGCCATACTGACCGTAGAAACCCCTAGCTTGGTCGTCCCTAGTATATTTTGAAAACTTACTTTCCAAATATCAAGTGCTTTTCTGAAAATCTTAAGTAAGTTCTCAGATTTTATTTCTCACATATCTTAGCTTGCTTATCTCACCTTATTCTGAATTGGATTTGAGAAGCTGATTTTCCTCTCATCTTCCTTCAAAAGATAGTTGTTAACCAAGTAGATTGGTTTTGGGTAAACCATGAGAGTTATAAGATGAAAGTGTTGGCTGTCTGGAGAAGATTAGGAACTACTGGAAGCTACAAATTTCGGCCAGAGGCTTGAAAAGAAAATCTGGACAGCAAGCAGGAACTTCTGGACAGCTAGCATTTAATTAGTAGAAGGTGCTGAAATGAGAGGTTAAGTCAACTAAAATTTGTGGGAATGAAAGGGTAAGAAGTGATAGGAGTTAGCCAAGTATCTAACCTTTCTTTAGTAAAATTATCACCTTGTTTCCTAGCTGTTTTCGAACAGAAGTTAATGTTCTGAAATTGCCTTCCTGAAAATTGATTACTCGTTCTTCCATACGAGTTAGTCATAATAGGAAGATGGATATTATCTTTATGATCTTGCTGCAATTTTATGTTGTTACTTGAGCTATTAAAGTTTGTTTTGTAGAGTGGTCAGTTGTTTTCTTTGTCTCCTATTCCGGAGTTGTGTTTAACCTATTTTTGTGGAACAGGATGGCAAGAACCACCCGCAACAGTCAGCCGATTGGTTCTGACGAGGAGCTTCCCCCTCCTCCAACCATGGCGGAGGTCCTGGCTCAGATTGAGCGGAATCGCATGGACCAGACCCGGATTCTGGAGGTCATCGCTAGGAACACCTCCACTCCTGCTGGTGCTTCGGGGTCTGGAGGTGGTGGCCACCAGTCTCGTTGTGGGCTTGCGGAGTTTCTCCTTACGCAGCCGCCTACTTTCTCTCGGTTTGAGGACCCGTTGGACGCGGATGATTGGTTGCGTCTGGTTGAGCGAAAGCTCAACATCGCCGATGCCGAGCAGAGCGGGCACTCTTGCATCCCATCGGCTGAGGTGCGGCACTCTCTTGGTGGGAGAATTTTGTCGCCATGCGCCCGCAGCCACGTTGTCTCGTGGACGAAGTTCAGATCGCTTTCGTCGGGCCCACATTCCCGATGGCACGATGAAGCTCAAGAAGGAGTTTTTGTGCTTAAGAAGGCGCAAGTGCGTGTCGGAGTATCTTTACGAGTTTAATCACTTGGCTCGTTATGCTCGAGTGAGGTGGCCTCTGATGAGGCCAAATAGGAGAAGTTCATGGATGGTTTATCCAGGAGCCTGCAGGACAAGCTATCTATTGTGGACTTTGTTGACTTCGAGGCCTTGGTTGACAAGGCCATCGTCGCCGAGCACAAGGCGGCGCTGGTGAGTCATAGCGCAAGTGGGAGGCCCATCGGTGCGCACATGGCCACCTCACTCGTCCTCGTGTTGGGCTCGCACTGAGGGCTCGTGCTTTGGCTTCACCACGCCGAGGCCGTCGGCGCGATTACTCGTCCCCGCAGCCGTGTTTCACCACGCACTGCGACCCAAAGCAGCGAGTTGCGCTCCGCAACCTACCGCCGATGTTACCCGCTTCGCCGCAACAAGAAGGGCCACTATGCTGCGCTTGCCCTCGGAGGATCGGGCGACCCCTCGTCCTAATGGAGGACGCGGTAGGGAATGGTCACCCACGACCAGAAGGTGATCCAGAAGACTCAGGGTGTCGGGAGTGGTCGAGTCAACCACATCTCGGCTGAGGAGGCTCAGGAGGCGCCCGACGTTGTGTTGGGTACGCCTTGTTAGTTATCGCCCCGCTGCAGTATTGTTTGACTCGAGCATCGCATTCCTTTATTTCGAGATCATTTTTGCGATTGTGACCTTCACTTTGTTCCTTTGGGGATTCCTTTGCTTATTCGCTCTCCGGGTTCGAAAATGAGAGCTGATCAAGAATGCCGGGGCGTTCCCATTACTATTGAAGGAGTGGAATTCTTGGCGAATCTCATCTTACTCGATTCGGCGCGCCTAGATGTGATTCTTGGCATGGATTGGTTGTCCCAACACTTGGGGCAAATCGATTGTGCAGGAAGATGGTCTACCTCACTAGTCCCTCAAAGAGCAAGTTGGGATTTCACCAGCAAGTGCAGGGCCACATCTTTGCGCCCTTGAAGCTAAGCCACCACAGGTTTGGAATGTGCCCACGACCGTGACTTTGTGGATGTCTTCTCGAAGATTTGCTCGGTATGCCTCGATTCGAGACTTGGAGTTTGTTATTGAGTTGCTACCCGGTGCGCTCCAATTTCTAAGCGCCGCATCGAATGCCTCCTAATGAGTTGGAGGAGTGAAGAAGCGATTAGGTGAGCTTCAAGCAAAGGCACGATAAGCCATGCTTCCGCGAGCTAAAGATCAGTCGGCAAGAGTCGATAAGTATAACGACTCAACTCAAGAAAACCTTCGAGCGCATTTGACATTAACTCTCGAAGAAAAGAGAAACGAGCTTTATTCCGTTCGCAGTCTACCAACAAACCTGCGCAGATACTATGATCGTAAGGTCCAACCTCGCGACCTTCTTTGAAGGTGACTTGGTATTGAGGCTTATCCAATCCATCTAATCGGAACAAACTCTCCCCAAGTGGGAGGGTCCTTACAACGTGGTCGAGTAACACGTCCAGATCGACGACTTGCAATGGAAGATGGTCGCGTTCTCTCAAACTCTTGGAACATTGACCAGTTGCGCAAATTTTATGTGTAACAAGCTTCAACGACAATAAAGTGTCAGGTTATCACTATCCTTTTTTGTCTAATTTTGAATGTCGCTTTTATTTTTGACCATTTTCTTTACGCTCCTACTTCTTGTACGATGGTTAGCACAAGGACAACACATTTAGTCGAAATCTCTCCTCTCTGCATGTGGTCTTGCCCGCTAGAAGGAGTTTTCTAATGTTACTTCGTTCTTAAACAACCTGTACAATGCTCATTGGGCTCAGGAAAATAGTCGAAAGTTGTTAAGCGAATTCATGTCACCTTAGCTTATTTCGAAAAATAAACTAAGAAAAGTGAACTTTTTGAGATGCATCCGACTACTTTTCAAATGACCTAATTAGGTTTTACTGGTCGAAGGAAGAAACACACCTAGTCGAAGCCTCTCCTCTCTGCATGTGGTCTTGCCCACTAGAAGGAACTTCCTAGCGTCGTTCTGTTTCCTACTTTTGCGGCCAGGACAACTTTGTCAGGAACAATGATTGTAGCCGAATGAATCCTTAAGGTGCTCTAGAAGGTTGTTTCACTCTAGCTGTCATTATCGAGTTGATTACTCTGGTCGGAGATGGTCACATCACCTAGTCGAAGTCTTTTTCTCTGCACGTGGTCCTGCCCACTAGCGAAAACTTCCTAGCGTCGATCTGTTTCCGCTCTTTCGACTAGTCCAAACAAGTCGATACTCGACAACTACAAGTCCGAACAAACCTCTCTGTTTTCAGAACCCTTTCTTTACTACTTCCTTAGTTTATTCCTAATAAACTAAGTAAGTAGTCGGGGGCTAGGATAAAGTTATAAACATGACTTCATTTCTTAGTCTATTTTTTTTCTCTCGAGTTATCATCTTACGAAGTACTAACTACTTTATGAGATAACGCGCAGGGAAAATGAAGGAGAAAGGAGGAATCGCTCATATCTGGTCTAAGTTATTTTCTTCCCTTTTTATCTTACGAGTTACTAACTACTCTACGAGATAATTTGCAGGAAAAAGGCCATATGTTTATTCATCACCACCAAAAAAGATTTGTTTTTACAAGATTATTCTGTCAAGGGAGATTCTATTTGCATCTCCTCTGCGACCTTCTCGCCGACCGACTGCATCTCTTCGATTAGCTTCTCTGCTTCGGCTTCGGTGCAGTCGAAATCAGCTTCAACAGAATGAAGATTAAGGTTAGGATCACGGGCCTTGAGTTTTGCTAAAACAAAACTCACAGCTCCTTTGACCGCTTCCCTTATCGAATCATTCTGATTGGTCTTCAGAGTAGATACCAACTCGTTCAAAGTACCGACTTGTTCTCCAATGGCACTCGTATGAGCGCCATCGTCGTCGCGAGGAGCAACCCTCCGACACGAAGCCCATCGAGTACATTGTTCAGAAGTGAGATATTATCTTGAAGATTGATCTTCATTGATTTTGTCTCCTCCTGGGAATAAGTCGAAGCCTCGTGGAGTCGTTTTATTTCAATCAATCGATCTGGAAAGAGCAAAGATTGAATAAGTAAAGCGATTCTATGAGAAGATAAAATAAACAAATAGCGGTAAAAGTTCTACTTATTACCAATTGAGAACCCAAGTTCTCAATTTCTCGGTCTTTCTCCTTCGCATACGGGAGATTTCACGGACAACGGTTTTCTCATGAACCTCGACCCGGAGAGCCCCCGCATTGGCCTGAAGGGCTTTGTTCTCGACTTCTTTTTCTGCAAAAGAACGAGAGGTTAAAAAGGGGGGGGGGGGAAGCAAAAACCAAGACAAGAAGCAGTCGTAATTACACGCACTGTTTATTTCTTCCTGCAACTGTTTAGTTGCAGAGTTAGCCTCCTGAAGCTTCTTCAGGAGGTCGTTGACGTTATCCCTTGTTTCTTCGACTCGGCTTTTTCAAAGTCGAGTGAGTCACTAAGTCTTTTTTCGCTCTTAAACTGAAAGAATAAAGAGCGCATATGAACACAATCAACTAAACGGTTGTAAGTATTTCTATGACCGATGGGTAGTCGTAAGTTATTCTACGACCACCCCTAGTCGTAAGTCCTTCTACGACTAGTATAAGTCGTAGTTTTCACGACAACCCGATTGTGAGTCTTGGTAAGTAATCGGAACGATTATGACAATGATCACTCACCACCTCTCCGCTTGCTCGCAGAGTGTTGCCTTTTCTTGTCGGCTTGACAAGTTGTCGATTATATTCGCAAATCGTAGCGACTTGCTCCACTCTCAAGAAGAGAAAACGATAAGATACGAGATAAAACCCCAAATGAGTATCAATGAATACTTACGCTCATGTTTGACCAAGCAAACATGGAGACTATTCGTGACGGATCCTTCAGCTGGCCCATCTCCCGACTCGCTTCCACCAAACCCCTTCGAGTCGCTCATTGTCAAACACGTCTCCGCAATTGACAATCTTGCCGGGTGGGAACTCGAACGCGGGAGCGGTAGGCGTAAGATCCTACGATGGAGTCGGGGCCAAAGAAGTCGAGCAAAAGTTAAAATACTCCTCTTCCTCTGACTCTGTATTCGGGACACCACCTGGAGGACCGGAAGGAGCATCCTCGACAACCTCCTTACCGGCACGGTGACCAGCGCTAACGCTATCACCTACTTCCGGTATTCCCCTCGAGGCTTCTGTCGCCTCCTCCACAGTCTCTACGACAGCTCCGGTTGTCGTAGCGACTTCAACATCCTGGGCCATCGCGGCGACTTCAGCAACCGCAGTCTCCTCCGCCGCGGGGATAGTAGTTGGATCTTCAGCTACTATCGCTGTCACACCCCTGTCAGCTGAGGGGGAGACAGCGGGATTCTCCATGGGAGTATCTCTAGGGGCTGAAAACGCCGGGCTAAAATCACAGAACGCAGAAGTAAGTTAAAAAACAAAACAGTAAGTAGTTACTACACTTATGTCTTTTGTGTTACATACCTCTGCGCGCTGGACCTAACTCGAAACTTGGGAGCAACCTTCCCGACGGAAGATTTCTTCGACTTCTTCTCGACCAACGCTGGTCGAGATGCACTCGGGACACTAGGAGTCTCCTCCTCCCGACTTCCCGGATGGACGAGATAAGTCTCGACCACCCTGAGAGCGCTGCTTCCCTCGGCTTCAGATCCCACCGGAGCAGCAGTTTCCTTCACAAAAGACATGAATTCCTTCCAGTTCTCCTTTTCTAGCTGTCTTGTGAAGCCACGGGAAGCTGAAACTACGAAGGACTTGTCGTCATAATAAAAAGGTACCTTAGCCTTAGGGACCTTGCACTTAAGGGCAAGGGCCTCTTCTTCCACTCTTTTCTTTGCCGCGGCTAGGTCTGCGGCAAACTTAGTGAAAGGAGCAGGAGGAGCCGAGCTCGAACCCCCCTTGTCGCCGACTTTCACCAGTCGACGCTTCTTGGATGGAGGGGACTTCGCTGACTCCGCACGTGCAGCCTCCCCAACAACCACCAACTCGACTTCTTCGTCATCTTGGCGGTTCTCCATGCCAACTTTCTGATTAAGGAAGAGGAAAAGTGGTCGTAAAGATTTCTTTTTTATGATCACTAAACCGGTCATCTATACGACCAGCTCAAAAGTCGTAAGTATTTCTACGACATTCCCTAATCATAAGTTTTTCTACGGTTACGTTAAGTCGTAAGTATTTCTACGACATTCCCTAATCGTAAGTTTTTCTACGGTTACGTTAAGTCGAAGGTTTTTCTACAACAACAAAATACCTAAAGGCAGAATCTTTTGATTACCTTTAGGCGCCTTTCTTTCTCCTCTGTGGTCAAAACCACGAGGATTTGAGGAGCCACCGTGTTCGCCGGATGCTTCTCGCAGATGAGCCTGACACGCGCGTCAACCTCCGTCTGCGAAAGATCTGGGTATATGGACTAAAATCAGGATTAAACAAGGATAAAAGCCAGGAGAGTAAGTTTTTCTACTCACCGTCCTTGTAGTCCCTGGTTGGGTCATCCTTTCCTGAGTACCTCCACATGGGAGGAACCCTTGTCTTCAAAGGACTGATCCGGCGCGTAATGAAGTCCTTCACCACGTGCCATCCGGTGAGCCCCTCCGACTTCAAGTCCTTGACAGCTTGAATATAGGGGGCTATCCGGTCGAGACTACTGGGAGTCGAGTCCCAGGAAGAAGACCGCTCGGCGGCCTTTCCGACGAACAAGAGGCTATCTTCCTTGGTAACTTCCCAGTAGAACCACTTCTTCTCCCAACCCGGCCATGACGACTGGGTAAACATCTGAATGTACTCCCTCGACTTACCGTCGTGGAGCTTCAGACCACAGCTACCGGCGATCCCAACTTGGCAAGCCATTCCATAATAATACTGGAAAAGCTCGAAGTCCGCCGGAATCGCCAGGTAAGCCTCACACAAGTAGACAAACACGCTTAGCATCGTGATGGAATTAGGGCCAAGGTTCACTAATTCCACCCCGAAGTGCTCAAGCACAAGTGTGAGGAAGGGGTGAGCAGGCAATCGAAGGCCACACTCACAGTAAGCCTGGAAGACGGGAATTTGGTCTGCCTCTCCCGACGGCCAATGCTGCCTGTTCGCCGCAATCCACTTCACGAGAAGACCCTCGGGGATCTTCTCGGCTGCGACCAAAGCAGTCATTTTCGCATCATCCATCTCCGACTCAGTCCACTCAGAGACAATCCTGGCCATTTCTTCTCGGAAGTAGGAAGATTTGAGGTTGGGAAAATTCCAAGACAATGTACGGAATCACCGGCGGCGGAGGAGACGAGAAAGCAACCGACTGTTGGGTAAAAAGGTAAGAACCCTAAGTTCTTCCCCCGTGGCCCGTTTTATAACCGCACGATTGAGATGAAACGTCGCGAAATCCCAACAGTCGCCACCGCTTCGGGAATTGCTTCAACGGACAGACTTTTAACCTGCCCGTTGGAAAGTCCCAAGACACCTTTTTCACACCTCAAGTGAAATTACCATCTTGACCCCCGGGTCTAATGAAAGGCCAATCGGAAAGGTTTTTGCTTCCGATCGTAAGGCCACGACTGCTTCGAAGTCGTAAGACATTCTACGACATCTTGCAATCATGGTGGTCTTAACAACTTACCTCGATCAAGCGTATTCCTGGTCGAGAGAGACGAATGTTGAAGAGTCTTTCCTTCAATGTTCTCCTCACATCCCCTTAATGATCAGAGGGCCATCTACGACCCTTCAGTCAAGTAAGCTATTTTCACTTGAAGCTGGGGGGCTAGATGACGAGGATCTAAATAATCCTTATTTATTAAATCAGGAAATATGACGTCACAAAGCATACCCCTTGAATATTATAGGGGAAGGACTAGTCATGAAGTCGTAAGTTATCCTACGACTACCCCCTAGTTGTAAGCTCTACTACGACTATGGTATAATCGTTACGACTACCCCCTAGTCGTAAGTTCTCCTACGACTATGGTATAATCGTTACGACTACCCCCTAGTCGTAAGTTCTCCTACGACAATTTGCCTCAGCCTGTTAATTCCAATGAAATTAATTACTGGTACTGTTCATGGCATAAATTTCCAGAATGACCTATGGTCTAAAATTTTTATGCTAGGTAGATAATGACATCCTAAGGTCAGTAAAGTTGGGTTTACTCAATTTAGAGGTAAAATGATTTACTTATGATTTTTCTAAGTTGTAAAACTAGCACATATCATTTTTCAGGAATATGAACAAGGGCAAAACCTATTTCATATTAAAGTATGTTATCAGAGGAAATTAACAAGCTTGAGTCTGCACATTTTGGAGTTATACACAAAAAGTTATGTATTTTACAAGTTTCAAATTAATTTCTGGAATATTAAAAAATGGCTGAAAACTAGTTAATATTGTTTACAAAATTTTCTGTTACAGAACTCACGAGGATCTAAATAATCCTCATTTATTAAATAAAAAAATATGACGTCACAAAGCATACCCCTTGAATATTATAAGGGAAGGACGAGTCATAAAGTCGTAAGTTATCCTACGACTACCCCCTAGTCGTAAGCTCTACTACGACTATGGTATAATCGTTACGACTACCCCCTAGTCATAAGTTCTTCTACGATTATGGTATAATCGTTACGACTACATCTGGTCGTAAGTCTTTCTACGACTAGCTCTGTTGCAGATCCATCACGATTTACTGGACTCACCCGTCAGAAGATTCAATAAATAGTGAGGATCTAAACAGTCAAAATACACATAACTGCTGATAAATCCCCACTATCTCTGATTGGAAACCGTTTGACAGCATGGGGAGGTTACTACTCCGGTAATTACTCTCATTATTATGCAATAATGAGCGACTAATTAGCCTGGAATGACGATGTCCACCACTGTTCAGTATAAATAGGTGTCTCTTGGAGATAGTGAGAGGAGAGGGCTTCTTTTTGAAAGACAGAGAGAGCTTGTCCTGGAAGACAGTTAGGAAAACCTCCAATCGATTGTAATCCAGAGAGCAAATACAAGATACACACAAGTACAGTTATTATTCTCATCCGAGAAGGCCCGAACCTGTATAAAAATCCCCGTGTCTCCTTTGTCTGCGTGATCAATTGTGGAGACCCCCCGAATCAAACAATCTTTACGTAAGATCGGTTCTAAAACACCGACAAGAACCATGTCTAAATGCATTTTTGGATTAGACTTTAGTGAAACATGAATTTATCCTAGTTGGAATCACCTAAAAAGGATTTAAAACAAATTAGTTATGAGTTTTCAAAGTTTAATGCAATTTTTAGTTGTCAAATAAAGACTTACCAGAATTAAACAAACCTACTCAAAAAAGAAATAACGTGGAACGCTGTGGGCCTTTGATTTGGGATCCAACACCACGCCAAGATCGAAACACGTATACGCGACGCCAAGACGCCGAGGCCCACGGGACCCACCGTTGGATCAAGATCCAATGGTCCACGCGGATTGGAACATTCGGGTGACCCGAACGGCCCAAACGATCTAGAGCGTTGAAAAGAAATCAGACGGCCCACGGCGATGGGGACACTCGGGTGGTCCAAACGTTCAATGAGATCTGAACCGCAGATCTAAAAATGAACGGTGAGAGGGGACTTAACGTGCTCAAACACCTAAGGCGCCGAGGAGGTCTAGGCCGTTAGATGAAGATCCAACGGTCCAGAGCTACGGGGAGGTCCTAAGGTTAAGGATCTAATGGAGGGAGGTCTAGGACGGTCAAGATCTACCAGAGGAGGTCTTGAACGGTCCAGATTTAATCGGGGGAGATCCTACGCGACAAGATCTAAAGGAGGGAGATCCCGACGGCTAAGATCTCGCGGGGGAGGTCTTAAACGGTCGAGATTTACACGAGGAGGTCCTTAAGGACAAGGTTTCAACGGAACGAGATCTGGACTGCTCAGATCACCCTAGGGAGGTCCTGTACGGTCTAGATTAAGCGGAGGGTGGTCCTGAGGTTCTCTTTACAAGGACTAGGGGTGGTTTTTTGCAAAGAGGACCCCGAGGGAGGTCCTGAGGGTGGTTTTCGCAAAATGACCATAGTGGTCTTTTGCGGAAACACAGAGGTGATCTTAATGGCTAAGATTTGGCCTAGGGAGGTCTTAACGGTCAGGATCTAAGCCAGGGGAGGTCCTGCGGCTAAAGGCTTCGCAAAGAAAGATCTAACGGCTCCGAGCTACACCACAGAGATCCTTTAACGGCCAGGATTGCTCCAAAGAGGTCCTGGCGCTTAAGGTTTTACAAAGGGAAATCCTACGGCTCAAATCTAATCTGAGGTGGTCATCAACGGCCGAGATTAAACTAGGGAGGTCTTAAGACTAAAGTTTACGCAGGCAGAGCTCTACGGTCTAGATCTAACCTCAGCGAGGTCCTGGCAACCAGAGTGCACCCAAAGATATAACGGTTGAGAGCTAATCTCAGGAGAGCAAGGACGGCTAGGATAGAACCTAGGAGGTCTGATGACTTGACAAAATCGCGACAAAGTACAGAGCTCAACGTTGAGCTCGTCGGCACGTCGCCGACGACCACGGCCACGGCGGCGCGCAGCTAAGGTACCAAAACGTTCCTAATACTATTGCGAACCTGAAGGTAGCACCCTTGACGGCAGAGCAGGCCTAAATCGCCGGCGAGCCGGAGAAGGGCAGAGGAGTGTTTTCGGTAAAATCCGAAAACGCGGAAAAGACGTGCTACAAGCTAATTTAGCTAGTTCTCGAGGTCTAGGAGGCTAAAATGAACTTACTAGGGCACACAAGAGGATCGAGGGAAATCGGAGGAGACCCAGCGGCGGAGCAGTTCATCGGAGCTGGAGGAGATGGCGATAATAAGGTTCTCTGAGCAACCAGAGACAAGAATAAAGGTCAGGGTAGCTTCACAAAGGTCCTGGGATGCTCCAGGAACAAAGAATCGAACGGGGAGCACTCACCGAAGTCGGGGACGATGAAACCCTTTTCGGCCGCGAAGATCTCCAAACTTCAAATTGAGCTGTTCCAAAGGAAACAACCCAAATCGAGTTAGGGAGACGGCTTGCGACGACAAGAGGTCCAAAAATGAAGTGAAGAAAGGACTAAAGAACCACTGGAGCTCCGACGACGATGAAGAGCTCCAAGGTCCCGAAAATGGCGGATTTGGTGTTTCCGGAGTTTTGAGCTCCACAAACAGAAGGTGAGCTGGGGGGTGACGGGGGGGGGGGGGGTTGACTATGAGTTGAAGAAGGTCAAAGGAGGAGCTCGGAGGCCTTAAAGAACCAGCGAACAACGACACAAAGAGAAGGGCCCCCCCGAAATGAGCTACGGTGAGCTCCTCCGCAACTAGCCCGAAAGCTATGGGAACAGAGCAGCGCGGAGCATGGCTTTGCCGAAAGTTCTGAAGCGCCGCTACTGCTTCGACAGCATGCGGGGGCGCGGGATGGGACAAGCCACATCGCACACTGTTGATGTGCGCGGCACGAGGTAGAAGATGACCAGAGGCGAGAGCCCACACATCAGTGAGAGGGTCACAGTGGCTCGGGTGAAAAAAGAATGAAAGGGTTAGGTTAAGAGAGTCAAAAGATCTGGATGGTTGGATTAGATTTGGACTGCCGGGATTGCACCAGGCAATTTTGAGGGTCCAAACGTTTAAAGTCAATCAGGGTGGCCCGATCAAGAATGAACGGCTGAGATTGATTGAGCCACTCGGGTGACCCGAACGGCTCAATTAATCTGGACGGTTCAGAGGAGAATCAACGATCCACAAGGGCTTGCGCATTCGTGAGGTCCGAACGTTCTCACAAACGTGGACCGTCCGATTGATATCTGACGGCGGACAGCGCCCACGTGTTTTAAAACGGGCTCGAGTGCGGTTAGTTGACTGAGCCAAGTCAAGTGGCTCGAGCCCGAGACTGGCCCGCACCTGAGGAACAGTGAAACCAGAATTAGGGTTTTTAATTTGAGCTGAGACTTTGGGGATTTATTTGAGGTAGCAAAACAACTCCAAAATTTTTAAATTGTGACAGGAGCTTGCTAACTTAGATATTAACATTGTGTAAAATTTTCGGAGGTTTTTATGCAGTGTATTTTTCTCCAAAAATTATGCATGGTCCTGGTTTAGGGTTTTGACTAAAAGTCAAACAGGTTTGACTGACCTCCAAAAGTATTCAAACAACTTCTAAAAATTGTGAAATTTTTCAGAGGTGTCACACACCAATCCTAGAACTTAGGAAAAATATTTCCAGGAGATGATCACAAGATTTGACAAGATGTTTTTGAAAGGCCAAGATTTGAATCAAAAGACTTGTGATTTTGCATTTTCATGATTCTTGTACAAGAATTGCTTAGAACATACAAGAAATACAAGATGTAAGAATTTTTTTTAATTTCTACCAATTTTCTTATATTTGAAACAGAAGTCCAAAATTAGGATGTTACATTCGTCACTCCTGACTCCTCGTCTCCTCGGGATCTCAACTCCTAACTCCTAAGACTAAGAGGCTAAGACCTTAGTCGCGGCCGCCGCCTAGGCCCGAGGCCTCATCTTCCAGGCTTGAGGCTTTTTTCTCTGCTCGCCTGCTCGAGTGTTCAGCCCTGCATACATGATACATGGTGCTCAAATTTTTTTTCTTCCAAAAATACTAGGAGGCGACAGCCCACGTTGGCCCAGATGATACTCCGTCCCTGCTAGCCACCTTTCACTGTTAAATCTCTTACAACACATTTCACTGTAATACCATTTTCCTATATATATATATATATATATATATATATATATATATATATATATATATATATATATATATATATATATATATATATATATATATATTTCATGTTGATATGGACTTTGCCTTTAATGTTAACTCATTATTATTTTTTCTCTGCACGTTCCATCATGCATGATTCCCAAACTTGTCGACGTTGAGCGCATAATTAATCGAAAGAAAGGCAGAGGAGAAAATACGTGATGCGAGCCTGCACCTGATTAAGATGTTTCCATATCGACATATCTTATCGTATGGCATATTCCTCCCAAGAGATGGGGTGGATCTTTTTCATGCATTTATATGAAATGTAAAAAAAGATTTTGCATGAGACAAGTGATCAGTGGCGGACCTAGGATTAAATTTTAGCTAGGGCAGCGTCGTAGCGCCGTGACCGTCTTCTCCGGTGTCGACCTCATCCAAAGTATTGATCCCATCCATGTTGACGATCCAAATCTTCTTGACTCCTTCCCCGTATTGGCTCGAAATAAACATAAAAATCCAAACAAACCTAGCATTATATGATTCGAAAATTCGGAGTGAGAAGTTGGAGAGAAAGAGCGGTACTGTCCCCGCGCCGCCCGCACCCTCTGCCTCGCTTGCGCCGCAGACACACCGTGGAACCGTGCCTTCACCTCGCGGCCGCGCTGCCGTAGTCTTATTGCTCCATTTCTACCAAATCAAACAAGTAACGACGACAACATATTTCAGTAGTCAATATTGTATTTGATTTCGATACCGCCTCGCGCCCCTCCGCCTCGCTTGCGCCGCAGACGTGCGTGTAACCGTGCCTTCACCCTACCGGCCTGCCGCCGCAGATCTTATTGCTCCATTTCTACCAAATCAAACAAGTAACGAACGACAACACATTTCAAGAGTCAATACTGTATTTGATTTCAACGTGTGAATGGTAAAGAGTAAAAACTTATCACCTAGATACTTACTATTGGAGCTTTTCCCCATCTTATTGCTGCCTTAATTGCTCATCTTGACTTGACACAAATTCACACAATCATGGAATCAATCAATCACTGAATCACAGTATCACACAAAATCACAAATCACAATGTTCAACACTTCAATAGTTCAACTTAACACTTGATTACTTGAAGAGTTGAAGTCTTGAACGGATCACAAAATCACAGTTGAACACTTCATTACTTGAAGTCTGACTGGATCATTGGAGTACTGGAGTAACTGTACTGCAGTGGACAGTGGCCGAGTGGGAGAGCGCAGACGCTGGAGGCCCAGAGCGGCGGAGCCGGAGCAAACCGCTGCGCCTCTTGGCCCTTGCGCCCTTGCCGGGCTGCCGCCTGGCGGCTGCAGCCGCTCGGCGTGAGTGCGCCCTTGCCCCTTGCCCCTTGCCGCCGTGGCGCCGCCACCGCGCACCGCCGCTTCACCCGGCGGCGCCACGCATCGTGCCCTCACCGCTTCACGGCCTCGCGGGTCGCGGTCTCGCCCGCCGCCGCCACACCGCCGCGCCCGCCGCCGCCGCCGCCGCTTGCGCTCCTCCCGGCCTCGCCTCTCCCTCGCCCATGCCGCCGCGCTCACGTCGTGGGCTCGTGGCCGCTAGGGTTGGCGCCTGGCTTGGCCGGGAGGAGGAAGGACCGAAGGAGCTCCATCCGTCCATCGCATCTCCTTGAGTGAGTTGAGTGAGATGTTGGGCAGTTGGGCTCTTTTCTTCGGCTGGGCCGCTGGGAAGGGGGGGTTGCACGCCGGATGGGAGCTGGCCCGAAGGGTGGGTCCGCCCCTGCAAGTGATGGTTTAATAATTCAAACCAACATACATATTGATGCATCAGTACAGCATATATTAATTTCACAATTGCGGAAAACAAAAAAAGAAGAAGGAAATTACGAGCTTGAACGCATGGTCTCAAATACAAAGTGTGCGTTGCCTCTTAATTAGTTAACCCTTCTGCAGTTCTTCCTGATCTGTCCATTGGAGCCCGTCAACGGCGTGATGTCTCCCATCTTCATCATGCCGGTCACGAAATCCGCGAAGAATGCGCCTTGGCTACTAACATACGATTGGACCTGCGCATCGGTGGCTCCGCCGTGGAAGAGCTCCTGGTCGGAGTGCAGAAGCCCCCTGTCGCCGACGAGGTTCTTGTAGTAGTTGTTCTCGAAGACGATTGGGGTTTGAAGGTCCAGAGGTGCCAGGTTGTTGTCACCTGAGCCTGATGTCCTAGGGCAACCTGACTGCCTCGTCCTCGCAAAGGCTCCGTCGATGTTGGTGTCGTTGTATACGTGGGCTCTGAAGTTTGTGCAGCGTGCTAGGCCTATGGTGTGAGATCCTGGCAAAAGAACAGAGTAACATATGAGGAAATATGTTGGTATGATCCAGTGACTTTTTTTTACATTGTTGCGTGGCTACATGTGGTGTATTTAGGTATTTAGATTTTTCGTAAAGTTTTCTTGTTAAAACTTATTAAAATGACAAATTGACATTATTAAAATCAGTAGGCAGATTGTGAAAATGAGGCATAAAAAAAACTGAATATGTGTTTCTTTCAGTCTTGACTCTTGATGCCTCAGTTCACTTAACTGAAAGAACTTGTTCAAATCTAATTAAGGGTGGGACAGAGAGAATCTTTTCACCTTCTCAGCGAGAAGGAAGAACGAGAAGGGAGAAATGATTGGTCACTTCACTTAATTTACAAGGAATTATTGCGAGGCATTCCTTGTCAGAAACAGGAGTTTCTTGATTCTGTAAAGTGTAATAAAGAAAAGGGTATTTGATTCGAACCATGAAACAATACAAAAGGAACATTGTGCGCGGTTGTAATTAACTTGTAAGTTAGCCGGGGGATGCCAACTTTATGATTGCGTTGCGTATTTCTCCAATTTAGTAAGATATCTGATGGCAGGCATCTTTCTACTACAGCGATTTATAACATGCAGAAACTTAAAGCTTTACACAAATTAAAACTGTTTCTTCCAGAAACCCACACTGACAACCACGCTTTACCAACTTTCGTACTGCGTTTTGTTTAGTAGCCAAGGAAGAGATCACAGGTTGTCTAGTCTTTGAAAGTAAACCGACAGGCTAAAGTTAATTTAATCAGGGGACAAAAAAGGTGGAAATGGTAACTACTGGTGATATATACAACTCATCACCTGTAAATTATGTAATCCGGCCTGTCATAGGTAGGCCTGTACTCGCTCCATATGTGACAAGGTTAAGCTCTGAAGTCAAAACTTAGCTATCAATTCCGTTGGTGACATATGCCAGCTGTTCAAAGCTATTATAATGTAGCTATTGAGAAACAGTGTGTGGTTGTGTGAAGTGGTTCTTCCTTTCCTTGTAGAGGGAGGAATTGATTCTAGCTTGTTCGTTCTGTTATGATCGATTACAGCTAGCACATGTCCTTTACTTGAAATTAATGTGTGTTCAATCGATCCTTGAATCGTTTTTTGGTTAAGCATAAGCTACGAAAGGGAATTCATCCATAGATAGTAGAAATTTTGAGACACTAGCTGGCACTTGTAGTTTGTTTGGAGAACACAATCATGAATCTGTTCTTGATTGTTCTGATCACACTACTAATTGAGATAATTATCCAAGAAGTGTGATGTAGATTAAGCTAAAGCAGTCACATCAGTTATAGACCCTAAGGTAGTTTTTTTTTAAATTTTTTAATTCATTTTTTAAAAATATTTTAAAGATAACCTCTCCTTAACTTTATTTTCAATTATGACCCTTTTGGTGGTGTGATCAAACTGTGCTGTTACGCCACCGACAGCGGCATAGCCAAACCTGCCACGATAGCTCTCCGAGTCAACACAAGTCCGTTTTTGGGCTAAGTCCTGTCACGTCAAGAGGAGTGGCGTGACAACACTCGTTAACCACGCCGAAGTCCGTAGCGTGACAACGTACTTTTGTCACGCTACGCGTTATGGCGTGGCTAAAGGGGTTAGAATTAGAAATAAAGTTAGAGAGATATTATCTTTAAAATATTTTTTTTAAAAATAGATTAAATAATAAAAAAGTTCTGCTATACTGCTACGTGGGACATTTACAGAAATACGCTACAAGTTATATATACTCTATTCAATTACACATAAGCATCATCTTAACAACAAACACCGTCTCCGAAACACAATTTTGATCACCAACTTATCTCATCCGTGAAACCATAAACTTTTTAGACAATCTACTCATATTATTTCCATGCAACGAATGGATACATTATAAAGACAAGTGTTCACCAAAACACTAGGTGCTAATCGGCAGACAGGGTACAACGTGGCCTCATCCAAGAGTAATTGAGATAATTATCCAAGAAGTGTGTGATGTAGATTAAGCTAAAGTAGTTATAGACCCTAAGGTCTACTACCATATACGCACTTAACCGAAGGGGCGGTGTAAATAGCACTTCACTTAGCTGAAAGGGCACTCGGTGTCATCGTTCTCTCTCATTTTCACACACAGTACAATCAATCGTTATAATCTATAAATAGGGGCGGGGACCAAACTCAAAGTAAAGTTATAGAGAGCAGAGCATTGGTTAAGAAGCTTAAGCTCGACAACCCAAGGGAGGACGGTGTTGGAAATATAGGGTGTTGGAAATATAGGCAACATTGTAATTCTAAATTTTACTATGTGGCAAATACCACAAAGAACTAATGATGCAATAATTGAAACTAGCAGCAGGAAACGCAATGTGCTTCAAAAAATAATCAAGAACAGAATGTTATTTAGTCGTGTGAACGACTTACAATAGGGCTGGTGGAGAAACGGAAGCAGTGCAGAGGCGAGTGCAGCGAGGTAGTTGATGTCGATGAAGAAGCAAGCGGTCACGTGGATGCACTACTTAGAAACCTTATTGACGCCTCGTGCAGGTGCTCTTTGCGGCAATGATTGAAAGATCCCGCTCTCAACTTGAATCGTTCAAAAAGGAGCTACAGAGACAAACTTATGCATTTATGAAAATTGAATCTACAAAATACTTAGAAAACTGGAGCTCTCGGGAGGTCCAAAAGAACTAGAAAGCATGGGGAGGTCTTGGCCGTTAAGATTAGATCCAACGGTTACGACCAGAAGGGCTCACAGTGCACGCGAGAGGAGCTCCTCGCGCGCAAAGGAGGTCGTGGCCGTTAGATCAAGATCTCGCGGTCACGAGCACTAGGGGAGGTCCTAGAACTCCAATCCAACGGAGGAGGTCTGGACGGTGAGGATTTCTCGGGGGAGGTCCCGACGGTCTAGATCTCCAGGAGAGGTCCTACGGCTTAAGACCACCGAGGAGGTCCCGACGGCTAAGATCTCCCAAGGGAGGTCTTAACGGTCACGATCAAGCGAAGGAGGTCTGAACGGTAAGATCTAAGGAAGGGGAGGTCAGAACGGTCAAGATCTACCGAGGAGGTCTTGAACGATCCAGATTTAATCGAGGGAGGTCCGATGCGACAGGGTTTTAGCGGGAGGAGGTCTGGACGGCTCAGATGGATCTGGGGAGGTCCTGAACGGTCCAGATCGAGGCGGAGGGAGGTCTAACGCGATAAGGCTTTATAGAGAGAGGTTTGGACGGTTACGATCTCCACGGGGAGGTCTTCAACGGTCCAGATCTGCCCAAAAGAGGTCCTGTGACTTAGCTTCTTCGAACAAGGACCAGTGGGAGGTCTTTTGCAAAGAGGACCCTGAGGTGGTCCTGGGGTGGTCTTAACGGCTGAGATTTGGCCTAGAGAGGTCTTAACGGTCAGGATCAACACTAGGGGGAGGTCCTGACACTTCAGGTTTTTACGGAAAGGAACTCTACGGTTAGATCTACCCTCACAGAGGTCCTCAACGGCTAAGATAACAGGAGGAGGTCCTACAACTTAACGATTCAATAGGAATGAATCTACCGCTCAGATCAAACCTCAGGCGACCCTAAGCGGCTGAGATTTAACTGAGGGGAGGTCCTGAGACTAAAGCTTTTGCGGAAAGAGACCCTAAGGCTGAGGTTTAGCTCAGGGTGATCCTACACGGTGAAGATTACGCCCGGGAGGACCTAGACGGCTAGGATATAACCAAGGAGGTGGTCCTGGCGCTAATGTTTTACAGACAAGATCCTACGGCTACAAGGTAACCCTACAGAGGTCATCAACGGTCTAGATTATTCCTAGGAGGTCATTTAATGGCCAAGATTACACTGAGAGGTCCTTAACGGTGGAGATCAAATCTAGGAGGTCGTGGGGGGGGGGGGGGTGGTCCGAGCGGGGACTAAGGACACGACCACAGGAGGTCCAGGTCCCACGTGCAAGTGACAGGTCGTGCTTTCCGACAAACCAACATCGCCGTGACACCATAACTCATCGGTCGTAACCATTAATGACGCGCGGGAGACGCCGCGGGGTTTTAAAGATTTGGGCCCACGCGACAGAGGCTCACGGGGGCGGTTTTAAGACACGAACAGACCCCCTAGTGATTGAAAATCATTGGACATTAATGGTGTCCGAGAATTCTGACGACAACAGGAGCTCCCGCCGGCAAATTCCCGAGAGACTTCAACGGGTTGTCGCCGCGATCCCACATGCGGCGCCAACTAATACAGGAATGGATTCGCAATAGCGATAGGAACCCAGTGGTGGCAGCCTCGCCGGCGGTGAGGGCTCTCAACATCGGCTAGCCGGAAAACAAAAAAGGGACTTTTTACTGGAACTCGAAAAACAGTTGAAAGCTTCGGGGTGGTCTAAAGAAATGGTTTCCCAGACATCTATGGACTAATAAGGGTTACCTTAGAGGTGGAAGCTTCACGCTGGCTTCGAGCAGATTCGCACAAGGTGAAGCTCACCTGACTAGAAGAAGAGAGGTGAAAATGGCACTCGAGCAAAATGAGTGGCACCCAAGTATCAAAAGAACTTCATTAAGGTCCACAAGCTACTGGAACAAATAATTTGAAATGGGCCACCACCTGAAATGAGGAAGAAGATGACCAATTACCGAATTTGAACAAACCCCAAATTGGACAGATCCTCGCGAATCAAATCCAAAATTAAGTGAGGGATATGTTCAAGATAGTGAGGAGTTAGAAATGGTGCAAAGAATTGTGGGGAGGACCACAGAGCACCAAGTACACCAAAGAAGTTGCAGCCAACAATGGGATTGTCTGATTTTGAAGTATTAAGCTCCAAAGTTGAAAGTGGAGCTGGAGGGTGGTCTAAAGAAGGACCAGGAGGTATGAGGGGTGCTTAAAAAGCTTTGAAAGGGTTAGGGTTTGACAGGGAGTCCTTCGGGGGACAAAAGGAGCAAAGCTCAAGGCATGGCCGACAAAGAAAAGAAGGTAGGCGGTGCACTAGGGCATGGCACGGCCGACAAAGTCACCCATACCTCTAGATGGCGACTAGGGCAGGTGTAGGGAACATGAAATGACACTGCCATTACTCCCCTACTGCTCACGCACGTCCAGATGTTGAAGACGCACCAAGAACACTCGGGTGGCTTTGGACCGTTGGATAAAACGAGGACGGCTAGGATCTCAGCTCCCTGGTGCTTTGAAAACAACAGAGGAGGAGGAGGGGAGGTCGTGGGCCTTTAGATCAGCGATGGACGACCACGAGCACTTCCAACCTCAGTAGGTTAGCGCATCCGGGGAGGTCGTGAGCCTTGGATCTTAAATCCAACGGCTCGCACACGGTTGCTCAGGACCGAGCTCGGGTGCGGCCTGAAGGCGTGGTCCAACTGAGTTGGTTGAGTTAGGCTCGGGCTTGAGCCCGAGTCTGACTCGAACCAGAGTTTTAATTTCTGGTTTTTAGAAGAGCTGAACTTAGGGGAAAGATTTGAGGTAGCAAAACAACTCTAAAAATTCTCAAATTTTTACAGGAGCTTGCTAGCTAGGATAATGACATTGTGCAAAATTTCCAGAGGTTTTGGTGTTGCACATTTCCCCCCAAATATTCTACAATGCTGCTAGAAGAAGGTTTGACCAGAGTTTAAATTGGGTTGACTTGCCTCCAAAGTGTTCAAACAGTTTCTATAAATTGCGAAATTTTTCAGAGGGGTCCCACATCAATCCTAGAACTTAGGAAAAGTATTTCCAGGATATGATCAAAACATTTGACAAGAATGTTTTTGGTAGAACATAAATGGGGCAAAAGTGACTTGTGACTTTGTATTTCCAATATTCCTTGCACAAGAATTGTTTGGCATAACAGGAAATACAAGATGTAAGAAAAAGTTTTAATTTCTACCCATTTTCTTACATTTGAAACACAAGTCTAAATATTGGGATGTCATAGTCCTTGCAGACTATGTCATAGCCCTTGCAGACTATGTCATAGTCGTGAAGTTAACAAAGAATCATGATCTGAAACGATCGCCTTCGGTACACCATGCAAGCTTACAGTATTTGAGACCTAAAGCTCGGCCAAGTGACCGGTGCAAATCTTGGTTCTGACCTGGCAGAACAATGTGCCACTTTAGTTGACACGGAGAAACTTGACAGGTCCAGATAGGACAAGATTTGACAGACTGAGAGATCTTTCTTGATTTTGAGGGTGGTGAGGCAAGATTGTTGTTAGCTGGTGGAGCGATTTGTCTGGTTAACTCTGCCAACAACGGGATCTTAGCCTGCTAGCCAGTTACACGGAGTCATCCCTCCGCAGCTAGCTTCTTAGAGGAACCAAGGCCATACTCAGTTGGTGGAGCAGTTTGTCGGGTTACTCCACTAACGAATGAGACCTTAGATCGATCAATAGCTATATGGAGTCATCCCTCTGCAGCTAGTTTGTTAGAGGGACTATGGCCATTTAGGCCACAGAAATTCGAGGCAATACCTAGTAGGTGATGCCCTTGGACGTAAAGGGACAGGAGGGTGTCACTCAAGTCAAACGACCGAGGACAAACCAGATGGTAGCATTTTTCTTTAGGGGAAACGGGGTAGGATTAGCAAGGCTTGATAAAACCGAGGTGGTGCCGGGCACCAGATAGAAGAGCAAAGCAAAGACCATCAATATTAGCAAAAGATGGGGATACAAGGGAATGAGATGCTCCTGAATTGAATAAAAATAGTATCGGGGCAAGAGGTAACAAGAAGCGCATCTAACATGCTGTCGTGCTCTCAGGCTTTCCCAACTGAGATGGAGTTGACTTGAGTACGAACAACCCTTAGGTCATGATTTTTCGCAGGTGCATGTGATCGAATCACGGGCCGCGAAAAGAAACGAGAAGTTGCTGCAAGCCTTTTAGGACAATTATTAGCATAATGACCCTTGAGTTTGCAGATGAAACAAGTGACTTCGGCTAGATTGCGGAGGCCACCCTGCTGACTCGCAGGTGCACGAGACTAGGACACGACCTGTAGAAGACGAGGGGTTGCCGCAACCTCCTTGGGACAACTATGCGCATAGTGACCCTTGTTGTTGCAGAAGAAACATGTGACATCAGCGATCTGTTGACGCTTGCGATGATCCTTTAGCTTTCTCTTTCTAGCCCCAGCAACAACGGGATCTTTGACCACAATCTGAAAGTTGGGGAATGTATAAACTGGTAATTTGTCCCGCAGCTCGTCAGACAAATTATCCAGGAACTTCTCTGGTTTGGCGGCATTGGCGGTTGCGATGCTTAAGGACGACCGAAGAAGCAGTCGTTGCAGTTCTAACGACCTGGAGATTACCCGGTTCATACTACACTCCTTGGGAGAGTGGTTGCTTCCCTCACAGAGGAAACAAGTGATTTTGGCCGTTGAACAATTCCCGGGCAAGTGGTTTTCATTGCAATTTGGACAAGTCAGAGTACACTCGCATCAGAGTGTCCTTCCTCACCACACAATGGCGAGATCTTGGCCTTCCCCAGATTGCAACCTTTGGCGGCGTGGCTCTCTTCACCACAGCCTAAACAAAAGGGAGGTAACCGCCGTTCCTCGGGGCAACATGACCAAAATCCGTCACACCGCTGTGGTGGAGGCGACAGAGTTTTGTCCGATAGTTGGAGTCGGGAGATTCCATCCCACCACTTTGTCGACCTAGTCCGCCTGGTCCGTCCCGACATCCTCGCTATTTAAGAGATGGGTTAGCAAAGCAACCCAAAACTAGAAGCTGAAAGGTGCGAAAGAAAAGCCAAGGACTAGGAAGTTCGGCTGAAAGTTGGAGTGGGGATAGATTCTAAGATGGATAATGACCAAGCCCAAAAACTCAAGGCAAGAAAACAATAGCTCACTAAGAGATGAATCTCAACACCCCAAAAACAAACACCAAATCAGCACCAAGTCTCAATCACAAAATCAACTTCCTGGTGTAACTAACTCGTATGGGACAGAACGAGCAATCTGTTTTCAGGAAATCAATTTCAGCACACAAACCTGGTTTGGTTCAGCCAATAAAACAGGGCAAATACTACCTAACAGAGTGTTGGTGCATAACTAATTCATATCACTTCTTACCCTTTTTGTTCCCACAAGTTTTAGTGGCATTAACCTCTCATTCTTAGTCTTATATGCTACTAATAGCTAGTTGTCTAGAAATTCTTGCTTGCTGTCTAGATTTTGTCTTTCCTCTTCTGGCCGAATTCTTCATCTCCAGGAGCTCCTAATCTTCACTCCAAAACAGCTAACACTTCAATTTAAAGCTCTCATGGTTTTCCCAAAACTAATTTAATCGATAAAGCAACTATCTTTTGAAAGAAGATGAGAGGGAAAACAATTTTCCAAAGTCAATCAAGAATAAGGTGAGATAAGCAAGCTAAGATAGATGAGAAGTAAAATCTGAAATTCTACTTAAATTTTCATAAACCATTTGACACTTGAAAATAAGTTTCCAAAATATCCTAAGGACGATCAAGCTAGGGGTTTCTACGGTCAGTATGGCTCTGATACCAACTTTGTGAGGACCCCGATTTATTCAACTTGTAATGCTTAGCCTTCCATTGACCCTAGCATCACAAATCAAATAAACCAAGCCTCGAGATATGTATACTTCCCAGAAATGCAGTATACACACCCCGTTACAAAATCATGCATCAATTCCACACAACACATAATAACAAGTCTAGCAAAAGACTTACATAATATAAAGTTATTACAACAGGGCCAACTGGCCAAACAACAACCAGTATCAATAATAGCGGAAGCAAAAGTGCCATAAGATGGCTAGGACAAAAGCCAACCGGTTAGCCACATAACCACAGGGCAACCGACCGGGCCGCCAAGCTAGTCGTCCATATCGAAGCAAAACTCATCAAAGTCAATCCCTTGGGGATTAACTTTCTCTTCCTCTGCAACAATTTAAGTGTGAGGACCCCGGTTTATTCGGCTTGTACTGTTTAACCATCCACTTGGTCCTAACAGTACAAATCAAATAAACTAAGCTCGAGATATGTATACTTCCTGCACTGCAGATACACACCTGCTACAAAATCATGCATCAATTCCATTCATACACATAGAGCCAAGCAAAAGCAACAACTTAAAGACAGATAATATAAAGAGAGTTATTACAAAAGAGAGGCCGACCGCCAAAAGTCATACAAATAAGTAAATACACAAATGAAGCAAAATGGCCATAAGATGGCGATAAACAAAAGCCAATCGGGTGCCTTTACCCACAAGGCAACCAACCGACCGCCAAGCTAATCGCCCCTGCACGGCAAGAACACAACTCACAAAAGTGAGGCCCTTGGGGCTCACCTTCTTCCTCTCGCAACAATTAATATTAAGAAAGCAGTATGAGTACAAAACTTGTTTTTGTACTGCAAGACTCGACGTGTGAGATAACAACTATAATTAACTACATGCAAGCTTTATTTAAGTGGATGAGGCTCGACTTATTTTCAAAGATAAAGCAAGTTTTCATTTGCAATAAGGTAATAGCTTCAAAGCAAGTTTGCAATTAACTTTTATTGTTCAAATAAAGAGAGGCAATAATAACAATAGATAGAGAACAACACCAACCTAGAAGTGACTAACCCATAGCCACTACAACCATAGCATGAAGTACCCTTCATACCACCCATGTCAAGTTTAAGTTTTTAAAAGGTTGTAGTCTAGTTCTTGCACGACCTACCAAGCATGTCCATAACCTAGACGAGGCTATTCAATAGTTTTAACCTCGCAGGTGTACCAATGTACCCACACGATAGACCGCCTTTCCACCACCACTGTTAGCACACTTCCTTTGGTATGTGCATGGCTAAGTCTAACAAGACGCTTTCCAATGGACGATGCTAATTAAGAGCCGCAACTCCACGGGAGAAGGACACATTAGACATCCTAACCGTCCGCTAATGCTCCCATCCAAAACACACACACAAGAACACACCCACCACTCAATTTCATAATTAACACCTTCCAAAGTACTTAGTCAAGAGAGGTTCCATATCCCCTCGTGGTTAGCACGCAATAAGCGCTGGCTTAGTGACACAAGTAACTCGGTCCTTGGGGACTTAGGCACCATTCCACACACCCAACAGATCACATCAACATACCATTGTGCCCAAGTCAAGATATAGTTTTGTTTTCGCTTTTGATTTGTAAATCAAGAAACACAAGGGTTGGACATAATGAGTAGTATAAGTAGTTAGGTGATCAAGATCACCGACTAAGTCGATGATCGCCAATACTACCGATAACTAGGCATGGCTAAGCAATATTCATTCAGTAATTCACTAAGTGATAAGAGTTCATCCATCGAACTCTAACCACAAAGAAATAACCTAGGCTCGTAGTAGAGGATAACCATTTACCTACAGATTATGCAACTAGAGGTCTAACTAATCAATTTAACAACAAAATAGCAATGCATACATAGAAGTTAAACAAAATATTAGACTTTAAAAGTAATGGGATTAATGGGAAATGATCAAACCGCTTGCTCGCTTGTTGTTGCTCAAATTGTTATGAGGGTCGTTTCTGGTTACCGAAATGTCAAGCTTCAAGCGAAAGAGCGAAACAACCAATAAGACGAGCAACACTAAAACGAAGAGCAAGCAAAAATTATCCAAATGCGATTTAAATTTATACACAAGGTAGAATACGAATATACCTAGACATAGAAACTGGAAAACTTAATTTGGATTTGTGGTGCAAAAGATATTCCCTAAAAACCTATTTTCTACCATAATTAGCACTCAGAGCAAAAATATTTTCTAGAAAGATTTTGAAGCTAAAACTTTTATGGTGGCTACCTACTGTGTGGTGATAACCCATATAAAATTTCAGGTCATTTGAAGTTACAACGAATTAGTTATGATTTTTCTAAGTTCTAAAATTAGGACATCATTTATATCAGTAGCAAAGACCACTAGCAAACTGGTCCTTCACTAAAGTTCATCCCTAAAGGAAATTAACAAAATTTAGTTCGCTTCTATTTGGATTTACAGAGAACAAGTTATGGATTTTCTAAGTTTTTATAGCATTTTTGGAATATTTAATAAAGGTCGGTAAAAGGCTAAAATCGATTCCCAACATTTCTGGTTCTTAATGTGGCCTGAAACATTTCTAGATTAATCTCTAGCCTAAAAGAAAATTAACACTATCAAATCACCCAAAAGGATCTATAATGAAAAAGATATGAATTTCTAAAGTTTTAACAACATTTTTCAAGAGAAAGATAAAGCTCACCGAGGAATTTTATATCCTCAACCGAAAAGAAAATTCGTGGCTCAACGTGGGCCGACAAAGATCCGACGCCCACGCCGCATGGCCGACTAACATGCACGCGCCGCCGCCGTTGGATGTGATTCCAACGGCCCGCATCATTGGGACCTTCTGACACCCAATTGCTCGCATACCGACCGCTGATCAAGCGATGAAGGGTCGATTGAGGAGCCTTCTGACACCCAATTGCTCCTACGATCCCGCCACGCATCCAATATCGAACTACCGAGGTTGATTGGGCCGCTTATGACGGAACAGGCTAATGGACAATAGGGCCCACCGTCGCTGACGCAAGTCACATGTCGGTTTGAACGCACGCGCACAGGAGGGGTTTGAATGACGGCCCACGTGTCGCGATCAGGCCACGACACGCGGTTTAGCGCACGTGGTGATTACAATGTGCGGCCCACATGCAAGCGATCGAGGAGGTGGGTTTAGGACACTAATGATTACTAACCCATGATTAACAATGATTATCATTAATGAACGCCATTATCGCGGTCCGAACGATATTAAGCACCGCCGCTGTCCGACAACAAAACCGAGGGCACTTCCGCTTGTCGCCGGCGACCCAAGGCACGGCAAGGGAGCTATGCCAAAATGGAACCGCAATAGCATTGCGCACCCATCGGCACCACTCACTCCGGCGATAGTGCCTCGTGAACGGCGGCTAGCCGACGATGAGCGGCGCGACCAAACGCCTAAAATGCGAATGACCGAAAGTCTGCAACGAACCATTTCAATGAGTGCCAAAGCTTCTAGGGGCTACTAGAAGGGTACCGAGGGTAGGGAGGTGCCGAGGGGGTCTGAGCACCCGGCGACGAAGAGCGCGCCAAGACCAAGAAGAAAAAGTGGAGACGATTACCGAGCAAAATGGGGAGACCGGGTCATCACAACATCTTCCCAACACTTTAGATGCCACAAGAGCAAGGAATTAGAAAAGGAGCTCTTATCGCGAGGAGGAAGAAGGGGGTGCTCACTACGAAAAGAACACTCTCAAAATTGAGCCGCCCCGTGAAAAGCAACTACAATTAAGTTAGGGTTTTGTTCAGGAGGTGAGAGGCACACATCAAGCAAAAGACGGAAGAAAGCCACTGGAGCGCTGGTTGCACCGAGGAGCTCCCACCAACAATGGCGCCGAAAGGGTTATGGAGATTTGGGCTCAAGCAAGCAAAGAGAGTGCAAGCCGGAGCTCAAGGGGTGTAAAGAAAGCCATCAAGGTCTTGAGGGGCTTGCTGCCGAGGACGAACAGAGTAACAAGCACATGCCCATGGGTGGACTTCTGTCCACAAGAATGCGGCGGCCGCCGAGCGACGGAGCAGTAAGCTCAACGACTGAGGGCGGTGCACCGACGCATTTAATGCGCCGCAGAGAGCCGCTTAAAGGGCTCAAGGAGGTGACAACGCATCGCACCTCCTCTCTTCTCGCCACGCGCATGTGGCACACACATGCGAGGAGGAAGATGACCAGCCACACGCCGGGCCCACCAACGAGAGAGAATAGAACGCTCGACTCAACAACTAACGCGCCGAGCCCAACCCACTGAGCGTCGATCGTTGATTAGAATCGCATTTACCACGATGTGATCGCGATTTGAAAACGCTAACGCGAAACGCAGATAAGCCTCGCGATGGTTGGATCAGATCCAACGGCCGAGAATCGATGGCAACCGAGTTGTCCGAATGCTCTACACGATCGAGGGTCGTCCGATTGAGATCCAACGCCGACAAATACAGCGTTGAACCGCGCGCGGCGCGGTTAGTTGGCTCGGTACGAGTCAAGTGACTCGAGTCCAATGAACAAAGCAAACCCATTAGGTTTTGATTTTTGAACTGAAACTTTGAGGATTTAATTGAGGCATCAAATCAACTCCAAACTTTATGAAATTTTAACTGGAGCTTGCTTACCTTGGGGTTAACCTTCCATAAAATTTCCAGAGGAGTTTGTGCACTGGAATTTTCTCAAGAAATTCCAGTAGGTTAAGACAGAGGTTTGACCAAGGTTTGACTTGCCTCTAAAATATTTCAAATAATTTCAAAAATTATGAAATAATTCAGAGGTGTTACTAAGCCACCCTAGAACCAGGGAAAATTATTTCCAAGGGTTTGACAAAAGATTTGACCAAGGAGGTTGTTGACTTGATAATTGAGGCTTTTGATTTTGAATTTCCCAAAATTCCTTTACAAGAATTTCAGAAAAGTTTCAAGAGTAAAAGGATGAAGGAAAAGTTTTAATTTACCCTCAATTTCTTACATTTGAAACACAAGCCAAAATTTGGGATGTTACATTAAGCAAAGCAAATGAGTACAAAAATGTACTCGCAAGACTTACGGGTCACAAAACCTAGTTACTACTATATGCAGGCTTTAATCAAAGGAGAAGACTCAAGGTTAATTTTCAGCATAAAGCAAGTTTTATTTGCAATAGATAATATGTTGAAGGCAATTTGGACAATCTAAATTTTGTTTGCATAAATAACAGCGATACAATAAGTAATAAGGTAACAACAACCTAGAGATGACTAACCCAATAGCCATCGCAACAATAGCACGAATTACCCATTCGTACCACCCATTTCAAGTTTTAGTTTAAAAGGTTGTAGTCTAACTCTTGAAAGACCTTGCCAAGCGTGTCCATAACCTAGGACGAGGCTATTCGAATAGTTTTATACCCTGCAGGGGTGTACCAATGTACCCATATTTCAGACCGCCTTTAAGCCACATGATTTAGCACACTTCCGAAGGTATGCCGGCACGGCTAAGTCCTACGAGACATTTCCAATGAATGATGCTAATTAAGAGCCGCAACCCACGGGATAAGGATACATTAAACAACTTAACCTATTCGCTAATGCTCCTCCCAACACCACACACACACACACACACATTTTTAACACACCCACCGACCAGCTCATAATTAACACATCCCAAAGTACTTAGTCAAGAGAGGTCCCATACCCTCTAGTGTGGTTAGCACGCAAGAATGCTTGGTTTAGTGTAACAAGATGTTCGGTCCTTGCTGACTCGGGCACTATTCCAGGCACACCCAGATTCACACCATCTTACCATTGTGCCCAAGTCTAAATTGTTTTTATTTTCAGTTTTAGTTTTGCATTTTAGACATAGCACAAGGCTGAAATATATAAATTATAATAGCTAGGTAATCAAAGTTATCGATAAGTCGATAATCGCCTAATTCTACCGTAACTAAGCATTGCTACATGACAATCGTGAAAGACAATAAAGAGCATAATTAAATCACCGCTCTAATTCACCAAATATATTAATAACTTATGTTTTGTAAGGGGATAAACAATTTAAGGGCAACTATGCAATGGGATTAGCTACTCTAATCGACAAAATAAATCTTGACACAAGAAGCATGCATACTTAGGTTTTGCAAACAAGATATTAGAATTTAAAAGTAGTAGGAGCAATATGATCAAATGATGTTACACTACTTGCCTTGCTGTAGATCACTTTCTTGCTGCAGAGGGTTCACTCACGTAAACAATAATTCCTTCGGAACCTAACGCGAAAAGGCGATAACCAAATAAGAACAAGAACTCCAAATAAAACCCAACAGAAAAATATATCCAAATACAATTAAATTTATACAGAAGCAAGATTAAGATTTTAGACAAATTTAGAAACAAGAATCAAGTCATTTGGATCAGGTATGAAAAATTTATGGCTAAAACAATTTCTATCAGCCTCTTAAATTCCAGATTAATTCCTATGTGTTACTGTTCATGGCACAAATTTCCAGAATGATCTAGAGTCTGAAATTTTTATGGTAGGTAGGTTAAGTCATTCTAAGAACAACAAAATTGAGTTTGCACAATTTGGAGTTAAAATGAATTAGTTATGATTTTCTAAAGTTGTACAACTAGCATATTTCACTTTACAGGAACATAAATATGAACAACACCTATGCTAAGCTAAGGTACACTACCAGAGGGATTTTACAGACCTGGGTTTGCTCAAAAAGGAGTTATACACAAAAAGTTATACATTTTACAAAATTTTAAGTGATTTTCCTATCCCTTACTTCATTTAAGCTTCTACTGCAAGTCTCGATAAATTCCAGACTAGAAAAGTGTCCACAAATACTCTTGAATTAAAATTTATCCTACCACAAAGCTATTGCAACTTGAATCGTTCAAAAAGGAGCTACAGAGACAAACTTATGCATTTATGAAAATTGAATCTACAAAATACTTAGAAAACTGGAGCTCTCGGGCGGTCCAAAAGAACTAGAAAGCATGGGGAGGTCGTGGCCGTTAAGATCAGATCCAACGGTTACGACCAGAAGGGCTCACAGTGCACGCGAGAGGAGCTCCTCGCGCGCAAAGGAGGTCGTGACCGTTAGATCAAGATCTGGCGGTCATGAGCACTAGGGGTGGTCCTAGAACTCCAATCCAACGGAGGAGGTCTGGACGGTGAGGATTTCTCGGGGGAGGTCCCGACGATCTAGATCTCCAGGAGAGGTCCTACGGCTTAAGACCACCGAGGAGGTCCCGACGGCAAAGATCTCCCAAGGGAGGTCTTAACGGTCACGATCAAGCGAAGGAGGTCTGAACGGTAAGATCTAAGGAAGGGGAGGTCCGAACGGTCAAGATCTACCGGGGAGGTCTTGAACGATCCAGATTTAATCGAGGGAGGTCTGATGCGACATGGTTTTAGCAGAGGAGGTCCGACGGCTCGGATGGATCCGGGAGGTCCCGAATGGTCCAGACGAGGCGAGGGAGGTCTAACGTGATAAGGCTTTATAGAGAGGTCCGACGGCCACGATCTCCACGGGAGGTCTTCAACGGTCCAGATCCGCCAAAAGAGGTCCTCAGACTTAGTCCAAGAAGGACCAAATGGGAGGTCTTTTGCAAAGAGGACCCGAGGTGGTCCCCGGGTGGTCTTAACGACCGAGATTTGGCCAGAGAGGTCTTAACGGTGAAGGATCAACACTAGGGGAGGTCCCGCACTGTGTTTTTACTTAAAGGAACTCTACTGCTAGATCTACCTCATGCAGGTCCTCAACGCTAATATAACAGAGGAGGTCCTACAACTTAACGATTCAATAGGAATGAATCTACCGCTTAGATCAAACCTCAGGTGACCCTAAGCGGCTGAGATTTAACTCAGGGGAGGTCCTCAGACTAAAGCTTTTGCGGAAAGAGACCCTAAGGCCGAGGTTTAGCTCAGGGTGATCCTACACGGTGAAGATTACGCCCGGGAGGACCTAAACGGCTAGGATATAACCGAGGAGGTGGTCCTGGCGCTAATGTTTTACAGACAAGATTCTACGGCTACAAGGTAACCCTACAGAGGTCATCAACGGTCTAGATTATTCCTAGGAGGTCATTTAACGGCCAAGATTACACCGAGAGGTCCTTAACGGGTGGAGATCAAATCTAGGAGGCCTGGGGTTTCGAGCTGGGACTAAGGACACGACCACAAGAGGTCCAGCCCCACGTGCAAGTGATGTGGCGCTCCGATGTACCCACATCGCCAGACACCATAACCACCGGTCGTGAACCATTAATGACGTATGAGACGCCGCGGGTTTTAAAGATTTGGGCCCACGCGATGAGGCTCACGGGGCTTTTAAGACACGAATCGCACTCTCTAATGATTGAAAATCATTGGACATTAATGGTGTCCGAGAATTCGACGACAACGGAGCTCCCGCCAAATTCCCGAGACTTCAACGGTTGTTGCCGCGATCCCGCATGGCGCGCGCCAACTAATACAGAATGGATTCGCAATAGCGATAGGAACCTTGGTGGCAGCCTCGCCATGGAGGGTCGCCAACGCGGCCAGCCTGAAACGAAAAAGGGACTTTTATCGAACTCTGAAACACCAAAGCTTCGGTGGTCTAAAGAAATGGTTTCAAAGATCTATGGACTAATAAGGTTACCTTAGAGGAGGGAAGTTCACAGCTGGTCGGAGCAGATTCGCACAAGGTGAAGCTTCACCGAGTTGAAGAAGAGAGGTGAAAATGGCACTGAGCAAAATGAGTGGCACCCAAGTATCAAAAGAACTTAATTAAGGTCCACTGGCTACTGGAACAAATAATTTGAAAATGGGCCACTCACATGAGCTGAGGAAGAAGATGACCAAATTCAGCCGAATTTGAACAAACCCCAAATTGGACAGATCCTGCGAATCAAATCCAAAATTAAGTGAGGGGATATGTTCAAGATAGTGAGGAGTTAGAAATGGTATAAAGAATTGTGGAGGAGGACCACAGGAGCACCAAGTACACCAAAGAAGCTTTTCGGGCCAACAATGGGGATTGTCGGATTTTGAAGTATTAAGCTCCAAAGTTGAAAGTGGAGCTGGAGGGTGGTCTAAAGAAGGACCAGGAGGTATGAGGGGTGCTTAAAAAGCTTTGAAAGGGTTAGGGTTTGACAGGGAGTCCTTCGGGGGACAAAAGGAGCAAAGCTCAAGGCATGGCCGACAAAGAAAAGAAGGTAGGTGCACTAGGGCATGGCACGTCCGACAAAGTCACCCATACCTCTAGATGGCGACTAGGGCAGGTGTAGGGAACATGAAATGACACTGCCATTACTCCCCTACTGCTCACGCACGTCCAGATGTTGAAGACGACCAGTAACACACTCGGGTGGCTTTGGACCGTTGGATAAAATGAGGACGGCTAGGATCTCAGCTCCCTAGTGCTTTGAAAACAACAGAGGAGGAGGAGGGGAGGTCGTGGGCCTTTAGATCAGCGATGGACGGCCACGAGCACTCCCAACCTCAGTAGGTTAGCGCATCCGGGGAGGTCGTGAGCCTTGGATCTTAAATCCAACGGCTCGCACACGGTTGCTCAAGACCGAGCTCGGGTGCGGCCTGAAGGTGTGGTCCAACTGAGTTGGTTGAGTTAGGCTCAGGCTTGAGCCCGAGTCTGACTCGAACCAGAGTTTTAATTTCTGGTTTTTAGAAGAGCTGAACTTAGGGGAAAGGTTTGAGGTAGCAAAACAACTCTAAAAATTCTCAAATTTTTACAGGAGCTTGCTAGCTAGGATAATGACATTGTGCAAAATTTCCAGAGGTTTTGGTGTTGCACATTTACCCCCAAAAATTCTATAATGCTGTTGGAAGAAGGTTTGACCAGAGTTTAAATTGGGTTGACTTGCCTCCAAAGTGTTCAAACAATTTCTATAAATTGTGAAATTTTTCAGAGGGGTCCCACATCAATCCTAGAACTTAGGAAAAGTATTTCCAGGATATGATCAAAACATTTGACAAGAATGTTTTTGGTAGAACATAAATGGGGCAAAAGTGACTTGTGACTTTGTATTTCCAATATTCCTTGCACAAGAATTGTTTGGCATAACAGGAAATACAAGATGCAAGAAAAAGTTTTAATTTCTACCCATTTTCTTACATTTGAAACACAAGTCTAAATATTGGGATGTTACATATAATCATGTAATATGACGTCACATGGTATACCCCTTAATGTTATAAGGGAGGAGTAAGTTAGGTGGTCCTAAGCTCTCCTACGACCACCCCCTAGTCGTAAATATTTCTACGACTATGGTGTAATCGTAAGTCCTGCTACGATTACGTTCGGTCGTAAGTTTTTCGACGACCAGTACCCAGTCTGCTTTTCTACGACTAACCCCTAGTCGTAAGTCCTGCTACGACCAGCCCTGCTACGACATCCTCACAAATAACTGGGTCCATTCGTCAGAAGGCCCATTTACTAGTGAAGATTTGAGCAGTCAAATTACATAGTTATACCTGAAATAACTACAGATAATTGTCCACTATCTCTGATTGATAACCGTTGGACAGCGTGGGGAGGTTACTACTCCGGTAATTACTCTCATTATTACGCAATAATGAGCGTCTAATTAGCCTGGAACGACAACCGCCTCAACAACATAGTATAAATAGGTGTCTCTTGGAGATAATGGGAGAGGCTTTTTGAGAGACAGTCAGTAGCAGAATTAGCGCAAGTCTTTTCACTGATTGTAATAGGGATACCCAATACATAACACATGAGTAGGGTTGTTATTCTCATTGGAGAAGGCCTGAACCTGTATAAAAATTCCAGTGTCTCCCTTGTCTGCGTGATCAATTGTGGAGACCCCCCGAATCAAATAATATTTACGTAAGATCGGTTCTAAAACACCGATAGTTGGCGCCGACCGTGGGGATCTTCAGGTAATTCCTTGTCAACAGTTCTTTCTTTTCTCTTTGATGCTACGATGGCAGGAGAATGGAACGAGGAGAATTGGTTCGACTTGGCCGATTACGCAGACATCGACATGGATGCCAGCTTCGACTATGAGCCGAGTATCGAATCATCTTACGGTATTGCCGCCTCTGGAAATCTTTTATCAGATCTCAGAGATTGCATCACTGACGGAGTTCAGGAGGGATCCAGATCCCCACAAAGAAGACGCCCACCGAGGAACCAGCCGGCCTCAGGGGCAAGGGTCAACATGACCACCAACAGGGCTGCCCCGGAGCAAATTCGCAACACAACGAGAGTTTTTCCTACAAGTGTTCGAGTCCCCCTAAGGCAGTACAACTTAGCGAGGCAGGTTCTGGAAGCTATCATTCCAGAGCTCCAGCGATATCTGATGGTCCTCTTTCTCCGGATAATTCCGCAGAGAAGAGGATCGAACACACTGTTCCTCCAAGTCCAACCATCCCGCCGCAGGACGCACCTGCAGTGGAGACGGTTATAACCCGGAGTTTCCCTACCTGGAGAGGTTTACTCCAAGTCGCCAGATGGTCTCACTCGACTACTCCTTAAGCGAGGAGGCCTCAAGCGAAAGTGGAGGTCATCCACGGGAGGTCTTTGTCATTCCCCTGATAAGAATCATTTTCCCAGAGGAAGGACTGACGATGCTCCCCGACGAGCACACTCTACACCCCCTCGTGGCAATGGCAAGGACACCGCTGGTGATCGAGACAAACACTTTAATGAACGTGCGAGACATCCTCAACATTCTCGCACTCCATTAAAACCAACTCAGAGGGTCTGAAATAGGCCATTCTGAGACAACCGACGAAGAAAAATAGCAGCTTAGAAAAATCTCCCTAAGTGTGCTTATTTCCAGTCGGAGGAAGCTCAAGAGCTCCAGCACATCAACGACTTGTTGGAAAACCCAACCCAAGAGCTCGCCGAAGGCCGGGTACGACGCCGCAGAAGAGATCGCACAAAGCTTCGCAAAGACGATGACAAAACTCGAGCGCCCTCGCCAACAAGAACTGTGGAGTCGAAAGACGACTCCATCTTCTCGCCAACCGCTCGATAACTCGCCGCACGGAAACGACATGACCCTCGCCACGCCATTCTCCCGTCCGAGGAGGACTCTGGACATCTAGAGACCAACCACCCGTGAGAGGTGATCTCTCACCACTCGTGGAGCGTAATGTACGGTGGAAGCGTAATACGAGGAGTATTTCCTCGTAAAGTCGGGCCTATGTAGGTCCAAAGCCCACTTGTATCGGGTATCGCCGAGCACGATCACCCGACGACATTAACACTTCTTTTTACAAAGAAGGAGGCGTGAAGTCATCTCGATGTCAGCGCCACCCGACCTTCGAGCAGCAGCCACTGTCGCCTCGCTTTCAACCAAAGGAACATGGAGAAGTTCGATGGAACCCAAAATCCTATCGAATTCTCCGATCTACACTACGCTATCCGAACAGCAGAGGAGGAGAGCATGTCATGGCAAATTACCTTCCAATCAGATTCAAGGATCGCTCGATCATGGCTTTTAAACCAACCATTCGATCGATCTACTCGTGGCAAGACTCTCGCGATCTTCTCTGGCGAACTTCCGTGGCACTTACAACCGCCTCAAAAGGAGGATGACTCGCACCGATAAGGCGTAATGACCACGAAACTTTACGCCAATTCATCAGCGCCTACCAGTTCAAAATTTATTCCGAAGTTTCGATTCATCCGTGATCGGCTTTGCCAGGAGTCCGTGATCGTAAGAATAACAGAGGACATCGCTTACATCCTCCCGCCACCATCGCCGAACTCTTCGAGATGGCCGATAGATACGCGATCGCACGAGGCAATGAGTGGAACAACACTATCGATCGTGGAAGATAATATCCCTTAGGAGGTAGGCTAAAGTGGTAAGAAAAAGAGAAAGGCTAGGAAGTCCAAGAACAAGGTCAAGAGACACAAATCTCCCGCAACGGCTCTAAGGAGGTCCCGACCGTAGTTTACAAAGAGCCACGCAACCCCTGCGTAACTCGATCGAGGTAAAGGTAAGCGCCAAGATCGAAAGAACGACAAACCCAAGTGGTGTCTTTTTCACAAAAAGAAGGGCATGACCTCAGAATCGCCAGTTTTTCTACTAAAACTCAAGACTATTACTCGCAAGGGGCCACTTCCTACTTGAACAGTAGACCAAACAAGTGGACTAAGGAGTCCGATGACGAGGAGGAGATGCCGCCCAAGATCCACAAGACACCATCGATCACATCTATGGAGGATCATCGGCATACGAGTCACTGAGACACCAAGGTCGTCGAACACGAGGTAAACACAATCGACTAACCTCTCACAATAAATTATCAAGTGGCTCAAGTCACCATTACTTTCGAGAAAGGTGACCGTCCGATCCCTTCGACTAGACCAGCCGATTCCCGATCATGATCGAACCCACCATCAACAATTATCGAGTAAATCGAGTTTTAGTTGATGGTGGAAGCTCGCTAAACATATCGCTTACGAGCACTCGGACGAGATGTGTACCTGTGACAAAGGTAAGGGGCTTGACGATATTCATTTCATGGAATCGCATCGAGGTCTTCGCCAAACCAATTGACCAAGTTTCTCTTCCTTAACGCTTGGTTCCCAAGCAATTTCGTGACAAAGAAGGTCTCTTTGATGTGGTCGATTTCGATAAGGCATATAATGTCATACTTGACGACCTACTTTGGCAAAATTTTAATAGCTACTCATTATGGGTATCAATGTCTTAAGATGCCAGTCCCAAAGGAGTAATCACAATATATTATGACAAGAAGATGGCGCACTCGCGTCCGCTGCTCCTCGAAATGGTTAGACAACTACCAACTCGAGACGAAGTCAACCTTCGACTAGCAAGTCGGGCTTCAAAGTCAGTACTAAAGCCGAACGACTGTGTCAAGGAGGTTCCTCCGACGGAGGAGCCCTCAAGATCGCTCGCATAGGGATTCTTCCACCCCAAATAGGAAGACGCCTCATCGCTTCTCTCGACAAACGCAGATGTTCGCTGTGCAAGCATCCGACATGCCCGAGTCCCTAGGGAAGTGGTCGAGCACAAAGCAGCACTAAAGCTCGATAAATTACCAGAAATGTGGTTACGAGATTTACCCCGATCGACGAGATGCTATTAGGTCGTAATTGGACAAGTTGCTTAAAGCAGTTTCATAAGAGAAGTTAACCACCCGGAGTGGTTGGCCAACCTCAGAATGGTTAGAAAGTCGAACGGCAAATGGCGATGTGCATAGACTTTACTGATCTTAATAAAGCTTGTCCAAAAGATGATTTCCTTTACCTCGTGACGATCAGCTTGGTTGACTCATCGCAGGATATGAGATGTTGAGTTTTCTAGATGCATACTCTGGTTACCACCAGATAGTATGTGTCGAGAAGATGAGAAGAAGACCGCATTTATTACACCGTTTGGAATATTTTGCTATGTCAAAATGCTATTCGGCTTAAAAAATGCCTGGTTTCCTTTCAATTGCTTGATGCAAACGACATTTGCTCCTCAACTAGGCCAAAATTTGGAAGCCTACGTTGATGATCTAGTCGAAAAGCGTAAAACGCTCAATCATATCACGCACTTACAGGAGACTTTCGACAACCTCGTAGCACCACTTGAAGCTTAATCCCGAGAAGTGTGTGTTCGGGTATCTTCAGAAAATTGCTTGGATTCTTGGTCTCGCATGAGGAATCAAGCAAATCTAAAAGATAAAAGCCATCACTCGACGCACTTCGACTACTAAAAAAGAAGTCCGTAAACTCACAGATGCATGGCGCATTAAGTCATTTCATCGCACGTCCGGGAGAAAAAGGACTACCTTTCTTCAAACTTCTAAGGAAACATGCGTGCTTCGAGTGGTCGTAAGAGGCTAACCTAGCCTTCGAGGAAGTCAAGAGGTATCTTACAGCGCCTGCTGCTCGTTTCCGAAACCAGAGAGACGCCTTAATTTATCTAATCGCCACGCCAAAGCGATGAGCGCAGATCGTCGAGAACGGAGAACGCATAACGATAGCTACTATGTTAGTGAAGTTTTACATGGACCTAAGGAGCGCACCTCGTGTTCAAAACTTTTATATGCCCTCCTCATGTCTTCGAGAAATCGCGCATTATTTTCAGCGACAAACTAGTCGTGTCTGCTCGAGTTTCCTTGAGCGATCCTCCGTATTAGGAAACAATGGACGCATGGCAAAATGGTCACGAACTTGGGGCGTTCGACATTCATTTCGTGTCCCGAACGGCCAGAAAATCCCAGATCTTGGCAGACTTTGTCGCCGAATGGACAAATCCTGAACCTGTTCAGGATCCCCAGTACGATTCCCACGACCAATGGACGATGTACTTTGACGGGTCACTTACGATAAGCGCTCGAGGGTCGGGTGGTCCTCGAATTCCTAACGGAGAGACCTTAAAGTATGCCATACAATTAAACTTTCAAGCCACTAATAACGTGACAGAGTACGAAGGTTTGCTAGCTGGCATACGAGCCGCAAAAGCACTCTCGATTCGACGACTACTCGTGAGAGGAGACTCTCAACTAGTCATGAATCAAGTCGAAAAGAGTACCGCTGGCTCTAATCCAACCATGTCCCTGATTTATCTAAGTTCAAAAAGTTAGAAAAGCACTTTTGGACTTCGAGGTACAATTTATCCCTCGAAGGATAATTTCCTCGCATCAATCGCTTGATCCGCTTTCTTCTTCAAGATCTCGAAGGGTAGTTTAGAACAACCAGAAGTCGCCTCTAGTTGAAGAACTAGAGACGCCCTAGAAATAGTTTCTAGAGCATAAGATACCGATGACTTCCATCTACAAGTATACTCTAGAGATACTTGTAGATGGGAGTCATTCAGGTATCTTTGTACTCTAGAGAGGCTAGAAAGAGTATACTTGTAGATGGGAGTCATCCAGGTATCTTCGTACTCTAGAGAGGCTATTTCTATAGGAGGCGTCTCTAGTTCTTCAACTAGAGACGACGTCTGTAGTTGTTCTAGAAACACCCCTTTCGGTACTGGGGATCGGGAGGAAGCCAGACGAGCTAGAGATACTTGCAGATGGGAGTCATCTAGGTATCTTCGTACTCTAGAGTGGCTATTTCTATAGGAGGCGTCTCAAGTTCTTCAACTAGAGACGGCTTTTGTAGTTGTTCTAGAAACACCCCTTTCGGTACTGGGGATCGGGAGGAAGCCAGACGAGCCAGTTGGTATGCAAGGAAATTATCCTTTGGAGGGATAAATTGTACCTCAAAGCCCAAAAAATGCTTTTCTAACTTTCGAACTTCCGATAAGTAACCGGACATGGTTGGATTAGAGCACCGTACTTTTTCTCGACTTGATTCACGACTAGTTGAGAGTCTCTCTCACGAGTAGTCATCGAATCGAGAGCGCTTATGCTCGTGATACCAACCTAGCAAACCTTCGATTCTCGCCACGTTATTAGTGGCCCAAAGTTTAATTGTATGGCATACTTTAAGGTCTCTCCTGAGAAGATTCCAGACCACCACTCTCGAGCCGCTTATCGTAAGTGACTCGTCAGTACATCATCCATCGGTCGGGAATCGTGATCGGGATCCCGAAATGTTCAGATTTGTCTATTCTGGCGACAAAGTCCGCCAATATATGGGATTTTATGGTCGTTTCGGGACTCAAATGGATGTCTAACGCCCAAGTTCGATCGACCATTTTGCCATGCGCCCCATTGCTTCTATTTTGGAGAATCGCTCAAGGGAAACTGCATTTACATAGCTAGTTTGTACGCCAAAATAATGCCGCAGCTTCTCAAGACATGAGGAGGGCATATAAAAGTTTTTGAACCCGAGGGTAACGCTCCTTAGGTCCGTAAAACTTCGCTAACGTAGTAAATCGGTCGCTGTACGCTCATGTTCTACGATCAAGATCGCGCCATCGCTGTGGCGTGGCAATGGATAAATTAAGAGCGCCTCCCTGTTTCGGGAAACCAACAAGAGCACTCGTAAGATACCTCTTTGTAGGATACTGTAGGCTACGCTAGCAACAATTCAAAATTTCTACCACGAAACCAGATGCTAAGCAAGATAGATGATCACGCATCATTACCACGACGCCGCAAAGATAAATGAAGTAGAGCTCTGAGCAGCCTAGTCCGATGATGAATGCGCTGGCGTAGTGGTCATAGATGATCGCCCAACATCCTCGTAGTCGATCGCCTCTCCAAAGCAGCCTCCACAGCTCTGTGAAGATCGCGATCGCCCCGCAACAAAGAACCGCAGAGCGCCTACGGTGATTCACACGCCCAGAGAAGGAACAACCGCGACGCCGGCAGCTAGCACCAAGTCGCACGGAAGGCTCTCTCAAGAAGATGGCGACTAGGGTTTCGGTGGAAACAACTCACGCCATTCTCTCGCCCCTTTTTTTCTTAGCCTCAAGCATCTCCTTATATATAGTGCCCGTGCCTGATCCTATCCGAACACGCTTGACTTAATCGATTCGATCGGTTTGTTCCATCCCATTATGTGTGACCGTTAGGTTTATGTGTAATCGGTTGTGACTGAAATCCTTTCCGACCACGAGTCGAAGCGGTCCCTAGCAGTGACATAACGATTCCGAATACACACAAATTATATCTGACTAACCTTAATGCAATATGATCTACGATCAGGTCCTCATCACTTATGACCAAGTCCTATTTTTATACGACCAGCTCGCACTCACCACCACTCAGTTCGCAACTCCTTACGACTGTGTTTAGACCACTCAGGATTTCGTCCGATCGCCTACGACTTGCTCGTATCACCATACGATTTGTCCGGATCCGATCGAATCAAGCGACTTACTCTAGTATTCTCCTTTGCCTCACGATATCCGGTTTGAACTCCGTGAGATAATATGTCATCCATGGACTGCTCAATATTTTCTCGATCGAGTCGTCGGATAACCTTACGTGGTCGAACACTTCGACCACTAGTGGCACGACCATGCACTTTCTTTATCCGACTACTTCGAGGGGCCCAGAGACATCTCTCCCGTTATGTTAGGAGGGGCAAATCCCATATCCGACCAGTCACATCTCTCCGCATGTTTCATAGCATACCCGAAAGCTACCTTTATAACTACCCAGTCACGAGCAGCGTTTGGCAACCCCTAAGAGTGCTATTACACATGTAGGGAACCATGCTGATCTCAGGTCTAAGGATTATAGATCATCATTGCTTGAGACCAACTAATGACACATAGAATCATAAAAATCTCTATAGTGTCTCAAGGTGGGTCAATCCAACCCCATGTTCTCTAACATGTGTTCACATTATTGATTCGATATCCCTATATCTATGACCGGTGAAACATGGTCATTAATCAATATATGCGCTGGTCACAATATATTGTGATTACTCCTTTGGGACCTGGCATCTTAAGACATTGATACCCATAATGAGTAGCTATTAAGAACCTTGCCAAAGTAGGTCGTCCGAGTATGGCATTATATGCCGTATCGAAATCGACCACGTCAAAGGAGACTTTCTTTGTCCTGAAATTGCTTGGTGAGCCAAACGTTAGAGGAAGAGAAACTTGGCCAATTGGTTTGGCCGAGGACCCCGGTACGATTCCATGGAATAAATATTGTACCGGTCTTACCTTTGTCCTGGTACTGATCTCGTCCCGTGGTACTCGTGAACAAGATGTTTAACGAGCTTCCACCATCAACTAAAACTCGATTTACGTGACAATTGTTGATGGTGGGTTCCACCACGATCGGGAATCGACCTGGTCTAGTTGAAGGGATCGGACAGTCACCTTTCTCGAAAGCAATGGTGATTTTCGACCACTTCGGTAGCTTATTGACGAGAGGTGAGTCGATTGTATTTACCTCGCTACGACAGCTTTTAACTATCGCCGGATCAGATGCCGATGATCCTCCATAGATGTGATCGATGGTGTGTTGTGGATCTTGAACGGCATCTCCTACTGCCATCGCACTTTTGCGCCCACTTGTTTGACCTACTGCTCAAGAGTAGGAAGTGACCTTGCCGAGTAGTGGTCTTCGAAGCTGTGAGGAAAACTCGGCAGCTACTAAGATCATGCCCTTATTTTTATGAAAAGGGCACCACCTGGGTTTGTCATTCCTTCGATCTTGGCGCTACCTTTGCCTCGATCAGATTCCGCTGGGGTTGTGTGGCTCTTTGAATGCCACGCCAAGACCTCCTTAGAACCAAGACCAGAGATTTGCATCTCTTTGCTTTGTTCTGGATTTCTTAGCCTTTTATCCTTTTTCTTACCACCTTCGCCTACTTCCCGAGGGATATCATCTTCATGATCGATAGTATTAATTCCACTGATCGCTTCAAAGAAGCAAGCCGTGATATCTATCGCCATCTCAAAGAGTTCGCGACGCGGGTAGGTGGATATAAAGCGATGTCCTCCGTTATCCTTCTCGCGCGACTTCGCTTGAAAGCCCCGATCACGATGAGTCGAAACTTCCGAATAGAATTTTGAACCCGACCAGCTACCGACACTGGCATAACGCTTCATGGTCGCTCGCCTTATCCTGTAAGTCATCCTCTTCCAGGCGTTGTATGTGCCCTCAAAGTTCGCCAGCAGAAGATCGTAGAGGTGCTGCCACGAGTAGATCGATTCGAATGGCTTGTTTAAAAGCCATGATCGAGCCGATCCTTCGAGTACAGTCAGAAGGTAATTCGCCATGACATGCTCTCCTCCTCCCGCCGCCTGATAGCTATAGTGTAGATCCGGAGGAATTCGAGCAGGATTTTGGGTTCCATCGAACTTCTCCATGTTTGCTAGTCGAAACGAGGTGGCGGCCGAACCGCCGAGGTCCGTGAAAACGCCGACACCCCGAGATGACTTCTGCCTCCTTCTTTGCAAAAAGGGTTAACATCACGGTGATCGTGACTCGACGATATCCAACACCGTGGGCTGGACCTATGATAAGCCTCAACTTTACGAGGGAATACTCGTGATTCTCGCTGCCGCGCGTATTCCGCCTAAGTGGTGAAAGATCACCTTCCGGGGCTTGTCGCCTCCGCATGTCCAACGAGCCTCCTTAGGCCTGGGGAATGACGTGAGCGAGGGTCGCGTCGCTCCCATGTGCCGAGTTATTCGAACGGGCGGGCGTAAGACGGAGTCGCATCGCCACGACTTCCTCGATTGTGGTCGATTTAAGACGCCGAGCTTGGCCATCATGTTACGGCCTTTGTGTGATCTCCTCTACAAAGAGATCATACCGTGCTCGAGCGAAGTTCTTGGGTCGATTTTCCAAAGAAGTCGCTGATGTGCCGGAGCTTTGAGCTTCCAACGACTAGAAATAAGCGCCGAAGGTTTTTCGAGCCGCTATTTTCTTCCGTCGAGTTGTCTCGACAGCCTATATCGACTTCGAGTTGGTTTTAATGGAGTGCAGAATGTTGAGGATGTCCCGCACGTTCATTAAAGTGTTCGCCTCATTCGTCAGTGGTGGCACCCTTGCCATTGCCATGAGCGGGTGTAGAGTATGCTCGTCGGGGAGCATTGTTAACCCTTCCCCTGGGAGAATGATTCTTATCAGAGGGAAGGACGAAGACCTCCTCGTGGACGACTCTCCACTTGTGCTCGAGGCCTCCTCGCTGAGGAGTAGTCGAGCGACACCATCCGCGACTTGGAGAAACCTCCGTGCAGGGGAACTCCGGTTATAACCGCCTCCGTCGCAAGTGGATCCCAGATCGGGATGGTTGGACTTGGAGGAACAACATGCTCGATCCTCTTCTCTCGGAATCACCTGCAGAAAGAGGACCATTAGATGTCGATGGAGCTCCTAATGATGGCTTCGAACCTGCTCTTGCCAAGTCGATCGCTTGGGGGACTCAACACTTAGAGGAAAACTCGTTGTGTTGCGAACCGTCCCGTAGTAGTCCTGGTGGTCGTGTTGACCCTTGCCCCCGAGGAAGCCGGTTCTCACCGGGCGCATCGCTGTGGGGATGAGGATCCTCCCGACTCCGCGGTGATGCAATCTCCGAGATCCGGAGAAGATCTTGTGAGGTGGCAATACCGTTAGATGATTCGATACTCGGCTCGTAGTCGGCCGGCATCCATGTCGATGTCTCGCAGACCGCCAAGTCTAACCAATTCCTCGCTCCATTCTCCCGCCATGGTAGCATCAAAGAGAAAAGAAAGAATCGTGACAAGGAATTACCGTAAGATCCCCACGGCCGGCGCTAATCGTCGGTGTTTTAGAACCGATCTTACGTAAAGATTGTTTGATTCGGGGTCTCCACAATTGATCACGCAGCACAAAGGAGACACGGGATTTTTATACTGTGTTCGTGCCTTCTCAAAGGAGAATAACAACCCTACTCCTGTGTGTACTGTATTGGGTATCTCGATTACAATCAGTGGAAGGTCTTCCTCTCATGCTGCTATTGACTGTTTCTCCCAAAAAGCCTCTCCTCACTATCTCTAAAAGATACCTATTTATACTATGTCGTGTGGGGCGCTTATCGCCCAGCTAATTATGCTCATTATTGCGTAATAATGAGAGTAATTATCGGTAGTAACCCCACGCCGCTTAACGTTACCAACTAGAGATAGTGGGGAATTATCTCAGTAGTTATTTTGCATAATTCACGTAATTTGATCGCCGATCCTCACTAGTAAATGGGTCTTCCGACGGTGGACCCACTAATTGTGAGGATGTCATAGTGGCTAATCGTAATGTAACTTACGATTAGAGGTAGTCGAGAAAGAGCTATTTGATCGTTCCGGTCAGAAAAGACTTACGACCGACGTAATCGTAGCAGACTTACGATTACACTATAGTCGTAGGAATGCTTACGACTAGGGGGGTGGTCGTAGAAGAGCTTACGACCACTTAACTTACTCTTCCCTTATGACATTAAGGGGTATACCATGTGACGTCATATTACATGATTATGAAACAATAAAATGAGGATTTATCATATCCTCGTCAACGTGTATATACAGATGAGCAGTCGTAAGTATTTCTAAGACTGATGGGTGATCGTAAGTTTTTCTATGATTACCCCCTGGTCGTAAGTTCTTCTACGATTAGTACCAAGTCGTAAGTTTTCTACGATAATCTTCTACGAGTACTGAGTAAGTAATCAGTTTGTAAAACGATTACGAGAATCGGTTACTCACCACCTCTCTGCTTGCTCGCAGAGCACCGCTTTCTCTTGTCGTAGTTTGAGAAGTTGCCGATTGTACTCGCAAATCGTGGCAACTTGTTCTACGGCTCTCTACAGGGGAGAAAAACGATAAGAGATAGGGATAAAACCATACATAAGTATCGATGAATACTTACATTCATGTTTGACCAAGCAAACATGGACATTATTCGTGACGGATCCTTCAGCCCATCCATCTCCTCGCTGTTTCCACCAAACCCCTCGAGACATTCATTGTCGAAGACATCCTCGCAATTGGGAATGCTGCTGGGGTGAGGAACTCGATCGCGAGATTGGTAGGTAGAAGATTCTACGATAGAAGCAGGGCCAAAGAAATCAGAGCAAAAGTTAAAATACTCCTCTTCCTCTGATTCGGTGATAGGAGCACCGCCTGGAGGGCTGAAAGGAACATCTTCGACGCCTCCTACCGCACGGTGGTGGAACTCACCACCGCCGACTTCCAGCGCCTCCTCGTGGCCTCTCCCGCCTCGCTGCTGCCTCACGACAACCTCGGTGGTCGAGCGACTTTGCAAGCAACGACTTCTCCGCCGCAGAACGATGAGGCGGAGCCTCAACCCATCGCCACGGTCACATCTTCTCCAGCTGAAGAGGTGACAGCGGGCTTCTTCGTAGAAGCATCCTTGGGGGCTGAAGGCGTTGGGCTAAGACTGCAAAACAAAAAGTAAGTTAACTTGTGAAAAAAAGGGTGAATGATGTTCTCACACTTCTATTTCTCACATACCTTTGCGTGCTGGATCTAACCCAGAATTTGGGAGCAACTTTCCCAACGGAAGGTTTCTTCGACTTCTTCTCAACCATGGTGGGTTGAGATTTGATCGAAGGAACGAGAGTCTCCTCTTCTCGACTCCCCGAGTGGCTGAGACCCGTCTCGACCACCTTGAGACCACTACTCTCCTCGGCCTCATGTCCTACTGGAGCAGCAGTTTCCTTCACAAAAGACATGAAGCTTTTCCAGTTCTCCTTTTCTAGCTGCCTTGTGAAGCCACGAGAGGCAGAAATTACGAAGGTTTTGTTGTCATAGTAGAAGGGTACCTTAACCTTGGGGGCTTTGCGTTTGAGGGCAAAAGCGGCTTTCTTGCTTTCTTCACAGAGCGTAAGTTTGCTACAAATTTAGCAAAGGAGCAGAGGAGTCGAACTCGAGCACCCTTGTCGCCGACCTTTACAAGGCGACGCTTCTTGGCTGGAGGGGATTTTGCAGGCTCCACTTGTGCAGTCGCCCCAATAACCACCAAATCAACTTCCTCGTCGTCTTGGCGGTCTTCTACGCCTACTTTCTATTGAAAAACAGAAAAAGAAAGTGGTCGTAAGTTCTTCTACGATCGCTAATTGGTCAAAAACTCTTCTACAACCAGCACACAAGTCGTAAGAATTTCTACGACTATGATATAATCGTAAAGTCTGCTACGATTACGTCCGGTTGTAAGTCTTTCTACGACCAGTACCCATTCGTAAGCTTTTCTACGACGAACCCTTTAGTCGTAAATCATTTTACGACAATAAGTGCCTAAAGACGAAGTCGTTTTTCGATTACCTTTAGGCGCTCCACCTTCTCTTCTGCAGTCAAAACCGTAAGAATTTGTGGAACTGCTATGCTGGATGGACTCTTCTCACAGATGAGCCTGACGCGAGCGTCAATCTCCCCTTGTGGAAGATTTGTACACACAAACAACACGATTAGCAAACTAAATCGGGATTAACCAAGGACAAAACTAAAAAAGTAAGTTTTCTACTTACCATCCTTGTAATCCCTGGTTGGGTCTTCCTTCTCCGAGTACCTCCACATAGGAGGAACTCGTTTTTTCAAGGGGCTAATGTGACGCGTGATGAAGTCCTTCACCACGTGCCATCCGGTAAGCCCATCCGACTTCAAGTCTTTGATGGCTTGAATGAAGGGGCTATCGGTCGAGATATCGAGTCGAAACTCAAGAAGGGACCTCTCTGGCTTTCCGACAAAGCGAGTGTCTTCCTTGGTAACCTCCCAGTAAACCCACTTCTTCTTCCACCTCGGCCATTACGACCGGGTAAACATTTGAATGTACTCCTTCGACTTACCGTCGTGGAGCTTCAGACCGCAGCTACCGGCAATTCCGGCCTGTCGAGCCATTCCGTAGTAGTACTGGAAAAGCTCGAGGTCCGCCGGAATCCCCAGGTAAGCCTCACACAATTACACAAACACGCTCAGCATTGTGATGGAATTAGGACCAAGGTTCACTAATTCCACCCCAAAGTGCTCAAGCGCGAGTGTGAGGAAGGAGTGGGCAGGTAATCGGAGGCCACACTCACAGTACGCCTGGAAAACCGGAATTTGATCTTCCTCCCCTGTCGAACCCAGGAGCGAAGGATCCCGAATTCTCTATGTTTATACACTAGTCCAGGATTTCTAGTGTACACAGTCAAACAAAAGTGATAGGACAATCATATCACACACTTTATTAATAATAATTTCTGAGTTTATTACAAAAGGGGCCTAAGGCCAAATAAATAAATAACACAGCGGGAAGCAAAATAGTAGTAGACCACACGACTTGCCACAGGCAATCGTCTGGGGGCGTAGCCTAGTCGTCAAGATCCTCACCATCCTGATAGAGGTCTTCTCCTGAATAAAGATTATTCAGCAAGACTAAGCACAACTTCCGTGCTTGCAAGTCACACCCAATATTGGAAGATAATGCATGCATAAGGTAAACAAAGGATATTAGCAGGGCTATTTTGCATAAACAACATTTTCAAGTTAAATACCAGTAATAATTTCTAAGGTTAGTTTTTATATTCTAACTAAAATCAGTGTTTAAAATGACAATTAATAGTGGATAACCTCTATTGATTGAATGGTGAAGGATACCCTCCTATCACTTGGCTAACCGCCCAATTTTTACCATAGGATTATCCATCCTAAAATCATCTGTTGAAACCATTTATAAACCACAAACAAGTCTAACTTAGAGTGGCTTTGCTAGCATGTCCATGACCGCGGACGCGGCTATTCGAATAGTTTCTACTCTGCAGAGTTTGTACAACTTTACCCACACGAGATAATTTGCTTTTAATGTCGGCCAATGCACGCTTCCGAAGGCGTGTGACTAAGAAATTATCATGAGGCCTTTACAATGCAATGTCTTAATGTATTTATGCTCGCTAAGGTTTCGCTACCATTGGACTAACCATCCTCCGGGAGCCCCCTCTTGCGCCAGGTGGGACTAATGTCTAACCAACACCCACACATACAACATAGCACAAATAACACTAAGACGCCACAAATTATTTAGCCAAATATGTCCCATTCCAGACATGTGGTGGTACGGTAAGGCGTAGCAAAATACGCTCAAAGACCGGTCCTTAACTGACTCGGGCGACTTCCAATAAAACCCATGGGCCTTAATCCTGACCAGATTAAGCCCGTGCATAGACCTGCACCCACCATTCAGCCCATTCGCCCAAGTTCAAACCTATTTTTTTATTTTATTTAGAGTAAAACCCTCTTTATAAACCTTTGGTGGTAAAACAATACCACAGTACAAATTTGAATCAAGTTTGTAAAAGATTTGGCTAAACCTTCCCAAATTCATAAGTGTGTTCTAAGCATGGCTAAGCATATGATTAATTTTGGTAGTATTTTACCTAAGGATGACGAGGCATTCATATTCAATAATCAATTTGGCCATACAATGGAGATTGAAATAACTATATACAAAAACAGGGTATTTAAACAATTGTATAAACATATGCATGCAATAGAAATTTGAAAATAGAAATTAAATATTTTAAAATACTGGGAACAATATGATCAATGGTGTAACTTGCCTTCGTTGAAGTCTTGAAACTCTAAATCGTCAGAAAGATCTAACTCTCCGGAGTCGTTGAGGTCTATACGCGAAAATTCAACAAATTCAATTCAAATTCAAATAAATTCAAAAATACAACTCAAATTAACTCCAAATTGAAATATTTTGGTTTAGTTAGCTAGATTATGATTTTAGACAAATTTTGCAACTTGAATCACCCAATTTGGAGTTCAGATGCAAAAGTTATGAATTTTAGAAGTTTAAAACCTAAATCTGAAATTTAAATGAATTTCCTGAATTATTTTTCTAAAGGAAAATCTAATTATTGCGCAATGCTGACGCCACCGAGGGATTTTCGGGATTTAAAGGAATTAAAATAATTTTCCTGGCAAGTGGGCCCCACGTGTTAGAGATACGGTCTATGTGGACCAAGTCTACGGCTTTTGGCTCGGGGAGGTGGCGCTAATGCGGCTGAGGTGGTTTCCACGTGGGCAGCCACGTGTGTATTGGCGCCGAGGTGGCGCTGACCTGGTGCCTACGTGGACATGCCACGTAGGTCCGGTGCGCGGCGACGTTGTGGCCTCGGGCTCGCCGGCGTTCTATGCCGCGGCGAGCCAAATGGTTGTGCGCAAAATGAAGCTGGTGTGATGCTGAAGCTAGTGCACTACCTTGCGGCGGCGGGGCGTGACGAGGTGGCCGGCGGTGAGGTCTTTAGCGGCGGTGGCGTGCGGTCGACGGTGAAGAAGAGTTCCAGAGGTCCACTGGCGAAGTGAGTGGGCGCGCCGGCTTCGTGACGGCGAGGGGGTGACGATGGTGTCGACGGAGAGGATGGAGGGGTCCCGGTGGCAGCGCAATCGTCGGTTGAAGCCTTTGCGGTCGCTGGGGAAAAACCTCAAAATCCGGGCGCTACGAGCGGGAAGGAGGGGTGTGGGTGACGGCTATGTGTTGCGGTGGTTGAGGCGATCCTGGTGCCCCCTTTTATAGGGCGAGGGAGCGGCCGGAGCTTCGTAAGGCGCAAGAAGGTCCGCGCGGCACGGCGGAGCAAAGTCATGGATTCGCAGCGAGAGAAAGGAAAGAAAGGGCCGTGATGGACGCGGCGTGATGCGGGGATTTTAATGCGCGCGATGATTTCGAAGATGCGGCCGGATTCGGGCGCGTATGGAAGCTTTTCGGAATCGGCTATGGCGGACGTGGCGCGAGAAAAAGGAAAGAGGCGAGGAAGAAGATGGAAAGGAAGACGACGACGCTGGGCCGTCTGATTTTGATCCAACGGTGGACAATGCAGCGTGAATCAGTAAGTTGGGTAGATGCGTAGCCGTTGGATTTTAATCCAACTGTCGCGATAGATCGAGGGTGTGCGGGGAGTAGTTAAGTTACTGATGCTCGTGTACCGTTGGATCTAGATCTAACGGTGCAAGATCGGGAGTGCATTCGGTTGTCCGAACGTCTCATTGAGTTCTGGTCGTTGGATTTCGATCCAACGGCTGATAAAGGCCGATGCGGCGCGAGTGTGAGAGAGAGGGAGAGGCTGACAAGTGGGCCTTTGCCACAAGAAGAGGGGTGGCGCGTGAGCGGGCTGAGTGGGCTTGCGGCGTAGTAAAGGGATGGGCCGAGGGAGTTTCGGCCCAAGACATATTTAGGATTTTCTTTTGATTTTCTAATTAATTAAATGCTGATAATTCAATTAGGCTTTAGAAAATAGTAAATTAGGTCAAAAAATTTTGAGAAAATTCACAGAAATTCTCTAGAGTATTTAGGACTTGAATAAAATATTTCCAACTATTATTTGGTAATAGATTTTGCAAATAAATTTGTTTAGCTTCAAATTGGTTAATTAAAAGCTTTTAAAATTTACAAAAAAATCCACAAAAATAATTAAACTTTATTTTCCACTGGAAATTGAAATTTGGGCTGTTACATCCCCCGACGGCCAATGCTCTCCGCTCGCCGCAATCCACTTCACGAGTAGTCCCTCGGGGATCTTCTCGACGGCGACCAGAGCAGTCATCTTCGCATCGTCCATTTCTGATTCAGCCCACTCGGAGACAACCCTAGCCATCTTTTCTAAAGAAGGGAAGAGTTGGATTTGGGAAAACTCCAAGAAAGCGCACAGTATCACCGGCGGCGAAAGAGATGAGAAAGCAACGAACAGTCGGGGTGAATTAGTGAAAAGGTAAGAACCCTAAGTCCATCCCCGTAGTTTGTTTTATAGCCGTACAACTGAAACGAAACGCCGTGGAAGCCCAACGGTTTCCACCGCTTCGGGAATTGCTCTAACGGATAGGTCTGTAATCTGCCCGTTTGAAAGTACCGAGACTCTTTTCACACCTCAAGTGAAATTACCTTCTTGACCTTCGGATCAAAAGAAATACCGATCGGAAAAGATTTACTTCCGATCATAAGGCCACGATCACTCCAAAGTCGTAAGATTTTCTACGACTACCTTGTAATCGTGAGATTTCCAACAAATTGCCTCGACCAAGCATATTTCTGGTCGAGAGAAACACATGTTGAAGTGTTTTTCCTTCAACGTTTTTTCTACAACGTTTTTTCTATGACTCCTCAACCAAGTAAGTTATTTTCACTTGAAGCTGGGGGGCTAGATGACGAGGATCTAATAATCCTCATTTTATTATTCTATAATCATGTAATATGACGTCACATGGTATACCCCTTAATGTTATAAGGGAGGAGTAAGTTAGGTGGTCGTAAGCTCTCCTACGACCACCCCCTAGTCGTAAGTATTTCTACGACTATGGTGTAATCGTAAGTCCTGCTACGATTACGTCCGGTCGTAAGTTTTTCTACGACCAGTACCCAGTCGTAAGCTTTTCTACGACTAACCCCTAGTCGTAAGTCCTGCTACGACCAGCCCTGCTATGACATCCTCACAAATAACTCGGTCCACTCGTCAGAAGGCCCATTTACTAGTGAAGATTTGAGCAGTCAAATTATGTAGTTATACCTGAAATAACTACAGATAATTCTCCACTATCTCTGATTGATAACCATTGGACAGCGTGGGGAGGTTACTACTCCTGTAATTACTCTCATTATTACGCAATAATGAGCGCCTAATTAGCTGTGAGACCCCGGTTTATTAAGCTGGTAATACTTAACCTTCCACTGGCTCTAGTATCACAAACAAAATACACCGTGTCTCGATGGACATGTGCTTCCCAGAAATTGCAGCACATATACATCAAACCAAAGCATGCATCATTTCCATACATCATAATGCAACAAGTCTACCAAAAAACATACATAATATAGGTTATTACAGAACAGCCGACTAGCCAAGTGACAAGCATTAAGAAGTAACAGCGGAAGCAAAAGATGCCATAAGATGGCTTGAACCAAAAGACGACCGGTTAGCCACATAACACCACAGGGCAACCGACCGGGCCGCCAAGCTAATCGCCCCACACACTGCCACAGCACAACTCACAAAAGTGAGGCCCATCGGGCTCACCCTCTTCCTCTGCACAAAATAAGCAATGCAGGTGAGTACAATAATGTACTCGCAAGACTTACGAGTAACAAGCCTATACATAGCTACATGAAAGCTGAATTCAAAGGAAGGTTGGTTATATGGTTATTTAGACGCATAAAGCAAGTTTCATTTGCAATAATGTAATAGATTGAAAGCAATTTGATAAATCAGTTTTTAAGCATTGAAATAACAGCGAGTAACAATAATTATCAAGTAACCACCTAGAAGTGACTAACCCTTTAGCCACCACACATAGCATGAATCCCCTGATTCATACCACCCATCAAGTTTTAATTTAAAATGTTGTAGTCTAACTCTTGAAAAGCTTACCCAAGCGTGTCCATAACCTAGGACGAGGCTATTCGAATAGTTTTAAACCCTGGAGGGGTGTACCAATGTACCCACACTTCAGACCGCCTTTAAGCCACATGATTTAGCACACTTCCTTTGGTATGCCGGCACAGCCAAGTCCTACGAGACATTTCCAATATTGTGAATCAACTACGAGCCGCTCGTATGGATAGAAACCCATACGCTTACATTGTAAAGCCAGAAAGACAACTACCCCTCGGGGTAAAGCTCTTTGGACAACTACAATGCTCCCACACATAACCATCTTATTTTTCCACAACACAACACACACACACGCCCTCCTGCGACTCGTAGCCAACCCACGCCAAAGTACTAAGTCAAGAGAGGTCCCATTCCCTCTAGTGTGGTTAGCACGCACAAAATGCCTGGATAACAGGTACTCACAAGATGTTCGGTCCTTAATTGACTCGGGCACCATTCCAATCACACCCAAAAGATCACACCATCTTACCATTATGCCCAAGTCCAAATTGTTTTTGCTTTTCAGTTTTAGTTTTGCAATTTAGACAAAGCACAAGGCTGAAATATATAGATTATAACAGTTTGTGTGATCAAGGTTATCGACAAGTCGATAACCGCCCATTTCTACCGATAACTAAGCATGGCTAAGCAACAAACTCGTAAACTACTAAGTGACAAGGGTTCATCGAACGAACCCAAAATCACAGCAAGATAAACCTAGGCTCAGTAGTAGAGGATAAACATTTGCCTACTGGTAATGCACCTACTAGGTCAACTATCGACAATAGTTAAAACAACATAGCAATGCATACATAGAATTTGCAAACAATATATTAGAATTTGAAAATAGTAGGAGCAACATGATCAAATGATGCTACATCTGCTTGCCTTGCTGAAGTGCAGGATCTGATGGCTGTGGTTCAGATTCAATATCAATATTGCCTTCGGAACCTAACGTGAAAAGGCGATAAACCAATAAGATCGAAGAACACCAAATAAACTCCAACAGCAAAAGACATCCAAAACCACTGAAATTTATACAGCAGCTAGGGAATGATTTTAGACAATTTTAGGAACAAGAATCATGCAATTTGGATTTAGTATGCAAAAGTTATAGCTAAAATACACTTTCTCAACCTTTAAAATCAACCTAATCAATTACTGGTACTGTTCATGGCGAAATTTTCTACAATGATCTAAGGTCTAAAATTTTTATAGCAGGTATATTAGGACATCCTAATGACAGCAAAGGTGAGTTTACTAAATTTAGAGTTACAATGATTTACTTATGATTCTTCTAAGTTGTAAATCTAATGCAAGCCACTTTACAGAAGTGAAACCATGTTCAAAACCTATTCCATATTAAAGTATACTAACAGAGGAACTTAACAAAATTGATTTTGCACAAATTGGAATTATACAGAAAACGATATGCATTTTACAAGTTTAAATCTATTTCTGGAATATTCAAAATGACAGAAATCAAGTTATTCTAGTTACATAATTTTCTGCTGCTGAAATATGCCTAAATGCATTTTTATGTTAAACTTTAGTGACAAAAGAATTTATTACAGTTGAAAATACTCAAAAAGGAGTTAAAATGAATTAGTTAAGAGTTTTTAAAGTATTAATACAATTTTCAGTTGATAAATAAAGACTTACATAAATAAAGTTTAAACTTAACAGAACTAAAAGACGTGGACGCTCGTGGGCCATTGATGCAAAAATCAAACGGGCCACACGCACAGAGAACAGCGCACGCGCGATTCAAAAAGGAGCCCACCGTCGGATCAAGATCCAACAGTCGACGAGGATGGAAACATTCGGACGGTGCGGTTGCCTCGGCCATCCACAGCCGCAGATCTCAAGATGGACGGCTCGGAGCGCACCTCCCTTCGGAGAGTCCGATTGCACTCACGATCTCAGCCGCAGATTGTGAGATGGACGACCCAGAATGATAAGGGAACCGGATGGTCCGAATGCACTCCAGATCTGGGCCGTTGATCGCAAGATCGACGGTCCAGGATCAACAAGGAACAACGCACGGGATTTAAGTGCGCGGGAAGGGATTCAATGCGTGGGTCCACTGTCAGTGAGACAGAGGGCAATTAGGACAGCGATTTAATTACTAAAGACCAAAAATTAGTGATGATTAGCAATTAAATGTGTCCTAATGAGCTCGCACAGAGGTGGATTTGAGAGATGGGGGCCCACCTGGCAGTGAGACTTTTGCCAAATAAGACACATTAATTGCTAACCTATGATTAGATTATTAATGGTGTCCTAATGACAACCGAAAACGGGGATAACGCCCGACAAAGACCCGAACGGGAGCTACGGCTTGTCGCCGGCGACTCCGGCCACGGCGGCGCAACCTTAAGACTAAAATGGGTTTGCAATAGGCTTGCAGACCCAAAGGTGGTGACCTCGCCGGCGGCGATGGCTCTAAATGCCGACGAGCCGGAAAACGAAGATGGAGGCTTTTACTGCTAAATGCGAAAATAGCAAAAAGCTCCGCTGCAGTCCAAAGAAGCGAGTGCCAGGGCCTCTATGGACTAAAAAGAAGCTACCTTGACCGAGATGAGCTTCAAAGATGGTCGGGGAAGGTCTGGCCACGACGGAGCTTGCCGGACCCGAGGGAGAAGATGTGAAAACAGAGACCTGAGCCAAAATGAACACCACTGGTGGTCAAAATAGCTACACAATAGCCCACAGAAGCTTCATGAGCAATTAATTGAGAAAAGGAGCACTCACCGGAGCTGAGGAAGGAAAGGGGCAAATTCGGCCGAATATGAACAAACCCCAAATTTGTCAACTCCTGTGAATGAAACCCAAAATTGAGTGAGGGGAAATGATTAAGACATTACGGAGTGGAAAAGGGTACAAGAATATTTGAAGAAGAACCACTGGATCTTCATGATTCGCAATGGAGCTCCACGGGTCAACAATGGCGAATTGGTATTTTTGATGTGTTAAGCTCCAACAATGGAGAAGGAGCTAACGGTGGTGTAAAGGGACACTAGGAGGGTCTTGGGGAGGTTATATAGCCAAGGGATTAGGGTTTTGCCAAAAAGAAGCCTCTCGGGTGAGCTAAGTCCAGGACACAACCATGGACCGAAAAGCAAAATGATGGAGATGTAGGAGTAGGGCATGCCTCTCGGCCGAAAGCACCTGCAAGCACTTAATGCCGACCAGGGAGACGTTGCCAGAGGAACAAGATTTGACAGCGCCATGCTCAACACTGTTTTCGCACGGCGGGAGGTTGAAGATGACCAGAGAAAAAGTTCGGGCAATCTTGAACCCTTGGATTTTGATCGGACGGCTGATAATGCGCCACGGCTCTGAGGTTAAACCACAACGGAGGAAAATGTGAGCATTGGATTTTAATCCAACGGCTCAGATTGAATAACACAACCGGAGGTTTAACACAACAGAGGAGATCGTGAGCCCTTGGATCTGAGATGAACGGCCACGATTAAATAAGTCCTCCGGAAGGTCCGAATGTTCTCAACCGATCAGGACGGTTGGATCGGGATCCAACGGTTCAAATTGAATAGCGCATTCGCACGGTCCGAATGCTTCCACAAACACGGGCCACGCGATTAAGATCCAACGGCTGAGGTTGGATGTGCGCTTTTAAAAGAGGCTCGGTGCAATTAGTTGACTGGACCAAGACGAGTGGCTTGAGCCCGAGCCTGACTCGAACCCAACGCACAGTGAAATTAGGTTTTGAGTTTTAAATTGAGCTAGGACTTTGAGGATTTATTTGAGATAGCAAAACAACTCCAAAATTTATGAAGTTTTTACTGGAGCTTGCTAACTCAGATATTAACCTTGTGTAAAATTTTCAGAGGTTTTTATGCAGATAATTATTCTCCAAAAATTCTGCAAGGCTCTGGTTTAAGGTTTGACTGCCCTCTAAAAATATTCAAACAATTTCTAAAAATTGTGAAATTTTTCAGAGGGGCCACATACCATCACAGGAACTTAGGAAAAATATTTCCAAAGGATGATCACAAGATTGAGATGAATGTTTTTGGAGAGACAAAGCTTTGGATCAAAAAGACTTGTGACTTTGTATTTCCATAACTTCTTACAACAGTTGTTCAAAGCATACAAGAAATACATGATGTAAGAAAAAGTTTTAATTTCTCCTCATTTTCTTACATTTGAAACATAAGTCCAAAATTGGGATGTTACAAACCTCCCCCCTTACAAGAATCTCGTCCCGAGATTCCGTTTACTCGGAGAAGAAAGACGGGTAGTCAGCACGAAGGCGATCCTCCCGCTCCCAAGTTGCTTCATTTTCTGAATGATTTGACCACTGAACCTTAAGGAACTTGATGACACAGTTTCTAGTTCTCCGTTCAGATTCTTCGAGAATACGAACAGGGTGCTCAAGGTAGGTCAAATTCTCCTGCACATCGAGACTTTCCAACGGAGTTTCCTCAATTGGAACACGGAGGCACTTCTTCAAGTGTGACACATGGAACACATCATGTTCCCCCTCAAGTGTATCTAGCAACTCCAATCTGTATGCAATAGCTCCCACTCTCTCGATGATGCGATAAGGCCCAACATAACGAGGAGCCAACTTGCCCTTGATGCCAAATCGCTGATGGCCCTTCAAAGGTGAGACTTTGAGATAAACAAGGTCATTGGGCTCAAAGCTCAACTCACGGCGACGACGATCCGTATAGCTCTTTTGCCTGGACTGGGCCACACGCAAATGCTCACGAATCAACTGAACCTGGCTTTCGGCCTCATTGATCGAGTCGGGGCCGAAGAGCTGACGCTCACCAGTTTCTGACCAGTTCAATGGGGTCCTACACCTCCTCCCATACAATGCCTCAAAAGGCGCCATGCCAAGAGTAGACTGAAAGCTATTGTTGTAGGAGAACTCCGCAAACGGCAAACACTTCTCCCACTTCTCCCCATAGGAAAGAACACAAGCACGGAGCATATCTTTCAACACTTGGTTGACTCTCTCCATTTGACCATCAGTTTGAGGATGATAAGCTAAACTGGAAGAAAGACGACACCCCATGGCCTCTTGCAACTTGTGCCAAAACCAAGAGGTGAAAAGAGAACCACGATCTGACACAATCGTTCGAGGCACACCATGCAAGCACACAATGCGAGATATGTAGAGATCCGGCTAGGTGCGGCACTTTTTTCTGTTGTCGTGTTTTCGACAAGTCCCCGAACCTCCTAGGGTTCATCGTAGCCGTTAAGGACTACCTCGGGTTAGATCTTCACCATAGGATATTTGCCTGCGAAAACCTTAGTGCTAGGATCTCCCTGGATTAGATCCTAGCCTTTTAGGACTTCTCTGGTTTTAATCTTAGCCGTTAAGATCACCCCCATGCGAAAAGACCACCCGTGGTCGTTTTTGTAAAAACTACCCTCGGGACCTCCCTTGGGGTCCTCCTTGCAAAAGACCACCCCTTGATCTTTTGTAAAGAAAACCATAGGACCTCCCATTTCCATAGATCTTAACCCTTAAGACCACCCCCGGGCAGATCTTGACCGTTCAGGACCTCCTAGTGAAGATCTGAGCCGTTAAAACCTCTCTCTATTAAGGCCTTTTCATTGCGGACCTCCTCGTGGAGATTTGGACTGTTAAGACCTCCCCCTGTGAGATCTTAGCCGTCGGGATCTCCCTCCTTTAGATTTTGACCTGTTAGGACCTCCTTAGTCCTGATCTTAGCCGTTCAGGACCTCCCCCTTGAGATCTTGACCGTCTAGGACCTTCTCTTGTAGATCTAACCTTTAGGACCTCCCGTGTTGACGTGGACCGTTAGATCTAGATCTAACGGGCTAGACCTCCTTAGCACGGTTGGAGCTCTAGCGTTCCAGTCCTCGTGGACCGTCCGTTTTGAGATCTGTGGCTCAGATTTGTTGAACGTTCGGACCTCCGGTTGTTCCTTTCACTCTGAGCCGTCCGTTCTTAGATCTACGGCTCAGATCGTCGCGAACGTTCGTCCCTCCGAATGTTCCTCCTGTGTGAACCGTTCGATCTAAATCCATCGGTGGACGCCTTGTGAGTGCGTGTGCACGTGCGCTGTGCTTAGTGCGTGTGGGCTGCTGGATTTCGTATCAACGATCCACGTTGTTCCACGTCTTTTCCTTTTTGGTTAAGTTTGATTGTTTTTCGGTGAGCTTTTATTTGTCAACTAAAAATGGTTTTAAAACTTCAAAAATTCATAACTAATTCATTTTAGCTTCATTTTAGATGATTCCAATTGTAGTAAATTTCTGATTAACTAAACTTTAATCTAAAAATATGTTTAGGTGCTGTTGTATAGCAGAAAATGGTGTAGATTGTGTTAACTTGTTTTAACATTAAATATTGTCTAAAAATTCATTAAAACTTGTAAAATGCATAAGTTACTCTCTGCAAATCCAAACCGAGCAAACAAAAATGTATTAGGTTCCTCTGTGATTATGCTTTAGTTTAGTATAAGTCTTATGTGTATTCTTAAATCTAAAAGATGTAATACAATAGTTCCACAACTTAGAAAAATCATAATAAATTCATTTCAACTCAAAATGAAGTAAACTCAATTTTGCTAACCTTAGGATGTCAGTATGTACCTACCATAAAATTTTAGATTCTAGATCCTTCTGGAAATTTGTGCCATGAACAGTAACTGAAATTAATTTAATTTGGAATTTCCAGGCTGAAAGAAATTGTTTAGGCCATAACTTTTGCATACTTAATCCAAATCAAATAATTCTTGGTGCTAAATTTGTCTAAAATCATAACCTTACTGCTGTATAAATTTCATGGATTTTGGAGCAATTTGGTTTTTGAGTCTTTTTCGTTGTTCGTCGTTTTATTGGATTTTCTCGTCCTTGCGATAGGTTCTGAAGAAATTATTGATTGCGTGAGTGATCCTCTGCAGCAAGAAAGTAATCTCCAACAAGGCAAACAGATGTAGCATCATTTGATGATATTGCTCCTAATACTTTTAAAGTCTAATATCTTGTTTGCAAAACTAAGTATGCATGCTTATTTGTGTCAAAGTTAATTTTATCGTTTAGAGGTAGTTAATCCCATTGCATAGTTTCCCTAAAATTGTTCACCCCTGCCACTGCCCTAAGTTATTATCCTCACTGGTGAATTAGAGCCTGGTGAATGATTTATGGTATTTTTTATTATCTTTACGATATGATGCTTAGCAATGCTTAGTTACCGGTAGAAATGGGCGGTTATCGACTTGGTCGATGACCTTGATCACAAAACTTATTATTGCTTATGATCTATATCTTGTGCCTTGTTTATTTGTGAAAACTAAAACTGAAAACAAAATGATTTCGACTTGGGCATAATGGTAAGATGGTGTGCTTTTGGGTGTGAATGGTTGGTGCCCGAGTCAACAAGGACCGAACATCTTGTGTCACACTATCCAAGCATTTTTGCGTGCTAACCACACTAGAGGGAAATGAGACCTCTCTTGACTCAGTACATTGGGGGGTGTTAATTAATGAGTCGCGTGGTGGGTTGTATATTGCTATATGCAACATGGACATGTTTGTAGGGAGGGGAGCATCCGCAGCGGCTTGAGCCATGGGCCGATGTATCCTACTCTACGTATGGGTCCTTGTGATCTAGTTCGCCGGCAGGTCACTAAGGGTTAACCCCACACGTGCGGCTCTTGATTAGCTCAATCCATTGGAAAGCATCTCGTAGGAGTTAGCCGTGCCGGCATACCAAAGGAAGTGTGCTTAATAGCTTGGCAAAAAGGCAGTCTGAAGTGTGGGTACATTGGTACACCTCTGCAGGGTTTTGAACTATTCGAATAGTGTCGTCCTAGGTTATGGACACGCTTGGTTAGGTTTTGCAAGAGTTAGACTGCAACCTTTTAAATTAAAACTTGATGTGGGTGGTACAAATGGGTAATTCGTGCTATTGTTGTGATGGCTATTGGGTTAGTTATCTCCAGGATGTCTTTATGATTATTGCTTATTGTCTCGCTGTTATTTCTGTAAATAAAAATTCAGATTGTTAAAACTGCTTTCAACGTATTATCTATTGCAAATAAAATCTACTTTATGCTGAAAATGAACCTTGAGCCTTCTCCTTTGATTAAAGCCTGCATGTAGTAGTATCTAGGTTTATTACTCGTAAGTCTTGTGAGTACATTTTTGTACTCATTTGCTTTGCTTATCTGTTGCAGAGGAGGTTGATCCCCAAGGGATCGACTTTGGTGAGATTTGTTGCGGTGTGGACGACTAGCTTGGTGGTCCGGTCGAATTGCCTTGTGGGTGTATGACAAACCGGTTGACTTTTGTTTATAGCCATCTTATGGCATTTTGCTTCCGCTGTTGATTTACTCTTTTAGCCTGTTCTTGGCCGGTTGGCTTCTCTTTTGTAATAACTATTATGTATGTCTTTTGCTTGTAAAGTTTAAGCTTTGGATCAGTATGTTGAATGGAATTGATGCAATGTTTTGTAAAAGGGTGTGTATACTGCAATTCTGGGAAGTATACATTTTCCCGAGGCACGGTGTATTTTGTTTGTGATGCTGGAGTCAGTGGATGACTAAGCATTACAAGCTAAATAAACCGGGGTCTCACAAATCAAGCCTAAAGCACTCAAGAGTAAAGTTGCCAAAGTCACCCTTTCTTCAACCAAAACCAGACAAACCCAAGAACTTGCAATAAAAAGTACTTACATGGATGAGATCTGGTCTCTAAGAGATACATCCATCACTTACATGTCCTTGGAAGGACAAAGCCACTAGGACAGCATACACACAAGTGCTCTTATCTCTCTGAGTACATTTTTCAAAACCTAGCCTCCTTCTCTCTCCACTTGCCCAAATTTTCACATTAGGTTTCCTTTGCTTAGATGGGTGTGCAAATCCTGCACCACCTCCTTAGAGGATAGTTCTAGAGAGAACCCTAATGGGCATCCGTTAAGCCCACACACAAACGGGTCTCACTCATGCATGCTTCTCAAAGCATCGTATTTATCTTTAAATCCATTAGGCCAAATCCACCATATTTTCCCCTCCATGGAGTATACTTGACCTAATCCACTTAGGCTACCCTCGTAGTTTTGCACACCACTACTTTTTTTTATATTGGGCAATTTACCGAAATGCCCCTCTACCAACCTTTCATGTTTCCTTCACACCGAAGCATTGCCTATGCTTTGCTATCATCCATGTGGCCCTAATGAATTTCCACCGGATCCCACCAAATAGTCCCTACTTGCAAACGGACCCAAGTCACTTGGTGTATCACATGCCTTACCATGCACCATGACTGCACCCGGCTTCCTTGACTGTGAGGACCCCGGTTTATTTAGCTTGTAATACTTAGCCTTCCTTTGGCTCTAGCATCACAAACAAAATACACCATGCCTCGATGGACACGTGCTTCCCAGAATTGCAGCACACATACATCTTTACGAAAGCATGCATCAATTCCATATATCACATAATAACAAGTCTAGCAAAAGACATACAATATATAGAGTTATTACAAAAGAGCTGACTGGCCAAATGACAACAAAGTAACATTAACAGCGGAAGCAAAAGTGCCATAAGATGGCTATGAATAAAAGACGACCGGTTAGCTATAACCCACAAGGCAACCGACCGGGCCGCCAAGCTAGTTGCACCTACCGCAGCACAACTCACAAAAGTCGGTCCCTTGGGGATTCACTTCCTCCTCTGAACACAACAAGCAATGCAGGTGAGTACAAAACTGTACTCGCAAGACTTATGAGTAACAAGCCTATACATAGCTATATGAAAGCTGTAACAAAGGAGATGGTTATATGGTTAATTGGACGCATAAAGCAATTTTCATTTGCAATAATGTAATAGATTGAAGGCAATTTATCAAATCTGTTTTTAATCATTGAAATAACAACGAGGAGACAAAAAAAATATCATAAGTAACAAACTAGAGGTGACTAAACCAATAACCACCACAACATAGCACGAATCCCCGATTCGTACCACCTATCAAGTTTTAATTTAAAAGGTTAGAGTCTAATTCTTGAGGGAAATAACCAAGCGTGTCCATAACCTAGGACGAGGCTATTTGAATAGATTTAACCCTGCAGGGGTGTACCAATGTATCCACACTTCAGATCACCTTTTTGCCAAGCTATTAAGCACACTTCCTTTGGTATGCTGGCACGGCTAAGTCATACGAGACGCTTTCCAATGGAAAATGCTAATCAAGAGCCGCACGTATGGGGGTTAACCCTTAGTGGACCACCCTCACAGCGCCCACTAAGGACCCATACGTAGAGTAGGATGCAGCCATCACGGATGCTCCCCTCTTTCATGTGACCCATGTTGCATATAGAATATACAACCCACCTCGCGACTCATTAATTAACACCTCCCAAAGTATTAAGTCAAGAGAGGTCTCATACCCTCTAGTGTGGTTAGCACGCAAAAGTGCTTGGATCAATGGCGCAAGTAATTCAGTCCATATTGACTCGGGCACCATTCCAGTCACACCCAAAAGCACACCAATATACTATTATGCCCAAGTCCAAATCATTTTGTTTTCATTTTTAGTTTTCACAATGAACATAGCATAAAACCTGATTCATAAAGACATAATAAGTTTGTGTGATCAAGGTCATCGACTAAGTCGACAACCGCCCATTCCTACCGGTAGCTAAGCATGACTAAGCAACATTAACTCGTAAGCTACTAAGTGACAAGGGCTCATCTAGCGAACCCAAAATCACAGCAAGATAAGCCTAGGCTCAGTAGTTGACCTATTAGATGCATATTTACCTACAGATTATGCATCTAATAGGTCAACTAATCGACAATAGTTTAAAACAAGATAGCAATGCATACGTAGAATTTGCAAACAACATATTAGACTTTGAAAAATAATAGGAGTAATATGATCAAATAATGCTACATCTGCTTGCCTTGCTGGTAGTGCTCTTGCTACAGAGGAGTACTCTCAGGTGCAAAATCAACGATTTCTTCAGAACGTAACGCAAAAACGCGATAAAACCAATAAGAACGAAGAACACCGAAAGAAACTCAAAAGCCAAAGTCGTCCAAAACCCATGAAATTTATAAAGTAGAAAGGTCATGATTTTAAATGAATTTATAAAAAAGAATCAAGTCATTTGAACTAATCATGAAAAAGTTATAGCCTAAACAATGTTTCTCAGCCTGGAAATTCCAAATTAAATTAATTTTGGTTACTGTTCATGGCACAAATTTCCAGAAAGATCTAGAACCTGAAATTTTTATGGTAGGTAGAACATGGCATTCTAAGAACAGCAAAACTAAGTTTACTCAATTTGGAGTTAAAATGATTTTCTTATGATTTTCCTAAGTTGTGAAACTAGAACATGTCATTTTTCAGAGACAAAGACATGAATAAAACCTATTCCACCTTAAAGTTTACTAACAGAGAAATTTCACAAACTTGAGTTTACCCAGTTTGGAGTTATACAGAAAAAGTTATGCCTTTTACAAGTTTTAATTGAGTTTCTGGAATATGAAATAATGGTATAAACAAGTTAATATTGTTTACAAGATTTTATGGCATAGAATAATATATGAATGTATTTTTAGATTAAACTTTAGTTAAATGGGAATTTAACACAGTTGGATTCATCTAAAAAGGAATTAAAATGAATTAGTTATGGATTTTCAAAGTTCTAATACCATTTTCAGTTAACAAATAAAAGCTTACTGGTAAATAATCAACTCAAACAAAAAGGAAACGACGTGGACGCACATGGGCCGTCGATCGCGAATCGAATGGCCCAACCGCGAGGGCCGAACGAACGCGCACACCACCGCGCGCAAACCACCGCTGGATTTAGATCCATCGGCCCACAACGAAGGAGATGTTCGGCGGTCCGAACGATCCAACAAACATGGATCGCAGATATAATGATGAACGGCACAAACGGATCGGAACACTTAGAACTCTAAATGCGCCGACGAGGTCTGAATGGTCTAGATTAACACGAGGAGGTCCTGGACGACCCAGATCTCAAGGGGAGATCCTGAACGGTCCAGAGTTACACGGAGGAGGTCCTAGGCGATAAGATCTAAAGGGGGAGGTCCCGAACGGCTAAGATCTCACCGGGGAAGGTCTTAACGGTCAAGATATCACAAGGGAGGTCCGCAAAGATAAAGTCTTAACAGAGGGAGGTCTTGACGGCTCAAATCTCCACTGGGAGGTCCTAAACGGTTAAGATCTACCCGGGGTGGTCCTAAAGGTTAAGATCTACCCGGGGTGGTCCTGAGGGTGGTTTTGACAAAAACGACCACGGGGTTGTCTTTTTGCACGGGGGTGATCTAAAAGGCTAGGATTGAACTAGGGTGGTCCTAAATGGCTAGTATCTAATCACGAGGGGAGGTCCTGGCACTAAGGTTTTTCAAAGAAGGATCCTACGACTAAGAGCTAACCCGAGGAGGTCATCAACAGCTACGATGAACCCTAGGAGGTCCTGCACTTGTCAAATCTTACGACAATAGTACCGAGCACTGCACTTAGCCCGCCCGCTCGTCGTCGGCGACCACGGCCACGACGGCGCAAACCAAATGAACCAAAAAGTGCGCAATACTATTGCGAACCTATTAAGGGTACTCTCGACGGCGGAGCTGGCCTAAAACGCCGGCGAGCCGGAGAGGGGCGGAGGAGCACTTTCGGCAAAAACCTACGCAACGATCTAAACTAGCAGGTCCTAGAGCACTACGGGGCTATTGCAAACTCACCTGGATGCAGGGGAGGTCCGAAGGAAGTCGGAGAAGCTCTGGCGGCGGAGACCGACACCGGCGCTGAGGGAGATGATGAAGACAAGAGCTCCTGAGCAACCAGAAGCAAACAGAACGGTAAGGAATGCTTCGCGATGGCCCAGAGGAGGTCCAAGAGTAATCAGTTGACCAAGGGCACTCACCGGAGTTGGGGAAAACGAAGAAAACTGCTTATAATCGAAATCCGCGGAAAACCAATTCAAGTTGCTCCTGTGGAAGCAACCCAAAATGGAGTTAGGGATAACAATCAGGAGGTTAACGAGCTCAAAAGGATCCCATAAGAAGGGAGAAAGAACCACTGGAGCACCAAGGACACCATGGAGCTTCACGGCCAGCAATGGCAGATTTGGGTGTTTTCGGTGGTTTTGAGCTCAACAAGTAATGGAGAGCTGAGAGGTGCTGTAAAGGAACTCAAAGAGGGGTTTGGGGAGCTTTATATAGCTGGAGAACTAGGGTTTGGCAAAAGCGAAACCCTAGGGTGAGCTCAATGGTGCGCTCGGCTCACCGCACTACCATGGACCAAAGAAATGATGGGGGCAAGTGAGGGCATGACTTCGGGTCGAAACCACTGGCACACATTAAATGCCCAGCAGAGAGATGTTGACGAGGACGTGAAGGATCGCGGGAAGGCTACGATAGCACAAACAAAAATTTACCGCGCAACCAAGGAACCACCGCAAGTAACAGATCACGAGATTACCACTGGACGCTCAGGCTCGCGGCGAGTAAGTCGATGTAGCGAGTTGAAGCGATCGAGTCGTACTTGCCACGCGCTTCTCCTCCTACGCCGATGAATGTCGTGAGTCGCGGTCGTCCTAGTCTTGATGCTTATCGCAACAACACCTCCAAGGTATCCACACGTGCGGGCGGGGACACCCGCGCAGGAGTGCTAGCGCCGGCGGTGTGGTTGAGGAGCGTGGCTATTAGGGTTTTGGGATTTCTTCCAGAAAGATTGATCGATCACCATCCCCATGCCACCGCCCCTCTATATATAGACATCTATATTGGGCCCTCAACCTGTGGCCCATTAGGAACTCGTGGTCTATAAGAATTCGGATCTCCATCCAAATCAAATCCTAGCCCTTTAAGTGTGTGACCCTATAGGTTCGTGTGTCGGTTGTGACTCGAAACTCTTTCCCGATCACGAGTCGTCGCGGTACCTAGCAGCACATAACGATTCCGAACACACATAGAATATATCGACGAACCTTAATGCAATATGATCTACGACCAGGTCCTTATCACTTACGACCAGTTCGTACTTAGTCACGACCAGTCCATAATTAGTTACAACTAGTTCGTAACTCGTTACGACCCGATTAGTATCTAACTACGACCGTTTGTAACTCCTTACGACGGTTGGTGATTATGTTGAGTAGTCTCGACTAGTTCACATCTCCATACGACTTCGACCAGTCTACGACTTAGGGAACTAAATGACCTGCTTGTGTATTCTCCTTTTGTCTCACGACATCTGGTTGAACTCCAGGTGAGATAAAATGTCATCCATGGACTGTTCAATACTTTCTCGATCAAGTGTCAAATAACTTCATGTGGTCGACACTCCGACCACTAGTGGCATGGCCATGCACTTTCTTTATTCGACCACAACGAGGGGCCCAGAGACATCTCTCCCGTTATGTTAGGAGGGGCAAATCCCATATCCGACCAGTCACATTCCTCCGCATGTTTCATAGCATACGCAGAAGCTACCATTATAACTACCCAGTTACGGAGTAGTGTTTGGCAACCCCTAAGAGTGCTATTAAACATGTAGGAAACCATGCTGATCTCAGGTCTAAGGATTATACATCATCATTGCTTTAGACCAACTAACGACACATAGAATCATAACAATCTCAATAGTGTTTCAAGGTGGGTCTTATCCAACACTATGTTATCTAACATGTGTCCACATTATTGATTCGATATCTCTATATCCATGACCGGTGAAACATGGTCATCAATCGATACATGTACTGGTCGTAGAGTCACCGGTGTTCACCGGTGACATTCGACGAGGATACTTTAGAACGACATCATATAAGATAAAGAGTTTCACCAACAAGTCACATACTCATTGATCTATATAACTAATGATTCATTCAAGGAACAAGATAACATATTATCAAAAGTTATGAACATAATGAAATATAATCATCTCTATGATTGCCTCTAGGGCATATTTCCAATAGTCTCCCACTTGCACTAGAGTCAATCATTTAAGTATCTAATACCGATAGCTCCTGTGTGCACCTCATGCTTTGGCTGAGTGAGAGACTTTGTCAACGGATCAGCAACATTTAAGTCCGTATGAATTTTGCATATCTTAACATCTCCTCTATCCACCAATTCGCGAATAAGGTGGTAACGCCTGAGTATATGCTTGGACTTCTGATGGGATCTAGGCTCCTTAGCCTGCGCAATGGCTCTATTATTTTCACAATAGAGATCCATTGGGCCGAGGCACTCGAACCATACCCAATTCAACAATGAAATTCCTTATCCAAACACCTTCCTTCGCGGCTTCAAAGGCGCAATGTACTCGACCTCGTCGTAGAATCGGCAACCGCCCTTGCTTGGAACTTTTCCATTTCATTTGCTCCTCCATTCAAAATGAATACATAACAGATTGCGACGATAATCATCTTTGTCGGTTTGGAAGCTTGCATCGGTGTAACCATTTACAACGAGCTTCTCATCACCGCCATAAACTAAGAACGCATCCTTAGTCCTTCTCAAGTACTTAAGAATGTTTATCACAGCTGTCCAGTGACCTTCGCCGGGATCGACTTGGTATCTACTCGTAACACTTAGAGCATATGATACATGCAGTCGAGTACATATCATGGCATACATGATGGATCAATAGTGAAGCATACGGAATACCATTCATACGGTCTCGCTCATCAGTTGTCGAAGGACACTGACTCTTGCTAAGACTTATGCCATGTGACATAGGCAAGAACCCTTTCTTGGCATCCTGCATGCTGAACCGAATCAACATCTTGTCAATATAAGTACTTTGGCTTAATCCAATTAGCCTTCTTGATCTATCTCTATAGATCTTTATTCCTAAGATATATGCTGCCTCTCCTAGGTCCTTCATAGAAAAACTATTTTTCAATGATACCTTAACAGATTCTAGCATTGGAATGTCATTCCCGATCAATAATATGTCATCTACATATAATATCAGAATAACGAGTGCGCTCCCACTAACCTTCATGTAAACACAAGGTTCTTCTTTGTTCTTGACGAAACCAAACCTTTTGATCTCCTCATCAAAACGTATATTCCAACTTCGAGATGCTTGCTTCAACCCATAAATGGGCTTTTGAAGTTTGCATACTTTACTAGCATTCTTTCGATCGACAAAACCTTCAGGTTGTGTTATGTACACATCCTCACTTAGGTTTCCATTAAGGAAAGCCGTTTTGACATCCATTTACCATATCTCATAGTCGAAATATGCAGCAATAGCTAGAATGATCCGTATAGATTTAAGCATCGCTACCGGTGAGAAAGTCTCATCGTAGTCAACCCCTTGAACTTGTCGAAACCCTTTTGCGACTAGTCGAGCTTTATGAATGTAAACATTTCCATCCATATCAATCTTTTTTTTTATAGATCCATTTGCATTCAATGGTTTTAACACCATCAAGAGGATCGATTAAGTTCCAAACCTGATTGTCACTCATGGAGTCTATCTCGGATTTCATGGCTTCAAGCCATTTCTCAGAGTCTTGGTCCATCATCGCTTCCTCAAAAGACTTAGGCTCATCATTATTCAACAATAATACGTCATGCCCATACCTTATAGGCAATTGACGTGGCCTTTTAGATCTACGTGGGGCTGATGCCTCATCTCTGAGTTCGACAACAATTTGTTCATCTGTAGAGGTTCGATGAGGAGTTGAAACACTTTGGATGTTTCCGAATTTCTTGAGTTGCACCTTTCTCCCGACTTCTTTTGAAAGAAACTCTTTCTCCAAAAAGACACCATTTTGGGCAACAAAAACTTTGCCCTCTTCCCTGTTGTAGAAGTAATATCCTTTGGTTTCCCTAGGTTATCCTACAAAGAAGCATTTATCAGACTTGGGTGTGAGTTTATCGGACGTCAAACGTTTAACATAGACATCACAACCCCAAATCCTTAGAAAAGACAAACTAGGACTCTTTCCAGTCCACATCTCATATGGTGTCTTATCTACTGATTTTGATGGTAACTTATTTAAAGTGAAAGCGACAGTTTGAAGAGCGTAACCCCAAAAATACAATGGCAGATCAGATTGGCTCATCATCGACCGATCCATGTCCAACAAGGTCCGATTACGCCGCTCGGACACTCCATTCCATTGTGGAGTGCCCGATGGTGTAAGCTGTGGAACAATTCCACATTGCTTCAAATGATCACCAAAATCATGGCTCAAAAATTCACCTCCACGGTCAGATCGTAATGATTTGATTGTCTTGCCAAGTTGATTCTGTACCTCACTCTGGAACTCCTTGAACTTTTCAAAGGATTCCGACTTGTGCCTCATTAAATAGACATATCCATATCTACTATAGTCATCGGTGAAGGTAATGAAATGCGAAAACCACCTCTAGCTGTCGTGCTCATTGGTCCACATACATCGGTATGTACGAGTGCCAACGGTGGACGCCCTCTCGGCTCGACGGTGAAAGGAGTCTTGGTCATCTTTCAGAGTAGGCATGATTCGCACGTTTCAAATAATTCTAAATCAAATGAGTTTAGAATTCCATCATCATGGAGCTTCTTCATACGTTTCTCACTTATGTGACCCAAACGACAATGCCAAATAAAAGTGGAATTCATATTGTTAGGCCTAAGCCTCTTCGCATTAATATTATAGACGGGTGCAACATCAAGATTCAAAATAAACAACCCATTAATATAGAACAACCATTGTTCTCAATAATGAATTTATAACCTTCTGCCATCGAACATGAGGCAGAGATAATGTTTCTACTCATGGCTGGAACGTAATAACAATTATTTAATTCCATAATAAATCATGAAGGAAAAAGTAATGGCAAGGTCCCGACGGCTAATGCAGCAACCCTTGCTTTATTCCCGACGCGAAGATCCATCTCGCCTCTTGCAACTTTCCTAATCCTTGTTAGACTCTGCATTGAATTGCAAATATGAGTAACCGATTCGGTATCAAATACCCATGAGTTAACAGAAGAATCAGCAAGAAAAACATCTATAACATTAATACCTGAAGTGGAGGGTTTAGTCCCACCATTCATTTTTAGATCAGCCAGGTATTTCTTGAAGTTCCTCTTCCAATGGCCTAGCTCCTAGCAGTAAAAGCATTCATTCTCTTGAGTCGGGCCAGTCTTAGTTTTCGGCTTAGGCTTGTCACAACCCCAACTAATTAAATTGGATTAATATGTATTTCACTAACATGCGTTATCAAATTCAAATCATTTCATAATATATTGCACTTGGAAAATCTGTTAAAAACATGAACCTACCTTTCAAATTTGAATTTCAATTCAAAATCAGTGATAAAAAGTTGTGATCATCATCTGAAATCAATTTATTTAAATACTACATTAATTATTAGGAATTAATATAATTTTTCCCAAATTTTTGGGAACAGTTTGAACATAATTAAAATTCAAACAACCTTCATAGGCATACCACATGTTTGAATTTAAATATCACAAATTATATTGTTAACAGTGGGGTTTCATAATTTTTATGGGGACTATATCATCCCAGGAACACCCACGATTAATCTCAAAAATTTTAGAAATTTATTTCTATTTATAAAGCCTCAGTCAAACTAGAATCAAATAAATTAGAATCAGTCAAACTGATGCGTTCCTATGGCTCGGACGAGTCGGACTCGGTCCGACCGAACAGCCGGACTCAACCCAACCACCTAAGCGCACGCGCATGCGGCCGTTAGATCCTCATCCAACGGCCGAGTCTTCCGTCATTCGACTGTCAGAATGCCCCACCAATATCGTCGCTCGATCCTAATCTAACGGGCTAAAATCAGCCACGAGCGTCGGCTTATCCCGCACCTTAAGACGCGCCATCGCGGGCCCGCCTTGTCGGTCCTCTCTTCAACCTCGCGGAGCTGTGCTCCACGGTGGGCTCTCTGCGGCGGCCGTTGGGGAGATTCTTACTCCGTGAATCCACCGCCTCCATCCACCACTCCGGTGTGTTCCTCGTCTAACACCGCCTCTGCTCCGTTATCTCCCCATGCATAAGACCCCTCAGAACCCTAGAATGCACTCACTCTTCCTCTCGGTGGCTGAGGAAGGGGGAGCTAGTGCAAGCTCCACGCTCCGGTAAGCTTCCACCACATGGTATCCCTCGACTCCATGTTCGACCCCCTCTCCATTTTTGCTAAGCTCAACTCTTGTTCTTGCTTGTAGCCTCGGGTTCACCTTCGTGCCCTCGGCTGTTCCAAAGCGCGCTCTCGAAGACATCCTCGTGCCATTTCTCACTTCCAGGAGGTATGGTCCTCAACCCACCGCGTCATCTTACATGCCTTAGGCCACTGATCTAAACCCCTCAATCAATTTCTTGGATTCACGACAGGATCTCGGTGAATTGAAGATTTGACCATTTTCGGCCGTGAAACACCCTTTCATCTCCCACTTCACTTTGGTAAGCCATTCTTAAATTCTTTGCTCCTGAAGCATTCTCATATGGTCCTTGAGCTATCTTAACCATTCTCTGTCCTTAGGCTTTCCCCAATCATCTTCTTCACGTGAAGCCGTGTCGTGCCGCTACTTCTTCTCCGGCGCCGTCACTACTCCAGCCATCTCCAAGCTTCCCCAGGCCTCTCCTAGCTCAGGTAGCTTCCTCATGCCCCCTAGGAGCATAAGCATGTGTCCTTTTACTCAGAACGTTTCTAGATCGACGTAGCTCCTTTTGCCGTATTATCGCCACCGCTCAACTCCGGCTAGCCGCCGGTACAGGCCGGCTTAGCCGTCGAGACCAATTCCATTGGGAGCGCAGCACTATTGTGCACCAAAGCATACTCTTGGTTCACGTCGCCGTGGCCGGAATCGCCGGCAAGCCGTCGGTGAAACGCGCGGGGACGAAATCCCGTTGTCGTACGCCGACCGTTACTGTAGCATGTCATTAGCGTTAACTGTAATCATTAGCATTTAATTGATGTCGGAAGTGATTGGTTAAGCCCACTGACGTGTGGACCCAAGTCTCTAAACACGTGCTCAGGAGATAAATGCACTGGAGTTAATCTAGACCGTCCGATCACGAAAGGGCGGTGCGGATTTGTGAGACATTCGGACCATCCTAATGCACCTCGAATGTGGACCGTTGGATCTTGATCCAGCGGCTCGCAATCGTAGCCCTAGGACGCGCTGCGTCGCGCGCCGCATCGCGGGCGACCGGCGTGGCGGCCCGGCTGGTCGGCGGCCGTGGCTAGCGAGCCTCGGTGAGAAAAGCGATAAATACGTTATAAAATCCGAAAACCATTTCTTGACACACCGAGAAATAGTTATAACTTTAGAAATGCATAACTAAATCATTTTAACTCCAAATCACATGAAACCATACTGAAATTTTCACTTTTAGTAAACTTCATATTAAAATTAGTCTCAAACATGTCTCTGTAGCAGAGAGTATTAATTGGAGATTAATCCATTAAAACCATTATTTGTACAATAGAAAAATGACTGATAACTTCAAAAATGCATAAGTAATTATTGGAAGCTCCAAAAACAGAGAGACCACTTTTGATAATTTTCATTTTCAGTGAACTTGATTCTAAAAATGGTCTCCATGTTACCTCTGTCACAGAAACTATTTTGGGAGAATATACTCCTTAACTCCATTATTTTTATACTATAAAAGGCTGATAACTTTGAAAATCAATAACTAAATCATAAAAACTCCAAAAAGGACAAACTCAACTGTTTTTAACTTATAATAATATTGCCTATTTATCTATGTAATCCATGTACTCGCCACTGTGCTACAAAATTTCACTTCATAATTAAATTACATAAATGACGACATATTGAAATCTGAAATTCCAACCATTATAACTTTCATATACTAAATCAAAATGAAGTAATTCTTTCACCAGAAATCATTTAAAATCATGATCTAACTACTGTAGAAAAATCATGCATTTTTGAGTATTTTGGTTTTTGAGTTGTTTTCTCGGTATTTATTTGATGTTATAATTATATAGATCCCGAGCATATTGACATCGACACTTACGCTACCGAGAGTGAGCAGCTACTGTACCAGCAAGGCAAGCATCATTTGAACTTTCTTTTGCATCATATTTGATCCCAGTTTTGGCTAAGATAGTGCAATGATAATTGCTTGCATGCTATTTTGATTATGTCAATATTTTTGTGATGTGTAGTTTAGTTATGTCCTATGTTTGAGGTTAATCTTGAATTATGCCAACTCCTATATGCTTAAGATAGGATGTGTGAATTATGGGCTATAGAATTGCTTAGCCATGCAAGTCTAGATACGGTAGTTCGATCGTCGGGAATAACCCGGCGGTTTTGGGATACACACAACTCTTACTTTATGTTTTTTCTTCAGATCTTTGTAGCCATTTTATGAGTTAAACTTTGTCATTTTTAAATGAGATTTGGTCCGGACAAGTGTTGGTTAGTGATGGTGCTTTGTGCACGAGCATTGGATAAGTGGAAGGACTTGTCTGGGCAATTGAGGACCAAACTTTGGTAACGTCGTTAATTCAAGTACACTCGTGCTGCCACACGCGGGGTGGGAGCCGTATGGTTAAGTAGGGGGAGGGTTTTATTGTGTCTCCTTGGTGGTGTAAGGGGCATAGCGACCGTGAAATCCTATGTTCTTTGAGGAGCCGATGTAATCCTTTATAGTGTGCAAGGGAGCACCAATTCTTTTGTTTTGATTGCATCGGTATTTCCAATATAACTTGTGAGCCCCCTAGCAAGTGCTATCAGACGCTTGTACTAGGGAAGGAACCATCTCACAAGGGGGACTTAGCCCAATAGGGCTTTCTTGCTGAAAATGACTGTATCTTGATTTACCCGGCCGGCATACCATAGGAAGTGTGCTATTTCATAGGCCTCTGGAGGCTTACGGGCCAATCAAGTCGTGTGGGTAAAGTAGTACACCCCTGCAGGGTATCAATCTATTCGAATAGCCGTGTCCATGTGTAACAGCCCTAACTTAGGGTTTGTATTTCAAATGTAAAATTTTGAGGAGAAATAAAAACTTTTGTTGTCTCTTCAAATCATTTGAAAGTTCCTACATTTTTCCCTAGCAATTTCCATTTTCTAGAATTAAACTCTTGTGAATGGAGATTGTTGTCAGCTAATTCTTAGCCTTCAAACTTTGATCATCCTCTGAAATTATTTTTCCTAGCATCTTGATCATCCTATCTACCTCCCTGAATTATTTCACAATTTTTAGATTTTGTTTGCTATTTCAAATGGCCAAGTCAACTCTGTTTGAAATCTGGTCAAACTCCTGTACAGCAGCTTGTGAATTTTCTCTAGAACAATGCAGTGCATAAAAGTTCTGGAAAAATTATACAAGGTTGTTCTCTGTCTCTAGTAGCTACCATAAAAATTTGAAATTTTTGGAGCTCAGGAGCTACCTCTAAAAATTCCCAAACCTTCTCTGTCTTTTAAATCAAATTCTAAAAGCATCGTTTCTCGGGCCCGAACCCAACCTCTGGCTCGAGTCCGACCGCGCCACTTGACTCGGTCGCGTCAACTAGCTGCACCGCGCGTGAGTCCAATCGATCGTGACCGTCCGATGCAAATCGAACGATCCACGTTGCGTGCGCAACCGACCTGTCCGAATGCATACATCAATCTCGACCGTCCATCTCAGATCCAACGGTCGGAGCGATTCAGATCGAGTCAAACCACCGGTTCGCACCGTTTCGTCAGTCGCTGACAGGGCGGTCCCACCTGCAGGTTGTTTCCGCCACGCCACCGCCATGCTCGGCGCGCACCGCCGCGCGCGCTCGGGCTCGCCGCCGCCGCCTACATGCGTCGCCACCTCACCTCACCGGTCTTTTCACCGCCCACCGCCTCACCTCGCCGCCCGCCGCTCCTACAAAACCCTCCGGCTTTCCTACCTCGCTGCCTCCATTGCCGCTTTTTCCACCGAGCCCAGAGCCGTGAGCGCCGCCGCGACGCTCCGAGCGTTCTCGCCGCTCCGGTGATCTCCGAGCACGGCAGATCGCGCCACGGCGTGTTCCACATCCTCGGGAAGTAAACCCTCAAGGAATTTCGGTTTCATCGCTTGTGGAGCTGCGCGTGGCCTTTCTTCTCCAAGTCCGCCGAAACCGCCTTTTCCACCGCGCGTCTTCTCCGGTGAGCTCCAGCTCAATTCTTCGCCGTGAGCACCACCGACTCCACCTTTCTTCTTCACTCACTCACATGTCCTCTCGCTCACCCCGCCTCTGCCGCCGTTAACCGCCTTGCGCCGCCGCGGCTCGCCGCCGGGCCACTCCGTGCCTCTCCGCTGCCGCCGAGCACACCGGTGAGTTCTCGTAACCCATCGATGCTCATGCGCGCTAATTCTCACCTTCTTCTTCTCTCGTGCGCCGCACTTGTCACCCTCACCGCCGCCGCCGTGCTCGCCGCCGCGCCACCTCGGTGCATCTCCGCCGCGCGTGACCACCTTCGCTGAGTGGTCCTCGTGCAACCCATTTTGGCCTTGGTTTCCACCTCGCCGCGCCTCCACCGCGGCGACGAATCCAGTCCGAGCGCCGAGATCCTCTCGTTTTTTCGATTGTGCTCCTCTCATGCATCGACGATGGGGCCCACTCCTTCAAAACCAATTAGTTAGCCGCTAATCATGCTTATGATTGTTCTTTAGTTCACTCATGCGTGATCAAAGTTAGTCATTGAGGTTTGAAAGTATATTAGTGCAAGTTTTCCTTGGAGTTTTTCTCTGTTGTCATTTTCTCTGTTGCGTGAAACTAAAAATTTGTATCATGCTTACTAATAGGTTTTGTTAGGTTTGTTGCCTCCTTCTTGGTCGTGATGGTTAGCATGAAATCGTGAGTTAGTATCTTCATGCTTCTAAGCTCTTGTTGTCATGTTTGATCATGGGATAGTTAGTGATCATGTTTCGTCTCTATACTTTGGATTTATCAATGCGCTTAGATTTGATGCCATAGCTCGTCAGATTGTGATAACCTTGCATAATGTGAGCATGTTGCTTAGAGTATGAGTAGTGAATCTTATTAAATACCCAAACTCAATTGGAATTTTGTTTAGCATCTCATAGTTGGATATTTGACTAGTTAGTATTGTCGGAGCTTTTGTAGGTTCCGTAATATCACTATAATAGTTGAGTTAGAGAAGCTAGTCGTTGTTGATTTATTCACTTGATGATTAAATAATAGATGTGCACTCAATCACCATCAAAGCCCGTCCAAAGTTTAAAGCGTGTTAGAAGTTTGATTTAGAGGTTAACCTAGCAAATGAGTGGATGGGTCTCTGTAGCAATTATTTGTCATTCTTTGTGATAGTCTAGCCTTGGTGTATATATTGGTGTTTGTATTTGATGTTTGAGTTTTGCGGTGTTATTCGCTCTTATTCGCTGCTTTGTTCGATCGTTAGGCTTCGATATTTATGCAACCCCGAGGACGATCCTCCGCACCATATTGAGCAACAAACAACTGTGCAAGCAGTTTGATCATGTTTAATCCCGATATTTTAAAGATTAATATTTTGTTTCAAATTGTATGTATGCATTGCTTAATTTGTGTTAAATTGATTAGTTAAACCAGTAGTTGCATATCCTGTGAGCCAAAATATTGATCTCTACTACCCGAGCCTAGGTTATTTGTTGTGATTAGAGGTGTTGGATGATCTCTTGTCACTTAGTAGATACGATTTCAACTTGCTTAGACATGCTTAGCTATCGGTAGAATCAAGCGGTTATCGACTTTAGTCGGTAACCTTGATCACACAAAGTTTACTACAACTTTATGTTTCAGCATTTTGCTATGCTTACTTGCAAAACTAAAACCAAAAACAAAAATGATTTAGACGGGCACAATGGTAAGATTGGTGTGATCTATTGTGTGATCGAAAGGTGCCCGGTCAATTAAGGACCGAACATCTTGTGAGTTTTTGTTATCAGCATTTTCGGTGCATAACCACACCGAGGGTATGGGACCTCTCTTGACCTAGTACTTTGGCGTGTATTGGTCCCGGTCGCAGGAGGTCGCAGGAGGGACGGAGGTGGGAGCATGGTAGTTGTCCAAAAGCTTTATCCCGAGTGGGTAGTTGTCTTTTCGGCTTTACCATGTAAGCGTATGGTGTTTCTACCCATACGAGCGGCTCGGGTTGATACACAATATTGGAAACAGTCTCGTAGGACTTAGCTGTGTCTGCATACCTTGGAAGTGTGCTTTGGCTTAAAGGCGATCCGAGGTGTGGGTACAAAGATGGTACACCCGCAGGTTAAAAACTATTCGAATAGCCTCGCCCTAGGTGATGGACACGCTTGGGTAAGCTTATCGAGAGTTAGACTACAACATTTAAATTAAAACTTGATGGGTGGTACGAACTGCGGGATTCGTATATTGTTGTGGTGGCTATTGGGATAGTCACTTCTAGGTGGTTTATCTTTCGCTTTTGTTATTAATATCCTTCATCGTTATTTCAACATTAAAAATGAATTGCAAACCCGCCTTCAATCTGTATTATATTATTGCAAATGAAAATTGGCTTTATGCAAATAAAACATATGGCCTCCACTAAACAAGCTGCATGTAGCATATGAACAGTGTCGCTAGTTCACACGTCGGTCTTGCGGGTACAAAGACAATCTTTGTACTCAGGTGCTTTGCTTAATGTTTTTGTTGCAGAGGAAGAAGGTGAGCCTCAGGGTCCTCACTTCTGTGAGCTGTGTTGCCGCTTCTTGGACGACTAGTCTTGGCGGTCCGGTCAGATGCCTTGTGGGTGAAGGCACACTGATTGGCTTTGTTTATAGCCATTTTATGGCACTTTTGCTTCATTGTCTTTTCTCGTTGTTATTTGTGTATCTTGGCCTGTCGGCCTTTGTCTGTAATAACTATCCTATTTGTTTATCTTCCGTTTGGTAGTGTTGTGTTTGGTCTCTTTGTGTGGGATGGAGTTGATGTCTAATTTTGTACCGAGGTGTGTATACTGCTTTCTGGGAAGTATACATATCTCGAGGATCGGTTTATTTGATTTGTGATGCTAGGATCAGGTGGTTGGTTAAGCATTACAAACCAAATAAACTGGGGTCCTCACAAAGTTGGTATCGAGCCATTCGACCGTAGTAACCAAGCATAGTCGTCCTTAGGATATTTTGAAAGTCTTATTTTCAAATTATAAAAGGTTTATGAAAACCTAGGCGATTCTCGATTTTATTCCTTACCTATCTTAGCTTTCTACTCTCATCTTACTCTAATTTAAGTTTTGAAACTTGGTTTTCTCTTCACCTTTCAAAAGATAGTTACTACCGGTGGAATTAGTTTGGGAGAACCATGAAGTTTAATCCAACTAAAACTTGTGGGGATAATAGGGTAAGATGTAAAGGGAGTAGTTATGTGTCTGATTTTTGCTAGTCGAACTTTATCCCGCCTTGTGTTTGTTTCTCGACTGCTTTCATGAATTTTGGCTTTCTTGCTCTTAAATTTGTTGCTAACTTGTCTTAGTAAAACAGATGGCCGGAGAACGCTGCGTCAAGCAGCCTGGTCATGATGAGGAGCTTCTCCTCCGACCATGGTCGAGGTTCTCGCCGATCGAGCGAAACCGCATGGACCGACGCGCATCTTGGAGGTTATTGCTAGGAATACCTCCACTCTCGCCGCGTGGTGGCGGCCACCGCACTCGCGGGGACTTGCGAGTTCCTCCGCACACACCACCGACTTTCTCCCGCTCCGAGGACCCTCTCGATGCGGACGATTGGTGCGCATGGTTGAGCGAAGCTCAACATAGCTCCTGCCAGCGCAGGATAAGGCACTTTTCGCGCCCCACCGCCTTGAGGGCGCAAAGACTCTCATGGTGGGAGAACTATTCGCCATGCAGCCCGCGGGCCATGTGGTCGCGTGGGAGGAGTTCCGTCGCTTTTCGTCGGGCCCACATCCCGGATGGCCCGATGAAGTCAAAAAAAGGATTCCTCGCGCCAAGCAAGGGCGCAAATGCGTGACGGAGTACCTGCACGAGTTCAATCATCCGCCTCGTTATGCTCCGGGGAGGTGGCCTCGATGAGGCTAGCAGAGAAGTTTATGGATGGCTTGTCCGAGGAGCTACAGACAAGCTATCTATTGTGGACTTCTCGGACTTTCGTGCCTTGGTAGATAAGGCCATTGTTGCAGAGCATAAGGCAAAGGCGCTGGCGAGTCCCGCAAGCGCAAATGGGAGGCGACGGTCTACTCACACGGCCTCGTTCGTCCTCGGCCGGGGCGGCACTGGATGGCCTTCTTTTGCTCCACCGCGCGAGACCATCTCGCACCAGCTCCTCGCCCACCGCAGCCGTGAGCCAGCCACGTGCGCCGCGATCCAAGAGCAGAGTGGCCTCCGCAATCCGGCGCCGAGGTGACTTGTTTTCGCCGCCACAACAAGGGCCATTATGCGAATGCTCGCCTCGAGTGTTGCAGCAGCCCTCGCCCTAATGGAGGACGCGGCGGGGAGCGGTCACCCACCGACCGTAAGATTATTCGAAGACCTGTGGTGCGAGCACGTCGAGTGAACCACCTTTCACCGAGGAGGCTCGGAGGCGCGGATGTTGTGATTGGTATACTTCTTGTTAATTCTCGCCCGCTGCAGATTATTTGATTCTCGAGCATCGCATTCTTTTATTTCAAGATCATTTGCTGCTGCTAGTGGTCTTCACCGTGTTCCTTTGAAGTTCCTTTGCTCATCCGCCTCCGGTCGGAAATGAGAGCCGATTTACGATGTCGGGATGTTCCTATCATAGTTGAAGGAGTGGGATTTTTGGCAAATCTCATTCCGCTCGATTCAATGAGTCCGATGTGATTCTTGGCATGGATTGGTTGTCCCAACACTTGGGGCAAATCGATTGTGCCAGAAGATTGTCTATCTTACCAGCCTCTTCGGGTGGGCAAGTCGGGTTTTCGCCACGCCTTCGGGCCCGTGTCTATGTGCATTAGAAGCAAAGCCACCTTGCAAATTCAAGATGTTCCCATAGTATCCGACTTTGTGGATGTCTTTCCGAAGATTTGCCTCGGGATGCCTCCGTTCGAGATCCGAGTTTGCCATCGAGTTGCTGCCCGCATCGCCCCTATCTCAAGGCGCCGTGTCGGATGCCTCCCAATGAGCTAGAAGAATTGAAGAAGCGCCTTGGGAGCTCCAAGCAAAGGGTTTCATCCGTCCCGTTCATCTCCTTGGGGTTGTCCGTGATCTTTGTGAAGAAGAAGGACAAGACCTTGCGCATGTGTGTTGATTACCGTCCTCTCAATGAAGTGACGGTGAAGAACAAATATCCTCCGCCCGCATTGATGATCTTTTGACCGCTTGTCCGGAGCTCGTGTGTTCTCCAAGATTGATCCGAGATCGGGCTATCATCAAGTCCGGATCGAGTGAGGATATTCAAGACGGCTTTCACTACTCGTTATGGCTCAGACGAGTACACCGTCATGTCTTTCGGTTTGACCAATGCTCCAAAGATTGTTCATGAACCTTATGAATTCGTATTCATGGAGTATTTGGACAAATTTGTGGTGGTTTTTATTGATGACATTCTTATCTATTCCAAGATCAAGCAGAGTATGCCGAGCATCCAAGATTGTTTTGGGCAAGTTATGGAGCATCACCGTATGCGAAGTTCAAAGAAATGTGAGTTCGTTGAAGGAAGTGGCATTTTTGGGCCATGTTCTTTCAAATGGAGGAATAGTCAGAGATCCCAAAGAAAGTCACGATGTTCTATCTTGGGGCCACCAAGTCGAGCCACCGATGTGCGGAGTTTTCTTGGTTTAGCGGGCTACTATCGCCGCTTTATCGAGAACTTCTCCAAAATCGCAGCCGATGACCGAATTGCTTAAGAAGGACAAGAAGTTTGTATGGTCCCCTGCTGTGATGAGCTTTGTGAGCTCAAACAATGATTGACTTCACTCCAGTCCTACTCTTCCCGATATCCACAAGAGCTTCGATATTTATTGCGATGCCTCTCGTCGGGACTCCTGATGTGTTCTTATGCAGAAGGCAAGGCGATCGCCTATGCATCTAGGCAGTTGAGGCCTCATGAGCTCAACTATCCCACCCATGATTTAGAATTGGTCGTGGTGCATGCACTCAAGATTTGGCGGCATTATTCGATCAGAATCACGTGAGGTGTATTCCGATCACAAGAGCTTGAAATACTGCTCACCCAACAGATCTCGAACCTCAGCAGAGGAGATGGCTAGAATTGATCAAAGATTATGACATGGGTATTCAGATCATCCGGCAAAGCCAATGTGGTTGCCGATGCACTTAGCGAAAAGTGTATTGCAATACTGATGATCCAAGAGCAAAGAACCTCGCACCGCTATGCACTTCAGCTGCCTCAACTTGGGTCCGATTGAACATGGTTCCTTGTCGCCTTGGTTGTGCAACCAACTTTGGTGGATCAAATCAAGGCAAGACAAAGAATCGATGATGGTGTGGGTAAAATCAAGCGTAATATCAAGGGTGGATCACCAAGTGTTTCACGTAAGATGAGCACGGTGTTGTATGGTTCGGCAATCTTGTGGTCCCAAAGGTTCCGGAGTTATGGATTTGATTCTTCAGAGGCCCATGATTCGCCTTTGTCCATCCATCCCGGCCACTAAAATGTACCAAGATCTCGCGAGATTTCGTGGACTCGCATGAAGCGCGAGATTGCCGTGTTCGTTGCCGATGCGACGATGTTGTCGCGTGAAGGCCGAGCATCGCCCAAAGCAGTCTTCTTCACCCTTGTCCATACCGGAGTGGAAGTGGATTCCGTTGGTATGGACTTCATCACCGGTCTACCCGCACTTCTTCAGGAAGGATGCTATCCGGGTTGTTATCGATCGATTGACGAAGGTAGCGCATTTTTCGCGGTGTGTACCGCCTCGCCACGAAATTGGCGCACTCTACATATCCCGCATTGTGAGTTTGCATGGTGTGCCACGAACGATTGTGTCGATCGTGGCTCTCTTTTCACTTCTGGCTATGGCACGCTTACGTGAAGCCATGGGGACCCGTCTTTCATTCATTTCACCTATCATCCTCGGGATCGATGGTCGACGGAGCGCGTCAACCGTGTGCTTGAAGACATGCTCGTGCTTGTGTTCTTTCCTATGGGAAGAATTGGGAGAAGTGCCTACCACTTGCCGAGTTCTCCTACAACAACAGCCTTCCGAGCTAGTCTCGGTATGGCACCGCTTGAGGCTTTGTATGGGAGGCGATGCAGAACACCATTGAACCGGTCGAGACCGTGAAAGGCGCTCTTTGGCCCGATTCCATCAATGAAGCCAAAGTCAAGTGCGCTTGATTCGTGAGCACTTGCGCCGTAGCTCACCCAGCGTAAGAGCTATGCAGATCGGCGCCGCCGCGAGCTGAGTTTCAGCCCAATGACTTTGTGTATCTCAAAGTCTCACCTCCGAGGGACATCGCCGCTTTGTCAAGGGCAACCGCTCCTCGATATGTCGGCCGTATCGCATCATCAAGAGAGTGGAGCTGTTGCATACAAGTTAGAATTGCCAGCTACACTTGAAGGGGTGCATGATGTTTTCCACGTGTCGCAATTGAAGAAGTGCCTTCGTGTTCCCGTGGAGGAGACGCCTTGGAAAATATCGATGTGCGGAAGATCTGCCTTATCGCGAGCGCCCGCTCAGATCCTCAAGAAGTTCGAACGCAGACAAGGAACCGTGTGATCAAGTTCCTTAAAGTTCAGTGGTCAAACCACTCCGAGGATGAAGCCACTTGGGAGCGGGAAGATCGCCTCCGAGCAGACACCCGCCCTTCTTCTCCGGTGATCGTAATCTCGGGCGAGATTCCTGTAAGGGGGGGAGATTTGTAACAGCCCTAACTTAGGGTTTGTATTTCAAATGTAAAATTTTGAGGAGAAATAAAAACTTTTGTTGTCTCTTCAAATCATTTGAAAGTTCCTACATTTTTCCCTAGCAATTTCCATTTTCTAGAATTAAACTCTTGTGAATGGAGATTGTTGTCAGCTAATTCTTAGCCTTCAAACTTTGATCATCCTCTGAAATTATTTTTCCTAGCATCTTGATCATCCTATCTACCTCCTGAATTATTTCACAATTTTTAGATTTTGTTTGCTATTTCAAATGGCCAAGTCAACTCTGTTTGAAATCTGGTCAAACTCCTCTGACAGCAGCTTGTGAATTTTTCTAGAACAATGCAGTGCATAAAAGTTCTGGAAAAATTATACAAGGTTGTTCTCTGTCCCTAGTAGCTACCATAAAATTTCTGAAATTTTTGGAGCTCAGGAGCTACCTCTAAAAATTCCCAAACCTTCTCTGTCTTTTAAATCAAATTCTAAAAGTATCGTTCTCGCCCAACCCAACCTCTGCTCGAGTCCGACCGCGCCACTTGACTGTCGCGTCAACTAGCTGCACGCGCGTGAGTCCAATCGATCGTGACCGTCCGATGCAAATCGAACGATCCACGCTTGCGCGCAACCGACTGTCCGAATGCATACATCAATCTCGACCGCCCATCTCGGATCCAACGGCGGAGCGATTCAGATCGAGTCAAACCACCGGTTCGCACCGCTTCGTCGGCCGATGTGGCGGTCCCACTCGCAGTTGTTTCCGCCACGCCACTTCGCCATGCTCCGGCAGCACCGCCGCTCGCAAGGCTCGCGCGGCCGCCGCTACATGCGCGGCCGCCACCTCACTCACCGGCCTTTTCACCGCCCACCGCCTCACCTCGCCGCCTCCGCCGCTCCTACAAAACCTCCAAGGCTTTTCTACCTCGCTGCCTCCATTGCCGTTTTTTCCACCGAGCCCAGAGCCGTGAGCGCCGCCGCGACGCCCGAGCGCCTCGCCGCCCGGTGATCTCCGAGCACGGCATCGCGCCACGGCGTGTTCCACATCCTCGAAGTAAACCCCTCAAGGAATTTCGGTTTCATCGCTGTGAGCTGCGCGTGGCCTTTCTTCTCCAAGTCCGCCGAAACCGCTTTTCCACCGCCGCGTCTTCTCCGGTGAGCTCCACCAATTCTTCGCCGGTGAGCACCACTGACTCCACCTTTCTTCTTCACTCACACATGTCCTCTCGCTCACCCCGCTCTCTGTCGCCGTTAACCGCCTTGCGCGCGCGGCTCGCCGCCGCCACTCCGGTGCCTCTCCGCTGCCGCCGAGCACACCGGTGAGTTCTCGTAACCCATCGATGCTCATGCGCGCGCTAATTCTCACCTTCTTCTTCTCTCGTGCGCCGCACCTTGTCACCCTCCGCCGCCGCCGTGCTCGCCGCGCGCCACCTCGCAGCATCTCCGCCGCGCGTGACTACCTTCGCTAGTGGTCCTCGTGCAACCCATTTTGGCCTTGGTTTCACTCGCCGCGCCTCCACGCCGCGATTTAATCCAGTCCGAGAGCGCCGAGATCCTCTCGTTTTTTCGCTTGTGCTCTCTCTGCTCTGTCGGCGGTGGGGCCCACTCCTTCAAAACCAATTAGTTAGCCGCTAATCATGCTTATGATTGTTCTTTAGTTCACTCTCATGCGTGATCAAAGTTAGTCATTGAGGTTTGAAAGTATATTAGTGCAAGTTTTCCTTGGAGTTTTTCTCTGTTGTCATTTTCTCTGTGCCGTGAAACTAAAAATTTGTATCATGCTTACTAATAGGTTTTGTTAGGTTTGTTGCCTCCTTCTTGGTCGTGATGGTTAGCATGAAATCGTGAGTTAGTATCTTCATGCTTCTAAGCTCTTGTTGTCATGTTTGATCATGGGATAGTTAGTCGATCATGTTTCGTCTCTATACTTTGGATTTATCAATGCATTAGATTTGATGCCATAGCTCAGATTGTGATAACCTTGCATAATGTGAGCATGTTGCTTAGGAGTATGAGTAGTGAATCTTATTAAATACCCAAACTCAATTGGAATTTTGTTTAGCATCTCATAGTTGGATATTTGACTGGTTAGTATTGTCGTAGCTTTTGTAGGTTCCAGTAATATCACTATAATAGTTGAGTTAGAGAAGCTAGCTGTTGTTGATTTATTCACTTGATGATTAAATAATAGATGTGCACTCAATCACCATCAAAGCCCGCCCAAAGTTTAAAGCGTGTTAGAAGTTTGATTTAGAGGTTAACCTAGCAAATGAGTGGATGGGTCTCTGTAGCAATTATTTGTCATTCTTTGTGATAGTCTAGCCTTGGTGTATATATTGGTGTTTGTATTTGATGTTTGAGTTTTGCGGTGTTATTCGCTTCTTATTCTGTTTTGTTCGATCGTTAGGCTTCGATATTTGCGGCAACCCCGAGGACGATCCTCCGCACCATATTGAGCAACAAAGAACTGTGCAAGCGGCTTGATCATGTTTAATCCAGATTTTAAAGATTAATATTTTGTTTCAATTGTATGTATGCATTGCTTAATTTGTGTTAAATTGATTAGTTAAATCAGTAGTCGCATATCCTCGTAGCCAAAATATTGATCTCTACTACCGAGCCTAGGTTATTTGTCGTGATTAGAGGTCACTGGATGATCTCTTGTCACTTAGTAGATACGATTTCAACTTGCTTAGACATGCTTAGCTATCGGTAGAATCAAGCGGTTATCGACTTTTCGGTAACCTTGATCACACAAAGTTTACTACAACTTTATGTTTCAGCATTTTGCTATGCTTACTTGCAAAACTAAAACCAAAAACAAAAATGATTTAGACGCGCACAATGGTAAGATTGGTGTGATCTATTGGGTGTGATCGAAAGGTGCCCGGTCAATTAAGGACCGAACATCTTGTGAGTTTTTGTTATCCAGCATTTCGCGCATAACCACACCGAGGGTATGGGACCTCTCTTGACCTAGTACTTTGGCGTGTATTGGTCCCGGTCGCAGGAGGTCGCAGGAGGGACGGAGGTGGGAGCATGGTAGTTGTCCAAAAGCTTTATCCCGAGTGGGTAGTTGTCTTTCGGCTTTACCATGTAAGCGTATGGTGTTTCTACCCATACGAGCGGCTCGGTTGATACACAATATTGGAAACACCTCGAGGACTTAGCTGTGCCTGCATACCTTCTAAGTGTGCTTTGGCTTAAAGGCGATCCGAGGTGTGGTACAAGTGGTACACCGCAGGTTAAAAACTATTCGAATAGCCTCGCCCTAGGTGATGGACACGCTTGGGTAAGCTTATCGAGAGTTAGACTACAACATTTAAATTAAAACTTGATGGGTGGTACGAATGGGATTCGTGCTATTGTTGTGGTGGCTATTGGGATAGTCACTTCTAGGTGGTTTATCTTTCGCTTTTGTTATTAATATCCTCATCGTTATTTCAACATTAAAATGAATTGCAAACCCGCTTCAATCAGTATTATATTATTGCAAATGAAAATTGGCTTTATGCAAATAAAACATATGGTTTCCACTAAACAAGCCTGCATGTAGCATATGAACAGTCCGCTAGTTCACACGCTGTCTTGCGGTACAAAGACAATCTTTGTACTCGTGTGCTTTGCTTAATGTTTTTGTTGCAGAGGAAGAAGGTGAGCCTCGTGGTCCTCACTTCGTGAGTCGTGTTGCCGCTTCTTGGACGACTAGTCTTGGCGGTCCTGGCCGATGCCTTGTGGGTGAAGGCACACCGATTGGCTTTGTTTATAGCCATTTTATGGCACTTTTGCTTCCACTGCCTTTCTCGTTGTTATTTGTGTATCTTGGCCTGTCGGCCTTTGTCTGTAATAACTATCCTATTTGTTTATCTTCCGTTTGGTAGTGTTGTGTTTGGTCTCTTTGTGTGGGATGGAGTTGATGTCTAATTTTGTACCGAGGTGTGTATATTTGTCGGGAAGTATACATATCTCGAGGATCGGTTTATTTGATTTGTGATGCTAGGATCAGGTGGTTGGTTAAGCATTACAAACCAAATAAACTGGGGTCCTCACACCATGGTTATGGACAACCGCTTGAGTTCGGGAGTTACTATTGTTAGACTTTTAATTAAAATTGGGGTTAAACTTGGTATTCGTCATGAACGGCTTGTTCATGTGTTTAGTACATCAAAGTGGGCTGCCACTTTGGTCTTTGTATGATTCAAATGTTTATTACTGAAATGCTTTAATATACTCTTTACTTCTACTTCAAATCTGATTTTAAATGGGCACATGAAAAACTAGTATGTGTAGGATGTTAATTGTTGCGTCTCTTTCGCAAAACTAAACCAATATGAGCCATCCCTTGAATGACCCTTATGCATGACTATTTTTATTTGTGTAAGACTTGCGAGTACACTTGTACTCAGCCAGATGTTTGCTGGCCTTTTTCAGGTGAGGAAGGTTATGATTATGATGATCTCGCTAGTGTTGACTTGGGTGACACTAATGAGTAGTGTGCTGCCATTTAACCCCCAGTTGATTGCCGATGGGTGATGGGCATACCACTGCTGGTCTTTTGCTTTATCTATTTAATTCCGCTGCTACTTGATACTCTACTTTAAATTTGGCCGGTCGGCCGTTTGTAATAAGTCAGACCTTAACTATTATGCAGTATGTCTTTTATCTCTTGTTGTATGCGTTGTATGGATGTAATCAACGTTGGATGAGGGTATGAGTATATTGGTCGTTGATCTTGGGAGCCAATATATGTCATACTCGTTGTTGATGAATTCCCATTTAACTCACCAAGTGTAGTGCTTCGAATCGAGGGAGAATCGACAATCATGTAGCGCCGCAAGGAGCAGCGCGCATGATCATTGAGGCTCTAGTATTCGCTAAGCCTCTCACTTGATAGAGTTAAATTGGAATTCATTTATCGAGACCAGTAATTATGTCCCTAAGACCTTGTCTAATCTCGGTCTTATGGAGATAATTACCGGATCCCACAAATACAGTATAAGAGCCATACTGATCGTAGGTTAGAGGTAGCATCGCGTTAGAGTTAGTAAGTCTTCTAGAGTCAAAATATTTTGAAATTATCAAATTACTTTCCAAAAGTTTAAGTTAAGAATATCTTTATTCCTTATCCATCTTAGTATCTTTTCTCTCCGATCCTGCTTTTGGTTTATGAAACTAACTTACCTTGCCTTCTTGCCTTTAGATGAACCCGCATCTTGTCCGGGAAACTCAAAGTCAAGGAGTGGACTGATACCGGCGTTGCTACGAGACATGATGTGGAGGGCTAACTTCACATATCAGCCCACTTATTCCATCTACCGCCGTGATCGAGGACCGTGGATGGAGGAATTTATGGCGTTGATAGATATCGTTGCTAGACAAGTTATCGAGCATACCTTACCGCTTCCAGCGCATGGCACCGAGGCCATGGCGTTACAAAAGGTGGCTTTGGTGGCCATGAGTCGTCTCCGCTACGACTGACAGAGTTAGCCCACTCGTGATGATCACTTTCCGTCGTGCACGCGCTAGGACGGAACTCGTTTGCTAGGATCCGCTTTGGGAAGACCCCAAGTCGTGCGATTGCAGATTGGTCCACGAATGGACCAAATGCATGTTGCATGGTGCATGAGTTGTGGGAGACGCGACGGCGCCTCATTGAAGCTCAGAGCACTCAAGGCTCATGCATGACATGAGGCTCATTCATCCTGGATGTGCTATATGGCACTAATATGATCTCCTTATCTTTCTCGCGCCGCCAGATTGTCGCCGCCCGTGGTGGAAGGTCATATGAACGCCATAGGATCACCCTTGCGCCTTCCTAATCTAGGGGACCACGATGATACTGGATCCCCTGGGGCACATCTTCTGGACGAATTCCCGGTGAACTTTGACCGGAATAATATCTAGGCTGTTAGGGCAGGGAGCTCTGTGTTGAGCTTGTATCCTTAGGGTTATGTAATAGGGTAGTAGATGTTGAACTGTTATGTTTTATTTGCAAACACTCCTATTTCGCTTGTAATCTTATACCGCGCGCTATGTACGGAGTTGTATCGTATTTGGTTTATATTGCTTAATGTTTGGTGTTCTATTCGATGTTACAATTTTCTTGCTTTTGATATTGATTATGCATGTATGGCCAAGTAATGGCTTTTGTCTTATTTACTAACCATCCTTGTCCAATACAGATGACAGACCGACCACTGCGATCGGGAGCTCGCGCGCAGGCTCCCATCCCCATTTAGGCACCACGCCTAGCACCTCCGAGCGATTTCTACGATCAGGCGGTCATCTCGGCCACTGTCTGGGCATGGCGAGCCCTCTCGCCAGCCTGGCCCTAGCAGGTGGACCGCTCGAGGAGGTGCTCCTCCGCCGCCATCAATGGTCGAGTTTATGATGATGATTGAGCGCAACCGGATGGACCGCACCGGATGCTTGAGGCGATAGTACGCAACACCGCTCGGCTCCTGCTCCGTAGGAGGAGCTGCCCGCACCGAAGCGCCGGAGGTCTCGCTGAGTTCTAGCGACCAACCTCCGACGCTTATGCGCAAGGATCCGATGGAAGCAGTAAGACCGCCGCACAACATTGAGAAGAAGTCAACATTGCGCAGTTGTACCGGAGTTGAGAGAGTCTTATTTGCTAGCTATCGCTGGCGGTGCGGCGGTGCGTGGTGGGATAGTTATTCCGCCATGCAGCTGGTGGTCACGCCCCGACTTGGGACGATCCGTGGACGCGCCCGAGAGGCCCATATATCGGAGGAGGCCGCTTATCAAAGCAGCAGCTTCTGCCTTGAGACAGGGCGGAGGAGGGCCACGAGTACCGCATGATTTCAACTACTTGGCCAGTATGCTCCGACGACGCCTCGACAGACGCCGTCGCCGAATGTGTTCTTCCATGGATCGTCAGAGGAGTTGCGCTTGTTTTAGCCGCACATGATTTCGTGGAGTTTCCAGATCCGTCAACAAGGCGATAGTGGTGGAGCATGAGAGCATGACAGTGGATGAGTCGAGGAAGAGGAGGAAGGCCTTTCAGACGGCAGTGGCGAGTGGCAGTTTTCCCAGGCCACGCCCAGGACTACCTCAGGCACCTCGTGCCCCAGCTTCAGCACCATCGAGGTCTCCTGTGGCACCTCCACGACCTTCTCCACCGGCAGCTCAGCAGCACAGCGGGGGCCAGAGACCACAGACTGGCGGGGCATACAAGCCCGGCGTCATTTGTTTCCACTGTGGCCGCCAGGGCCACTATGCTTCGCAGTGCCTCGCCAAGCAGCGAGGGATGCCTCTGACGCACTCCGCCCAAAGACCACCAGCCCCTACCCGGCGAGGCCACCGCCACCACCACAGAGTAGCACCTACTCCACCCCAAAGATGCATGTGGTCGCACAACTACGCCTCACGGAGGAGGCGACCGACGACTGACGCCGTGCTAGGTACACCGCTTGTTAATTCATGTCCTGCATCGCTTTATTTGATTCTCGAGCATCTCATTCATTTATTAAAAATGAGTATGCTGAAATTAACTAATTCAAGATACATACTCTACACCCACCTTATCATATTGGTCCCTGTGGTCCGCTTTCTACGCCGATCAAGTCCGCAGGACGAAAATTGAAATACAAAATGTTAACTTTTCAAAGAAACTTAATAGTGATAAGTTCAGCATGCATCGATGTTATCTTAGGGATGGATTGGTTATCTAAGAATCGGGAAGATTGATTGTGCCCAATGGTCTATCTCGTTGACTAGCGAGGACCGTGATCCGTGTCGCCTTTGTACCTTTAGTGGGTAGTTCTCACCTATATGCTTTAGAGGCGAGTACCTCTCTCGCGCTAGAGGAGGTACCAATAGTGAGTGAGTATCCCGATGTGTTCCCGAGGAACTTCCTGCATGCCCCGACCGAGAGGTAGAGTTTGTCATTGAGCTTGCACCTGCATCGCGCCATCTCAAAAGGTCAGATCGGATGTCGCCCAATGAGCTAGCCGAATTGAAAGAACAACTTAAAGAGTTGCAAGATAAGGGTTTCATCAGCCTAGCTCCTCGCCTTGGGGATGCCCGCTCTCTTTGTCAAGAAGAAAGACAAGAGTCTACGGATGTGTGTTGACTACCGTCCGTTGAATGAGGTCACCATCAAGAACAAGTATTCGCCCCATGGATCGATGACCTATTTGACCAGCTTAGTGGAGCTCAGTGTTCTCCAAAATTGACTTGAGGTTAGGCTACCATCGATTAAAGTTAGAAACGAGGACATTCCAAGACCGCCTTCTCTACTCGTTACGGTTTGTATGAGTACACAACATGTCCTTTGGTTTGACCAATGCCTCACTTATTTCATGAACCTCATGAATTGGTGTTCATGGAATACTTGGATCGGTTTTAGTGGTTTTCATTGATGATATCCTCATCTACTCTAAATCGATCTTGAGCACGAGCAACATTTGAGACTTGTGTTAGAAAAGCTTCGCCACTATCACCAGACGCCAAATTCAAGAAATGCGAGTTTTGGCTTTTAGAGGTTAGTTTCTTGGGTCATATCCTATCTAAAGGCGGTGTCGCTGTTGATCCTAGTAAGGTACGAGATGTCCTTGAGTGGAAGCAACCCAAAAGCATCACTGACATTCGTAGTTTTCTTGGACTTGCGGGGTACTACCGTAGGTTCATCAAGAATTTCTCAAAAATTGCAAAGCCTATGACCCAACTTCTAAAGAAAGAAAAGAAATTCGAGTGGACAGCAGAGTGCGAGCAAAGCTTCCAAACCCTGAAAGAATGCCCCATGTAAGCTCCCGACTTGTTCTCGCTGCATATCATAAGAGCTTTGATATCATCAGTGATGCATCTCGCCATGGGCCTGGCTTGTGTGCTTATGCAAGACGGCCGAGTGGTGGCCTCACGACGAGGCAATTGAGGCCCCATGAGGCCAATTATCCCACACACGACCTAGAGCTCGGTTGAGTTCACGCTTGAAGATTTGGCGACATTACCTCATTGGTAATCGCTATAGATCTACACCACCATAAGAGCCTTAAATATATTTTCACCCAAGCCGACCTGAACTTGAGACAAAGAAGATGGCTTGAGTTGATTAAAGATTATGATATGGGACTCCATTATCATCCAGTGGAAGGCTAATGTCGTGGCCGACGATTGAGCGTAAAATCTCAATGCAATCGCTTGTCAGAACTCCTTTTCTCGCAGCTTATGTGCCGCATTGCAAGGCCTACACCGGAGATAGTTGAAGAAGGTTCGCTGCGTGCCTCGGTGTGACTTGCACACTTGAGGACCAGATTAGAGAAGCCTGTAAAACTGATGCGAAGTGGCCCAAATTTTAGAACTAATGAAACAAGGCAAGGCTAAATGTTTTAAACAAGATGCACAAGGTACTCTATGGTTTGGAAACCATTGGTGGTACCATTTGATCGCCACTTGAGAGAATTGATTCTCAAGGAGGCTCATAACTCAAAATTCTCTATCCACCCCGGAGTACGAAATGTATCAAGATTTGAAAAAGAAACGTGGTGGAGCCGAATGAAGCGCACGCTGCACAAGATGTGGCCGAGTGCGATCTATGTCAAAGAGTTAAGGCCGAGCATTTGAAGCCACCGGTGCTCTAGATCCTCGCCCATTCCCAGTGGAAATGGGAAGAAGTTGGCATGGATTTTATCACCGCCTTCCTAGAACTAAAATTGATTTGATTCTATATGGGTGATTGTGGATCGCTTAACCAAGGTTGCCCATTTTATTCTGCCAAGACCACTTACACCGGGCCAAACTAGCAGATTTTATATTTCCGTAATTGTTTGTCTCCATGGTGTACTAAAGGTGATTGTTTTGGATAGAGGTCCCCAATTCACCTCTCATTTTTGGAACTGCTTGCATCAAGCAATGGGAACCAACCTATCCTTTAGCTTCGCTTATCACCCGCAAACGGATGGACAAACCGAGAGGGTAAACCAAGTTTTGGAAGACCTTCTCCGGCTTGCGTGTTATCCTACAAAGGATACTTGGGAAAATGTTTACTGCTTATGGAATTCTCCTACAACAATAGTTTCCAATCGAGCATTCAAATGTCCCCTTCAAGTATTGTATGGGAGAGCTTGTAGAACACCTTTGAACCGGTCCGGTCGGAGAGGCCATTCTATGGCCCAACCTTGGTGGAAGATGTCAAGAACAAGTTCGTGTCATTCGCGAACGACTTAGGACGGCTCAATCACGCCGGTCATATGCCGATCGTCGCCGCCACGAGTTGAGTTTCAAGCGGACGATCATGTATATCTTAAGGTCTCTCCTATGAAAGGAGTTCGTCGCTTCCAAATCAAAGGTAAATTAGCACCTCAAGATATTGGGCTTTTCCGTATTCTAGCTAAGTTGGGATCGTAGCATACCAATTGAGTTGCCACCATCACTTTCGACGATACATGACGCCTTCCATGTCTCACAACTCAAGAAGTGTCTTCGAGTCCCAACGGAAGCAACCGAGTTGGATAAACTCGACTTGCAACCCGATCTATCTTATCGTGAGAGCCCGATTCGTATCCTTGAGGAAACCGAGCGTAAGACTAGGAATCGTAACATCAAGTTCGCAAGGTTCAATGGAGCAACCACACTGAGAATGAAGCAACTTGGGAACGTGAAGACCGGATGCGAGCGGCATATCCGCACTCTCTTCTCACCAAGTGCCTTCAGATCAAGAAAGGAAAGGTAAAACATAGCAATGTAAACAAAATTATTCTTATGGTATAATTATAACATGTCAACACTATCTTTGAAGAAAATCAAGACAACGTAAATTATAACTTCTAATGAAAACTTTCTAATTCTTCTCCACCGCATCTCGGTCGAGATCTTTTGTAAGGGGGGGAGGTTTGTCACACCCCAACTAATTAAATTGGATTAATATGTATTTCACTAACATGCGTTATCAAATTCAAATCATTTCATAATATATTGCACTTGGAAAATCTGATAAAAACATGAACCTACCTTTCAAATTTGAATTTCAATTCAAAATCAGTGATAAAAAGTTGTGATCATCATCTGAAATCAATTTATTTAAATACTACATTAATTATTAGGAATTAATATAATTTTTCCCAAATTTTTGGGAACAGTTTGAACATAATTAAAATTCAAACAACCTTCATAGGCATACCACATGTTTGAATTTAAATATCACAAATTATATTGTTAACAGTGGGGTTTCATAATTTTTATGGGGACTATATCATCCCAGAACACCCACGATTAATCTCAAAATTTTAGAAATTTATTTCTATTTATAAAGCCTCACCAAACTAGAATCAAATAAATTAGAATCACCAACCGGCATCGTTTCTATGGCTCGCATCAGTAGTCGACTCGGTCCACCTGCAACCGACTCAACCCAACCACCTAAACGCATCGCCGCATGCGATCGCTAGATCCTCATCCAACGCCTGTGTCTTCCCGCCATTCGACCGTCCGAATGCCCCCACCAATATCGCCCGCCCGATCCTAATCTAACGGGCTAAAATCAGCCACGAAGGCCGCCATCCTCGCACCTTAAGACGCCGCCATCGCGGCCCGCCTTGTCGGTCCCCTTCTTCAACCTCGCGCAGAGCCGTGCTCCACGCGGCCGGGCTCTCTCGCGACGGCCGCTGGGGAGATTTCTCCGTGAATCCACCGCCCATCCACCACTCCGGTGTGTTCTCGCCTAACACCGCCCGCTCCGCTATCTCCCATGCATAAGACCCTCGTAACCCTAGAATGCACTCACTCTTCCTCTCGGTGGCCGAGGAAGGGGAGCTAGTGCAAGCTCCACGCTCCAGAAGCTTCCACCACATGGTATCCTCGACTCCATGTTCGACCCCTCTCCATTTTTGCTAAGCTCACTCTTGTTCTTGCTTGTAGCCCTGTTCACCTTCGTGCCTCTACTGCTCCAAAGCGCGCCTCAAGACATCCTCGTGCCATTTCTCACTTCAGAGGTATGGTCCTCAACCCACCGTCATCTTACATGCCTTAGGCCACCGATCTAAACCCTCAATCAATTTCTTGGATTCACGACAGATCTCGTGAATTGAAGATTTGACCATTTTCTACGTGAAACACCCTTTCATCTCCCACTTCACTTTGGTAAGCCATTCTTAAATTCTTTGCTCCTCAAGCATTCTCATATGGTCCTTGAGCTATCTTAACCATTCTCTGTCCTTAGGCCTTCCCCAATCATCTTCTTCACGTGAAGCCGTGTCGTGCCGCTACTTCTTCTCCGGCGCCACTACTCCAACCATCTCCAAGCTTCCCAGCCTCTCCTAGCTCGTAGCCTCATGCCCCTAGGAGCATAAGCATGTGTCCTTTACTCGTAACGCTTCCAGATCGACGAGCTCCTTTTGCCGCTTTATCGCGCGCCAACTCCGCCAGTCGCCGGTGACAAAGCCGCTTAGCCGCCGAGACCACTTCCATTGGGAGCGCAGCACTATTGTGCACCTAAGCATACTCTTGGTTCACGCCGCCGTGGTCGGAATCGCCGCAAGCCGCTTCGGTGAAACGCGCGACGAAATCCCGCTGTCGACGCCACTGCTATCGTAGCACGCCATTAGCGTTAATCGTAATCATTAGCATTTAATTGATGTCGGCGATCGTTAAGCCCATCGACGTGTGGACCCAAGTCTCTAAACACGTGCTCGTGAGCTAAATGCACCGGAGTTAATCTAGACCGCCGATGCGAAAGGAACGGTCCGATTTGTGAGACATTCGACCATCCTAATGCACTCGAATGTGGACCGTTGATCTTGATCCAACGGCCGCAATCGAGCCCTAGGACGCACACGCGCGCTGCGCGCCGCAATGGACGTGGCGAAGTGCGCTGGTCAGCGGATCGTGGCTAAGCCGAGCCTCGTGAGAAAAGCAAGAATACGTTATAAAATCCAAAACCATTTATCGACACACTAAGAAATAGTTATAACTTTAGAAATGCATAACTAAATCATTTTAACTCCAAATCACATGAAACCACTTCTGGAAATTTTCACTTTTAGTAAACTTCATATTAAAATTAGTCTCAAACATGTATCTGTAGAAGAGAGTATTAATTGGAGATTAATCCATTAAAACTATTATTTGTACAATAGAAAAATGACTGATAACTTCAAAAATGCATAAGTAATTATTGGAAGCTCCAAAAACAGAGAGACCACTTTTGATAATTTTCATTTTCAGTGAACTTGATTCTAAAATGGTCTCCATGTTACCTCACACAGAAACTATTTTGGGAGAATATACTCCTTAACTCCATTATTTTTATACTATAAAAGGTCGATAACTTTGAAAATCAATAACTAAATCATAGAAACTCCAAAAAGGAGAAACTCAACTGTTTTTAACTTATAATAATATTGCCTATTTATCTATGTAATCCATGTACTCACACTCGCCCTACAAAATATCACTTCATAATTAAATTACATAAATGACTATGATATTGAAATCAAATTCCAACCATTATAACTTTCATATACTAAATCAAAATGAAGTAATTATTTCACCAGAAATCATTTAAAATCATGATCTAACTACTGTAGAAAATCATGCATTTTTGAGCATTTTGGTTTTTGAGTTGTTTTCATTATTTATTTGATGTTATAATTATATAGATCCCGAGCATATTGACATCGACACTTACGCTACCGAGAGTGAGCAGCCATCGTACCAGCAAGGCAAGCATCATTTGAACATTCTTTGCATCATATTTGATCCCGCTTTGGCTAAGATAGTGCAATGATAATTGCTTGCATGCTATTTTGATTATGTCAATATTTTTGTGATGTGTAGTTTAGTTATGTCCTATGCTTGAGGTTAATCTTGAATTATGCCAACTCCTATATGCTTAAGATAGGATGTGTGAATTATGGGCTATAGAATTGCTTAGCCATGCAAGTCTAGATACGGTAGTTCGATCGTCGAATAACTTGGCGGTTTTGGGATACACACAACTCTTACTTTATGTTTTTACTTCAGATCTTTGTAGCCGCTTTATGAGTTAAACTTTGTCATTTTTAAATGAGATTTGGTCCGACAAGTGTTGGTTAGTGATGGTGCTTTGTGCACGAGCATTGGGTAAGTGGAAGGACTTGTCGGCAATTGAGGACCGAACTTTGGTAACGCCGTTAATTCAAGTTCACTCGTCTTCGCCACATGCGGTTGGGAGCCGATGGTTAAGTAGGGGAGGGTTTTATTGTGTTAAGTCCTTGGTGGTGTAAGGGCATAGCGACCGTGAAATCCTATGTTCTTTGAGGAGCCGATGTAATCCTTTATAGTGTGCAAGGAGCACCAATTCTTTTGTTTTGATTGCATCAGATTTCCAATATAACTTGTGAGCCCTAGCAAGTGCTATCGACGCTTGTACTAGGCAAGGAACCATCTCACAGGGGGACTTAGCCCAATAGGGCTTTCTTGGTGAAAATGATCAGATCTTGATTTACCCTACGCATACCATAGGAAGTGTGCTATTTCAGAGGCCTCTGGAGGCTTACGGGCCAATCAAGTCGTGTGGGTAAGTAGTACACCCCGCAGGTATCAATCTATTCGAATAGCCATGTCCACTGCTATGGACAACCGCTTGAGTTCGAGAGTTACTATTGTTAGACTTTTAATTAAAATTGTGGTTAAACTTGGTATTCGCCATGAACGGGTTGTTCATGTGTTTAGTACATCAAAGTGGGCTGCCACTTTGGTCTTTGTATGATTCAAATGTTTATTATCAAATGCTTTAATATACGCTTTACTTTACTTCAAATCTGATTTTAAATGGGCACATGAAAACTAGTATGTGTAGGATGTTAATTGTTGCGTCTCTTTCAAAAACTAAACCAATATGAGCCATCCCTTGAATGACCCTTATGCATGACTATTTTTATTTGTGTAAGACTTGCGAGTACACTTGTACTCACTGGATGTTTGTCGCCTTTTCAGTGAGGAAGGTTATGATTATGATGATCTCGCTAGTGTTGTTGACTTGGGTGACACTAATGAGTAGTGTGTCGCCATTTAACCCCAAATCGGTTGCCGATGGGTGATGGGCATACCATCGCTGGTCTTTTGCTTTATCTATTTAATTCGCCGCTACTTGATACTCTACTTTAAATTTGGCCTTGGCCGCTTGTAATAAGTCAGAGACCTTAACTATTATGCAAGATGTCTTTTATCTCTTGTTGTATGCGTTGTATGGATGTAATCAACGTTAGATGAGGGTATGAGTATATTGGTCGTTGATCTTGGGAGCCAATATATGTCATACTCGTTGTTGATGAATTACCATTTAACTCACCAAGTGTAGTGTCAATCGAGGAGAATCGACAATCATGTAGCGCCGCAAGGGAGCAACAGCAGCATGATCGTTGAGGCTCTAGTATTCGCCAAGCCTCTCACTTGGATAGAGTTAAATTGAATTTATTTATCGAGACCAGAATTATGTCCCTAAGACCTTGTCTAATCTCGGTCTTATGGAGATAATTACCGGGTCCCCACAGCTTGTTGGTTTGGATCCTATCCAAGCTTTAGATTTTACCCTTTCCATTGACCTTAAGGCCTTCTTCTTGAAGCTCAGACTCTTTTGCACCATCATCACATGATCGTTGCTTTTCTTAATGTCGTCTTCCGCAGCCTTGAGCATCATATGCGCTCGTGAGATTCTTGTCTAAACTATTCATATGGAAGTTCGTAATGAACAACCCATAGCTTGCAGTGAAGCTAAGTAAGAATCAAATCAGAGCCAACTTCTGACTAAGTGGAAAACCAAGTTTTTCCAAGCTCGTGTAACCAACCATCTTGATCACATGTGGGCTCACCGACTACCTCACTAGCTTACACCCAAATAATTTCTTTGAGATCTCATATCTCTCGCTTCTTGCTTGTGTCTCAAACATGCCTTTGAGTGCCACGATCATATCGAGGCCTCAATGTTCTCAAACCGCTTCAAGGTCCGAGTTCATAGCAGCAAGCATGAGACAGCCTAACATCAAGGGACTCATCACATGCCTTTTATAGGCGCTTAAGAGTAGCAAGAACATTTTCAGAATCACATCCGGAATTGGTTCCTCTAGAACATGTTCCTTTTTATTTTGCCTTAGAACAATTATTAGGTTGCGGGACCAATCCGCAAAATTTGTTCCATTCAGTTTTTCCTTATCAAGTACCGAACGTAAAGCAAAACTAGATGCAGGTACAGCAGTTGGTGCCATGATCTACAACATAAAATATGCAAAACTAAGACATATGTTCAAAAATTAACTTGTATTAAACAATTTAATAAAGATACTCCCACTAAATACCACATCCCTCTTATGACATTCTAGTGATTCAAGATCCATAATTAATTAATTAATCTCCTAGTGAGCTTTGGCATCACTGCTAGAAGATTAATGAATATGGTAAACAACCCTTTGCTAATCATATCTCTATATGACTCTTGTTGTTGGGCAGCATCTCTATGCTCCGGCATCCAACCCTATGCCCCAAAGTCCATAACCGTTATGATGACCTTGTCAAGTTAGACCAATGCTAAGCGTGTAAGTGTCTGACACAAACCCATCTAGTCAAGGAGAGTTAATGGCACTCGCTTTGGCAAGACCTACCATTAAAATACAAGACTTTGATGGTGCAAAGAAATTGGGAGGGCATCAATTTTAACTCAATATTAAGAGAGGGAATTTTACTTCTACCATGTCAAGAGCATTCAAAGCAATTAAATAATATGCATAGAAACAAATAAACAAAAGAAAGGCATTCACAGACAATCATATTGTGTTGTGATATAGTATGACCCTTCTACAAGGTGATCTCCATCGCCGTGCTTCCTGTGCGCCATGTCTCCAGGTAGCCAAAACCTCCAAGTACTCCCACTAAACCATTACTGCTAATAGTACTAGTGATAAAATACAAAGGGTGAAAAGGCATCACAAGTTGACACGCAGGCCGTTATACAAATATAGACAGCCTTGGGCTGCAATAAGCATGACACGCAGGTCATGAACATTACACACATACATGCATCTTATACATTACGGATCATACTATTCACAAAATCCTGCAAAAAAAAAGTTCGGCATAGAATCGCATTCTATCTAACGTATGGCGTGAATTAGCAATATTTAAACCAAGTTAAGGTCCTAATCCATAGGAGTGGCAACCCGCACCAAAACGGCGGAAACCCTATCTATATTCCAAGGTCCTACTCGGCGGTTCCATGTAGATCCAATCTACTGCTCCGTCCATGTAAATCGCACTGGATTAATCACATTAACCCTTTTCGACCGCAACTCTGATTCGATCAACCAGGATCGCGGGAAGGCTACGATAGCACAAACAAAAATTTACCGCGCAACCAAGGAACCACCGCAAGTAACAGATCACGAGATTACCACTAGACGCGCCACTCGTAGCGGAAGTAGAGTCGATGTAGCGAAGTTGAAGCAATCGAGTCGCATTTGCCGCGCGCTTCTCCTCCTACTCCGATGAACGCCGTGAGTCACGGATCGCCCTAGTTCGATGCTTTGCAACAACACCTCCAAGGTATCCACACTCGTGATGGGGTGGACACCACGCGCAGAGTGCAGAGCGCCGGCGCGTGGTTGAGGAGAGTATGGCTATTAGGGTTTCGGATTTCTTCCAAAGATTGATCGATCACCATCCCCATGCCACCGCCTCTATATATAGGCATCCATATTGGGCCCTCAACCTCAGGCCCATTAGGAACTCGTGGCCTATAAGAATTCGGATCTCCATCCAAATCAAATCCTAGCCCTTAAGTGTGTGACCCTATAGGTTCGTGTGTAATCAGCCAGACTGAAACTCTTTCCGATCACGAGTCGTCACGGTACCTAGCAAAGACATAATGATTCCCTAACACACACGTAATATATCGGACAAACCTTAATGCAATATGATCTACGACTGTGTCCTTATCACTTACGACCAGTTCAGATTTAGTCACGACTCAGTCCATAATTAGTTACAACTAGTTCAGAACTCCTCACGCACCGCTAGTATCTAACTACGACCGCTTGTAACTCTCACGACCGGCTGGTGATTATGTTCGAGTAGTTCACGACTAGTTCGCATCTCCATACGACTTCGACCAGTCTACGACTACGGGAACTGAACGACCTGCTTGTGTATTCTCCCTTTGTCTCACGACATCTGGTTGAACTCTAGGTGAGATAAAATGTCATCCATGGACTTTTCAATACTTTCTCGATCAAGTGTCGAATAACTTCATGTGGTCGACACTTCGACCACTAGTGGCATGGCCATGCACTTTCTTTATTCGACCACAACGAGGGGCCTAGAGACATCTCTCCCGTTATGTTAGGAGGGGCAAATCCTATATCCGACTAGTCACATTCCTTCGCATGTTTCATAGCATACGCGAAAGCTACTTTTATAACTACCCAGTTACGGAGTAGTATTTGGCAACCCCTAAGAGTGCTATTAAACATGTAGAAAACCATGCTGATCTCTGGTCTAAGGATTATACATCATCATTGCTTGAGACCAACTAACGACACATAGAATCATAATAATCTCAATAGTGTCTCAAGGTGGGTCTTATCCAACACTATGTTCTCTAACATGTGTCCACATTATTGATTCGATATCTCTATATCCATGACCGGTGAAACATGGTCATCAATCGATACATGTACTGGTCGTAGAGTCACTGGTGTTCCGACTAGTGACATTCGACCAGGGATACTTTTAGAACGACATCATATAAGATAAAGAGTTTCACCAACAAGTCACATACTCATTAATCTATATAACTAATGATTCATTCAAGGAACAAGATAACATATTATCAAAAGTTATGAACATAATGAAATATAATCATCTCTATGATTGCCACTAGGGCATATTTCCAACAGGACGAGCCCGAAGTGACAAGGCATAGCTACTCACTGCCATGGCTCGCACGCGCGTACGGTGCGAGAGGAAGAAGAAGAACAGAGGAGGTCGACGGGGTGGTCGTGAGCCCTCAGATTAGAATCGAACGTTTCAGAGCTCACAAGTCCTCCAGAGGTTTAGAGCAGCAGGGGAGGTCGTGAGCGTTGGATTGAAATCCCACAGCTCAGAAACGAGGCGGCTCTCGGGAGGTCTGAAGGTTCCCACAACCGTGGACCGCCCGATGGAGATCTAACGGTCGACACGCACGCGGCCTAAGTGGACTTGGCTCGACCGAGTCAAGTGACTTGGGCTCGGGTCTGACTCGAGCCCGAGTCTGACTCAGCCTAGGTTTAGAATTTATGGTTTTAAATTGAGTTGGACTTTGGGGATTTGTTTAAGTTAGCAAAACAACCCCAAAAATTCTAAAATTTTTACAGGAGCTTGCTAACTTAGATATTATCCTTGTGTAAGATTTTCAGAGGTTTTTATGCCTTGTATTTTTCTCCAAAATTTTGACAAGGTTCTGAATTAGGGTTTGACCATGGTTAAACAGGTTTGACTGACCTTCAAAAATATTCAAATAATTTCTAAAAATTGTGAAAATTTTCAGAGGGGTCACACACTAACCCTAGAGCTTAGGAAAAATATTTTCAAGGAATGACCATACGTTTTGACAAGAAAGTTTTTGAAGGGCAAGGTTTAGGTCAAAATGACTTGTGACTTTGTATTTCCATAATTCCTTTACAAGAATGTTTCAGAACATACAGGAAATACAAGATGTAAGAAAAGTTTTTAATTTCTACACTTTTTCTTACATTTGAAACACAAGCCTAAAACTTGGGGTGTTACATTGACCGTTTTGGACCTCAGCTTCGGCTTCTTGTCTTCTCAGCTTGTAACCACTACAGTAGCCTCGGTAATCTTCTGGTGGCACCTTGATCATTCTGGACCTAAGCTCTCCTAGCTTAGTCCCGATCCCGTCCTCCTCACCATGACATAACTCTAGAGTCCTACAACCATCACCAACAAGCAAAACATCACGTAGTACCACATGATACCCAAAATCATCAATTGACACAATTGATGAGTCAAAAACACATACTGTAACACCCCAGCTTAACAAAAGCCCAAGATGCCACCCATAACTATTATTGCTACCAATTTTAACCATTAAGCAAGTATTACTAACATCTAGACTTCAATAATAAACATTCCTCAATATGACAATCATAAATTTCAGCAACATAATAGTCCATAAATCGAATGTAATATGAACCAAATAATTACCAAAGGCATGTAAATAAGTTTTAATTAGGGAACACAACAACTAACAAAATTACGAACCATAAGAAACTAAGAGGAACCACAAGTTATCCAATTATTACAATAGAAATTGCTAACTAGTTTGTGACCAAGATGAATGAATTATTAGGTGGTGTGAAGTGCAACAAAATGCAATTGTTCCTTGTTCTACTTCCACCCCAAAGCTTGTTGTCATCAACGTTCACCTAAAACAACAAATAAGCAAGAGTGAGTCCATGACTCAGCAAGTACAAAGTAAAATAACAAACAATGCATCATCTTTCATAAATGCAATGCAAACTCATGCTCATGCCACAACTCCACTTCTGCTTATACCAGTATAGTGGAGTGTAACACCCGTCGGTTTCACTCATACCCATATTCTCAAATGCGCGGACCTATTGCCGTCCTTTTTCATATGGGGACCTCATTGCCCATATCTTACATATAGGGATCTCACACTACTTCCGTGGGTCAATTCATTCCAACATGAATGCTCAACATGCAATGCAATGACTAATCATCATTTTTCTTCCATAATCATCATCCTCATCATCCATTTATCAAAATCATTTGAGCAATATGAAATAGGCATATTTCACATGAATAATCATAACAAGCATTCATTTAACCAAATGATAATTCCAAACACTCAATACCATACTACCATGCACTTGCCTTTCTAGTTGCGACGACCGAAATAATATGAGGGTGATACCAATCCTGAAGCCACTTTGCCTACAGCAAACACCCAACTCAATACAAGCTACGGCAACACAAATCATCACTTAATCTACAACGCTCCTACACGATCTCCAATTCGACAATTTTTCCTCTTTACCAGACAGTCTCCTTGCTGTCTTGGCACTAAAATTATCATAACTTTCAACTCCCACGTCGTAAAATAGTAAACCATATCATTCTGGAATCTATACACAATTTCCTACAACTTCTTAGGTGATCAAAAGTTCAGATTAAATTATCTAAACCCCCGTTTTTAACCCAGAAGACAAATCTGCCATCTTCTGGACAACATACATAATAATTTCATATCTTTTAATACATTCATGCAAATATAATGATCTATGACTTTTCAGAAACTACAGGGAATTATCTACCATAATCTAGTTATGGCAAAAATTCTATTATGCCATTAGCTCAATCAAATTAATGTTTCCCAGCACTGCATTCAGCAGCAACCTGGTTTTGGACAGCAATCTCTCAAAAATAATAACTTCTATTCTACCCGTCCAAAAATCATGTTCATAGACTCTCTGGAATCCTTACAAAGTTACCTACCATTTTCATGTAGATTGGAACCCAAATTATTCCCTATTGGTCGAAGGAGTCCTATATAAACGAGGTACTCAAGGGGTTCTCATGCGATGCATATCGCAAAAAGAAGGATTAAATCTTCTTCACGAAATACACGGAGGTATCTATGGAACACACTCTTCTTACAGAACGCTGGTTGGAAAAGCTTTTTGACAAGGTTTTTATTGACCAACCGCCCTCTATGATGCCAAAGAGTTGGTTAAAAAGTGTGTGCATTGCCAGTTTCATAGCAGGCAAATACACCAATCGGCTCAGGCATTGCAAACCATACATCTATCTTGGCCTTTTGCTACCTGAGGGCTTAATATCCTAGGACCATTCCCAAAGACACTAGGAGGCTTCGAGTTCCTTTTTGTGGCCATTGATACGTTCACAAAATAGATTCAAGCCGAACCTGTGATAGGGATAACAACGGAAGCAACCAAAAGGTTCATGATGAGAAGTGTAATTACTCGATTTGGTGTTTTAAGTCAAATAATTACTGATAATGGTACACAATTTTCAAGCACAAAATTCCAATAATTTTGCGAAGAGGTGGGTACCAAGCTATGTTACGCCTCTATCGCTCATCCACAAAGCAATAGGGCAGTCGAAAGAGCTAAAGGGCCAAATCATGTAGGGAATCAAAACTCGAGTCTTCGACCAGTTTATAAAGTGTTCGGTGGCTTGAGTTAAAGAATTATCTTCAGTATTATGGGCAATTCGCATGACTAATAGTCGAGCTTCAGATGAAACACCGTTTTTCCTAGTTTTTGGGGCTGAAGCCATGCTTCCACCAGAACTAAAGATCAGGTCGATGAGGGTCGAGAATTCTAACGACTCTGGCCAGGAACAACTTCGAGCAGATGGTATCAACCTACTCAAAGAGAAGAGGAATCAAGCCTTAATCCGTTCGGCAGTCTACCAACAAGCCTTGCGCAAATACTACGATCGTAAGGTCTAACCTCGCAGCCTTGCTGTAGGTGACTTGGTATTGAAAAAGATTCAATCTCAGTCTAATCAGAACAAATTTTCCTCCAAGTGGGAAGGTTCTTACACAGTGGTCGAAGTTATGCGACCAAGCTCCGTACGACTAGCAATGGAAGATGGCCGAGTCCTTTCTAACTCTTGGAATATCGACCAACTACACAAATTCTATGTGTTGAAGGGATATGGGTAGGCTACGATAGCAACAATTCAAAAATTCTACCACATAAACCAGGAAGCCAAATAAGTAGATAATCACAGATCGTTACCACCAGATGTGCAGTGCTGTGGAAGAAGAGTTGGAGTAGCCTGATCCAATGTAGAGCACGTCGATGTAGTTGTCGTAGTCGATAGTCCAACATCGAGTACGTCAATGCAGTGGTCGTAGTCGATCGTCTCCTTCAACAACCTCCAACGTTTCTTGCAAAGATCACGGATCGTCCTTAGCGCAACAGCAACCGCAGTAACGCCTCTGCGGTATCCACACGTCCAGGGAAGGAACATCGTACGCTAGTGTGCTAGCACCAAGTCGCACGAGAAGACTCTCTCAAGAAGATGACAGCTAGGGTTCCGGTGGAGCAACTCAAGTCACGACTTTCGTGTCTCTCGTATCTCACGTCGATCTCCAATAGCCTCAAGCATCTCCATATATAGTGCCCATGACGGATCCTGTCCGAACACATTTTGTTCCAACCCGTTAAGTGTGTGACTCTTTAGGTTTATGCGTATTCGGTTGTGACTCGAAAACTCCTTTCCGATCACGAGTCGTTAGTGGCACCTAGCAGGACATAACGATTCCTGAATACACACAAATTATATCAGACGAAACCTTAATGCAATATGATCTACGACTAGATCCTCATCACTTATGATTTGCTCGTATCTCTATACGACCAATTCGTATTTAGTCATAACCATTCAGAACTCTCACGACTGTGTTTCACCACTCGTGATTACGCTCGATCGCCTACGCACCAACTTGTATCTCCGCATCGACCATCAGAACTTATCGAAATAAGCGACCTACTAGTGTATTCTCCATTTGCCTCACGATATCTAGTTGAACTCCAGGTGAGATATTGTGTCATCCATGGACTGTTCAATACTTTCTCGATCGAGTGTTAGATAACTTTACGTGGTCGAACACTTCGACCACTAGTGGCATGGCCATGCACTTTCTTTATCCGACCACATCGAGGGGCCGAGAGATATCTCTCCTGTTATGTTAGGAGGGGCAAATCCCATATACGACTAGTCATATTCCTCCGCATGTTTGATAGTATACCTGAAAGCTACCTTTATAACTACCCAGTTACGGAGTAGCGTTCGGCAACCCCAAAGTGTACTCTTACGCATGTACGAAACCACGTTGATCTCAGGTCTAAGGATTATACATCATCATTGCTTGAGACCAACTGACGACACATAGAATCATAACAATCTCAACAGTGTCTCAAGGTGGGTCAATCCAACCCCATGTTCTCCAACATGTGTTCACATTATTGATTCGATATCCCTATATCCATGACCGTGAAACATGGTCATCAATCAATACATGTGTTGAGTGAGAGTCACCGGTGTTCCACCAAGGACATTCACTGTGGACACATTTAGAATGCCATCATCATAAGTTAAAAGAGCTTCACAAACAAGTCACATACTCGTTAATCTTTATAACTGATGATTCATTCAAGGAACAGAATAATATTTATTCAATAACTCATAAACATAGACGTGATACAACCATCTCTATGATTGCCTCTAGGGCATATCACCAACATGTGTAACCTCTTACTTTCTCAATAAAGTTTACTCTTTCTTCAATCTTTATTGTGACACTTTGAGCAATGCTTTGATGGTGTTTTCGACCATGTTTTACAATAATTTGGTTTTCTTTACACTGGTCGAAGGAAGGTAATATCACCTAGTCAAAGTCTTTCCTCTCTGCACGTGGTACTGCCCACTAGAAGGAACTTCTAGAAGGAACTTCCTAGCGTCAACTCGTTCCTAACTTTTGTTACCAACAAAAAGAAACTAAGTTCAAACAAAATATGGTTGAAACAATTTACAGTAAGCTCTTTCTCAATTAGTTGATGTTTACTCTCAAAAAATTCTCTAAGCAAACTAAGCTTCTATAATATGTTTGACTACTTTTGGTAAATTCAATTCGTTTAACCTAGTCGGAGAAAGAAACACCACCTAGTCGAAGTCTTTCCTCTCTGCATGTGGTCCTACCCACTAGAAGGAACTTCCTAGTGTTGTGCTGTTTCTAACTTTTTATTCAGTACAACACAATTGAATTCACCAAGAAAGGTCAAACGAATATTTTGAGTAGTCTATCCGAGTAATGTTGATGCTCTCGATTTGATTTACCTGGTCGGAGAAAGCAACTCACCTAGTCGAAGTCCATCTGTTATGCACGCGGTCTTCTTTTCCACTAGAAAGAACTTCCTAGTGTCGACCTATTACTAACTTTCGTAACCAGTACATGACAATCGTGACCGACAACACGAGTCGGATAAACAATTCCTCAGCAAACCCTTTTCTACACTATTTACTTAGTTTAAATAATTAAACTAAGCAAATAGTCGAGGGCTAGGTTAAAGTTATAAATATGACTTCAAATCTTAAATTCATCTCTTACTTCTATTTATTTGTCTTATGAGTTATTAACTACTTGATGAGACAATTTGCAGGAAAAAGAAGGTCTATATTCATAGACAAAATATTGTCGTTATAAAGATATTCCCTATTACAATCTACTCTGATGAAGGAGATCCGATTTACATCTCCTTCACGATCTTCTTGCTGACTGGCTGCACTTCTTCAATCAGTCGCCCTGCCTCTGCTTCAGGGCACTCGAAATCTACCTCAATTGGTTGCAGGCTAAGATTACGGTCATGTGCTTTAAGTCGTGCCAGAGCATAACTCACTGCACCTTCGTCTGCCTCTCTTATCGAGTCGGCTTGATTGGTCTTCAGAGTTGCTATCAACTCCAGCACAATTCCGACTAGTTGTCCAATGGCACTCGTTTGAGTGACCATGGTATATTCAAGAGGAGTGACCTCCTTAGCACCAAGCCCTCCAAGCACATTGTTAAGGAGAGAAATATTGTCTTAAAGATTAATCTTTATCAACTTCATCTCCTCCTGACTACGAGTCAAAACTTCTTGGAGTCATTTTATTTCGACTACTTGCTTTGAAAATAGAGTACGACCAGTCAGAAGATGCTTCTTAAAATACATGTAAACAAAACTGGTCGTAGGTAAAGGATTTCTTACCTACTAGTTGAAAATCAAGCCATAATCATCTTTGCAAATATGACTTTGTTCATAGTCGAGCAAATTTGTTATGATTTTTCTATCACTTTCGAGCCAATAGGAAGAAAAAGCGATATGAGTGCTAAACAAGTACTCGAAAGCTATCATTTTCCTTGCATTTATTTTCATACCTTTTTTATCTTCCTTACACTGGTCAGAAAATGGGAATGTCACCTAGTCAAAGTCTCTCTTATCTGCACGTGATCTTTGGCCCATTGGAAGGAACTTCCTAGTATTGACTAAATTCCTATTTGTTGCTAAGGAGTTAATTCCAAAGAAGATATGATCGAAATCAAGGAAACGAAACTTCATTTCATAAAGTCTACAATATACATGTTACAAAAGTTGGAAGGAGAAATCCTAATTACATTTCTTTTACAACCTTTTCTCCAAATGGTTAGTGTTTTCGACTAGACCCTTGGATTCGTCCTTCAAAGTGGTCGAAGTTGATTTCCCTCAGAAGAAAAGCAGAAGATATGTAATTTGGTAAGCGCCTGTTCAGCATATTATCTTTCTCGATATGGACTTCATGTGAGACCCCAGGGTATTTAGCTCGAAATGCTTAAGCATCCAGTTGGTCCTAGCATTTCATACCAAATATCCCGTGCCTCGAGATATTATGTACCTCCCAGAATAGCGGTACACACACCCCTTTACAAATATAGCATCAATTCCACACACAAGATATCACATTACCAAAAACGACAAGTTACAATATCCAAAAGACATACACATAATAGAGTTATTGCAAAAGGGACCGACCAGCCAAATGACAAATCAAACACTAAAGTAACAGCGGAAGCAAAAGCCATAAGATGGCGATAAACAAAAGCCAACCAGTTTGACCTTACCCACAAGGCAACCGACCGGGCCGCCAAGCTAGTCGTCCTACTGAAAGTTGGTCTCACAATAGTCGATCCATTGGGGGATCAAACTCCTCTACAACAATTAAGCAATACAACTGAGTACAAAAATGTACTCGCAAGACTTACGAGTAACAAGCCTATACATAGCTACATGCAAGCTGAACCAAAGGAGAAAGCTATAGGGTTCATTTGACGCATAAAGCAACTTTTTATTTGCAATAATGTAATAGATTGAAGGAAATTTAACAAATCTGTTTTTATTTGTTTAAATAATAGCGACACAACAATTATAAGCATAAATAACATCCTGGAGGTGACTTCCCAATAAATACCACAACATAGCACAAATTACCCATTCGTACCACCCGAATTCAAGTTTTAATGAAAAAGTTATAGTCTAATTCTTGCACGACCTAACCAAGCATGCCCATAACCTAGGACGAGGCTATTTGAATAGATTTAATCCTACAGGGGTGTACAACTGTACCCACATGTCAGACCGCCTTTTCGCTAAGCTATTTAGCACACTTCCTTAGGTATGCCGGCACGGCTAAGTCCTACGAGACGCTTTCCAATAGAATGAATTAATTAAGAGTCGCACGATGGGGGTTATGTGAGGACCCGGAATATTTAACTAGTAACACTTAACCTCCAAATGGTTCTAGCATTACTAATTAAACATTCTAAGCCTCGATGGACATATGTTTCCTGCACTGCAACATATGCACATCATCACAAAATTACACATCATTTCCATACAACATATATCACTAAGTTCAACAACGACATAAAGTAAAGTTATTACAAAAGAGAGCCGACCGCCAAATAGAATAATATACAAGAATGACAATGAAATGTGCGCCATAAGATGGCTAGAATAAAAGTCGACCGTTAGCCACACACCCACAGCAACCGACCGGCCGCTAAGCTAGTCGCCCGCAAGCTACCACAACACACCACAAAAGTGAGGCCCTCGTGCTCACCTTCTTCCTCTCGCAACAAAACAATTAAGCATAGCATCCGAGTACAAAGATTGTCTTTGTACCCGCAAGATCGACGTGTGGAATAGCGCATCTATTCATAAACTACATGCAAGCTTATTTAGGTGGAGGTTGTATGTCTCATTTTGCATAAAGCCAACTTTATTTGCAATAATGTAATACATTTCAAAAGCAAGTTTGCAACTGTTTTGTTATCAAAGTAATGTAAGTAAAGATACATACAAGTAACTCACTGAAGTGACTATCCCAATAGTCACCACAACATAGCACTAATCCTCGATTCGTACCACCCATCAAGTTTTAGTTTAAAAGGTTGTAGTCTAACTCTTGAAAGACCTTGCCAAGCGTGTCCATAACCTAGGACGAGGCTATTCGAATAGTTTTAACCTCGCAGGTGTACCAATGTACCCACACTCGCATCGCCTTTAAGCCAAAACACACTTCCGTAGGTATGTCAAGACGGCTAAGTCCTACGAGACGCTTTCCAATATTGTGTATTAACTACGAGCCGTCAGATGGGTAGAAACACCATACGCTACATTGCAAGTCGAAGACAACAAATCCCATCCCGTGAAGTCTTTCTGACACTACAATGCTCCCAACACCATCCCTCCCGCGACTCCCGCGACTTGAGCCAATACACGCCAAAGTACTAAGTCAAGAGAGGTCCCATACCCTCTAGTGTGGTTAGCACGCTAAAATGCTTGGTTTAGTGTAACAAGATGTTCGGTCCTTGTTGACTTAGGCACCATTCCACCACACCCGAGAATCACACCAACATACCATTGTGCCCAAGTCTAAATCATTTTGCTTTTAGTTTTAGTTTTCATAAGTAGACATGGCACAAGGTGGAAATCATAACTCTTAATAAGTTTTAGATCAAGGTTATCGACAAGTCGATAACCGCCATTTCTACCGGCTAAGCATGGCTAAGCAATTAATTCAGAACTACTAAGTGACAAGAGCCCTCCACGAACTCTTAATCACAAAGCAAGTAACCTAGGCTCATGGTAGTAGAGGATAATCATTTGCTAAGGAAATGCATCTACTAGGCCAACTATTAAAACAAAGTAGCAATGCATACATAGAATTTGTAATCAACATAAATACTTAAAATACTGGGATTAACATGATCAAACCGCTTGCCTTCTTGTCGTTGCTCAATTTGTTATGAGGATCGCTCTCTGGTTACCGAAATGTCTAACCCTAAGCGAGAGGCAAAAGAACCAAGAACAACCAATAAGACTAGCAACACTTAAACCAAAGAGCAAGCAAAAATTATCCAATTGCGACGAAACTTATACACAAGGTGAAATACGAATATACCTAGACATAGGAACTGGAAAAACCTAATTTGGATTTGTGGTGCAAAAGATATTACCTAAAAACCCAATTTCGGCCACAATTAGCACTGTAGCAAAAATATTTTCTAGAAAGATTTTGAAGCTGAAATTTTTATGGTAGCTACCTACTGGTATAGAGGTAACCCATATAAATTTTCAGGTCATTTGGAGTTAAAGTGATTTAGTTATGATTTTTCTAAGATGCAAAATTAGCATAATACCCTTTCCAGGAGCATAAATATGTTCAAAACTAATTTTACAGAGAAGTATACCAACAGAGGGGTTTTCTAGAATTTATCAAATATATTATGCATTTACAGAGAATTACTTGTGCATTTTACAAGTCTTCCAGAATTTTCTAATTGCTAAAAATAGGTACTAACTCATTAATCAAGGTTTCATATAATCTTGGACCTATCATCATTTTTACATTAACATTGGGTTGATAACAAATTTATCAAAGTTGGAATCATTCATTTTGGATATACACAGAGCAAGATATGCATTTTCTAACGCTTTATCCATTTTCCGAATATTCAAAATGACAAAACCAAGTTATTCCTAGTCATACAATTTTCTCACATCGAACATGCTTAAATCCATTTTTATAATGAGCTAAAGTGATAACATAATTTATTCCAGCTTGGAATTAACTAAAAGCGCTTAAAATGAATTAGTTATGAGTTTCTAAAGTTTTTATATCATTTTCACCACAAACAAATACTTACCAAATACGTAATACCTAATAGAAGAAAATGACGTGGACGCCGCAACCCTTGATGTGACATCTCACGGCTCACGCTACGAAAAAAACAGCGCACGCCGCAAAACCTAACGAAACCCACCGCTGATCAAGATCCAACGGCCACACGAGTGTATGCAACCGACGGCGGTTGTTGGGCCAATCCCACCGCAGATCGGCATGATGGACGCCCGTAACGCACCAACAACCGGATTGTCCGATTGCACACACGATCTCACCATTGATCGCAAGATCGACGCCCAGATTTACGAGGGAACCGATGGTCCGAATGCATGCAGATCCGCCGCAGATCACAAAATGGACGCGCTATAGATCGAAGTTCAAAAAGAGGTACCGACGAGTGGGACCGCATGTCGCTGATCACGAGTCACGCATCGCAACGATTTAACCCACGCAGCACGCAGCACCGCCCACAAGTCAACGACCGCAGAAGGTTTCCGACAGATTAAGTGCCGACATTTTTATTAATCAATGATTAAGCATTAATGATGCTCTAACAAAGGCGGAGTGAAACAGAGATTGATTTAGGAGATTGGCCCACCGGTCGCTGGCCCAATAATAATGATTAAGACACAATTAACAACAATGATTGGTAATTAATGTGTCCTAATGATTTGACGAAACGGAGCTTCGTGTCGCAAAACCCGAGTGGCTTTTTTACCGGTCGCCGCGATCGGCCATGCGGTGCTCACAAACTATCAAAATGGGTTCGCAATAGTGTTGCGGACCCAACTGGTGACCTTGCCACGGTGGAGGTTTGGAACGCCAAGAGCCGGAAAACAAAGATGAAGGCCGACACGGCAAAACACGAAAATAGCAAATGCTCACCGCACTCCAAGGAAGCGAGTGCCATGACTTCTAGGGACTATATAGGAGCTACCTTAACCGAGAGGAGCTTCAAAGATGGCCGGGGAAGACTTGAACACGATGAAGTCCACCGGAGCCGAAGAAGATGAAGTGGGAAATGAGGTTCTGAGCAAAATGAGTGGAACCACATCATTACCACAGCCTTCATTATAGCTCAAAGAGGCTCCAAAAGCAAGTAATTGCAAAAGAATCACTTAATGAGCTCGAGAAGAAAGGGGTGAAACTAACTCAAAATCTCCAAACTTAAAATTGAGTGATTCCTGTGAATGCAACCCAAAATCAAGTTAGGGGAAATATAAAGGAGGTCGAGGAGTTCAAAAGGGTGCAAGAAATATTGAGGATGAACCACTGGACACCAAGGCTGCCATTGGAGCTCTACGGCCAACAATGGTGTTTTGAGGGTGAGAGGTGTTCTTGAGCTCAAACACAGAGAATAGCTAGGTGTGGTGCAAAAGAACACCAGGAGGACCTAGGGGAGCCAATTTATAGGAAGGGGATTAGGGTTTTCGAGCAAGAACATGAGCCCATGGTGAGCTCGGTTCATGGCGCGGTCAAGGACCAAGAAGTGATGGGAGCAAGTGAGACTCGGGACAATGGAGGAGAAAGCCTGAGCGCATTAAATGCTCCACAGAGAGACGTTGCCGAAAGCCAATTTGAGGTGACACATCAAAGCCACCCTCAATCTCTCTCTTTCGCCATTGCCGCCTGCGGCGTCAAGAAGCAGAGGAGGAAGAAGAACGAAGACGAACGTGACCGCCGGATCAAAATGGACGGTCACGATTAAACAAGTTCACGACAAACCGATTGCTCTCAAGGATTCGGACGGCTGATTGAGATCCAACGGTCCCTATTGACCAATGCAACCGAGGGTCCGAATGCTTACACTAACATGGGCCACGCGACCAATCCAACGGCCGATATCGCACGCGCTTTAAACCGCGCTCGTGCGCTTAGGTGGTTTAACCGAAGTCAAGTGGCTCGGACTCGAGCCCGACTCGAACCCAATGAATAGTGAATTTGGTTTTAGGTTTTGATTAAGTCGAGACTTTGAGGATTTATTTGGGGTAGCAAAATAACTCCAAAAATTCTGAAATTTTTACAGGAGCTTGCTGACTGAGACATTGACCTTGTGTAAAATTTTCAGAGAGTTTTATGCCGCGAATAAATCTCCAAAATTCTACAAGGCTCTGCTTTAATGTTTGATCGAGAGTCAAACAGTTTGATCGCTTCTAAAAATATTCAAACAATTTCTAAAAATTGTGGAATTTTTCAGAGGGGTCACATACCACCACAGAGACTTAGGAAAATATATCCAGAGGATGATCATAAGATTTGACAAGATTGTTTTTGAAGGAACAGATTTGTATCAAAAGACTTGTGACTTTGCATTTCCATAAGTCTTGTACAATACTTGTGCAATACAAACAGAAACACATGATGTAAGAAAAGGTTTTAATTTCTACTGATTTTCTTACATTTGAAACACAAGCCCAAAATTGGGATGTTACAACTCTCCCTTACAAGAATCTCGACCCGAGATTCCGCTTACTCGAGAAGAAAGAAGGAAAATCTGCACGAAGGCGATCTTCTCGCTCCCAAGTTGCTTCATCTTCGAATGGTTTGACCATCGAACCTTAAGGAACTTGATGACACGGTTCCTTGTTCTCCGCTCGATTCTCAAGAATACGAACAGATGCTCGCAGTAGGTCAAATTCTCCTCAGACATCGAGAACCTCCAATGGAGCTTCCTCGCTGGGACACGAGGCACTTCTTCAGTGTGAAACATGGAACACATCATGCACACCTCGCGCACTGGTAGCTCCAATCAGACGCGATCGCCCAACTTTCTCGATGATACGGTAAGGCCCAACATATCGAGGAGCCAACTTGCCCTTGATGCCAAAACGCTGATGGTTCTTTCAAGGGTGAGACTTTGAGATACACAAAGTCATTGGGCTCAAAGCTCAACTCACGCGACGACGACCGCATAGCTCTTCGCTCGATCGGGCCGGCGCAGATGCTCGCGGATCAATCGAACTCGACTTTCGCCTCATTAATCGACCGCCAAAATCGCCGCCACCGCCTCGACTGGGCCAATGGGGTTCCGTCGCATTCTCCCATACAAAGCCTCAATGGTGCCATGCCAAGATCGGCTCGAAAGTCGTTGTTGTAGGAGAACTCAAAGAAAGGTAGGCATTTCTCCCACTTCTTCCCATAGGAAAGAACACAAGCACGAGCATATCTTCCAACACTTGGTTGACTCGCTCCGTCTCACCATCACCGAGGATGAAAGGTCAGATCAAGTGAAGGCGGGTCCCCATAGCCTCTGCGCACTATGCCAAAACCGCGAGGTGAAAAGCGCACCACGATCGTAAATAATCGCCTTCGTGACACCGTGAAGACTCACAATCCTCGAGACATAAAGTTCGCCAAAGGCCCCACACGGCCGAAGTCTTGACAGAAGGAAATGGGCCACTTTAGTCACCGCCGATCACGCACCCAAATAGCATCATTCCTTTGACGAAGGGCAATCCGTGATGAAGTCCATGCCAACGGAATCCCACTTCCATTCTCGCACCGCAAGGGTCAAGAAGACTCGCTGACGCCGATGCTCGCCTTCACCGACAAAGACACGCCGCACTCTGCAACGAACCCGCAATCTCGCGCCTCATTCGGGTCCACTGTAACCTCCGACGAAGGTCCTGATACATCTTGGTAGCCCCGGATGAATAGACAAGGGAGAATCATGGGCTTCGCGAGAATCAAATTCGCAATTCCATGACCTTAGGAACCACAAGACGCCGCCCAAACCACACAACGCCATGCTCGCCCTCCAAAAGCACTTGGCTGTCCCATCCTTGATGTTCTCGCTTGATTTGGCTCACGCCAACATTCTGCTCGTGCCGCTTGATTTGGTCCACCAAGGTTGGTTGCACAACCAACGTAGCAAGGGAACCGTGCTCGATCAAACCCAAATTAAGGCGCTGAATTTAAATGAGAGCAGTCGCTACTCTTGGAGCATCAACATGTTGCAATACACCTTCCGACCGAAAGTGCATCCGCAACGACATTGGCCTTGCCCTGATGGTACCAATGCCCATGTCATAGTCCTGATCAATTCCAACCATCTTCTTTGCCCGAGGTTCAGATCCGCCGGGTGAACAAGTACTTCAAGCTCTTGTGGCGGAATACACCTCACAACGGTTACCAATCGTAATGCCGCCAAATCTTGAGTGCATGGACCACAGAGCTAACTCCAAGTCATGAGTAGGATAGTTGAGTTCATGAGGCCTTAATCGCCGCGATGCATAGGCCACAACCTTGCCCTCCCGCATAAGAACACAACCAAGACCCGACGAGAAGCATCACAATAGATATCAAACTCTTGTGAATATCGTGGAGAACAAGCACTGGCCGAGGTCAACCGCTTGAGCTCCCAAAACTCACATCACAAGCAATGACCACTCAAACTTCTTGTCCTTCTTAAGCAATTCGGTCATAGGCTTCGCAATCTTGGAGAAATTCTCGATGAAGCGCGATAGTAGCCACCAAACCAAGGAAACTCCCGACATCGGTGACCGACTTGGCCGACCCAAGATAGCACATCACCGACCTTGCTAGGATCCACGGCCACACCTCCCGCTGAAAGAACATGGCCCAAGAACGCCACTTCCTTCAACCAAACTCGTGACTTGCCGAATTTGGCATACAACCGTGTTCACGCAGCCTTGCCCAACACAAGTCAAGATGCTCAAGATGCTCTTCTTCACTCTTGGAGTAGATAAGGATATCATCGATGAATACCACCACAAACCTATCCAAATACTCCATGAATACCGAGTTCATAAGATTCATGAATAAAGCAGAGCATTAGTCAAACCAAAAGACATGACAAAGGTACTCAGAAAGGCCATAACGAGTAGCAAAGCCGCCTTAGGAATATCTCGCCCCGATCCTCGACTTGATGATAGCCCAACCTCAAGTCAATCTTGAGAAGACTCGTGTTCGCCAATTGATCGAAAAGATCATCAATACGGGCAAAGGATACTTGTTCTTTACCACACCTCATTAAGCTTGACGGTAATCAACACACATGCGCAAGGTCTTGTCCTTCTTCTTCACAAAGATAATCGGACAACCCCAAGGAGATGAGCTAGGACGGATAAAACCCTTCTCTTGCAGCTCACCCACTTGCTTCTTCGCTCCTCCAACTCATTAGGAGGCATGCGGCACGCCTCTTAGAAATAGGGGCGACGGGCAGCAACTCGATCACAAACTCCAGATCGCGAACAGAGGCATCCCTAGCAAATCTTCAGAAAGACATCCGCGAAGTCACACACCGGGGACGCCGCGAATCTCCAATGCCGCTTCGCTTCAAGGACATAAAGATGGGGTTCTCGCAATCGCGGTGAAACCCAACCTGCTCACCAAGGGTCGTGAGGTAGACAATCTTCCCGGCACAATCGATTTGCCCCAAGTGTTGGGACAACCAATCCATGCCAAGAATCACATCCAAGCGCGCCGAGTCGAGTAGGATAAGATTCGCCAAGAATCCCACCTTCGATGTGGATAGGAACATCCCGATACTTGGTCGCCTCTCAATTCCAACCCGAGAGCAAATCAGCAGTGGAATCCCCAAAGGAACACAAAGAAGTCCACAATCAACAAAGAAAAGACCTCAAATAAAAGAATGCGAAGCTCCAGAGTCAAATAAAATCAGAGCAGGATGTAAATTAACAAGGAGCGCATCTAACACAACGCTTCGGGCGCCTCAGGCCTCCTCACCGAGATGTGGTTGACTCACCACCCCGACACCCGGGTCTTCGATCACCTTCTCGTCGTGTGACCATTCCCGCCCTCCATTAGGACGAGGGGCTGCTCAGCCCTCCGAGGGCAACTGCAGCATAATGGCCCTTCTTGCAAAGCGAACAGTAATATCGCACTGGCTGCGGAGCGCAACTCGCCGCCGGGTCGCAGTGCACGTGGGTCAAACACGGCCGCGGGGACGCAGCAATCGTGCCGACGGCCTGGCGGTGGTGAAGCCAAAGCACGAGCCCCGTGTGGGCCCAACACGGGACGAGTGAGGCCGGCCTGCGCGCACCGCGGGCCTCCCACTTGCGCTATGACTCTCGCCAGCCGCCTCGCTTTGTGCTCGCGATGATGGCCTTGTCCACCAAGGTCCGAAGTCGGGAAGTCCACGATAGAGAGCTTGTCCCAAGCTCCTCGCACAAACCTCCATGAACTTCTCCCGCTTGGCCTCACTGGCCACCTCAGCAGAGCGCACTCGCCAAATGGTTGAACTCATGGAGGTACTGGCCACGATTTGCGCTCGCTTGAGCGCCAGAACTCCTTCTTCTTCGCTTCATCGCCGGCGGACATGGGCCCGACGGAAAGTCGACCGGATCTCCTCCCACGAGACCACGATCCCGCAGTCGCATGGCGAGGAAATTCTCCCACCATGAGAGTGCCGCACCCTCCAACCGATGGGATGCGGAAGTGCCCGCCTCGCCCCGCATCGAGCAACGTTGAGCTCGCTCAATCGACGCAGCCAATCCGCCTCAAGGCCCAAGGGATCTCTGACCGGAGAAGGTGGGAGGTCGAGGCGAAGGAACTCCGCAAGTCCCCACGAGATTGGTGACCACCTCCGCATCCAGAGGCACCGAGGGAGTGGAGGTGTTCCCGGCGATGACCTCCAACACCCTACGGCCCTCCTCAACGACATGCTCGATTTGCATGAGGACTTCCGCCATGGTCGGAGGAGGGGGAAGCTCCTCATCGGGACTACCCTACCGATTCCTACCGCCACGTGTCCCACCACCATCCCGATTCACTAAGATAAGTTAGCTACAAGCCCGAGATAAAAAGAAGCAAAGAAATGCAAACTCAATAAAAAGGGCCTGTGAATAACCACCAAGAGTACAAGACCAAAATCACCAAATCGACTTCCCAAACGACTAACCCGTATGGAAGAACGAGTAATCGCTTGAGAAGACCCAAAATTTCAGAACTAAAATCTGCTCAAAAACAGCCCAAAAATCGGGTATAACCACCTAATAGAGTATAGGCATTAGCTAGTTTCATATCACTTCTTACCCTTTCATTCCCACAAGTTTTAGTTGTATTTACTTCTCATTTCCTACCTTATTTACTCACCACTAGCTAGCTGTCCAAATTCCTTCCTCCAAGCTCTCATGTTTCTCCCAAAACCAAGTTAATCGATAAAGGCTAATTTTTGAAAGGAAGAGAGGAACAACTTTTTCAAAACTTAAGTGAGAGTAAGGTGAGATGAGCAAGCTAAGATAGGTAAGGAGTAAAACTGAGAACTTACTTAAGTTTTCAGAAACTATTTGAAAGTAAGTTTTCAAAGTATCCTAGAGGCGACAAGCTAGGGTTTTATTTGGTCAAGATGGCTCGATACCAACTTTGTGAGGACCTCGAATATTTAACTAGTAACACTTAACCTCCAAATGGTTCTAGCATTACTAATTAAACATTCTAAGCCTCGATGGACATATGTTTCCCTGAATTGCAACATATGCACATCATCACAAAATTACACATCATTTCCATACAACATATATCACTAAGTTCAACAACGACATAAAGTAAAGTTATTACAAAAGAGAGCCGACTGCCAAATAGAATAATATACAAGAATGACAATGAAATGTAAGCGCCATAAGATGGCTAGAACAAAAGTCGACCGGTTAGCCACACACCCACAAGGCAACCGACGGGCCGCTAAGCTAGTCGCCCGCAGCTACCACAACACACCACAAAAGTGAGGCCCTCAGCTCACCTTCTTCCTCTCGCAACAAAACAATTAAGCATAGCATCCGAGTACAAAGATTGTCTTTGTACCCGCAAGATCGACGTGTGGAATAGCGCACCTATTCATAAACTACATGCAAGCTTATTTAGGTGGAGGTTGTATGTCTCATTTTGCATAAAGCCAACTTTATTTGCAATAATGTAATACATTTCAAAAGCAAGTTTGCAAACTGCTTTGTTATCAAAGCAAAGTAAGTAAAGATACATACAAGTAACCACTGAAGTGACTATCCCAATAGTCACCACAACATAGCACTAATCCTCGATTCGCACTCACCCATCAAGTTTTAGTTTAAAAGGTTGTAGTCTAACTCTTGAAAGACCTTGCCAAGCGTGTCCATAACCTAGACGAGGCTATTCGAATAGTTTTAACCCCGCAGGTGTACCAATGTACCCACACTTCGCATCGCCTTTAAGCCAAAACACACTTCCGTAGGTATGTCGGCACCGCTAAGTCCTACGAGACGCTTCCAATATTGTGTATTAACCACGAGCCGCCAGATGGGTAGAAACACCATACGCTACATTGCAAGTCGAAGACAACAAATCCCATCCCGGTGAAGTCTTTCTGACACTACAATGCTCCCAACACCATCCCTCCCGCGACCTCCCCGCGACCCGAGCCAATACACGCCAAAGTACTAAGTCAAGAGAGGTTCCATACCTCTAGTGTGGTTAGCACGCTAAAATGCTTGGTTTAGTGTAACAAGATGTTCGGTCCTTGTTGACTTAGGCACCATTCCAATACACCGAGAATCACACCAACATACCATTGTGCCCAAGTCTAAATCATTTTGCTTTTAGTTTTAGTTTTCATAAGTAGACATGGCACAAGGTGGAAATCATAACTCTTAATAAGTTTTGTAGATCAAGGTTATCGACAAGTCGATAACCGCCATTTCTACCGGCTAAGCATGGCTAAGCAATTAATTCGAACTACTAAGTGACAAGAGCCCTCCACGAACTCTTAATCACAACAAGTAACCTAGGCTCATGGTAGTAGAGGATAATCATTTGCTAAGGAAATGCATCTACTAGGCCAACTATTAAAACAAAGTAGCAATGCATACATAGAATTTGTAATCAACATAAATACTTAAAATACTGGGATTAACATGATCAAACCGCTTGCCTTCTTGCTGTTGCTCAATTTGTTATGAGGATCGTTTTCTGGTTACCGCAAATGTCTAACCCTAAGCGAGAGGCAAAAGAACCAAGAACAACCAATAAGACTAGCAACACTTAAACCAAAGAGCAAGCAAAAATTATCCAATTGCGATCTAAACTTATACACAAGGTGAAATACGAATATACCTAGACATAGGAACTGAAAACCTAATTTGGATTTGTGGTGCAAAAGATATTACCTAAAAACCCAATTTCGCCACAATTAGCACTGTAGCAAAAATATTTTCTAGAAAGATTTTGAAGCTGAAATTTTATGGTAGCTACCTACTGGTATAGAGGTAACCCATATAAATTTTCAGGTCATTTGGAGTTAAAGTGATTTAGTTATGATTTTTCTAAGATGCAAAATTAGCATAATACCCTTTCCAGAGCATAAATATGTTCAAAACTAATTTTACAGAGAAGTATACCAACAGAGGGGTTTTCTAGAATTTATCAAATATATTATGCATTTACAGAGAATTACTTGTGCATTTTACAAGTCTTCCGTAATTTTCTAATTGCTAAAAATAGGTAATAACTCATTAATCAAGGTTTCATAATCTTGGACCTATCATCATTTTTACATTAACATTGGGTTGATAACAAATTTATCAAAGTTGGAATCATTCATTTTGGATATACACGAGCAAGATATGCATTTTCTAACGTTTTATCCATTTTCCGAATATTCAAAATGACAGAAACCAAGTTATTCCTAGTCATACAATTTTCTCACATCGAACATGCTTAAATCCATTTTTATAATGAGCTAAAGTGATAACATAATTTATTCCATTGGAATTAACTAAAAGCGCTTAAAATGAATTAGTTATGAGTTTCTAAAGTTTTTATATCATTTTCACCACAAACAAATACTTACCAAATACGTAACAACCTAATAGAAGAAAATGACGTGGACGCCGGCAACCCTTGATGTGACATCCACGCTCACGCCAAGGCTGAAAACAGCGACGCGCTAAACCCTAACGAACCCACCGCTGGATCAAGATCCAACGGCTCACACGAGTGTATGCAACCGACGGCGCGTTGCTTGGGCCAATCCCACCGCAGATCGGATGATGGACGCCCGTAACGCACCAACAACCGGATTGTCCGATTGCACACACGATCTCACCATTGATCGCAAGATCGACGCCCAGACGCACGAGGGAACCGATGGTCCGAATGCATGCAAGATCCGGGCCGCAGATCACAAAATGGACGGCGCTATAGATCAAGTTCAAAAAGAGGTACCGACGAGTGGGACCGCATGTCGTTGACTCACGAGTCACGCATCGCAACGATTTAACCCACGCGCACGCTGCATCGGGCCCACAAGTCACGACTGCAGAAGGTTTCCGACAGATTAAGTGCCGACATTTTTATTAATCAATGATTAAGCATTAATGATGTCGAATAAAGGCGAGTGAAACAGAGATTGATTTAAGGAGATTGGGCCCATCGTCGCTGGTCTAATAATAATGATTAAGACACAATTAACAGCCAATGATTGGTAATTAATGTGTCCTAATGATTTGACGAAACGGAGCTTCTCGTGTCAAGAAACCCGAGTGGCTTTGACGGCTGGTCGCCGCGACTCGGTCGCGCGTGCCCACAAACTATCAAAATGGGTTCGCAATAGTGTTGCGGACCCAACGGTGGTGACCTGCCGGTGGAGGTTCTGGAACGCCACGAGCCGGAAAACAAAGATGAAGGCCGACACGGCAAAACACGAAAATAGCAAATGCTCACTGCATACCCAAGGAAGCGAGTGCCATGACTTCTAGGGACTATATAGGAGCTACCTTAACCGAGAGGAGCTTCAAAGATGGCCTGGGAAGACTTGAACACGATGAAGTCCACCTGAGCCGAAGAAGATGAAGTGGGAAATGAGGTTCGAGCAAAATGAGTGGAACCACATCATTACCACAGCCTTCATTATAGCTCAAAGAGGCTCCAAAAGCAAGTAATTGCAAAAGAATCACTTACCTGAGCTGAGAAGAAAGGGATGAAACTAATCGAAAATCTCCAAACTTAAAATTGAGTGATTCCTGTGAATGCAACCCAAAATCAAGTTAGGGGAAATATAAAGGAGGTCGAGGAGTTCAAAAGGGTGCAAGAAATATTGAGGATGAACCACTCGACACCAAGGTCGCCATTGGAGCTCTACGCCAACAATGGTGTTTTGAGGGTGAGAGGTGTTCTTGAGCTCAAACACGAGAATAGCTAGGTGTGGTGCAAAAGAACACCGTGAGGACCTAGGGAGCCAATTTATAGGAAGGGGATTAGGGTTTTCGAGCAAGAACATGAGCCCATGGTGAGCTCTTGGTTCATGGCGCGGTCAAGGACCAAGAAGTGATGGGAGCAAGTGAGACTCGGGACAATGGAGGAGAAAGCCCGAGCGCATTAAATGCTCCACAGAGACGCTGCCGAAAGCCAATTTGAGGTGACACATCAAAGCCACCCTCAATCTCTCTCTTTCGCCATTGCCGCCGCGGCGTCAAGAAGCAGAGGAGGAAGAAGAATGTAAAGACGAACGTGACCGCCGGATCGAAAATGGACGGTCACGATTAAACAAGTTCGCCGGACAAATCCGATTGCTCTCAAGGATCCGGACGGTTGATTGAGATCCAACGTCCCTATTGACCAATGCAACCGAGGGTCCGAATGCTTACACGAACATGGGCCACGCGATCCAATCTAACGGCCGATATCGCGACGCTGCTTTAAACCGCGCTCGGCGCTTAGGTGGTTTAACCGAAGTCAAGTGGCTCGGACTCGAGCCCGACTCAACCCAATGAATAGTGAATTTGGTTTTAGGTTTTGATTAAGCCGAGACTTTGAGGATTTATTTGGGGTAGCAAAATAACTCCAAAAATTCTGAAATTTTTACAGGAGCTTGCTGACGAGACATTGACCTTGTGTAAAATTTTCAGAGAGTTTTATGCCGCGAATAAATCTCCAAAATTCTACAAGGCTCTGTTTTAATGTTTGACTGAGAGTCAAACAAAGTTTGATCGCCTCTAAAAATATTCAAACAATTTCTAAAAATTGTGGAATTTTTCAGAGGGGTCACATACCACCACAGAGACTTAGGAAAATATATCCAGAGGATGATCATAAGATTTGACAAGATTGTTTTTGAAGGAACAGATTTGTATCAAAAGACTTGTGACTTTGCATTTCCATAAGTCTTGTACAATACTTGTGCAATACAAACAGGAAACACATGATGTAAGAAAAAGGTTTTAATTTCTACTGATTTTCTTACATTTGAAACACAAGCCCAAAATTGGGATGTTACAGGTTAACTCTTAGTGAACCGCTGTTATGGGCTCCCACTAAGGACCCATACGTTGTGTCCGACGATCGCCCAGCCTTAAGCAATCATGATGCTCCTGGGTGTGGAGAACCTGGAAAGGAACCCACCCCTCACATACCTAACAACGAACATTTTTTTCTACAACTACCACCAGCGACTCATCAATTAACACCTCCCAAAGTACTGGGTCAAGAGGGGTTCCCCATACCCTCATGTGGAATACACGCGATAACGCTTGGATCAGTGACACAAGTCATTCGGTCCTTGTTGACTCAGGCACCGAGCACACACCCCACAATCACACCATCTTACGAATGTGCCCAAGTCTAAAATAATTTATTTTCAGTTTTAGTTTCTCAGATACAATACATACATGAGTACCCTGACTCAATTTTTTAGAGTGATGATATAATGACCATGGCCGAGGCGATGATCCCCATTCTACTGTTCTAAGTATTTCTAAGCGACATTAACACGTACTACAAGTAAAGTGACTAGAGCCCATCCATCGAGCTCTAAATCACAACAGATATAAACATAAGCTCAGTAGTAGAGGATGGACATTTATCTACAGTTTAATGCAACTATTTAGGATCAACTACGCAAACGATAATTTAAACATCAAAATAGAGCATGCATACATACACTTTGCAAACAAGATATTATAATTTGAAAGTAATGGGATTAATATGATCAAATGAAAACAACTGCTTGCCTTGCTAGAGATATTCAACTTGCTGCAGAGGATCACTCTCGTAATCAATAGAATTGTCGGAACCAATAAGAATGAATAACACCAAGAATACTAAAAAATTCAAATTAATCCAAAAATCATGAAATTTACGCATAAGGTAGATCATGATTTTAAATGAATTTAGCAAAAAAATCAGTTGATTTGGATGTTGCATGCAAAAGTTATAGCCTAAACAAAACTGCTGGGAAAGATAATGAAATAAATCACTTTCGGTTACGGTTCATGCACAAATTTCCAGAGAGTTGGTGAACATGAAAATTTAATGGTAGATAGAGCATGATATTCTAAGAAAAACAAAAAATTGGCTCACTTCATTTGGAGTTAAAATAAATTTCTGATGATTTTTCAAAGTTATGAAAGTATTGCACAAATAATTTATAAAACAAGATTTTCAGAGATAGTAACATGCTCAAAATCTATTCTACAATAAAGTACATTAACAGGGGAACCTATCAAGCTTGAGTTCACCCAAATTAGAGTTACAGAGAAATACTTATGCATTTTACAAGTTTGAACAATTTTCAATGCAAAATAAATCTAAACCTAAAGTTATTTTTATTAACAACCATTTTGTGGAACAGCAACATGATTCAAACCATTTTTAGAGTAAAGTTCATTTAAAATAGAAACCAACAAAATTAGAATCATCCAAAAGGAGTTAAAATGAATTAGTTATTCATTTTAGAAGTTAATACCAATTTTCAGTATGTATAAAAACAGATTTCGGATTTTCTAAATCGTTTACTCCTTTTCTTACCGACCGCTGTGCTAGCCGCAGTCACCGATTGGTGGGACCTAGTGAATAGTGAACAACGCCTACAGCAGCGAGGCCCACATGACAGTGGTCGTGCTTGAGCCTCTAGGGACTATTAGAGAGCTACCTGAGCGAAAAGAAGTGCCCGGGGAACTCGGAGACGGCTGGAGCAGCATCGGCGCCAGAGAAGAAGACGACGACGGCACGGCTCAATGCGGATAGAAAGACTGGGGCAAAACCCACAGGAGTGAGTGGTTGGAATAGCTCAAGTGAGGTACAAGAATAGTGTATAAGCAAGGAATCGACAATAGCCTTACCGAATCAAGGTGGGAGACGAAGAGACTGTTCTTCGGTCGAAAACACAATCCTTTCAAATCCGCGAAATCCTGCCATGCAATGTCCCAATAGGTTTAGGGGTTTTGCTCAAGGACTAAATCACACATAGTGACACACTTGAGTGAGGATAACACTCACCGGAGTCGAAGATGACGTGGTGAGGTCCTCGAGTGCGTGCTCTAGAAACTAAGGAAGACACGAAGTCGCTTCGGTGCTACAAGCAAACGCCTGTTGGTGATATGCCCTAGAGGCAATCATGGAGATGATTGTATCACGTCTATGTTTATGAGTTTTTGAATAAATGTTATTCTGTTCCTTGAATGAATCGTTAGTTCTGAAGATCAACGAGTATGTGACTTGTTGGTGAAACTCTTCGACTTGTATGATGTCGTTCTAAAAGTATCCTCGTCGAATGTCACCGATCGGAACACCGCTGACTCTACGATCAAAAAGATATATTGATTGATGACCATGTTTCACCGGTCATGGATATAGGGATATTGAATCATGTAACAGCCCTAACTTAGGGTTTGTATTTCAAATGTAAAATTTTCAGGAGAAATAAAAACTTTTGTTGTCTCATCAAATCATTTGGAAGTTTTCCAAATTTTCCCTAGCAATTTCCATTTTCTAGAATTAAATTCTTGTGAATGGAAATTGTTGTCAGCAAATTCTTAGCTTTCAAACTTGTGATCATCCTCTGAAATTATTTTTCCTATTGTGAGGACCCCAATTTATTTGGCTTGTAATGCTTAACCAACCACCGGTCCTAGCATCACAAATCAAATAATTGATCTCTAGATATGTATACTTCCTGCAAAGATACACACCCTGCTACAAAATTAGACATCAACTCCATTCCAAACATAGAGTCCAAACACCACACTACCAAACGGAAGATAAACAAATAGTAGAGTTATTATGCATAAAGGCCGATGTGCCACAAGATACATAAACAACAGAGAGAAGACAATGGAAGCAAAAGTGTCATAAGATGGCTATAAACAAAGCCAATCAAAGATGCCTCCAACCCACAAGGCATCTCGACCGACCGCCAAGTCTAGTCGCCCACGATCGGCAACACAAATTACGTAAGTGAGGCCCTTGGGGCTCACCTTCTTCCTCTCGCAACAAAAACATTAAGCAAAGCACTGAGTACAAAGATTGCCTTTGTACCGCAAGACCGACGTGTGAACCAGCGCACTGCTCATATGCTACATGCATGCTTGTTTGGTGGAGGCCATATGTCTTGTTTGCATAAAGCCAATTTTCATTTGCAATAAGGTAATACATTTTAAAGGCAAGTTTGCAATTCATTTTTAAGATTGAAATAACAAGAAGGATAAATAATAATAAAAGAATAAAGGTAAACAACCTAGAAGTGACTATCCCAATAGTCACCATTAACAATAGCACTAATCCCATTCGCACTCACCCATCAAGTTTTAATTTAAATGTTATAGTCTAACTCTCGATAAGCTTACCCAAGCGTGTCCATCACCTAGGACGAGGCTATTCGAATAGTTTTTAACCTCGCAGGTGTACCATCGCACTCCACACTTCGCATCGCTTTAAGCCAAAGCACACTTCAAGGTATGCCGGCACGCCTAAGTCCTACGAGACTTTTTCCAATCTTGTGTATTAACTACGAGCCATTCAGATGGATAGAAATCCATAGGCTTACATGGTAAAGCCGAAAGACAACTACCCACTCAGATAAAGCTTTTGACAACTACCATGCTCCCACCTCCATCCCTCCCGCGACCCACACCCTGAGCCAATACACGCCAAAGTACTAGGTCAAGAGAGGTCCCATACCTCTAGTGTGGTTAGCACGAAATGCCTGGATAACAAAAACTCACAAGATGTTCGGTCCTTAATTGACCGGCACCTTTCCAATACACCCAAATGATCACACCAATCTTACCATTGTGCCCGCTTCAAATCATTTTTGTTTTCAGTTTTAGTTTTGCAATTAAATATAGTAAATGCTGAAATATAAAGTTATAGAAAATTTTAGGTGATCAAGGTTACCGACTAAGTCGATAACCGCCTATTTCTACCGATACTAAGCATGTCTACAATTTGACCCGATCTACTAAGTGACAAGAGATCATCCAATGACCTCTAATCACAAAGAAATAACCTAGGCTCAGTAGTAGAGACCAATATTTTATCTACAGGATATGTAGCTACGGATTTAACTAATTAATTTAACACAAATTAAGCGACGATACATACAAAACGAAACAAAATATTAGACTTTAAAATACCGAATTAACATGATCAAACCGCTTATTCTGGTCGCCGTTGCTCGTAATGCTCAACTCAGTGCAGAGGATCGCCTCGTGGTTGCCGCAAATATCGGGCTTAACGATAGAACAAATAACAGCTAATAAGAACGAATAACACCTGAAAACTCAATAATCAAACACAAACACCAATTTGTACACGAGGCTAGACCATCACAAAAAGAATGAGAAATAATCATACAGAGACCCACTCACTTATTTGTTAGGTTAACCACAAAATCAAACCTCTACCGATTTAAACTTTGGACAGACTTTGATGGTGATTGTGTGCACATCTATTATTTAATCATCAAGTTAATATATCAAAACAAAGCTAGTTTCTCTAACTCAACCATTATTAGCCGATATTACGTAACCTACAAAAAGCTATTGACAACACTAACTACCAAGTATCCAACTATGAGATGCTAAACAAAAAATCTTCTACCTAAGATAGGATGCTAAGGATGCTCAACTATCTGCACTCCTAAGCATCACACCAAGATTTTGCAAGGCTAACAAGTTTCAAAGATGCTACTACACCAAATCTTATAGCACCGACAACTCAAAAGTACAGAGACAATAAATGAACAACTAACTATCCCTTATGATCAAACATGACAACAAGAGCTTTGAAACTTAAAGATACTAACTAATCGATTTCATGCTAACCACCACAACAAAAAGGAGCCAACTAGCACTAAACAAGAATCCAAAGCATAAGCATGAAACTAGAATTTAGCCACCGACAATGAACCGACAACAGTGACAAATTCAGAGAACACACTAAAACACTTTCAAACTTCCAATCCCAACTTTTAATCAAGCAAGAGAGTGAATCAAGAACATTCCTAATCATGATTAGAGACTAAAGAACTGGTTTTGAAGGAGGCCCCACCGCCGCATGCATGCAGAGGAACACAATCAAGAACAGAGGCTCGACCGATTCGACGCCGTGAAGGAGTGGCGCGCGGGCCGTGCGACGGCCAAAATGGGTCGCCCAGGTTACAAGCTAAGAGTGGTCGCATGGCACCGGAGATGCACCGAGGTGGCGCGCGACGAGCACGGCGCCGGCAGTTAGGGGTGATAAAAGCGGCCGCACTGCAGAGGTAGACAACAAGAATTAGCGCACAGATGGGCATCGCGAGTTACCAGAACTCACCGAATGACGCGGAGCTCAAGAGGTCGCCAAGATGGCCCGGCGACGAGAGCCCACTGGGCGCAAGGTGGTCAACGACGACCGAGCCCGAGGCGACCGAGAGGACAAGCGAATGACCGAGAAGGAAAGTGGAGTCCAGTGATGCTCACCAAGCAAGGAATCGAGTTGGAGCTCACCGCAGAGGATGCGGGAAGGAAGGGCTTTCGCCGACTTGGAGAAGAAAGTCCACGCCAGCTCCACGCACGATGAAACCCGAAATTCCTTGAGGGGTTTACTTCAGGATGTGGAACACGCCAGGACGCGGTCGGCGATGGTCGAGCCCACCGAGCTACCGAACGCTGGAAGTGGCGCGGCGACGCTACGCCTCGAGCTCTGTGGAGAAGAAAGGCGATGGGGACGAAACGGCAGGGAAAGCCTCTGAGGGTTTTGTAGGAGCAGCGAGGCAGCGAGGTGAGACTGGGCGTGAAAAGACCGTGAGGCGAGGTGGCAAAGCATGCATGCAAAGCGGCGGCAGCGAGAGCGCCGCGGCGAAGCGGTACCGGAGCTGGCGGCGACGGGCGGGATGACCGACAGTGATGGCCCACAAGTCACCGAAGAAACGGAGCGCGCGAGCCGAAGGTGCGGCGCAAACCGTGGTTCGACTCGACCATTTTTTTGCGCCGACCGATGGATCTCGAGATGGACGGTCGAGATTGATGTATGCATTCGACAGTCGGTTGCACGCTACAAGACGTGGATCGCTCGATCAGACGGACGGCCGACACCACCATCGCGCGCGGTGCAACTAGGTGACGCGATCGAGCCAAGTGGTGTAGCCGAACTCGAGCCCGAAAGGTTCGGCCCGAGAACAAAGTTGTTTTTAGATTTTGATTTAAAAGACAGAGAAGGTTGGGGAATTTTAGAGGTAGCTCTGAGCTCCAAAAATTTCGAAATTTTGTGGTAGCTACTAGGGACAGAGGACAACCTTGTGAAATTTTTCCAGGAGTTTTCATGCACTAGATTGTTCCCACTAAAATTCACAAGCTGCTGAACAGAAGTTTGACCAGATTTCAAACTAGGTTGACTTGGCCATTTGAAATAGCAAATAAAATCTAAAAATTGTGAAACAATTCAGGAGGTAGATAGGATGATCAAGATGACAGGAAAAATATTCCTAGGGATGATCACAAGTTTGAAGGCTAAGAATGTAGTTGACAACAATTTCCATTCACAAGAATTTAATTCTAGAAAATGGAAATTGCTAGGAAAATGTAGAAACTTTCAAATGATTTGAAGAGACAACAAAAGTTTTTATTTCTCCTCAAAATTTTACATTTGAAATAGAAACCCTAAGTTGGGGTTACAAATCTCCCTTACAGAATCTCGCCCAGATTCGATCATCGAGAAGAATGATGGGTAATCTGCCGAGACGATCTTCCCGCCCCAAGTGGCTTCATCTCTGAGTGGTTTGACCATCGAACTTTGAGGAACTTGATCACACGGTTCCTCGCTCGCTCACCATCGAGGATACGAACGGACGACGCCACGATAAGATGATCTTCTCGCACATCGATATTTTCCAATGGCGCTTCTCAACTCGAATACGGAGGCACTTCTTCAATTGTGACACATGGAAAACATCATGCACCCTTCAAGTGTAGCCGGCAACTCCAACTTGTATGCAACAGCCCCACTCTTCTTGATGATGCGATATGGCCCGACATATCGAGGAGCCGCTTGTTCTTGACACCGAAACGACGATGTCCTTCAGTGAGCGTAGACTTTGAGATACACAAAGTCATTGGGCCGAAACTCACCACGGCGGACGACGACCGTGATAGCTCTTCCGCTCGATCGAAGCACGCGCAAGTGCTCACGAATCAATCGCACTTGACTTTCCGCCTCATTGATCGAATCCGCCAAAGAACCGCCTTTACCGCCACTGGGCCAACGGTGTTCGCAGCCGCCCCATACAAAGCCTCAAACGGTGCCATACCGAGACTAGCTCGAAGTCGTTGTTGTAGGAGAACTCGCAAGTGGTAGGCACTTCTCCCAATTCTTCCCATAGGAAAGAACACAAGCACGAGCATATCTTCAAACACTGATTGACGCGCCCGCCCGACCATCGCCCGAGGATGATAGGTCGAAATAACGAAAGACGGGTCCCCATGGCTTCTCGTAGATCGTAGCAAAGTCGGAAGTGAAAAGAGAACCACGATTCGACACCATCGCTCGTGGCACACCATGCAAACTCACAATGCGGGATATGTAGAGGTTCGCCAATTCATCGACGCCGAGGGCGTACATACCGGCGTAAAATGTGCTACCTTTGTCAATCGGTCAATAACCACCGAGATATCATCCTTCCCCAAGAAGCACGGCAAACCAGTTGATGAAGTCCATACCAACTAATCCCACTTCCACTCGTATAGGCAAGGGTCGAGGAGACCTGGCCGACGCCGATGCTCGCCTTGACGCGACAACATATGTCACATCCGCCACGAACCCGCAATCTCGCGCTTCATGCGAGTCCACCGTAATCTTCGACGCATCTTGGTACATTTTGGTGGCCCCGGATGAATGGACAAAGGCGAATCATGGGCCTCTCAAGAATCAAATCCCACAACTCGGGACCTTTGGGACCACAAGCCGCGCCCAAACCATACGACACCGTGCTCATCTTTCGTGAAACACTTGGTCGATCCATTCTTGATGTTCGCTTGATTTTACCTACACCATCATCCGATTGTTGTGCCGCCTTGATTTGATCCACCAAGGTCGGTTGCACAACCAAGGCAAAGAAGGGAACCATGCTCAACCAAACCAAGTTGAGACGCTGAAATTCGCAAGAAGTGCAAAGTTGTCGCTCTTGGATCATCGTAGTATTGCAATACACCTTTCGGCTAATGCATCAAGAACTACATTGGCCTTGCTGTGGTGTTACCAATACCCATGTCATAATCTTTGATCAATTCCAACCATCTCCTCCGCTCGAGGTTCAGATCCGGCGGGTGAACAAGTATTTCAAGCTCTTGTGATCGGAATACACCTCACAATGTTTCGATCAAATAATGCCGCCAAATCTTGAGTGCATGCACCACAAGCCAGCCAACTCTAAATCATTGGTGGGATAATTGAGCTCGTGAGGTCTCAATCGCCTCGATGCATAGGCAACCGCTTTGCCTTCCCGCATAAGAACACATCCAAGTCCTCGACGAGGCATCGCAATAAATATCAAGCTCTTGTGGATATCAGAAGAGTGAGGATGGGTCAAGTCAAACGCTGCTTGAGCTCCCAAAGCTCTCATCACAAGCAAAGGACCACACAAACTTCTTTGTCCTTCTTGAGCAATTCACCATCGGCTTGGCGATCTTGGAGAAGTTCTCGATAAAGCGCGGTAGTAGCCCGCTAAACCGAGAAAACTCCGCACATCGGTGGATCGACTTGGCCGCTCTCAAGATAGAACATCGCCGACCTCATCGATCCACGCTATGCTCTCCAAACTGAAAGAACATGGCCCAAGAATGCCACTTCCTTCAACCGTAACTCACATTTGCTGAACTTCGCAGATAAATGTGTTCCCGCATTTGCCCAAAACAATCTTTCAGATGCTCAAGATGATCTTCTTCGCCTTGGAATAAATAAGAATATCATCAATGAAGACTACCACAAATTTGTCCAAAACTCCATGAATACCGAATTCATTAAGTTCATGAACAAAGTCGAGCATTGGTTAAGCCAAAGGACATGACGGTGTACTCGCATGTTCTATAACGAGTAGTGAAAGCCGCCTTCGAATATCCTCGATCCGATCTCGACTGATGATACCCCATTCTCAAATCAATCTTTGAGAACACTGGCTTCACCAATCGATCAAACAGATCATCAATGCGGGCGAGGATATTTGTTCTTCACCGCCACCTCATTGAGAGGACGTAATCAACACACATGCGCAAAGTCTTGTCCTTCTTCTTCACAAAGATCACCTGACAACCCCAAGGAGATGAATCGACGGATGAAACCTTTGCTTGGAGCTCACCAAGCCGCTTCTTCAATTCTTCTAGTTCATTGGGAGGCATCCGATACGGCGCTTCAAATCGGGCGTACCGGCAGCAACTCGATAACAAACTCCGATCTCGATCCGAGGCATCCTGTAAATCATCAGGAAAAACATCCTCAAAATCACAAACAGAGGAAACTCCAATCTTCAAAGCCGGCTTGGTTACAAGTGCACAAAGGCGTGCACCTTTGCAACATGGAAACCGACCGCTCGCCTCAAGGGTCGGGTGAGATAGACAATCTTCCGGCACAATCGACGGTTCCCAAGTGTTGGGACAACCAATCCATGCCAAGAATCACATCCGCACAATCTTCCCGCACAATCGATTTGCCCCAAGTGTTGGGACAACCAATCCATGCCAAGAAGGACTCACCATGGTTGGAGGAGGCTAAGCTCCTCATCCAAACCGATCACGACCACGCCACTACGAGTACCTCCACCATCCTCGCTTTAAGAAACTTAGGTTAGAAACCAAAGCACTAACACTAGAAGTTGATGAAAGTTAAAAGTTAGCGATTAGGGAATGAGACATCACCCTAACCGAAAGCCAAAATAGCAAGTAACAACTTTAAATGTTTCCAAGGAAGCTCCAAAACAGCAAGGAAACTCCAAACAAGCTCAACTTCTCAATGCCATTAACCCGCATTGAATGAACGAGTAAAAGTATGAGAAGATAAAAATTTCAGCACACTACAACAATCCAACACTACTCAAGAACAAGGTTAAGGCGATAAAAATAGTGTTAGATACTTAGCTAACTAGTATCACATCCTACCCTTTTATTCCCACAAGTTTTAGTTGATTATCCTCTCATTTTCTACCCTATTTAGAACCTTTGAGCTTGTTGTCCGGAAATTGAATGATCGCTGTCCGTATTTTGCATCCAAGCCTCCTAATTGAAATCTTCAACTCGAAGCTTCAAAACCTTGTAGAGGGCAGCTAACACTTCAATTTGCCAAACTCATTGGTTCCCAAAGCCCAATTTAAACGAGCAATGACTATCTTTTGAGAGAAGGAAAGGAGAACAACTTTAAAACTCAATTTAGAGCAAGATGAGAGAAGAAAGCTAAGATAGGTAAGAAGTAAAATCTGAGAACTTACTTAAGCTTTCATAAATCATTTGATACTCAAATTAAGGTTTTCAAAATATCCTAAGGACGACTCAAGCTTGGGTTACTACGGCCGGAATGGCTCGATACCAACTTTGTGAGGACCCTGGTTTATTCTGGCTTGTACTGCTTAACCATCCACTTGGTCCTAACAAGACAAATCAAATAAACTAAGCTCTCGAGATATGTATACTTCTGCACTGCAGATACACACCTGTTACAAAATCATGCATCAATTCCATTCATACACATAGAACCAAGCACAACAATAACTTAAAGACATACATAATATAAAGAGAGTTATTACAAAAGAGAGGCCAACCGCCAAATGACACATAAGCAACTAAATTAAACAATGGAAGCAAAAGGCCATAAGGTGGCGATAAACAAAGCCAATCGGCGTGTTTTGACCCACAAGGCAACCAACCGACCGCCAAGCTAGTAGTCCCAAACAAACAGCAACACAACTCACAAAAGTGAGGCCCTTGGGGCTCACTCTTCTTCCTCCGCAATGCTTAATATTAAGCAAAGCGATGAGTACAAAACTTGTTTTGTACTCGCAAGACTCGACGTGGTGAGATAATGTAACTATAATTAACTACATGCAAGCTTTATTTAAGTGGATGAGGCTCGACTTATTTTCAAAGATAAAGCAAGTTTTCATTTGCAATAAGGTAATAGCTTCAAAGCAAGTTTGCAATTAACTTTTATTGTTCAAATAAAGAGAGGCAATAATAACAATAGATAGAGAACAACACCAACCTAGAAGTGACTAACCCATAGCCACTCACAACCATAGCATGAAGTACCCTTCATACCACCCATGTCAAGTTTAAGTTTTAAAAGGTTGTAGTCTAGTTCTTGCACGATCTTACCAAGCATGTCCATAACCTAGGACGAGGCTATTCGAATAGTTTTAACTCATAGGTGTACCAATGTACCCACACGATAGACCGCCTTTCCACCAGCCACTGTTAGCACACTTCCTTTGGTATGCGTGCATGGCTAAGTCTAACAAGACGTTTCCAATGGACGATGCTAATTAAGAGTCAGAACCCACGGGAGAAGGACACATTAGCTACCCTAACCGGTCCGCTAATGCCCTCCAAAACACACACACAAGAACACACCCACCGACCTCAGCTCATAATTAACACCTCCCAAAGTACTTAGTCAAGAGAGGTTCCATATCCCCTCGTGTGGTTAGCACGCACAAGCGCTGGCTTAGTGACACAAGCAACTCGGTCCTTGGGGACTTAGGCACCATTCCACACACCCAACAGATCACATCAACATACCATTGTGCCCAAGTCAAGATATAGTTTTGTTTTCAGCTTTTGATTTGTAAATCAATAAAACACAAGGGTTGGACATAATGGAGTAGTATAAGTATTTGTGTGATCAAGATCATCGACTAAGTCGATGATTGCCCAATACTACCGATATTCAGGCATGGCTAACAATATTCATTCGTAATCTATTAAATGATAAGAGTTCATCCATCGAACTCTAACCACAAAGAAATAACCTAGGCTCGTAGTAGAGGATAACCATTTACCTACAGATTATGCAACTAGAGGTCTAACTAATCAATTTAACAACAAAATAGCAATTCATACATAGAAGTTAAACAAAATATTAGACTTTAAAAGTAATGGGATCAATGGGAAATGATCAAACTGCTTGCCTCGCTTGTTGTGGCTCAAATTGTTATGAGGGTCGTTTCTGGTTACCGCAAATATCGAATCCTAAGCTAAAGAGCTAAAACAACCAATAAGGCGAGCAACACTTAAATGAAATAGCAAGCAACAATTAACCAAATGCGATTTAAATTTACACACAAGGTAGAATACGAATATACCTAGGCATAGGAATTGGAAAACCTAATTTGGATTTGTGGTGCAAAAGATATTCCCTAAAAACCTATTTTCGCCAAAATGCTACACTTAAATAGCACAGTAGCAAAAATATTTTCTAGAAAGATTTTGAAGCTGAAATTTTTATGGTAGCTACCTACTGGTATAGTGGTAACCCATATAAAATTTCAGGTCATTTGGAGTTATATTTAAAGAGCTATGATTTTTCAAGTCATGAAAATGAACCAATTTAAATTGCATGTGAAATCTTGTTAAACACAGTAACATGCCTAAAACCAATTTTATCATTTAGTACTGTATTAGGGGAAGCTAACAAAATTGGTTTCACTAAAATTTGATTTTCAGAGAATTAGTTATGCAATTTACAAGTTAATTACTAATTTTAGAATAATAAGTAGAACCTATTTCTAAACAAATTTTAAAATCTGTTTTCTGGAGCCGAACTAAACTCCTATTCATTTTTAAATTAAAGTACAACTCAATCTAAAGCTAACAAAATTTGAATCAACCGATTTGGGTTTAAAATGAATTAGTTATGTATTTTGAAGTTTAATACCTTTTCGCTTTGCAAATAAAGCTTTCGAAACTCATAAAGGCTATTACGACGCGGTTGAATAGGGACCGCCGATCCCGATCGGACGCCCACGCGCACGGCGCCGCACAAAGACACACACACACGGGCCATCGAGGCTCACCGCTGGATCAAGATCCAACGGTCCAAATGATGATGGCATTCGACCGAACGAATGCCTCGCAATCCCACCGCTGATCTTCGATCCAACGACCCAGATTGAACCACGCCGACGCGCTTGAAAACGCGCGCGGCGAATAATGGCCGTGGACCGCCGATCGTGAGATGGACGGCTCACAATCAACGCTACACAAAGACACCGCACGTAACACACGAAATCTCGACCGCAGATCTAAGGATGGACGACGACGTGGGCCACGCCGCGCACCGCACGACGCGGTCCGACAACGCGACCGAGAGCTACGCCAATCGCCGGCGCACTAAAGGTACGGCGGCGCGAGAGGATGCTAGCAACGGGTGCGCGCATAGCATTGCGCACCTTCCGCACCACCCACACCGACGGTGGGGACCAGAGCGCGCGCGCGACGGCGAGGAGCAGACGAAAAATGACAACGACGATAAACAGCAAATAGCTCCGCAATGACCATTCAAGCGGTGCTCGAGCATCTAGGGGCTACCAGGAGCTACCGACCGACGCGAGGTGCAGAGGCGGTCGGAGCAGCTCCGACGACGAAACTCCGCGACGGACCCGAGGAAGATGACGCGAGGAAGACGGCCTGGGCAAAATCAACCATGCCGCGTCATCACGATGGGTTCTAGAGAGCACAGAGAAGCTCCCCGAGAAAGGAATTAGAAAGGAGCACTCACCGGCTACTGAGACGAAGAAGGATGCTCGCGCCGATTTGGGGAAATCCAAAATCCCGTGCTCCCGCTGAAGCAACCTGAAATGGAGCAGCTTGTTAAGCACCACCGAGGTGAGAGGGGTGCAGAGCAAGAAGGGAGCTGTGGAACCACCGAGCACGGCCTTCACCGAGAAGCCCGCGCAACAATGGCGGCGAGAGAAAACAGGCGCTTGGGAGCTCCACGAATGCAAGTGGGTGCAAGGGAGAGCTCACGGTGCGTAGGAAGGAAGGTGGAGGAAGATGGGAGCTTAAGTAGCCGAGGGAAAGCTGTGAGCAACGGCAACAAGCTCGATGCCCGCCTCTCACGGCCGTGACGAGCGACGGAGCAGTGAGCATGGACTTTCGGGCGTCGCCGACGCGCATTTAATGCACCGCCGCTGGCGCCGAGGTGAGTGGACGCGACGCCATCGCCACGAGCCTCTCTCGCCATGGCGCAGAGCGAGCGCGAAGGCGGCGGGCGAAGCGAAGCGAGGAGGACGACGATGGCCACCGTCCGATTTGCATCCAAGGGCTAGCGCGATCACGTTGAAACGGCATCGGATGAACGACGACCGCCCGATTGAAATCCAACGGCCGCGAATCCGGCAACCGAGTTGTCCAATGCATACACGAACGCGAGCCGTCCGATGGAGATCCAACGGTCCGTAGCGCGCGATCGATCGATCGCGCGTGCATACGCTTAGTTGACTCGATCGAAGTCGGTTGGCTCGAGCCCAGTCGACTCGAGTCCATGAACAAAGGTAAACCCATTAGGTTTTGATTTTTGAACTGAAACTTTGAGGATTTAATTGAGGCATCAAATCAACTCCAAACTTTATGAAATTTTAACGAGCTTGCTTACCTTGGGGTTAACCTTCCATAAAATTTCCAGAGGGTTTGTGCATCGAATTTTCTCAAGAAATTCTGTAAGGTTAAAACAGAGGTTTGACTGTTTGACTTGCCTCTAAAATATTTCAAATAATTTCCCAAAATTATGAAATAATTCAGAGGTGTTACTAAGCCACCCTAGAACCAGGGAAAATTATTTCCAAGGGTTTGACAAAAGATTTGACCAAGGAGGTTGTTGACTTGATAAATGAGGCCTTTGATTTTAATTTTCCAAAATTCTTTTACAAGAATTTCAGAAAAGTTTCAAGAGTAAAGGATGAAGGAAAAGTTTTAATTTACCCTCAATTTCTTACATTTGAAACACAAGCCAAAATTTGGGATGTTACAAACCTCCCCCTTACAAAAATCTCATCCCGAGATTTGGTTCACTCGGAAAAGAATGAGGGTAGTGCAGACGAAGACGATCTTCTCGCTCCCAAGTAGCCTCGCCTCTGAATGGTTTGACCACTGAACTTTAAGGAACTTGATGGTCTTGTTCCTTGTTCTTCGCTCACTTCTCTCAGTATGCGAACAGGTGCTCGCGATAGGTCAAATCTTCCCGAACATCAAGAGTTTCCAACTGAGCTTCTCTGTTGGAACACTGAGGCACTTCTTAAGTCGGGACACATGGAACACATCATGTACCCCGCAAATGCAGCAGTAACTCCAACTTGTAGGCAATAGCTCCTCTTCTCGATAACACTGCATGGACCGACATATCGAGGAGCCAATTTGCCCTTGACACCAAAACGCCGTGACCCTTCGGAGGAGAAACCTTGAGATAAACGGTCATTGGGCTCAAAGCTCAACTCACGACGAAGGCGATCCGCATAGCTCTTTTGCCCGGATTGAGCTGCATGCGTAGCGATCACGAATGAGTCGACTTGACCCTCGGCCTCATTAATCGAGTCCGCCAAAGAAAGGTCTCTCACCGGTCTCGCACTCAGTTCAACGGGTTCTACACTTTCTCCCGTATAAGGCCTCAAATGGTGCCATGCCGAGACCGGCTTGAAATCGTTGTTATAAGAAAACTCGCGAATGGCAAGCACTTCTCCCAATGCTTCCCATAGAAAGGACACAAGCTCGCAAAGATGTCCTCCCAAAACTTGTTTGACCCTCTGGCCCGACCATCTGCTTGGGGGTGAAATGCCGAGCCGAAGAAAAGCTTAGTTCCCATAGCCTCTGCAGCTATGCCAAAATCGAGACGTGAACAATGAACCACGATCCGACACAATTGTCTTTGGTACACCATGCAAACTCACGATGCGGGCTATGTAGAGATCCGCCGTAAGACCTACTCAAGGTCGGTCTTGACAGAAGAAAATGAGCCACCTTAGTCAATCGATCGATGACGCACCCGTATAGCATCATTCTTCTTTGGGGACCGGGTAGACCAGTTGATAAAGTCCATCCCGACCAATCCCACTTCCACCCGAATTGGTAAGGGTCTGGCACCGGCCGGACGATGTTCGGCCTTGACACGACGACACACGCCGCACTCAAGAACGAACCTTGCGATCTCCTCTTCATTCGGGTCCACCAAAATCTCGCTTGAGATCATGATACATCTTCGTGGCCCCGGATGAATGGATAACGGAATCATGGGCTTCGCGGAGGATCAAATCCCGCAACTCCATGTCCTTTGGAACCACGAGGCGTTGCCCAAACCTCACGACACCAAGCTCATCTACGGAGAAGCACTTGGCTATTCCATTCTTGACATTTTCCTTGATGCGGTTCACTCCAACATCCGATCACGAGGCGGATTTGATCCGATCCACCAAGGTTGGTCTGACAACCAAGGCGTTGAGGGAACCATGCTCAACCAAACCCAAGTTGAGACGCTGAAACTCCTCTAGAAGAGGGGCCGATGCTCCTGAAGCAACAATGCATTGCAATGCGCTTTGCGACTAAGTGCATCCGCAACGACATTGGCCTTGCCCGGATGGTAGTGAATACCCATGTCATAGTCCTTGATCAACTCCAACCCTCTCCTTTGCCGGAGGTTCAGGTCTGGTTGGGTGAACAAATACTTTAGGCTTTTGTGATCCGAATACACTTCACAACGACACCGATTAGGTAATGTCGCCAAATCTTAAGTGCATGAATCACGCCGCCAACTCCAAGTCATGGGTAGGATAGTTGAGTTCATGAGGTCTCAATTGCCTTGATGCATAGGCCACTACCTTGCCTTCTTGCATAAGGACACAACCGAGGCCTCGACGAGAAGCGCCACAAAAGATATCAAGCTTTGACGGACATCGGGAGAACAAGAACGGAGCGGTGGTCAATCGCTTCTTAAGTGCTTGAAACTTTCTCGCAATCACGGACCACAGAACTTCTTGTCCTTCTTGAGCAACTCCACATCCGCAGCCGCTACCTTGGAGAAGTTCTCGATAAAGCGACGATAGTATCCCGCTAAACCAAGAAAACTCCGAACTTCGTGACCAAGTAGGCCGACTCGAGAAAGCACGCCGCTGATCTTGCTAGGATCCACGCTACGCCCGCCGAAAGAATATGGCCTAAGAAGGCTACTTCCTTCAACCGTAACGCGCACTTGTCGAACTTTGCATACGACTTTGTGCTCACGGCTTGCCCAACACAAGCCTCAAATGCTCGGCGTGTTCCTCATCGCTCTTGGAGTAGATAAGGATATCATCGATGAAGACCACAACGAACCTATCCAAATACTCCATGAACACCGAATTCATGAGGTTCATGAACAAGGCCGGCATTGGTTGTCGAACGACATGACGGTATACTCGCATGCCATAACGAGTAGAAAGCCGCCTTGGAATATCCTCCGGTCGAATCCAACCCGATGATATCCCACTCGCATCAATCTTGAGAAAACTCGAGCTCAGTTAATTGATCAAGAGGTCATCGACACGGCAAAGGGTATTTGTTCTTTACCGTTACTTCATTAAGTGGACGGTAATCAACGCACATGCGCAGCCGCCTTGTCCTTCTTCGGGACAAAGATTGCTGAGCATCCCCAAGGAGATGAGCTAGAGGCGGATGAAACCCTTCTCTTGAAGCTCACCCACCGCTTCTTCAACTCCACCAACTCGATTGGGTCCATTCGGTAAGGCCTCTTTGAAATCGGGTGCACGGAACCAACTCAATGACAAACTCGAGGTCTCGAATCGTGGCATCCTCGAAGGTCGTCGGGAAGACATCAACAAAGTCACATACCACCGACTTCACTAATATCTAGAGCGGCTTCGCCGAGCGCCAAGAGATGCGGACCGCAGCCTTCGCGAAAAACGAACTCGCCGCGGAAGGATCGTGAGGTAGATGAGTCTCCTACCGCAATCAATTTGTCCCATGTGCTGAGACAACCAATCCATGCCTAGGATTACATCAAAGCTCACCGATCGAAGGAGGATAAGGTTTGCCAAGAATCCTACCCCTTCTATCTCAACAGGGACATCCCTACACTCAGACTCGGCTCTCAACTCCGAACCGGGAGAGCGAATGAGCAGCGGGACCAACAATGGAGTAAAAAGAAGACCTCCCACAGCAGCAAAAGACTCGGAAACAAACGAATGAGATGCGCCTGAATCAAACAAAACTGTAGCAGGGAAAGAGTTAACCGAAAGGGTACCCAACACGACGTCGGTGCCTCCCGTGCCTCCTCCGCGGAGATGAGGTTGACGCGCCACTACCCACGCCTGGGTAGCGGGACAACCTTCCGATCCCGAGAAGAACCACCTCCCGCCGCTGCCTCCATTAGGACGAGGGGGCTGCTCACCAAGTGTTAGGGCAACTATTGGCATAATGCCCTTCAGTTGCAAAAAGCAGTGACCCCGGCACCGGATTGCGGGGCCACCTGTGGTTCGCAGCGACGTGATCGGGGCACGCTCGCGGAGGGCGAGAGCCGTGCCGGGCGGCCTCGGTGGTAGCGAAGCCACGTAACGGCCCTCGGGTAGGCCCGACACGGACGAGAGGCCGGCTGTGCGCGCCCGGCCTCCCACTTGCGCTATGGACTCGCCACGCCGCCTTGTGCTCAAGCAACAATGGCCTTGTCCACCAAGGTCCAAAGTCGGCAAAGTCCACAATGGAGAGCTTTGTCTTGCGCTCCTCGACAAGCCCTCCATGAACTTCTCCCGCTTGGCCTCATCGGTGGCCACTCGGATGGAGCATAACGAGCCAAGTGGTTGAACTCGTGCATGTACTCCATCACCGACTTACGCCCTTGCTTGAGCGCGAGAAATTCTTCTTCGCCTTCATCAAGCGGGCAGGATATGAGCTCGACTAACGCCGTCCGAACTCATCCCAAGAGCAAGTGTGGCGGCGGGCCGCATGGCCAGAAGTTCTCCCACCAGGAGAGTGCCGCCTGAAGTCGATGGGAGGCAAAGAGTGCCCTGTCCGGTCCAGCATCGAGCAACGCCGAGCTTACGCTCAACCCGACGCAGCTACCATTCATGCGCCCAAGGGGTCCTCGACTGAGAACGTGGGGGTTGAGGCGAAGAAACTCGGCCAAACCCCACGAGATCGATGTCCACCCCTTGCCCGGATCCTGAGGCACCGGAAAGGGCGGAGGTGTTGCGCGCAATAACATCCAGCAGACCTCTCTGCCCTCCGAACGGTTGCGCTCGATCCAAGAAGGACCTCAGCCATGGTTGGAGGAGGCGAAGCTCCTCATCCAAACCAGTCACGACCACGGCCACACACGAGTACCTCCAGCCATCCTGCTTTAAGAAACTTAGGTTAGAAACCAAAGCACTAACACTAGAAGTTGATGAAAGCGAAAAGCTAGCGATTAGGGGAATGAGACATCACCCTAACCGAAAGCCAAAAATAGCAAGTAACAACTTTAAATGTTTCCAAGGAAGCTCCAAAACAGCAAGGAAACTCCAAAACAAGCTCAACTTCTCAATGCCATTAACCCGTATTGAATGAACGAGTAAAAGTATGAGAAGATAAAAATTTCAGCACACTACAACAATCCAACACTACTCAAGAACAAGGTTAAGGCGATAAAAATAGTGTTAGATACTTAGCTAACTAGTATCACATCCTACCCTTTTATTCCCACAAGTTTTAGTTGATTATCCTCTCATTTTCTACCCTATTTAGAACCTTTGAGCTTGCTGTCCGGAAATTGAATGATCGCTGTCCAGATTTTGCATCCAAGCCTCCTAATTGAAATCTTCAACTCGAAGCTTCAAAACCTTGTAGAGGGCAGCTAACACTTCAATTTGCCAAACTCATTGGTTCCCAAAGCCCAATTTAAATGATAATGACTATCTTTTGAGAGAAGGAAAGGAGAACAACTTTAAAACTCAATTTAGAGCAAGATGAGAGAAGAAAGCTAAGATAGGTAAGAAGTAAAATCTGAGAACTTACTTAAGCTTTCATAAATCATTTGATACTCTGAAATTAAGGTTTTCAAAATATCCTAAGGACGACCAAGCTTGGGTTACTACGGTCGGAATGGCTCTGATACCAACTTTGTGAGGACCCGGTTTATTCGGCTTGTAATGTTTAACCATCCACTTGGTCCTAACAAGACAAATCAAATAAACTAAGCCTCGAGATATGTATACTTCCTGCACTGCAGATACACACCCGTTACAAAATCATGCATCAATTCCATTCATACACATAGAACCAAGCACATCAATACCTTAAAGACATACATAATATAAAGAGAGTTATTACAAAAGAGAGGCCAACCGCCAAATGACACATAAGCAACTAAATTAAACAATGAAGCAAAAGGCCATAAGATGGCGATAAACAAAAGCCAATCGGCGTGCCTTTGACCCACAAGGCAACCAACCGGACCGCCAAGCTAGTCGTCCCAAACAACGCAGCAACACAACTCACAAAAGTGAGGCCCTTGGGCTCACCTTCTTCTCTACAATGCTTAATATTAAGCAAAGCGGATGAGTACAAAACTTGTTTTTGTACTCGCAAGAATGACGTGTGAGATAACAGAACTATAATTAACTACATGCAAGCTTTATTTAAGTGGATGAGGCTCTGGACTTATTTTCAGCATAAAGCAAGTTTTCATTTGCAATAAGGTAATAGCTTCAAAGCAAGTTTGCAATTAACTTTTATTGTTCAAATAAAGAGAGGCAATAATAACAATAGATAGAGAACAACACCAACCTAGAAGTGACTAACCCATAGCCACCACAACCATAGCATGAAGTACCCCTTCATACCACCCATGTCAAGTTTAAGTTTTTAAAAGGTTGTAGTCTAGTTCTTGCACGACCTTACCAAGCATGTCCATAACCTAGGACGAGGCTATTCGAATAGTTTTAACCCTGCAGGGGTGTACCAATGTACCCACACGATAGACCGCCTTTCCACCAGCCACGGTTAGCACACTTCCTTTGGTATGCATGGCTAAGTCTAACAAGACGCTTTCAATGGACGATGCTAATTAAGAGCCAGAACCCACTGGAGAAGGACACATTAGCCACCCTAACCGGCCTCGCTAATGCTCCTCCAAAACACACACACAAGAACACACCCACCGACCAGCTCATAATTAACACCTCCCAAAGTACTTAGTCAAGAGAGGTTCCATATCCCCTCGTGGTTAGCACGCAATAAGCGCTGGCTTAGTGACACAAGCAACTCGGTCCTTGGGGACTTAGGCACCATTCCACACACCCAAAGATCACATCAACATACCATTGTGCCCAAGTCAAGATATAGTTTTGTTTTCAGTTTTTGATTTGTAAATCAATAAAACACAAGGGTTGGACATAATGGAGTAGTATAAGTATTTGTGTGATCAAGATCATCGACTAAGTCGATGATTGCCCAATACTACCGATATCTAGGCATGGCTAAGCAATATTCATTCGTAATCTACTAAATGATAAGAGTTCATCCATCGAACTCTAACCACAGCAAATAACCTAGGCTCAGGTAGTAGAGGATAACCATTTACCTACAGATTATGCAACTAGAGGTCTAACTAATCAATTTAACAACAAAATAGCAATGCATACATAGAAGTTAAACAAAATATTAGACTTTAAAAGTAATGGGATCAATGGGAAATGATCAAACTGCTTGCCTGCTTGTTGTGGCTCAAATTGTTGCGGAGGGTCGTTCTCGGGGTTACCGCAAATATCGAATCCTAAGCGAAAGAGCGAAAACAACCAATAAGGCGAGCAACACTTAAATGAAATAGCAAGCAACAATTAACCAAATGCGACAAAATTTACACACAAGGTAGAATACGAATATACCTAGGCATAGGAATTGGAAAAACCTAATTTGGATTTGTGGTGCAAAAGATATTCCCTAAAAACCTATTTTCGGCCAAAATGCTACAGTTAAATAGCACTGTAGCAAACATATTTTCTAGAAAGGTTTTGAAGCTGAAATTTTTATGGTAGCTACCTACTGGTATAGTGGTAACCCATATAAAATTTCAGGTCATTTGGAGTTATATTTAAAGAGCTATGATTTTTCAAGTCATGAAAATGAACCAATTTAAATTGCATGTGAAATCTTGTTAAACACAGTAACATGCCTAAAACCAATTTTATCATTTAGTACTGTATTAGGGGAAGCTAACAAAATTGATTTCACTAAAATTTGATTTTCAGAGAATTAGTTATGCAATTTACAAGTTAATTACTAATTTTAGAATAATAAGTAGAACCTATTTCTAAACAAATTTTAAAATCTGTTTTCTGGAGCCGAACTAAACTCCTATTCATTTTTAAATTAAAGTACAACTCAATCTAAAGCTAACAAAATTTGAATCAACCGATTTGGGTTTAAAATGAATTAGTTATGTATTTTTGAAGTTTAATACCTTTTCACTTGCAAATAAAGCTTTGGGGAAACTCATAAAGGCTATTACGACGTGGCTGAATAGGGACCGCCGATCCCGATCGAGACGGCCCACGCGCACGCGCGCGCGACCACACACACGGCGCTCATCGAGGCTCACCGTTGGATCAAGATCCAACGGTCCAAATGATGATGGCATTCGACCGAACGAATGCCTTCGAATCCCACCGTTGATCTTCGATCCAACGACCCAGATTGAACCACGCCGACGCGTTTGAAAACGCGCAGCGTGCGGAACAGCGGCGGCCGTGGACCGCCGATCGTGAGATGGACGGCTCACAATCAACGCCACAAAGACACCGCACGTAACACACGAAATCTCACCGCAGATCTAAGGATGGACGACGACGCGCCACGCCACGATCGCGCACGACGCTGGCCCGCGACAACGCGACCGAGCTTCACGCGCCAATCGCCGGCGACCAAAGGTACGCGCGCGCGAGAGGATGCTAGCAACGGTGCGCAATAGCATTGCGCCCCGGCACCACCCACACCGACGGTGGTGGACCAGAGCGGCGCGACGGCGGGAGCGGCACGGGAAAAATGACAACGACGACAACAGCAAATAGCTCCGCGGCGGACCATTCAAGCGGTGCACGAGCATCTAGGGGCTACTGTGGAGCTACCGACCGACGGAGGTGCAGAGGCGGTCGGAGCAGCCCGGCGAAACTCCGCGACGACCGAGGAAGATGACGCGAGGAAGACGGCTGGGCAAAATCAACCATGCGCGTCATCACGATGGGTTCTAGAGAGCACGCAGAAGCTCCACGAGAAAGGAATTAGAAAAGGAGCACTCACCGCTACTGAGACGAAGAAGGATGCTCGCGTCGATTTGGGAAATCCAAAATCCCGGTGCTCCGTTGAAGCAACCCGAAATGGAGCGGTTGTTAGCACCACCGAGGTGAGAGGGGGTGCAGGAGCAAGAAGGGGAGGAACCACCGAGCACGGCCTTCACCGAGAAGCTCCGTGGCAACAATGGGCGAGAAAACAGGCGTTTGGGAGCTCCACGGAATGGTGGGTGCAAGGGAGAGCTCACGGTGCGTAAAGGAAGGCGGGGAGGAAGATGGGAGCTTAATAGCCGAGGGAAAGCTGTGAGCAACGGCAACAAGCTCGGATGCCGCCTCTCACGGCCGTGGACGAGCGACGGAGCGGTGAGCAGTGGACTGGGGCGCTCACGACGCCAAGATTTAATGCACACCGCCGTTGGCGCCGAGGTGAGTGGACGCGACGCTATCGCCACGAGCCTCTCGCCATGGCGCAGAGCGAGCGCGAGTGTCGGCGAAGCGAGCGCGAGGAGGACGACGGCGGCCACCGTCCGATTTGCATCCAAGGGCTAGAGCGATCACGCGTTGAAACGGCATCGGATGAACGACGACCGCCCGATTGAAATCCAACGGCCGCGAATCCGGCAACCGAGTTGTCCGATCGCATACACGAACGCGAGCCGTCCGATGGAGATCCAACGGTCCAGGCGCCGCGCGCCGATCGATCGCGCGCGTGCAGCTTAGTTGACTCGGCCGAGTCGGCTGGCTCGAGCCCGAGTGCGACTCGAGTCCAATGAACAAAGGCAAACCCATTAGGTTTTGATTTTTGAATGAAACTTTGAGGATTTAATTGAGGCATCAAATCAACTCCAAAATTTATGAAATTTTAACCGAGCTTGCTTACCTTGGGTTAACCTTCCATAAAATTTCCAGAGGGTTTTGTGCAACCGGAATTTTCTCAAGAAATTCCGTAAGGTTAAAACAGAGGTTTGACTGTTTGACTTGCCTCTAAAATATTTCAAATAATTTCCCAAAATTATGAAATAATTCAGAGGTGTTACCAAGCCACCCTAAAACCAGGGAAAATTATTTCCAAGGGTTTGACAAAAGATTTGACCAAGGAGGTTGTTGACTTGATAAATGAGGCCTTTGATTTTTAATTTTCCAAAATTCTTTTACAAGAATTTCAGAAAAGTTTCAAGAGTAAAAGGATGAAGGAAAAGTTTTAATTTACCCTCAATTTCTTACATTTGAAACACAAGCCAAAATTTGGGATGTTACAAGGAACATCCCGACACTGAAGATCAGCTCTCATTTCCGACCCCGGAGAGCGGATGAGCAAAGGAACTCCCAAAGGAACACAGTGAAGACCACTATCAGCTGCAAATGATCTTGAAATAAAAGAATGCAATGCTCCAGAATCAAATAATACTGCAGCAGGACGAGAGTTAACAAGAAGTGTACCCATCACGACATCTGGAGCCTCCTGAGCCTCCTCAGCTGAAAGGTGGTTGACTCGACACGCCGCACTCGGGCTTCGGATCATCTTACGGTCGTGGATGACCACTCTCGCCCGCGTCCTCCATTAGGACGAGGGCTACCGCAACACTCGAGGGCGTGCATTCGCATAATGGCCCTTGTTGTGACAAATAAAACAAGTAACCTCACCGGATTGCGTGAGGCCGCTGCTCTTTGGATCGCAGCGCACGTGGTCAAACACACTGCGGTGGACGAGGAGTGGTGCGAGATGGCCTCGTGCCGGTGGAGCAAAAGAACGGGCCATCGGTGCTGGCCCACCGAGGACGAGTGAGGCTGGTGTGAACAGATCGATGCGCTCCCATTTGCACTTGCGGGACTCGCCCGCCTTTGCCTTATGTTCAAGAACAATGGCCTTATCGACCAAGGCACGAAAGTCGAGAAGTCCACAATAGATAGCTTGTCCCGCGGCTCCTCACAAGCCATCCATAAACTTCTCTCGCTTAGCCTCATCCGAGGCCACCTCCCTGGAGCATAACGAGCCGGATGATTGAACTCGCATAAGTACTCCGTCACGATTTGCGCCTTGCTTGAGCGCGAGGAATTCTTTCTTTTTCAGCTTCATCGTGCCATCCGGGATGTGGGCCCGACGTAAAAGCCGACTGAACTCCTCCCACGCGACCACATGGCCCGCGGTGCATGGCGAGATAGTTCTCCCACCATGAGCAGTGCGCCCTCAGGCCGTGGGACACGAAGAGTGCCTTATCACGTGCGGCTGGCGAGCTATGTTGAGCTTTCGCCAACCATGCGCAGCCAATCATCCGCATCAAGAGGGTCCTCGGGAGCGAGAAAGTCGGTGGTCGCAGACGAGGAACTCGCAAGTCCCCGCGAGTCGGTGGCCGCCACCACCGGCAGGAGTGGAGGTATTCCTAGCAATAACCTCCAAGATGCGCGTCGGTCTATGCGGTTTCGCTCGACCGAGCGATCACCTCACCATGGTCGGAGGAGGAAGCTCATCATGACCACTGGCTGATCGCCACGCGTTCTCCCGCCATCCTGTTTCACTAAGACAAGTTAACAATAGCCGGAAAACACGGTTGATAACCCAACGCAAATAACTTACTAACAAAGACAAAACAAACACAAGACTTTTAAGTTACAAAACCAATTGACAAAAATCGGACACTTAGCAACTCATACATATCTTACCCTTATGCTCCCACAAATTTTAATTAGACTAATTCTCTATGGTTCTCCCAAAGACTGATTCTACAGGTAGCAACTATCTTTTGAAAGGAAAGAGGAAAACCAAGTTTTAAACTCAAATTAGAGTAAGATGAGAGTAGAAGGCTAAGATAGGTAAGGAGTAAAATCGAGAATCTGCCTAGGTTTTCATAAACCCTTTTATACTTTGAAATTAAGCTTTTCAAAATATCCTAAAGACGACTATGCTTGGTTGTTACTCGTCGAATGGCTCGATACCAACTTTGTGAGGACCCCAATTTATTTGGCTTGTAATGCTTAACCAACCACCGGTCCTAGCATCACAAATCAAATAAATTGATCTCGAGATATGTATACTTCCCGCAGCAAGATACACACCCGTTACAAAATTAGACATCAACTCCATTCCAAACATAGAGTCCAAACACCACACTACCAAACGGAAGATAAACAAATAGTAGAGTTATTACAGACAAAGGCCGGCGGGCCACAAGATACATAAACAACGAGAGAAGACAATGAAGCAAAAGTGCCATAAGATGGCTATAAACAAAGCCAATCCGTGCCTCCAACCCACAAGGCATCCGACCGACCGCCAAGTCTAGTCGCCCACGAATCGGCAACACACTCACGTATGAGGCCCTTGGGGCTCACCTTCTTCCTCTCGCAACAAAAACATTAAGCAAAGCACCGAGTACAAAGATTGTCTTTGTACCCGCAAGACAGACGTGTGAACTAGCGCACTGCTCATATGCTACATGCAGGCTTGTTTGGTGGAGGCCATATGTCTTGTTTGCATAAAGCCAATTTTCATTTGCAATAAGGTAATACATTTTAAAGGCAAGTTTGCAATTCATTTTAAGATTGAAATAACAGTGAAGGATAAATAATAATAAAAGAATAAAGGTAAACAACCTAGAAGTGACTATCCCAATAGTCACCACAACAATAGCACGAATCCCGCATTCGCACCACCCATCAAGTTTTAATTTAAATGTTGTAGTCTAACTCTCGATAAGCTTACCCAAGCGTGTCCATCACCTAGACGAGGCTATTCGAATAGTTTTTAACCTCGCAGGGTGTACCACTGCACCCACACTTGCATCGCCTTTAAGCCAAAGCACACTTCCGAAGGTATGCCGGCACAGACTAAGTCCTACGAGACTTTTTCCAATCTTGTGTATTAACTACAGCCGCTCGTATGGATAGAAATCCATACGCTTACATGGTAAAGCCGAAAAGACAACTACCCACTCAGATAAAGCTTTTGGACAACTACCATGCTCCCACCTCCATCCCTCCCGCGACCCCTGCGACCCGAGCCAATACACGCCAAAGTACTAGGTCAAGAGAGGTCTCATACCCTCTAGTGTGGTTAGCACGCGAAATGCCCGGATAACAAAAACTCACAAGATGTTCGGTCCTTAATTGACGGGCACCTTTCGAACACACCCATCAGATCACACCAATCTTACCATTGTGCGCGTCTAAATCATTTTCGTTTTCAGTTTTAGTTTTGCAATTAAACATAGCGTAAATGCTGAAATATAAAGTTATAGAAAATTTTAGGTGATCAAGGTTACCGACTAAGTCGATAACCGCCATTTCTACCGATACTAAGCATGTCTAAGCAATTTGACCCGGATCTACTAAGTGACAAGAGATCATCCAAATGACCTCTAATCACAAAGAAATAACCTAGGCTCGGGTAGTAGAGACCAATATTTTATCTACGGGATATGCAGCTACTGATTTAACTAATTAATTTAACACAAATTAAGCGATGCATACATACAAATGAAACAAAATATTAGACTTTAAAATACTCGGAATTAACATGATCAAACTGCTTGCAAAGTGCTTTGTTGCTCGTAATGCTCAACTGCTGGCAGGATCGCCTCGGGGTTGCCGCAAATATCGAAGCTTCAACGATAGAACAAATAACAGTGAATAAGAACGAATAACACCCAAAACTCAATAATCAAACACAAACACCAATTTGTACACAGAGGCTAGACCATCACAAAAGAATGAGAAATAATCGCTCAGAGACCCACTCACTTATTTGTTAGGTTAACCACAAAATCAAACCTCTTACCCGATTTAAACTTTGGACAGACTTTGATGGTGATTGTGTGCACATCTATTATTTAATCATCAAGTTAATATATCAAAACAGCTAGTTTCTCTAACTCAACCATTATTAGCCGATATTACAGTAACCTACAAAAGCTATTGACAACACTAACAGTCAAGTATCCAACTATGAGATGCTAAACAAAAAAATCTTCTACCTAAGATAGGATGCTAAGGATGCTCACTATTCGGACCCTAAGCATCACACCAAGATTTTGCAAGGCTAACAAGTTTCAAAGATGCGGCTACTACACCAAATCTTATAGCACCGACAACTCAAAAGTGCAGAGACAATAAAATGAACAGACTAACTATCCCTTATGATCAAACATGACAACAAGACCTTTGAAACTTAAAGATACTAACTAAGCGATTTCATGCTAACCACCACAACAAAAGGGAGCCAACTAGCACTAAACAAGAATCCAAAGCATAAGCATGAAACTAGAATTTAGCCACGACAAATGAATCCGACAACGGTCACAAATTCAGAGAACACACTAAAACACTTTCAAACTTCCAATCCCAACTTTTAATCAAGCAAGAGAGTGAATCAAGAACATTCCTAATCATGATTAGAGACTAAAGAACTGGTTTTGAAGGAGTAGGCCCCACCGCCGCATGCATGAGAGGAACACAATCAAGAACGAGAGGCTCGACTGGATTCGACGCCGTGAAGGAGTGGCGGCGCGAAGCTGTCGCGACGCCAAATGGGTCGCCAGGTTACCGGTTAAGAGTGGTCGCGGGCACCGGAGATGCACCGAGGTGGCGCGGCGACGAGCACGCGGCGGCGGCAGTTGGGGGTGACAAGGTGCGGCCGCACTGAGAGGTAGACAACAAGAATTAGCGCGCAAGATGGGCATCAGTGAGTTACCAGGAACTCACCGGAATGACGCGGAGCTCAAGAGGCTGCCGAAGATGGCCCGGCGACGAGAGCCCACGGGGCGCAAGGTGGTCAACGACGACCGGAGCCTGAGGCGACCGAGAGGACAAGCGAATGACCGGAGAAGGAAAGTGGAGTCCAGGTGATGCTCACCAAGCAAGGAATCGAGTTGGAGCTCACCAGAGAGGATGCGGTGGCGGAAGGGGCGGTTTCGGCCGGACTTGGAGAAGAAAGTCCACGCGCAGCTCCACAGACGATGAAACCCAAAATTCCTTGAGGGGTTTACTTCCCAGGGATGTGGAACACGCCGTGACGCGGTCGGCGATGGCCGGAGCCCACCGGAGCGGCTGAAACGCTCGGAAGTGGCGCGGCGACGCTTACGGCTCTCAGAGCTCGGTGGAGAAGAAAGGCGATGGGGACGAAACGCAGTAGGAAAGCCTTCTGAGGGTTTTGTAGGAGCGAGCGAGGCGCGAGGTGAGACGGTGGGCGGTGAAAAGACCGGTGAGGCGAGGTGGCGGATGCATGCAGCGCGGTCGGCGAGCCTGCGGCGGCGGTGCGCTGGAGTGGCGAAGTGACGTGGCGGGATGACTCGGCGAGGATGGCCCAAGTCGCCGAAGAAACGAGCGGCGCAAGCGAGTTAGAGTGCGGCGCAAACGGTGGTTCGACTTCGACCATTTTTTTGCGCCGACCGATGGATGCGAGATGGGCGGTCGAGATTGATGTATGCATTCGGACGGTCGGTTGCATGCGCGCACGTGGATCGTTCGATCATCGGACGGCCGCGACCATCGGGCGCGTAGCGGTGCAACTAGGTGGCGCGACCGAGCCAAGTGGTGCGAGTCGGACTCGAGCCCGAGTTGGGTTGGGCCGAGGAACAAGTGTTTTAGATTTTGATTTAAAAGACAGAGAAGGTTGGGAATTTTTAGAGGTAGCTCTGAGCTCCAAAAATGTCGAAATTTTTATGGTAGCTACTAGGACAGAGGACAACCTTGTGAAATTTTTCCAGGAGTTTTCATGCACTAGATTTTTTCCCACTAAAATTCACAAGCTGCTGAACAGAGTTTGACCAGATTTCAAACTAGGTTGACTTGGCCATTTGAAATAGCAAATAAAATCTAAAAATTGTGAAACAATTCAGGAGGTAGATAGGATGACCAAGATGACAGGAAAAATATTCCTAGGGATGATCACAAGTTTGAAGGCTAAGAATGTGCTGACAACAATTTCCATTCACAAGAATTTAATTCTAGAAAATGGAAATTGCTAGAGGAAAATGTAGAAACTTTCAAATGATTTGAAGAGACAACAAAGTTTTTATTTCTCCTCAAAATTTTACATTTGAAATACAAACCCTAAGTTGGGGCTGTTACACCTATCATCTTGATCATCCTATCTACCTCCTGAATTATTTCACAATTTTTAGATTTTAGTTGCTATTTTAAATGCCCAAGTCAAACCAGCTTTAGAAATCGTCAAACCCTTAGGCAGCAGCTTGTGAATTTTCTTGGGAGAAATCTAGTGCATGAAAACTCCTGGAAAAATTACACAAGGAGTCCTCTGTTCCAGTTAGTTACCATAAAAATTTCAGAATTTTTGGAGCTCAGAGCTACGCCTAAAAATTCCTCAAACCTTATCACCTTTTGAAATCAAACTCGAAACACCGTTCCTCTGGCTCGACTCAGCTTAGACTCGAGTCCGATCGCACTAATGGACTCGTCGACCGCCTAGCCGCACCGCGTGAGCCCGATGGTCGCCACCGTCCGATGCGATCGTGCGGCCCGCGTCGCCGAATCAACCGACTGTCCGAATGCATACATCAATCTCGACCGCTCATTTTAGATCCAACGGTCGATACAATCTTGATCGAGTCTAACCACCGTTCGCGCGCACTTGACTCGGTTCGCACCGCTCGTCGCCGCCATCGGCATGTGGGCCTCCTTGTCGATGACGCCTCATCTTCTCCGCGCTCGCCCGAGTTCATCGGCAAATTCGCATGCGTGCCACGCGCTCGTCGCCGCCACGTCGTGGACGCGTGTCCTTCTCGAGTGTCGCGGACCTTCATTACCTCACCGTGATCACTCACATCTCGCTTTCCGCTCTGTTGCTCCTCGCCCTTCTCGGTTTGGTAGGAGAAGAAGGGAGAGCGGCGCCACCACCTCGTTGCCGCTTGTGCCCGCAACCTTCTCACCGCCTTCCTTGTTCCTCGCCGCATCCATTTTTCCCATCCCGAGCTCGTGGCATCGAAGAAATCGCTTGGAGCCACTTCTTCGTCTTCAACTCCGGTTCTGCGCCCCGCAAGCTCGTTTGTGTTCGGTGAGTCTCTAGCCTCGTCACTTGGTCCCTTAGGATCGCATCGATGCACCGAGTCTAACGGTGACTTCATTTTCATCTTTGGTGCATCATTGCGCGTGCGATCGAATCTTCTCCAAGCTTGGCGATTCGCGCGCGGGCGATTCCGGCCTCGGATCACCTTCGCCGCCATCGCCTTATGCTTTACGCTCCTGGGATCAAGGCGAGCCGAGGCGCACTTTCCGAGCCTTCTAGAAGCTGTGAGCGTCCTCGCCGTGGAGCCGTGTCTTCTTCCGCCTCGGTCGTCGCGAGCTCAACTCCGCGACCATCGGACCCGCGCCGCCACCTCGTTCGCGGGTCTCTGTGAACCCAAGGTATCACTCACTCGTTTTGAAACTCACCGTTTGCGAGATCCACCGCGCGCCGCGCCGCTCTCGCGGCGCGCGGTGAACCGCCGGTGATGTTTAAGTTTAGCACTAATCATACCTAGTTTGAGTCTCTCGACTTGTGGGCCCTCTCATTAATCGCGTAGGAAATCCTTTAATCCAACCGCTATGTTATTCTCTTAGTCACCGCCATGTGGGTCCATTTGTCGTTGGTGGTTGTGCACTTTAATGCTATGTTTTCTCTGTTGGGAAACGATTTCTCTCGAGTGTATGTTAGAAGTACACTTTGATAAGTCAAAGACGTATTCTTAGAATACGCCTTGACGCCGCCGATGGCGCCATTGGTCGGGTTTGACTCGTCGCCGCCGCGGTCCTTTGTCGATGTCCGGGGCTAGATAGCGTGGGTAGAAAAAGGTATAAATGCTTTAGTATTTCAAATGCTTTTACATTGCAATCGTTAATTCATTTAAACTTAGAAAATGCATAACTAATTCAATTTTTATCTAAATCGCATGAATCAGTCTTTGTTAATTTTCATTTCAAATGTGGTATTTACTAAAATTAGTTTCAAACTTGTCTCTGAGCAAAAATCTGTTAATTAATTAAAAGATGTTTTATGTATCTTCTAAATTAGAAAATGTATATCTCTTTCAATAATTGTCCAAATCCAATGAAACCAATTCGTAAAATTTCATTTTTAGTATACTAATTATCGGTTAGGTTTTAGATACTGTTTCTCATTCATGAAAATTTGTTAAGTAATTAACTAGTGTTTTAATGTGTTTTTAGCTTAGAAAATTCATAGAAAATTCTTAATAACTTAAAATGGTTTGTTCTCTGTTCTAAAATTTTGTTATATCATGCTTAGGTTGCTGTATGAGTTTGGTTTGTTTTGATGTTGTTGTATGGTTGAGTTTTGTCGGTGTTATTTGCTCTTATTCGCTGTTATTTGTTCTATCGTTAGGATTCGATATTTGCGGCAACCCTGAGAACGACCCTCCGTAACAAATTGAGCAACAGCAGCCAGGCAAGCAGTTTGATCATGATTACTCCCAGTATTTTAAAGTTTAAATATTTTGTTTCAGCTGTATGTATGCATCGCTTAATTTGTGTTAAAATGGTTAGCTAAATCCTGTAGATGCATATCCTGTAGGCAAAATATTGATCTCTAATACCTGACCCTAGGTTATTTGCTGTGATTAGAGATCGCTGGATGATCTCTTGTCACTTAGTAGATGCGATTTCAACTTGCTTAGACATGCTTAGCTATCGGTAGAATTGGGCGGTTATCGACTTTAGTCGGTAACCTTGATCACACGAAATTTACTATAACTTTATGTTTCAGCATTTCTGCTATGTTTAATTGCAAAATTAAAAATGAAAACAAAATGATTTAGACTTGGGCACAATGGTAAGACCGGTGTGATCTGTTGGGTGTGATCGAAAGGTGCCCGAGTCGATTAAAGACCGAGTTACTTGCGCCACCGTCTCGAGCATTTTGCGTGCTAACCACACTAGAGTATATAGGACCTCTCTTGACCTAGTACTTTGGCGTGTATTGGCTCCGGTCGCAGGAGGTCGCAGGAGGGATGGAGGTGGGAGCATGGTAGTTGTCCAAAAGCTTTATCTCGAGTGGGTAGTTGCCTTTTCGCTTTACCATGTAAGCGTATGGATTTCTATCCATACGAGCTGCTCGTAGTTAATACACAATATTGGAAAAGTCTCGAAGGACTTAGTCAGGCTTGCATACCTTCTGAAGTGTGCTTGGCTTAAATGCAGAAGTGTGGGTACATTGGTACACCTGTAGGGTTTCAAACTATTCGAATAGCCTCGTCCTAGGTTATGGACACGCTGGATCGCCCCAAGAACTAGACTACAACATTTAAATTAAAACTTGATGGGTGGTACGAATCTGGGATTCGTGCTATGTTGCTTGTGACTATTGGGATAGTCACTTCTAGGTGGTTACTTGTATCTATCTTTATTTGTGATTATTTCAACGATAAAAATGAATTGCAAACCCGCTTCAAACTGTATTATATTATTGCAAATGAAAATTGGCTTTATGCAAATGAAACATATGGCCTCCACTAAACAAGCTTTGCATGTAGCATATGAATAGGTCCGCTAGTTCACACGTCTGTCTTGCGGGTACAAAGACAATCTTTGTACTCAGGTGCTTTGCTTAATGTTTTTGTTGCAGAGGAAGAAGGTGAGCCCCAAGGGCCTCACTTCTGTGAGTTGTGTTGCCGCTTCGTGGACGACTAGACTTGGCGGTCGGTCGGATGCCTTGTGGGTTGGAGGCACGGCGATTGGCTTTGTTTATAGCCATCTTATGGCACTTTGCTTCACTGTCGTTCTTGTTTATTTTTGTATCTTGTGGCCTGTCGGCCTTTGTCTGTAATAACTCTTCTATTTGTTTATCTTCCGTTTGGTAGTGTGGTGTTTGGACTCTATGTTTGGAATGGAGTTGATGTCTAATTTTGTAACGAGGTGTGTATACTGCTCAGAAGTATACATATCTCGAGGATCGATTTATTTGATTTGTGATGCTAGGACCAGGTGGTTGGTTAAGCATTACAAGCCAAATAAATTGGGGTCCTCACAAATCAGTAATGTGAACACATGTTAGAGAACATGGGGTTGGATTGACCCACCTTGAGACACTATTGAGATTGTTATGATCATGTGTGTCATTAGTTGGTCTCAAGCAATGATGATGTATAATCCTTAGACCTGAGATCAACATGGTTCCCTACATATGTAATAGCACTCTTAGGGGTTGCCAAACGCTACTCGTAACCGGGTAGTTATAAAGGTAGCTTTCGGATATGCTATAAAACATGCAGAGGGATGTGACTGGTCGGATATGGGATTTGCCCCTCCTAACATAACGGGAGAGATGTCTCTGGGCCCCTCGAAGTAGTCGGATAAATAAAATGCATGGCCATGCCACTAGTGGTCGAAGTGTTCGACCACGTAAGGTTATCCGACGACTCGATCGAGAAAATATTGAACAGTCCATGGATGACATATTATCTCACCTCGAGTTCAAACCAGATATCGTGAGGCAAAGGGAAAATACTAGAGTAAGTCGCTTAGTTCGATCGGATCCGCATAAGTCGTATGGTGATACGAGCAAGTCGTGGATCGATCGAATGAAATCCTGAGTGGTGAAACTCGGTCATAAGGAGTTACGAATCGTCGTGGCCGAGTGCGAATCGTCGTATATAAGATAGGACACGGTCGGTTAGTGATGAGGACCTAGTCGTAGATCATATTGCATTAAGGTTCGTCCGATATAATTTGTGTGTATTCGGGAATCGTTATGTCCTGCTAGGGAAAGGGGTTTTCGAGTCACAACCGATTACACGTAAACCTAACGGGTCACACACTTAATGGGATGGAACAAACCAGTACGAATACGATTCGTAAAACGTGTTCGGATAGAATCCGACACGGGGCACTATATATAAGGAGATGCTTGAGGCTAAGGGAGAGGACGTGTTTTTTTTGTTTCCACCGAAACCCTAGCCGCCATCTTCTTGAGAGAGCCTTCCCGTGCGACTTGGTGCTAGCACACCGGCGTACGGTTGTTCCTTCTCTGGACGTGTGGATACCGTAGAGGCGCTACTGCGGTCGCTGTTGCGCTGAGGACGATCCGCGATCTTCACAAGGAGCTACGGAGGTTGCTGGAGGAGACAATCCACTACGAGGACATTGGACGATCATCTACGACCACTACATCGGCGCGTTCATCGTCGGACTAGGCTGCTCCGACTCTACTTTCGCTGCACTACGCGTCTGGTGGTAATGATCTGTGATCATCTATCTTGCTTGGCATCCTGGTTTACGTGGTAGAAATTTAGAATTGTTGCTAGCGTAGCCTACCCATATCCCTACAATGCCGAAGTTGAGATTAGTAAAAAAAATGGGTAAGGCATTGATCCTAGTGTCGAGAGGATACAATGGTGAGGAGCTTACCTAAGAGATGGACACAGGCCAGCTTTGTCCTCCTCAGCACCGAGAGGAGAAGTGAGCAGAAATGGAGGCAAAGAGTGGGTTTTAACCCAGGACGAGGACGACAATGGAGGCGGCGTCAAGTGGAGATGAGCTAGGAGTGGCCAATGGCAGCAGTGGATTGACGACGTCACTAGCGCCATTCTGTGCATGTCGGAGTGTCGCGGGCGTGTGGCAAAGGAGCTTTGTGCGAGTGCCAACGTGAGGTAGGAGAAGGCCCTGACCAGTGGGTCCCACTGGTTAGTGGTTCATATGAGACCGAGTCAGAGCCTGGCCTGGTGGTACGTTTAGTTGGTTAGGTTCAGTTGGCTCGCTTGGGTCAGGGTCGTTTGGGCCACACGATTGAAATCGTATGGTTCAGATCAAGAGGGACGTTCAGAGTGTCTGATCAGTCTGATCATGTGGGCCACACGATTTGGATCAGATGGTTCATAGCGAGGGGGGATGTTGGGATGGTCCGAACGGCCCACTCAACTCTCACCGTTGAGATCGAATCGGACGGTCCAAGGAGAAAGGGGTAAGTGGTGCGGTGCAGTTAATGGATGCGGTCTAGCCGAGTCGCCCTTGTGCGGGTTGAACTCGAGTCGGAGGTCTGGTCTGAGCCGATGAACAGTGAAAGGTTTGATTGATTTGACTTCATTTGATTCTAGTTTGACTGAGCCACAAAATATAGCAAATGAAATCTAAAAATTCTGAAATTAATTAGAGGGTTTTCTGGTGTGACCTAGTGACCAGATAAAATTTGAGACCTCACTGGTCATAATTTATTTGCTTATTTTAAATTCAAATCTACAATAGGTTATAGGTTTGAGTTTGAATTTTCTGTGGGTTGAAATAAGTTCCTAAAATTTGAAAAAAATATATATTTATTCATTATAATTAATGAAGTATTTGAATAAATTATTTCCAGATGATGATCACAACCTTTTGTTTTTGTTTTCTTTTGGAGTTTTGATTTGAGTTGTATATTTTATTTGATTTCAAAAATTTCAAGAGCAACAAATTATGCAAATGCTCCAAAGAATCAATGCATGTCCAAAAGTTTTAAAAAGGTCACTTTTTTATACATTTAAAATACAAACTCATGATTTGGGATATTACAATTTTCCCCCCTTACAAGAATCTCGTCCTGAGATTTCGTTCACTCGGAAAAGAAAGAAGGGTAGTCGACATGAAGGCGATCCTCTCGTTCCCAAGTTGCTTCGTCCTCGGTATGATTTGTCCACTGAACTTTAAGGAATTTGATGGCACAATTCCTTGTTCTTCGTCCAGCTTCTTTAAGGATGCGAATTGGACGCTCACGGTAGGTCAAATCTTCTTGTACATCAAGACCTTCCAAGCGAGCTTCTTCGGTTGGAAAACGAAGACACTTCTTCAGTTGAGACATGTGGAAAACATCATGTACTCCCTCGGGTGCAGTAGGCAATTCCAACTTGTAGGCAACGGCTCCTTTCTTCTCGATAATACGGTAAGGTCCAACATATCGAGGAGCTAACTTGCCTTTGACGCCGAATCGTTGATGGCCCTTTAGAGGAGACTTTGAGATAAACAAAGTTATTTGGCTCAAAATTCAACTCGCGATGACGACGATTTGCATAGCTCTTTTGCCTTGATTGAGCTGTGCATAACCGATCTCGAATCAACCGAACTTGACTTTCGGCCTCATTGATCGAATATAGACCAAAGAATGGCCTTTCATCAGTCTCTGACCAATTCAACGGGGTTCTGCATTTTCTCCCGTATAAAGCCTCAAATGGTGCCATGCCGAGACTAGCTTGAAAGGTGGTGTTGTAAGAGAATTCGGCAAACGGCAAACATTTCTCCCAATTCTTCCCGTAGGAGAGAACACAAGCACGGAGCATGTCTTCCAAGACTTGATTTACTCTTTCAGTCTGGCAATCAGTTTGAGGATGATACGCTGAGCTGAAAGAAAGACGAGTTCCCATAGCTTCTTGTAAACTATTCCAAAACTGGGAGGTAAAGAGGGAACCACGATCCGAAACAATCGTCTTTGGTACCCCATGCAAACTCACAATTCGGGATATGTAGAGGTATGCCAAAAGACCTACACGAATATCAGTCTTGACCGGTAGGAAATGTGCTACTTTTGTCAATTGATCGATGATAACACAAATGGCATCATTTCCCTTGGAGGTTCGGGGCAGACCGGTGATAAAATCCATACCGATTGAATCCCACTTCCACTCAGGTACTTACAAAGGTTATAGCATACCCACTGGACGTTGATGTTCGGCCTTCACAAGAGGACACACGTCGCACTCGGCAACGAACCTAGCGATCTCTCTCTTCATTCGGGTTCACCAAAATCTTTGACGAAGATCTTGATACATCTTTGTGGCCCCGGGATGAAAGAACAAGGGGGAGTCATGGGCTTCGCGGAGAATGATATTATGCAATTCCATGTCCTTCGGAACCACAAGGCGTTGTCCGAACCACACAACACCATGGTCATCTTCTGAGAAGCACTTGGCTGTCCCGTTCTTGATATTCTGCTTGATTCGGTTCACCCCTTCATTCTTTTGCTGAGCAGCCTTGATCTGATCTTCTAAGGTTGGTTGCACAACTATGGCAGTGAGGAAACCATGATCAACCACTCCTAAGTTGAGCCACTGAAAGTCTTCATGAAGGGCGGGCTGCTGCTCCTTGAGCATCGATGTATTGCAATAAACCTTTCGATTGAGAGCGTCGGCAACAACATTTTCCTTGCCCGGATGATATTGGAGACCTATGTCATAATATTTGATCAATTCCAACCACCTTCTTTGCCTAAGGTTCAAATCTAGCTGGGTGAACAAACACTTCAAACTTTTGTGATCTGAATACACTTCACAACGATTACCGATGAGGTAATATCGCCAAATCTTCAGTGCATGGACCACTGCAGCTAATTCCAAGTCATGGGTTGGATAATTAAGTTCATGAGGTCTCAATTGTCTTGAGACATAGGCCACTACTTTGCCCTCTTGTACAAGAACACACCCAAGTCCTTGACGAGAAGCATCGCAATAGATATCGAAGCTTCGGTGTATATTGGGAAGAACGAGAACTGGAGTTGTGGTCAATCTCTTCTTGAGTTCTTGAAAACTCTTCTCGCAATCAGCAGACCACACATACTTCTTGTCCTTTTTGAGCAACTCTGTCATCAGCTTCACAATCTTGAAGAAGTTCTCGATAAAGCGACGATAGTAGCCCGCTAAACTGAGAAAACTCCTCATGTCGGTCACCAACTTGGGCTGACTGTAACATCCCATCTTTGGACTTGTGTTTCAAATGTAAGAAAATCAGTAGAAATTAAAACTTTTTCTTACATCATGTATTTCCTGTAAGCTTTGAACATCTGTTGTAAGAAGTTATGGAAATACAATGTCACAAGTCTATTTGATCCAAACTTTGATATTCCAAAAACAATCTTGTCAAATTTTGTGATCATCTTTGGGAAATATTTTTCCTAAGTTTCTGTGATGTTGTGTGACCCCTCTGAAAAATTTCACAATTTTTAGAAATTGTTTGAATATTTTAGAGGGCAGTCAAACTTGTTTGACTTTCAGTCAAACGTTAAATCAGGGCCTTGCAGAATTTTTGGAGATTTATTCACAGCATAAAAACCTCTGAAAATTTTGCACAAGGTTAATATCTGAGTTAGCAAGTTCCTGTAAAAATTTCATAATTTTTGGAGTTATTTTGCTACCTCAAATAAATCCTCCAAAGTCTCTCGTTCTAATTTAGAAGTCAAACCTAGTCTCACGTGCTTTGGGTTCGAGTCGGACTCGAACTCGAGCCAATTGACTCGGTCCATCAACTAACCGCACGAGCCTCTTTAAAAACGCGCGTCCATTCTCGTCGTTGGATCTTGATCGCGCGCCCACGTGCGTGTAACCATTCGGACCCAGGCTGCTTAAATGAATGTCAACCGTTAGATCTCCATCCAACCGCTCGGATCCTGCGTGATGTTCGGACCCTCCGGTTGTTGGTTTGAACTGAGCCGTTGGATTAAGATCCAACGCCGCTTGTCCTCTGTTGTAAACCACGTCGCAACGCGGGAAATCTGAGCCGTTCATTTCTAATCCTAGGCTCGCGATCTTTCGTTGTGTTTTAAAGCCCGGAGGCGTGGCGCTATCTCAGCCGTCCGATTTGAATCGTAGGGCTCTGGAACGCCCGAGCTTTTCCTCTGGTCATCTTCAACCTCCCGTGATGCGAGCACGGTGTAGGGCATGGCGGTGTCTTTTCATGCTTCCTCAGCCACCTAGTCAATAGTGAGGCGTGGGAGTGGTATTCGGCCGAGCCATACCCTATTGCACGTCTACTAGCTTTTTCCTTGTCGGCCGCACCTTGTGCTCTGTGCTTTGCCGCCTGAAAGGTTCGTGGTGCAAACCCTAATGCCTCCAAGGCCTTATAAGCACCCAAATCACTTCCTGGTATTTCTTTAGACCACCATCAAGCTCCATTCACGATTGGAGCTTAACACCTCAAAAATGGCAAGTCGCCATTGTTGACCCAAGAGCTCCATTGGTGTTCTTGGTGTTCCAGTGGTTCTCCTTCATGTTTCTTTGCCCTATCCTTATCTATTTACTATCTTGAACATTTCCCCTCACTTAATTTTGGATTTGATTCTCGTGAATTGTCCAATTTGGGGTTTGTTCAAATTAGTAAATTGGTCATCTTCTTCCTCATTTCAGTGAGTGCTCCATTTCCTAATTACTTGCTCATGTAGCTTCGTGGACCTTAATGAAGCTATATTGATGCTTTGGTATCACTCATTTGGCTCAGGGTGTCATTTTCGATCTTTCTTCTCCAAGTCCGACGAGCTTCCTCCGTGATCAAGCATCTCCGGCCATCTTTGAAGCTTCCCTTCATCAAGGTAGCTTCTTATTAGTCCTTAGAGGCTCTGGCACCCGCTTCCTTGGACTGCAGCGGAGCTTTTCGCTATTTTCATGTTAGCAGTAATAGCTCCCTTGTTCATTTTCCGGCTAGCCGGCATTCTAGTCCCTCACCGCCGGTGAGAATGCCACCATTAGGTTCGTAGTGCTATTGCGATTCCATTTTGGTTCTTGTTCGGCGTCGCCGCGGCCAGTGTCGCCGGCGACAAGTCATTGTAGTCGCTCGGGTTTTTGCCGGCGAGGAGCTCCTATTTTCGTCATTTGATTAAGGCACATTAATTACCTGGTGATTACTAATCATTAGTTCATTAATGGTGTCTTAAGCTGTGTCGTTGAGCCACTGGCATGTGGGCCCAACGTCCTTAAATCGCACGCTGGCGCAATCCCGCACTGTCCCGACATCATTAATGCTTAATCATTGATTAATTAATGTGTCAGCATTAATCGGCTTGAAATCACCTGCAGGTCAGCGACTTGTGGGCCCGAGGGGTTATAATCCAAATCCAGGGGTCATTAGCGTCTATTTAATGATAATCATTAGAAGCATTAATTCTGTCCTAAACCGCCACTCTTAGTCGTTGACATATGGGCCCAGTGCACTGTGCACGTGGGTTAAACATTCGCGGTTGTGACTTGAGGTCACTGACATGCGATCCCACGTGGCAGCATCTCTTTTTGAACTTCAATCTTTAGCCACCGTCGATCCCTTGATCAACGGCCCTGATCGTGAGTGCATTCGGACCCTCCGGATGCCTTGATCATTCTCGACCGTCGATCTTGCGATCAACGGTGGGATCTTGTATGCAATCGGACCTTCCGACCGTTGGTGCGCTCGGACCGTCCATCCGCGCAGATCTGCGGTGGGATTGGCCCAAGCAACCGCACCGTCCGGTTGCATACACTTGTGTGCGCCGTTGGATCGTGATCCAACGGTGGGCTCCGATTGGGTTTCGCGCGCGTGCGCTGTTTTCGGCGCGCGTGAGCCATAGGATTGTAGATCAATGGTCCTCGTGTGTCCACATCTTATTCTATTATTTGAGTTTGTCTATATTTCGGTAAGTAGTTATTTAACAACTCAAAATGACATAAAAACTTTAGAAACTCATAACTAATTCATTTTAACTGCTTTTTAGATAATTCCAACTGTAATAAATTGTGTTGTCACTTAAGTTTATTATAAAAATGGATTTAAGTATATTCCGAGTGTAAAATTGTATAACTAGAAATAACATGATTTCTGTCACTTTGAATATTCCAGAAATAGATTTAATCTTGAAAAATGCATATCTTTTTCTGTATAAATCCAATTTGTGCAAAATCAATTTTGTTAAATTCATCTGTTAGTATACTTTCATATGGAATAAGATTTGAGCATGTTCATAATTCTGTAAAATGACTTGCATTAGATTTACAACTTAGAAAAATCATAAGTAAATGTGTATAACTCCAAATTTAGTAAATCCAACTTTGCTGTTATTAGGATGTCATAATCTACCTACTATAAAAATTTCAGACCTTAGATCATTCTAGAAAATTTTGCCATGAACAGTGCTAATTATTAATTAGGTTGATGTAAGGCTGAGAAAGAGCATTTTGTCCATATCTTTTGCATGCTTAGTCCAAATTGCATGATTCTTGTTCCTATCACTGTCTGAAATCATTCCCTAGCTGTTGTGTAAGTTTCATTGGATTTGAAAGTCTTTTGTTGCTTGATTTATTTGGTGTTCTTCGTTCTTATTTGCTTATCGCCTTTTCGCGTTAGGTTCCGAAGATAATTTTATTGCTGATATTGAGCCACAGAGACGTGATCCGCACTTCACCGAGGCAAGCGGATGTAGCATTCATTTGATCATGTTGTTCCTACTATTTTCAAATTCTAATATGTTGTTTGCAAATTCTATGTATGCATTGCTATGTTGTTTTAAACTATTGTCGATAGTTGGCCTAGTAGCTGCATAATCTGTAAGAAATGTTTAATCCTCTACTACTGAGCCTAGGATTACTTGCTGTGATTTTGGGTTCGCTGGATGAACCCTTGTCACTTAAGTTTACGTGTCATTATGCTTAGCCATGCTTAGCTATCGGTAGAAATGGGCAGTTATCGACTCGTCGATAACTTTGATCACACAAACTGTTATAATATGTATATTTCAGCCTTGTGCTTTGTCTAAATTGCAAAACTAAAACTGAAAATGAAAACAATTTAGACTTGGGCACAATGGTAAGATGGTGTGATCTTTTGGGTGTGAATGGAATGGTGCCCGGGTCAATTAAGGACCGAACTACTTGTGAGTATCATTATCCGAGCATTACGTGCGTGCTAACCACACTAGAGGGATATGAGACCTCTCTTAGCTGAGTACTTTGGGCTGTGTTAATTAATGAGTCGCGTGGTGGGTTGCATATTTGATTATATGCAACATGGACACGTTTGTGGGGAGGGGAGCACCCGCCGAGGCCGGTGTGTCCTGCTCCACGTATGGGTCCTTGTGATCCATATTTCGTCGGCAAATCACTAAGGATTAACCCCCATACGTGCGTCTCTTGATTAGCATATTCCATTGGAAAGGGTTCGTAGGAAAAGGAAGTGTGCTTAATAGCTTGGCAAAAAGGCGGTCTGAACTGTGGGTACATTGGTACACCCCTGCAGGGATTAAAACTATTCGAATAGCCTCGTCCTAGGTCATGGACACGCTTGGATAAGCTTTTCAAGAGTTAGACTCAACCTTTTAAAATTAAAACTTGTTGGGTGGTATGAATCGTGATTCATGCTATGTTGTGGTGGCTTTGGGAAAGTCACTTCTAGGTGGATACTTGTTACTTATGATTACTCATTTGTTATTTAAATGCTTAAAACAGATTTTACAAACTGCTATTCAACCTATTACCATATTGCAAATAAAACTTGCTTTGTGCGTCCAAAGAACCATATAACCTCATTCCTTTGAATCTGACTTTCATGTAGCTATGTATAGGCTTGTTACTCGTAAGTCTTATGAGTACATTTTTGTACTCACCGCATTGCTTGTGTTGTGCAGAGGATGATAGTGAGTCCGTTGGTCCTCACTTTTGTGAGTTGTCTTTGTGCGCTTTAAGGCGATTAGCTTTATGGCGATCGGTTGCCCTGTGGTGTTATGTGGCTAACCGGTCGTCTTTTGGCTTGAGCCATCTTATGGCAACTTTGCTTCACTGTTACTTATTTGCTACTTATGTCATTTGGCGATTCGGTGTTGCTGTAATAACTTATATTATGTATGTCTTTTGGTAGACTTGTTATATTTCATTTGTATGGAAATGATGCATGCTTTGATTTGATGTATGTGTGCCGCTTGTTCGGGAGGCACATGTTCATCGAGACGCGATTATTCTATTTGTGATACTAGAACCATTGGAAGGTTAAGTATTACAAGTTTAATAAACCGGGGTCTCACATAGTTTGGTATCAAAGCCATACTGACCGTAGAAACCCCTAGCTTGGTCGTCCCTAGGATATTTTGAAAGACTTACTTTCCAAATAACTAGTGCTTTTCTGAAAATCTTAAGTAAGTTCTCAGATTTTACTCCTTATCTATCTTAGCTTGCTTATCTCGCCTTATTCTGAACTGAATTTGAAAGCTGAGTTTTCCTCTCATCTTCTTCCAAAAGATAGTTGTTAATCGAGTAAATTGGTGTTGGGTAAATCATGAGAGTTATAAAATGAAAGTGTTGGCTGTCTTGAGAAGATTAGGAGCTACTGGAAGCTACAAATTTCGGTCAGAGGCTTAAAAAGAAAATCTGGACAGCAAGCAGGAATTTCTGGATAGCTAGCATTTAGGTAGTAAAAGTACTGAAAATGAGAGGTTAAGTCAACTAAAATTTGTGGGAATGAAAAGGTAAGAAGTGATATGAGTTAGCTAAGTGTCTAACCTATCTTTAGTAAATTTCTCACCCTGCTTCTTAGTTGTTTTCGAGCAGAAGTAAATATCCTGAAATTACCTTCCTGAAAATTGATTACTCGTTCTCCCATACGAGTTAGTCATAATAGGAAGATGGTTGGTACCTTGGTGATCTTGCTGCAGTTTTGTGTTGTTACTTGAGTTTTTAAAGTTAGTTTTGTAGAGTGGCCAGTTGTTTTCTTTGTCTCCTGTTCCGGAGTTGTGTTTAACCTATTTTTGTGGAGCAGGATGGCAAGAACCACCATGTGATCACCGGCTGGTTCAGATGAGGAGCTTCCTCCTCCGACCATGGGTGAGGTTCTCGCTCGAGATCGAGCGGAATCGCATGGACCGCACCGGATCTTGAAGTCATTGCGAGGAACACCTCCACTCCTGGTGGTGCCGGGATGCGGAGGTGGTGGCCACGGCCTCGTGGTGGGCTTGCGGAGTTTCTCGCACGCGACCACCTACTTTCTCGACCGAGGACCCTTTGGGCGCGGATGATTGGTGCGTCTTGTTGAGCGAAAGCTCAATATCGCTCGTGCCGAGGAGCAGAGCGGGCACTCTTTGCATCCCATCGCTTGATGGTGCGGACTCTCTTGGTGGGAGAATTTTCTCGCCATGAAGCCCGCGAGCCCACGTTGTCTCGTGGGAAGAGTTTCGATCCGCTTTCGTCGGGCCCACATTCTGATGGCCTGATGAAGCTCAAGAAAAGGAGTTTCTTGCGCTTAGCGAGGCGCAAGAGCTTGTCTCGGAGTATCTTTATGAGTTTAATCACTTGGCTCGTTATGCTCCGGGAGAGGTGGCCTCTAATGAGGCTAAACAGGAGAAGTTCATGGAAGGCTTGTCAGCGAGTGCGCAGGACAAGCTATCTATAGTGGACTTTGTTGACTTCTAGGCCTTGGTTGACAAGGCCATCGTCGCCGAGCACAAGCGGCGCTGGGTGAGTCCCATAGCGCAAGTGGGAGGCCCACCGGTGCATGCAGAGCCGCCTCACTGCGTCCCCGTGTTGGGCCCGCACCGAGGGCTCGTGCTTTGGCTTCACCACCGCCGAGGCCGTCGGCGCCGATTACTCGTCCCCGCAGTCGTGTTTCAACCACGTGCACTGCGACCCAGCAGAGTTGCGCTCGCAACTTGTTCGCCGATGTCACCCTAACCGCTGCAACAAGAAGGGCCACTATGCTAGCGATTGCCCTCGGAGAGGTGGAGCGACCCTCGTCCTAATGGAGGGCGCGGGCGAGGGAATGGTCACACACGACTGTAAGGTGATCCGAAGACTCGGGGTGTCGGGTGGTGAGTCAACCACATCTGGTGAGGAGGCTCGGGGAGGCACCGACGTTGTGTTGATGCGTTCCTTGTTAGTTATCATCCTGCTGCGGTATTGTTTGACTCGAGCATCGCATTCCTTTATTTCGAGATCTTTTGATGCTGATTGTGACCTTCACTTTGTTCCTTTGGGATTCCTTTGCTTATTCGCTCTCCGGGAGGCGGAAATGAGAGCGATCAAGAATGCGGGCGTTCCATTACTATTGAAGGAGTGGAATTCTTGGCGAATCTCATCTTACTTGACTCGGCGCACCTGGATGTGATTCTTGGTATGGATTGGTTGTCCCAACACTTGGGGCAAATCGATTGTGCCATGAAGATGGTTTTCCTCACTAGTCCCTCAGGCGAGCGAGTTGGGATTTCACCGCAGCTGCAGGGGCCACATCTTTGTGCCCTTGAAGCTAAGCCCGACCATGGAGATTCGGGATGTGCCTGATGCGTGACTTTGTGGATGTCTTCCACGAAGATTTGCACTGTATGCCTCGATTCGAGACTTGGAGTTTGTTATTGAGTTGGTGCCGTGCATCGCTCCAATTTCAAAGCGCCGTCTAGAATGCCTCCTAATGAGTTAGAGGAGCTGAAGAAGCAGCTTGGATGAGCTTCAAGAAAAGGTTTCATCCGTCCTAGCTCATCTCCTTGGGGTTGTCCGGTTATTTTGTGAAGAAGAAGGACAAGACTCTGCGTATATGTGTTGATTACCGTCAAGCAATGAAGTGACGGTGAAAAACAAGTATCCTTTGCCTCGTATTGATGACCTCTTTGACCGCTTGATTTGGAGCTTGTGTGTTCTCAAGATTGACTTGAGGTTGGGGTATCATCAAGTCCGGATCGAGTGAGGATGTTCCAAAGACGGCTTTCACTACTCGTTATGGCCTTTACGAGTACAGTCATGTCTTTCGGCTTGACCAATGCTCGACTTTGTTCATGAATCTTATGAACTTCGGTGTTCATGGAGTATTTGGATAAGTTTGTTGTGGTTTTCATTGATGACATTCTTATCTACTCCAAGAGTGAAGAAGAGCATCTTTGAGCACCTGCAGATTGTGTTGGGCAAGCTTCGTGAGCATCACCGTATGCCAAGTTCAAAGCAAGTGTGAATTTCGTTGAAGGAAGTGGCATTCTTGGGCCATGTTCTTTCACAGTGGTGTCGCAAAGAGATCCTAGCAAGGTCAGCGATGTCCTATCTTGGGCAGCCAAGTCGACCACCGATGTGAGGAGTTTCCTTGGTTTAGCGGGCTACTACGCGCTTTATCGAGAACTTCTCCAAGATTGCAAAGCCCATGACCGAATTGCTCAAGAAAGAAAAGAAATTCGTGTGGTCTTACGCTTGTGAATTGAGTTTTCAAGAACTCAAAGGCGATTGACTTCAGCCCCAAAGGCTTGTTCTCCCCGATGTGCATAAGAGCTTTGATATTTATTGTGATGCCTCTCTACAGGACTCGGTTGTGTTCTTATGCAAGAAGGCAAGGTAGTGGCCTATGCATCGAGGCGCTTGAGGCCTCATGAACTCAACTATCCTACCCATGATTTGGAGTTAGCGATGGTTCATGCACTCAAGATTTGGCGGCATTACCTTATTGGTAACCGTTGTGAGGTGTATTCGATCACAAGAGTTTGAAATATTTGTTCACCCGCCAGATCTGAACCTCGAGCAGAGGAGATGGTTGGAATTGATCAAGGATTATGATATGGGTATTCAAGACCATCCAGCAAGGCCAATGTTGTTCTTTGATGACTTTCGATCGCAAGGTATCTTGCAATACCTTGTTACTTCAAGAGCAACAACCTACCCTTCTTGAAGAATTTCAGCGCTTAATTTGGGTTTGATTGAGCATGGTTCTCTTGCTACCTTGGTTGTGCAACCGACTTTGGTGGAGCAAATCAAGGCTGCCTTCACACAGATGTTAGTGCGATCGGATCAAGCGTAACATCAAGAATGGGACAGCTAAGTGTTTTTCTGAGGATGAGCATGGTGTTGTGTGGTTTGGACAGCGTCTTGTGGTTCTGAAGGTCATGGAATTGCGGGAGTTGATTCTCCGCTGTAACACCCTGGCTATTCGGAAGCCAAGATGCCACCTATAAACTCTAACAATCTACACAAGCGGAAGAAAATGAAATAAGTATATCAACTAATGACAAGATTAAAATAAGCAGACATGGTGAAGGTATCCTTCCTTCACCTTCTAAGTTATTTAATACTGATCATCAATAAAGAAGGTTCACATGCAGTAATAAATCAACATAAATGTGGAGAAGGTATCCTTCCTTCACCAATTATAATTTAATTATTACAGTTCATCATTAACGAATGAAAGATATAACTAAAATTTAATCTTGAACATGAATTTGATGATGTGAACAAGTAGTGCGTGTCTACTCCCTCCCAAGTGAGCCAACATCGGGGTTACCTAAAAATAAACAAACAACGCAAGAGTGAGTCCACGACTCAAACAGAAATCTGATAAAAGGGACATAACACACATATGAACAAATCATCATCATAAGAGAATATGAGCATACATCGAATGAAAACTTAGGAATGCATAGCATGAATGAATGTATTCAAGGATGGGTGTACACATGCTTATACTGCAGATAGCGAGTGACACACACGTCGGTGTTCACTTAAGCCCGCACCTTAACAAAAAGTGCGGGATCCAAGTCCTATATGAAGAACGTTTCATATAGGTGTCCAAGTCGCCCATACTTGGAATTGATGGGTCTTACGTGCCCATACCTTGGAATTGATGGGTCTTTCAATCCACTCCGTGGGCGGGACATGACAATGTCCAAATCTACCCACATTGGAATGGTGGGACTTACAATCCACTCCCGTGGACATAACATGAATAAAAGGATGCATGATATGAACATGAGCAGTGATAATACCATCTCTCAAGTATATACTCCACATAATGAAAGAACATAACCATTCAAGATCTCGGGTAACACAATATGTCACATTATATTCATGTAAGCATTCACAATCACAGACTTAAAATCAACAAAGTACTTGCCTTCCGGCGTTACGACGGCGTTAGCGGAGCAACGATGGCGCTCCCAAACCAGAGCCTCGCGGCCTAAACAATTAAATAACCGAAATAAGAACAACATAGAGCCCAACATGAATTAATATTCTACAATACCCTCTTGCACACCCAAAACATAGTCATAACTCAAATCTGAAATTCCAGCAAGAACATGGAATCCCATCTGGACAGCAGCACGGTAAAGACCAAAACTAATGATCTGGGACTCCAAAGAGATGAGCCCAGATCCTACACGAGCTTAACAAATATATCTACAACTTTGTAGTTGACGAGATAACCCAATTCGCCAAACTAAATTGCTAACTGTCAAACGAAACAGCAGAAGCGAAACTGTCTGAACATAAAAAACAGCAGTACTAAAACGTCCGTAACTTTTAAACTACAACTCCGAATTGAGTGTTATTTATCAATCTGAAAAGGTTATGGAATTACCTACAATAACCTAGTTGGCACGACATTCATATTTTGCATTTAACAAAAAGTGGCACACGGGTCAAAACTAAAGATAGAAACTGACATACAATCTGGATAGACTGACCTACAATCTGGACAGTCACAATGAAAAGTGCAAAACTTTTGATCTATAAATCCAAATGAGGTGTTCTTTATCAATCCTGAAAGCTAGTGATATAACCTTCAAAATTTGTTATGGGCAAGACCTCTGAATCACCTTCTAACTAGGCCATATATCAATCTATACAGAGACTGCTAATTCCCGTCAGAATTTTGGACAGCAGATAATAAATCTATCATAACTTTTGACTCGAAAGTCAGAATTCAGTGTTCTTGGCGGCCACCGAAAGCTAAGAACAAAACCTACATAACTGTAGGAGATCAACACTTCTGATTCGTCCTCTAAGAACCCGAAATCATCCACGCAACAAACTGGACAGATTGAAAAATACTGCAGACCGATTCTGATCTAAACAACTCGAAACGATTTCTCCTCTACGACTAATCCAACAATGACAACCGAGAATCGTTACCTTGGAGCACCCCGGGACGACAATGATTGACCCGCAAAGATGTTTCCCACCTTCTTGATCAGCGACCTTGCAAAGATCCCTTCCGTTCCTCGCGAGATGCCGGCAAAGGGAAGATCGGCACCACGGGGCAGCTCCAGGAGATGGGGACGTACCACCATGACTTTGGGCAGCAGCAAGGGAGGTGGAGGAGGGGCGGCTGCAGGGAGGGGAAAGGTGGAAGTGTGGGGGAGGCTAGGGTTTTGGCCGCCCCTAAAGCCCCCTTGGCGGCCACTAGATGGGCTTGGGCCCCATTGTCGCCCTCTTTGGGCTCTAAGGCAGCCCCTCTAGGCCCACAGGTGTAGTCTTGGACCTGTTGCCCAAAGGCCCAGGTCCAAAACTAGAAGAACCGACGAATCGTCGAATTTTTCTCTTTTAAGAATTTCAAATTCGAACAAAGGTCTTTCTAAACGAAAACAGGGTATTACATTCTACCCCCCTTAACAGGTTTCGACCTCAAATCTAAACGCCGATCTTCACGAAAGAAAACTGCGACTGGAAACTAACAACAGATACCAACGCGACCAACTCTTGCTAAACTTGCTCACTCGAATAACCAAATCAATCATTTTTTTTCCTTTCTGAAATGCCCAGAACCACACATGCCAAAATCGAGTCAAACTCAACTTACGAAAGACATTGGTCAACAGCACAAAGCTCATGCGAGAATAAAGAAAACGCTTCACTAATCAAGAAGACATCTTTTTCCTTAGTTTCATTTTTTTTTGGAATAAAATATCACTCAAACCTTGGAATTCGCATTCATCGTATACCACACGGTCTCAAACCTCTTAATTTAACATCCTCAAATTTTGGCTTAAACTGAAATACATCATCCACACCTTTGTAGAGAGCATCTATTGATTCCACTGAACACTCTAGTCCAAATTGCATGATTCTTGTTCCTATCACTGTCTGAAATCATTCCCTAGCTGTTGTGTAAGTTTCATTGGATTTGAAAGTCTTTTGTTGCTTGATTTATTTGGTGTTCTTCGTTCTTATTTGCTTATCGCCTTTTCGCGTTAGGTTCCGAAGATAATTTTATTGCTGATATTGAGCCACGCGAACGGATCCTGCACTTCACCGAGCAAGCGGATGTAGCATTCATTTGATCATGTTGTTCCTACTATTTTCAAATTCTAATATGTTGTTTGCAAATTCTATGTATGCATTGCTATGTTGTTTTAAACTATTGTCGATAGTTGGCCTAGTAGTGCATAATCAGAAGAAATGTTTAATCCTCTACTCTCGAGCCTAGGATTACTTGTCTGTGATTTTGGGTTCACTGGATGAACCCTTGTCACTTAAGTTTGCGTGTCATTATGCTTAGCCATGCTTAGCTATCAGAGAAATGGGCGATTATCGACTGCGTCGATAACTTTGATCACACAAACTGTTATAATATGTATATTTCAGCCTTGTGCTTTGTCTAAATTGCAAAACTAAAACTGAAAATGAAAACAATTTAGACTTGGGCACAATGGTAAGATGGTGTGATCTTTTGGGTGTGAATGGAATGGTGCCCGGGTCAATTAAGGACCGAACTACTTGTGAGTATCTGTTATCCGAGCATTCTGTGCGTGCTAACCACACTAGAGGGATATGGGACCTCTCTTAGCTGAGTACTTTGGGCTGTGTTAATTAATGAGTCGCGTGGTGGGTTGCATATTTGATTATATGCAACATGGACACGTTTGTGGGGAGAGGAGCACCCGCCGAGGCCGGTGTGTCCTGCTCCACGTATGGGTCCTTGTGATCCATATTTCGTCGGCAAATCACTAAGGATTAACCCCATACGTACGTCTCTTGATTAGCATATTCCATTGGAAAGGGTTCAGTAGGACTTAGCCGTCTTATGCATACCAAAGGAAGTGTGCTTAATAGCTTGGCAAAAGGCGGTCTCAACTGTGGGTACATTGGTACACCTGCAGGATTAAAACTATTCGAATAGCCTCATCCTAGGTCATGGACACGCTTGGATAAGCTTTTCAAGAGTTAGACTCCAACCTTTTTAAAATTAAAACTTGTTGGGTGGTATGAATCAGGGATTCATGCTATGTTGTGGTGGCTTTTGGGAAAGTCACTTCTAGGTGGATACTTGTTACTTATGATTACTCGCTGTTATTTAAATGCTTAAAAACAGATTTTACAAACTGCTATTCAACCTATTACCATATTGCAAATAAAACTTGCTTTGTGCGTCCAAAGAACCATATAACCTCATTCCTTTGAATACAGCTTTCATGTAGCTATGTATAGGCTTGTTACTCGTAAGTCTTGCGAGTACATTTTTGTACTCACCTGCATTGCTTGTGTTGTGCAGAGGATGATAGTGAGTTTGTTGGTCCTCACTTTTGTGAGTTGTGCTGTGGCAGTTTAAGGGGCGATTAGCTTGGCGGCCCGGTCGGTTGCCCTGTGGTGTTATGTGGCTAACCGGTCGTCTTTTGGCTTGAGCCATCTTATGGCAACTTTTGCTTCCGCTGTTACTTATTTGCTACTTATGTCATTTGGACTGTCACTGTTCAGTAATAACTTATATTATGTATGTCTTGTGGTAGACTTGTTATATTCTGTTGTATGGAAATGATGCATGCTTTGATTTGATGTATGTGTGCTGCTTGTTTTGGGAGGCACATGTTCATCGAGACGCGGATTATTCTATTTGTGATACTAGAACCAGTGGAAGGTTAAGTATTACAAGTTTAATAAACCGGGGTCTCACACTGACCCCATGAGAGCACATCGTTGACCTTGCTAGGATTCACAGCCACACCTCCCGCTGAAAGAACATGGCCCAAGAATGCCACTTCTTCCAACCAAAACTCGCACTTGCTGAATTATGCGGAGAGCCGATGTTCACGTAGATTTTCCAACACGATCTTCAGGTGCTGGGCGTGCTCTTCATCATTCTTTGAATAGACAAGAATATCATCTATAAAGAGCACCACAAACTTGTCCAAATACTCTATGAACACCGTATTCATAAGATTCATGAAAAAGGGCAGGAGCATTTGTCAAGCCGAAAGACATGACGGTGTACTCGTACAATCTGTAGCGAGTGGAGAAAGCCGTCTTCAGAATGTCTTCAGATTTGACCCTTACTTGGTGATAACCCATCCTCAAATCAATCTTGGAGAATACCTGAGCTCCGGTCATTTGATCGAAGTGGTCGTCGATCCAGGGCAATGGGTACTTGTTCTTCACCGTCACTTCATTCAATAGACGATAATCGACGCACATATGCAGAGTCTTGTCCTTCTTCTTTAAAAAGATCGCAGGACAGCCCCACGGTGATGAGTTTGGGCGGATGAAACCTTTCTCTTGAAGCTCACTAAATTGCTTCTTCAATTCCTCCAATTCATTCGGAGGCATCCGGTATGGCCTCTTCGAAATCAGGGTGGTACCGAGCAGCAGCTCAATGACGAACTCGATGTCCCGGACTGGAGGCATCCCCGACAATTCTTCGGGGAATACATCAGTGAAATCACACACCGCTGGCACTTCATGAATCTCCAGAGCTGGCTTCGCTTCAAGTGCGTAGAGATGTGGTCCTTTCAGCTTCGGTGAAATTCCATCTTGCTCACCTGATGGACTTGTGAGAGAGATGAATTTCCTGGCACAATCAATTTGTCCCAAGTGTTGGGACAGCCAATCCATACCAAATATGACATCCAAACCCGCTGAATTGAGGAGAATAAGATTTGCCAAAAATCCCACTCCTCCAATTTTGATCGATACGTCCCGACACTCAAGTTCAGCTATCATTTCTGACCCCGGAGAGTGATTACTCAAAGGGACATGCACAGGAACATATGGAATATCACCAAGTTCAGCAAAAGAGTGCGATATAAAAGAATGTGAAGCTCTTGAATCAAATAAGACAATAGCATGCTAAGAATTGACAAGAAGCGTACCCAACATGACGTCGGGTGCCTCCTGTGCTTCCTCGGCTAAGATATGGTTAACTTGGCCGCTCCCCAAACTCTGTGTCCTTTGACTATTCTTCTGTGCTGGAGGAGGTCCACTTCCTTGCCCGCGTCCTCCGTTAGGACGAGGGACTACTGATGAGGACATCCCTAACTTGAATACAACCACGCCTACATACACAACTGATCCACAACCAGTGTTACAAGGACCAATTACTCAAGCTCGTGCTCGCCAACTTAATCACCAGGTGAATTCATTCATAGGTTTATATATTACTGAGAATAGATCGCTACCTAATACAAGTGATTTAATTATGCTTCGAAACATGGGAAAGGACCAAGGAGAGGTATGTGGAGTCATGGATAAGCATAGAAGGCATAATAGAGGTTATCACGTCACTTTGGGTCCGAGCCAAGCAATAGTTCGAGTTGGGCTCGTTCTGGATTCTAGTTCGGACTACTGCGACAGTACTAAGTTCAAACGGACGTAACTTTTTCATACGGACTCCGTTTGGGACGTTCTTGGACTTCATTGAGAGCTTATCAAGTCTACTTTCCAATGGATCCAGCATAAGCTTCAAATTCCAACCAAACCAGTCACAATAAACAAAACAATCCACGTCTATTTTTTTGCCCGAGTCAAAAAGGGTGCTACGCCACCTCCTCTTGGGCCCATGGGCCTTGTAACCTTAGAGGCATGTGTCCACTTCCCTGGCCACCACCCCTGGTCATCTTCCCATATAGGAGTCGCCATCCCCCTAGCTAGAATTGGGGATTTCGTTGAATTTAGGTTTAGCCATTGTGCAAACTTCTGTTCTTCAGTTATGTCGGACGACCACCTGTCAAGACAGCCTTCGGGATCCCATTTTTGTTTTCAATACCATCTATACTACAATTCTTATTTGTAATATCAGATTGTCTATATTTTATTCTTGCTAGTTCTTCGATTGCTCGTAGGAATTGAACCTCGTATTTAGGTTGATCGCGCTTCCAACACGGTCAATAACGTCGTGGAGTTGGTTCAACGATTGCTAAGGCGCAAGCGTCATCGTACGGTTGTAGTCGGATCGCGAGAGTCACCACCAAAATCGATAGTTATCAATCTCATCGAAAGATCGAGCACCCCGCCTGCATTAGCTGCTCTGGTCTTCTTAGGGCAATTATTGGCATAATGCCCCTTGTTGTGGCAGAAGAAACAAGTGACCTTAGCAGCCGGATTGCGGAGGTCGAATTGTTGTCCCACAGGTGCACGTGGTTGATACACAGCCTGCGGTGGGCAAGGTACGGGTGCCGGTGGCCTCGGTGGTAGTGGAGCCTAAGGACGGGGCACCGGTGTTTGCCCGAAGCCAGGACGGGGAAGGTTGCCCCCTGCTGATCTCTGGGCCGCCCACTTGCACTTGGGGGACTCGCCCAGCGCTCTCCCCTTGTGCTCAGCAACAATGTCCTTGTCGACCAAAGTCTGAAAGTCGGAGCAGTCAACAATCGATAGCTTGTCCTGTAGCTCCTCGGACAAACCATCCACGAATTTCTCTTGCTTGGCGGCATCGGTGGTTGCGATGCTTACAGTTGCATGAAAAATCTGTTGTTTTAGTTCATCCGCCTTGGTCATCATTCGGTGTAGGTGACACTCCTTGGGGCAGTGATCGTTTCCCTCGTAGAGGAAACAAGTGACTTTGGTGGCAGTCGGACAGTTTCTGGGTGGGTGGTCTCCGTCGCAGTTGAGACAATTCGTAATGCACTGGTTGCTGTAGTGTCCTTCCTCACCACAGCGCTGACAGACCTTGACCCTCCCTAGTTTGCAACCTTTTACGAAGTGCCCCACTTCACCACAGCTATAGCAAATAGGTGGCATTTGCCACTTCTCGGGGCAAGTATTTGCGTAGTGGCCCTTCTTGCCACATTTGAAACACGTGATAGTGTATCTAATTCCAAGGGGTTTTTTCATCATAGCTAGTTTGCTGATCTGGTTCACTCTTGGTTCATCCAGACATCCTGCTCCGACGAATTGGGTTAGCATCTTAACCCGAAAACCAGGTACGAAAGATAGCAGGAGCGAAGCAATCGACTAGGGGAATGAGATATTACCCTAACCCGAGTGCATACAAATATAAGCAAGAAATGAACTCCAAATATTTGTATAGAAGGCACAAGAATCACATTAAACTACAATACATAAGATCAACTTCTCGGCACGACTAACTCGTATTGAATGAACGAGCAATCGGTTGAGAAGAAAAATTTAAGAACACAACTCAAGTCCTATCGCATCTAGCGTGCATGGTAAAAACCATCTAAGGGTGTATTAGACACTAGCCAACTAATATCACATCTTACCCTTTTAATCCCATGAGTTTTAGTTAAATTTTGCCTCTCATTATTAGCCCTAACGACGAACTAAGTGCTTACTGTCCAGATTTTGCATCCAAGCTCTAAGCTGAATTTTCCAACTCCAAATGCCTCTAATCTTCACCAAAGGACAGCCAACACACTATATTTTCAACTCTTAATGAATCCCAAAACCTAAAATTAATCGATAACCAACTAATCTTTGAAAGGAGATGAGAGGGAACAAATTTTCAAAAACTCAACAAGTACAAGGTAAGATGAGAAATCTAAGAAAGGTAAGGAAAAAAAATCTGAGAACGTACCTAAGTTTTCATAAACCATTTGATATTTTGAAACTAAGTTTTTTAAAATATCCTAAAGACGACCAAGCTAAGGGTTTCTACGATCAGTATGGCTCTAATACCAAGTTCGGTGAGACCTCGGGGTATTTAGCTCGAAATGCTTAACCATCCACTTGGTCCTAGCATTTCGAACCAAATATCCCATGCCTCGAGATATTATGTATCTCCCAAAATAGCGGTACACATACCCCTTTACAAACATAGCATGAATTCCACACACATGATATCACATTACCAAAAACGACAAGTTACAACATCCAAAAGACATACGCATAATAGAGTTATTACAAAAGGGGCCGACCGGACAAATGACAAATCAAACACTAAAGTAGCAACGGAAGCAAAAGCCATAAGATGGCGATAAACAAGAGCCGACCGGTTTGCCCTTACCCACAAAGCAACCGACCGGGCCGCCAAGCTAGTCGTCCTGCTGAAAGTCGGTCTCACAATAGTCGATCCCTTGGGGATCAACCTCCTCTGCAACAATTAAGAAATGCAACTGAGTACAAAAATGTACTCGCAAGACTTACGAGTAACAAGCCTATACATAGCTACATGCAAGCTGAACCAAAGGAGAAAGCTATAGGGTTCATTTGACTCATAAAGCAACTTTTTATTTGCAATAATTTAATAGATTGAAGGCAATTTAACAAATCTGTTTTTATTTGTTTAAATAACAGTGACACAACAATTATAAGCATAAATAACATCCTGGAGGTGACTTCCCAATAAATACCACAACATAGCACGAATTACCCATTCGTACCACCCGAATTCAAGTTTTAATGAAAAAGTTATAGTCTAATTCTTGCACGACCTAACTAAGCATGTCCATAACCTAGGACGAGGCTATTCGAATAGATTTAACCCTACAGGGGTGTATAACTGTACCCACATGTCAGACTGCCTTTTCGCCAAGCTATTTAGCACACTTCCTTAGGTATGCCAGCACGGCTAAGTCCTACAGGACGCTTTCCAATGGAATGAATTAATTAAGAGTCGCACATATGGGGGTTAACCCTTAGTGAACCGCTGTTACGGGCTCCCACTAAGGACCCATACGTTGTGTCGGACGCATCAGCCCAGCCTAAGCAACTACGGATGCTTCTGGGTGTGGAGAACCTGGAAAGGAACCCACCCCTCACGTACCTAACAACGAACATTTTTTTCCTACAACTACCACCAGCGACTCATCAATTAACACCTCCCAAAGTACTGGGTCAAGAGGGGGTTCCCAATACCCTCATGTGGAATGCACGCGATAATGCTTGGATCAGTGACACAAGTAATTCGGTCCTTGTTGACTCGGGCATCGAGCGCACACCCCACAATCACACCATCTTACCAATGTGCCCAAGTCTAAAATATTTTATTTTTATTTTTAGTTTCCCAGATACAATACATACATGAGTACCCTGACTCAATTATTTAGAGTGATGATATAATGACCATCGCCGAGGCAATGATCCTCATTCTATCGTTCTAAGCATTTCTAAGTGACATCAACTCGTACTACAAGTAAAGTGACTAGAGCCCATCCATCGAGCTCTAAATCACAACGGATATAAACCTAGGCTCAGTAGTAGAGGATGGACATTTTACCTACAGTTTAATGCAACTATTTAGGATCAACTACGCGAACGATAATTTAAACATCAAAATAGAGCATGCATACATACACTTTGCAAACAACATATTAGAATTTGAAAGTAATGTGATCAATATGATCAAATGAAAACAACTGCTTCCCTTGCTGGAGATATTCGACTTGCTACAGAGGATTACTCTCGTAATCAATAGAATCATCAGAACCTATCGAAAGAATCGAGAAGACCAATAAGAACAAATAACACCGAGAATACTAAAAAAATTCAAAGTCATCCAAAAATCATGAAATTTACACAGAGGTAGATCATGATTTTAAATAAATTTATCAACAAAAATAAGTTTATTTGGATGTTGCATGCAAAAGTTATAGCCTTAACAAAACTACTAGGAAAGAAAATCAAATAAATCACTTTTAGTTATTGTTCATGCACAAATTTCCGGAGAGTTGGTCAACATGAAAATTTAATGGTAGACAGAGCATGATATTCTAAGAACAACAAAAAATTGTTTCACTTCATTTGGAGTTAAAATGAATTTCTTATGATTTTTCAAATTTATGAAAGTAGTGCACAAATAATTTGTAAAACAAGATTTTCAGAGATAGTAACATACTCAAAACCTATTCTACAATGAAGTACATTAATAGAGGAACCTATCAAGCTTGAGTTAACACAAATTGGAGTTACATAGAAATACTTATGCATTTTACAAATTTGAATACTTTTCAATGCAAAATAAATGTAAACCTAAAGTTATTTTATTAACAATAATTTTCTGGAACAGCAACATGATTCAAACCATTTTTAGACTAAAGTTAATTTAAAATAGAAACCAAAAAAATTTGAATCATCCAAAAAGGAGTTAAAATGAATTAGTTATTCATTTTAGAAGTTAATACAAATTTTAAGTGTGTATAAAAACATATTTCGAATTTTCTAAATCGTTTACTCCTTTTCTTACCGACCACTCTGCTAGCCGCAGTCACCGATCGGTGGGACCTACTGAATAGCGCATGGTGCCTATAGCAGCCAGGCCCACATGACAGTGGTCGTAGCGAACAGTGGTCGTGGTCGTAACCAAGAGGTGGTCTTTGCAAAAAGGACCAAAAGGGTGGTCTTTGCAAAAAGGACCAAAAGGGAGGTCGTGAGGGTGGTCTTTGCAAAATGACCGAGAGGGAGGTCGTGGCTTATGACAACGGGATTTCTCGTCCCGCGCGATTTGCTCGGCGACACGTCGGCGCTATGCGCCATGGCGCCACCAACTAAGAGCATGCACGGGTCCACAATAGCCATGCATAGCTAAAGGGAGTTGTCTCGATGGCTGAGCCTACCCATAACAGCGGCGAGCCGGAGTTGAGCGATGGTGAGGGATACGACAAACATGCAAACAGCACAAAAGCTCCGCAACATTTAAGATAGCAGGTGCCTGGGCCTCTAGGGACTCTTAGAGAGCTACCTGAGCGAAAAGAAGCACCGAAGAAGAAGACAGCGGCGGCACGGCTCAATGCGGAAAGAAATACTGGGGCAAAACCAATAGGAGTAAGTGGTAGGAATAGCTCAAGTGAGGTACAAGAATGGTGTATAAGCAAGGAATCGACAATATCCTTACCGAATCAAGGTGGGAGATGAAGAGACTGTTCTTCGGCCGAAAACACAAACATTTCAAATCCGCGAAATCCTGCCATGCAATGTCCCAATAGGTTTAGGGGTTTTGCTCAAGGACTAAAGCACGCATAGTGATGCACTTGAGTGAGGATAACACTCACCGGAGTCAAAGATGACGCGGTGAGATCCTCGAGTGCGTGCTCTGGAAACTGAGGAAGACACGAAGTCGCTCCGGGAGCTACAAGCAAATGTTGAAGCTGAGATTAGTAAAAAAAAATGGGTAAGGCATTGATCCTAGAGTCGAGAGGATACAATGGTGAGGAGCTTACCTAAGATATGGACTCAGGCGAGCTTCCTCCTCCTCAGCACCGAGAGGAGAAGTGAGAAGAAATGGAGGCAAAGAGTGGGTTTTAACCCAGGACGAAGATGACTATGGAGGTGGCGTCAAGTGGATATGAGCTAGGAGTGGCCAACGGTAGCGGTGGATTGACGGCGTCACTAGCGCCGTCCTGTGCACGTCGGAGCGTCGCGGGTGCGTGGCAAAAGAGCTCTGCGTGAGCGCCCACGTAAGGTAGGAGAAGGCCATGACCGGTGGGTCCCACTGGTCAGCGGTTCATACGAGACTGAGTCGGAGCCTGGCCTAGTGGTACGTTTCGTTGGTTAGGTTCAGCCGGCACGCTTGGGTCGAAGTCGTTTGGGCCACACGATTGAAATTGGATGGTTCAGATCAAGAGGGATGTTCAGACTGTCTGATCAGTCCGATCGTGTGGGCCGCACGATTTGGATCAGACGGTTCATAGTGAGGGGGGATGTTGGGATGGTCCGAACGACCCACTCAACTCTCACTGTTGAGATCCAATCGGACGGTCCAAGGAGAAAGGGGTAAGTGGTGCGGTGCAGTTAGTGGATGTGGTCTAGCTGAGTCGCCCTTGTGCGGGTCGGATTCGAGTTGGAGGTCTGGTCTGAGCCGATGAACAGTGAAAGGTTTGACTGATTTGATTTCATTTGATTCTAGTTTGACTGAGCCACAGAATATAGCAAATGAAATCTGAAAATTCTGAAATTAATCAGAGGGTTTCCTGGTGTGACCTAGTGACCAGATAAAATTTGAAACCTCACTGGTCAAAATTTATTTGCTTATTGTAAATTCAAATCTACAATAGGTTATAGGTTTGAGTTTGAATTTTCTGTGAGTTGAAATGAGTTCCAAAAATTTGAGAAAAATTATATTTATTCATTATAATTAATGTAGTATTTGAATAAATTATGTACAGATGATAATCACAAGTTTTTTTTCTGTTTTTTTTTTGGAGTTTTGATTTGAGTTGTATGTTTTATTTGATTTCAGAAATTTCAAGAGCAACAAATTATGCAAATGCTCCAGAAAATCAATGCATGTCAAAAAGTTTTAAAAAGGTCACTTTTTTATACATGTGAAATACAAACTCATGATTTGGGATGTTACACTTCATTCTTTATCGAAAGTTACACATCATAGATAGTGAAGTACTCATGTGGTCATTGGGATCTTTTTAATCAAAATCCTTAGGTCTCTAATTGTGAGACCCCGGTTTATTAAACTTGTAATACTTAACCTTCCTCTGGTTCTAGTATCACAAATAGAATAATCCGCGTCTCGATGAATATGTGCCTCCCAGAACAAGCAACACACATACATCATATCCAAGCATGCATCAATTCCATACAACAGATTATAACAAGTCTACCAAAAGACATACATAATATAAGTTATTACAACACAAATGACCGCCAAATGACATAAGTAGCAAATAAGTAACAATGAAGCAAAAGTTGCCATAAGATGGCTTAAACCAAAAGACGACAGGTTAGCTACATAACACCACAGTGGCAACCGATCGGCCGCCAAGCTAATCGCCCGTAGATCGCCACAAAGACAACTCACAAAAGTGAGGTCCATCTGACTCACTATCATCCTCTCGCACAACACAAGCAATGCGGTGAGTACAAAATGTACTCGCAAGACTTACGAGTAACAAGCCTATACATAGCTACATGAAAGTCAGATTCAAAGGAATGTGGTTTTATGGTTCTTTGACGCATAAAGCAAGTTTCATTTGCAATATTGTAATAGATTGAACAAAGAATTTGTAAAATCTGCTTTTAAGCACTTAAATAACAATGAGTAAACATAAGTAATGTGTATCCACCTAGAAGTAACTTTCCCAAAGCCACCACAACATAGCATGAATCGATTCATACCACCCAACAAGTTTTAATTTTAAAAGGTTGTAGTCTAACTCTTGAAAAGCTTATCCAAGCGTGTCCATAACCTAGACGAGGCTATTCGAATAGTTTTAATCCCGCAGGGTGTACCAATGTACCCACACTTGCATCGCTTTTGCCAAGCTATTACACACTTCCTTTGGTATGCAGCACACGCTAAGTCCTACTTAACCCTTTCCAATGGAATATGCTAATCAAGAGACGCACGTATGGGGTTAATCCTTAGTGATCTGCCGACGAAATATGGATCACAAGGACCCATACGTGGAGCAAGATACACCGCCTCGCGGTGTTCTCCTCCCACAACGTGTCCATGTTGCATATAATCAAATATGCAACCCACCACGCGACTCATTAATTAACACACCCAAAGTACTCGGCCAAGAGAGGTCCCATATCCCTCTAGTGTGGTTAGCACGCACGTAATGCCCTGATAATGATACTCACAAGTAGTTCGGTCCCACTGACCCGCACCATTCCAATCACACCCAAAAGATCACACCATCTTACCATTGTGCCCAAGTCTAAATTGTTTTCATTTTCGTTTTAGTTTTGCAATTTAGACAAAGCACAAGGCTGAAATATACACATAGTAATAGTTTGTGTGATCAAAGTTATCGATTAGTCGATAATCGCCAATTTCTACCGATATCTAAGCATGGCTAAGCATAATAACACGTAAACTACTAAGTGACAAGGGTCCATCCAATAACCCAAAATCACAGCAAGTAACCTAGGCTTCAAGAGTAGAGGAATAAACATTTCCTACTGATAATGCATCTAGTAGGCCAACTATCGACAATAGTTTAAAACAACATAGCAATGCATACATAGAATTTGCAAACAATATATTAGAATTTGAAAATAGTAGGAACAATATGATCAAATGAATGCTACATCCGCTGTCTGGTCAAGTGCAGGATCCGATGGTCGCTGTGGCTCAATATCAAGATTAATAATATTGTCTTCTAACCTAACGCTAAAAGGCGATAAGCAAATAAGAACGAAGAACACCAAATAAACTCCACAAAGAAAACACATCCCAATCTAATAAAATTTATACTACAACTAGGGAATGATCTAAGACAATGATAGGAACCGAATTATGCAATTAGAACTAAGCATGCAAAAGATATGAACAAAATTCTCTATCTCATTTTAAACAACCTAATTAATAATTAGTAATGCTCATGACGAAATTTTCTAGAGTGATCTAAGGTCTGAAATTTTTATAGCAGGTAGATTATGACATCCTAATAACAAAGAAAGTTGGATTTACTAATTTTGGAGTTATACACATTTACTTATGATTTTTCTAAGTTGTAAATCTAATACAAATCATTTTACAGAATTATGAACATGCTCAAATCCTATTTTATATGAAAGTATACTATCGACTAATTTAACAAAGTTGATTTTGCACAATTTGGATTTATACGTAAAAGATATGCATTTTTCAAGATTAAAACTATTTCCGAATATTCAAAATGACAGAAATCGAAAGTTATTCCTAGTTATACAATTTTCACATCGAACATGCTAAAATCCATTTTATGATAAACTAAAGTGACAACATAATTTATTACCGTTGGAATTATCTAAAAGCATTAAAATGAATTAGTTATGAGTTTCTAAAGTTTTACACCATTTTAGTCGATAAACAAATACTTACCAAATATAGACAAACTCAATAAAAGAATAAAACGTGGACAACTCCCAACCCTTGATCTAAAATCCCACGGCTCACGCGCCGCGAAACAAGCAAGACGCCGCGCGAATCGAACGGAGCCCACCGTTGGATCAAGATCCAACGGCGCACACGAGTGTATGCATTCGGACGGTGCGGTTGCATACACGATCTCAGCCGTTGATCGAAAGATCGACGGTCGAGAACGATCAAGGCATCCGGAGGGTCCGAACGCACACAAAGATCAGGGCCGCAGATCTAAAAACGAACGGTAGATAATGATCGCAGTTCAAAGGAAGGTGCTGACACGTGGGACCGCATGTCAGTGACTTCGAGTCACCCACGCGCTGGTTTAACCCACGTGCACAGTGCACTGGGCCCACTTGTCAGCGACTGAGAGTGGCGGTTAGGACAGGATTAAAGATTCTAATGATTACCATTAACTAGGCACTAATGACTCCTGAGATTTGATTTTAACCCCTCGGGCCCACAAGTCAGCGACCCAAAGGAGATTTCCGACAGGATTAAATGCCGACTCAATAATTAAGCAATGATTAATCTTAATGATGTCGAAACAGTGCGGGATTGAACCAGAGAGCGATTTAAGGATATTGGGCCCATTGGTCGGTGGCTCAACGACATGATTAAGACACAATTAATTAACTAAAGATTGGTAATTAATGTGTCCTAATTATGGCGAAACGGAGTCAGGTACGCAGAAACCCGAGTGATTTCAACGGCAATCGCCGGCGACATCCATGCGTGTGGCGCCACCAAGAACCAAAATGGATTCGCATAGCACAACGAATCTAATGGTAGCATTCTCACTGGTGAGAGATCTAGAACGCCTGGCCAGCCGGAAAACGAAAATGGGAGCTTTTATCGCTAAACATGAAAATAGCGAAAGCTCCACCGCAAGCCTAGGATGCGTGCAAAGCTTTAAGGACTAATAGAAGCTACCTTAGTGACAAGAAGCTTCAAAGATGGCGAGATGCTTGATCACTCGTGAAAGCTCACGGACTTGGAGAAGAAAACCCGAGATAGATACCCCTGAGCCAAATGAGTGATTCCAAAGCATCAAAATAGCTTCATAAAGGCCCACAAGCTACATGAGCCATTAATTGAAAATGGAGCACTCACCGAATGAGGAAGAAGATGACCAATTGGCGAATTTGAACAAACCCCAAATTGGACAATTTCGAGAATCAAATCCAAAATTAAGTGAGGGAAATGTTCAAGGAAGTAAGTAGATAAGGTTAGGCAAAGAAACGTGAAGGAGGACCACTGGAACACCAAGAACACCAATGGAGCTCTTGGTCAACAATGGCGATTTGCCATTTTTGAGGTGTTAAGCTCCAACATCGAGAATGAAGCTTGATGGTGGTCTAAAGAAATGCCGGAGGCATTGAGAGTGCTTATAAAGCCATGAAAGCATTAGGTTTGCACCACACTTCTTTCGTGGCAAAACACAAAGCACAAGGTGCGCGACAAGGAAAAGGGGTGAAGACGTGCACTAGGGCATGGCCTGCTGAGTGTACCTCCCATACCCCTAAACGTCGGCTAGGGTGACTTTAGGGAGCAAGAAATGACACTGCCATTACTCTCTCTACTGTTCATGCACGGCCAGAGGTTGAAGACGACCAGCGAAAAAGACTCGGTGATTCTCAGTCGTTGGATTAGACATGGACGGCTGGGATAGCGCCACGCCTCCGGGCTTTAAAACACAACGAAAAGGTTCCGAGCCCTAGGATTAGAAACGAACGGCTCAGATAGCTCCACGTCGCAAACTCAATTTACAACGGAGGAACACGCGGGCGTTGGATCTTAATCCAACGGTTCTGATTCACGAATGCATCCGGAGGGTCCGAAGGTTCCGGAAATCTCAACGGTTGGATGGGAATCTAACGGTCGACAATCAAACTTGCAAACCGAAGGTCCGGCGTTACACGCCGCTGGCCGCGCGCGATTTAGATCCAAAGGCTGAGATCGACCGCGGGATTTTCAAACGGGCGCGGTGCGGTTAGTTGACTGGACCGAATCAAATGGCTCGAGCCCGAGTCTGACTCGAACCCAAGTAACAGTAAAACCAAGTTTGACTTTGAAATAAGAACAGACTTTGAATGATTTATTTGAGGTAGCAAATTAACTCCAAAATTATGAAATTTTTACAGGAGCTTGCTAACTCAGATATTAACCTGAGTAAAATTTTCAGAGGTTTTTATACTGCGAATAATTCTCCAAAAATTCTGCAAGGCTTTGTTTTAATGTTTGACTGAGAGTCAAACATGTTTGATCGCTTCTAAAATATTCAAACAATTTCTAAAAATTGTGAAATTTTTCAGAGGGTCACATACCATCACAGAGACTAGGAAAAATATTTCCAGATGATGATCATAAGATTTGACAAGATTGTTTTTGGAATAACAAGATTTGGATCAACTAGACTTGTGACAATGTATTTCCATAATCCCTTGTACAAGAATTGTTTGGCACAACAGGAAATACATGATGTAAGAAAAAGTTTTAATTTCTACTGATTTTCTTACATTTGAAACACAAGCCCAAGATTGGGATGTTACACTAATCCATGAAACAAATTGATTTTTCGACCACCTTGAGGTCGTGTTCCATAGATTTTTCTTTCCACGATCTTGTCCACAACGAAAAAATAACAAGGCAATCCGAGTTCACACTCATAAAAAATTCTCTTTTAAGGACCAGAATTCATCATCTGCCCTTTTTTGCTTCAACAAAAATTCCAGAAAAGTTCTTCTAACCACATCAAAGATGGATGAAGTCTTCATAACCATCCTTGATTCTTCCCATTCAAGCTTAGGTCTGATTATTTTCTAGAAGAAATCTACTCGGACTTAAGGTATTTGTGGATGAAGACTTTAGGAAGAAATGAAAATGGGAAAGATAGAAAGGCCGTGAAATGAGTACTTCTAGTTCCGCCCTCCTGACGGTTGTTTATAATCGAAAGCTCATGACAAAATTTAATGGACGAGAGTCCAACGGTCAAATCTTATTGTTCCCAATAAATCGTTGGAAACCAAAGCATCACCACCTCTTAGGAGATTATTTTTCATAAATGAAATTGATAAGAGACAATTGGTATTTTTTTTCTATCTGCTTGGGAATGGTGTTCTTGCCTTTTACAACTCAAGCAAAACTACCTTCTTGATCAAGTTCACTTCTGGTCAAATGAAATACTAGTCGAAAAGACTTTACTTTCGACCACCCTTCTATGATCTCTTTCTCAAGTAAGTTATTTTCACTTAAAGTTGGGGGGCTAGATGATGAGGATCTAATAATCCTCAATTATTTATTTATCTGTGATTCTCATTATAGATAACAATACCTTTATACTTCTCTTAAGCATACCCCTTATTGTAATAAGGGAGAAACTAAGTTGGGTGGTTGTAAGCCTTTCTACGACCACCCTATGGTCGTAAGTCTTTCTACGACCATATTATGGTCGTAAGTCTTTCTACAACTACCTTGTAGTCGTAGGTCTCACTACGACTGGGTCAGTTACTACCACCTTGTAATCGATGAAGCCTACATACATGTGTGCCAAATCAATCAGAGAATCTTATGCGCTGTGTTTAAGACATAGAGCACTTAGCATACACTGTTATTCTCCATACAATAATCCAGAGGAGAAGATATTACACATAATTCTGGTTCTTCTTTATAATCCAGATAGTCAATACAATAACACAGTAGTAGGGTTTTTATTCTCCCTGGAGAAGGCCTTGAACCTGTCTAAAATCCATGCGTCATTCTCTGCGTGGTTATATTTCTAGGAGACCCCCAAATATTTTCATACGTAAGATCAATACTAGATCATCGACATTGTCTATCTTGCAGCATGGTTGAGTCCAACCATCTCACCCAGCATGATGAGGACATCAACCCTCCAGATATGACCGTTACTCCACGTCATGGTACAAGAAAGGTTTCCACGTCACTTTGTGTCCAAGCCAAGCAAGAGTTCAAGTTGGACACGTTCTAGAATCCAATTCGGCCTCTAGAGACAGCCCTGACTTCAAACGTGCATAACTTTTGCATATTGACTCCGTTTGAGGTCCACGAGTACTTCATTGAAAGCTTATCTTGTCCTCTTTCAAACGGATCTGGTATCACCTCCAAATTCCTTTTGTGCGTGCCACAATCATCAAAAGAAGGTGCTGCATCATCTATTTGGGCCGTGGGCCTTGTAATTCGGATAGAAACCTGTAACAGCCCAAATCTGGGTTTGTGTTTCAAATGTAAGAAAATGAGTAGAAATTAAAAAAAATTCTTGCATCTTGAAGTTTTTGAACTTTTCTGCAATTCTTACTCCCTCAAGCTTTTCTTTGGGACCCTTTCCCAGCTCTAGCTTGCTCCCTCTCTGTGGTTTAACTTCAAAACACCAGAGAATCCACAATCGCCATTGTTGGACCTCGGAGTTCTTCGGTGCCGACAGTGCTCCAAGGGTTCTTTTGGCAATATTTTGTTTCAGGCTGTTCCTCTCATCATCTCTAGAAAACCCCTAACTTAATTTGGTTTAGCATTCACAGAAATTGTCCAATTTGAGGTTTGTTCAAATTTAGCCGAAATCACCCCTTTTCTTCTTCAGCTCCGGTAAGTGCTTCATTGTTCAATTCTTTGGTCTTGGGGCTTCTCTGAGCTATAATGAAGCTATTTTGACCACTTAGTGGTGTTCATTTTTCTCAGGCCGTCATTTTCGCTCCATCTTCTTCAACTTCGGCGAGCTCCTCCCTCCACCTCCGAGCCTCCCCTGTGCCCAGGTGCATCCTTAGTAGCCCCTAGAAGCTCAGGCACCTGCTTCCTTGAGCTGCGGCGGAGATTTTCGCTATTTTTCATTTCGACCGTGCTTTGCCACGCCGCTCTCCTCTAGCTCGCCGGCGTTGTAGGCCGCCGCCGCCGTCGAGGTCATCCCCATTGGATCCGCAAAGCTATTGCGAACCCATTCCAGTGCTTGGTTTGCGCCGCCGAGCCCTAGGTCGCCGGCGGTGAGCCGTGGTGCTCACTATACACTTTTGTCGGACGCGTAAGCACCGTGCCGAGAGTCATTAGGGCAAACATCCAGTTTTAATTACTAATCATTGACTAAACCAGTGTAATAAGGGTTTAGCAATTAATGTCCCGCTGTAATGGAACTTCTGTGCCGCTTACAAGTGGGCCCAGTGTATTTAATCATCCCCAGGCGCTGTGTCTTGGTCATTAAGGCTAAATATATGGTCATTAATTCCTAATCAATGCCAAACATTGATTTGGCATTTAATTGTTGTCCTAGCCGACTCCTAAGCCGTCACTGCCATGTGGGCCCGTAGGCTTAAACCGCTGTAGTGTGGTCTTTAGGACAAATTTGGGTTCATTAATTACTAATCATTGTTGGTAGTTAATAGCTGTCTTAAAAGCCTTATGGGTCGCCTACATGTGGACCCACACCCTTAAAACCCTCACTGTGCACTTTAACACACATGTGTTAAGCGTGCGGCACTTGGGTGGTTCTGGACCGCCGATCTTGAGATCAACGGCCTAGATCTGGGGGAACAACCGGACCCCCGAACGTCCCAAGTCCCTTTGGGCCGCCCATTCCTAGATCTGCGGCTCAGATCTCGTTAGCTTTCGGACCTCCGAAGGGAACTTGAATACGACCCCTCCATCTCTAGATCTTCGGTCATGGATGATTGGAGCATTCTTGATCGCCAACGCCCCGATCGCAGCACCCTTGATTTTGATCCAACGGTGGGCCCTTTTGAGACCCGGCGCGCCGTTGTATTTCGAAGCGCGGCCGTTGGATCGGTGATCAACCGCTCACGAGTGAGCCACGCCTTTTACTGCATGGAGTTTGTTTTAATTCTAGTAAGGATTATTTTCTCAACTAAAATTTTTATTAAAATTTAAAAATGCATAATTAATTCATTTTAATTCCTTTTTAGATAATTCCAACCATCTTAAATTCCTGGTTACCTAAACTTTAATCTAAAAATGTGTTTAGGAGCTTTTCTGTAGCAGAAAATGAAATTGGTTGTATTAACTTGTTTAACATTAAGTATTGTCTAAAAATTCATTTAAAAACTTGGAAAATGCATAAATAATTTTTGCAACTCCAAATTTAGCAAAATAAAATTTGTTAAATCCCTCTGTTAATGTACTTTAATGTAGGCTAGGTTTTGTTCATGCACTTTGCCTCTGAAAAATGATATGTTCCAGTTTCACAACTTAGAAAAATCATAATAAATTCATTTCAACTCCAAATGAAGTAAACTCAGTTTTGCTGTTCTTAGAATGTCAATATCTACCTACCATAAAAATTTCAAGTTCTATATCTTTCTGGAAAATTGTGCCATGAATAATACCCAAAATTAATTTAATTTGAATTTCCAGGCCGAGAAAAATTGTTTAGGCTATAACTTTTGCAGGTTTAATCCAAATCAAATGATTCTTGTTGCTAACTTAATCTAAAATCATGCTCTTCCTGCTGTATAAATTTCATGGATTTTGGAGTAATTTGGTTTTTGAGTCTTCTTCGGTGTTCGTCGTCTTTATTGGATTTTCTCGTTCTTTCGATAGATGATGACGATTGTGTTGAGTTGAAAAGTAATCCTCCATAGCAAACAAGTGACCTCCAGCAAGGCAAGCAGATGTAGCATCATTTGATAATATTGCTCCCATTACTTTTAAATTCTAATATCTTGTTTGTAAAAACTAAGTATGCATGCTTCTTGTGTCGAAGTTAATTTTGTCGATCAGAGGTAGCTAAGCCTATTGCATTGTTGCCTTAAAATTATTCACCCCTGCCACTGCCATAGGTTATTATTCTCACTGGTGAATTAGAGCCCGGTGAATAATTTATGGTCTTTTATTGTCTTTACGATATGATGCTTAGCAATGCTTAGTTGCCGGTAGAATTGGGCGGTTATCGACTTAGTCGATGACCTTGATCACACAAAAACTTGTTATTACTTATGATCAATACCTTTGTGCTTTGGTTATTTATGAAATCCAAAACTAAAAATAATATGTTTTAGACTTGGGCACAATGGTATGTTGGTGTGATCTATTGGGTGTGATTGGAATGGTGCCTAAGTCCCCAAGGACCAAGTTACTTGTGTCACTAAGCCAAGCGCTTATTGCGTGCTAACCACACGAGGGGGATATGGGACCCCTCTTGACTAAGTACTTTGGGAGGTGTTAATTCGGGTTCGCAAGTGGTTAAAACTGTTTTTATAAGGGGAAGAGCACCCGCAGTTGCTGCGGCTGGGCCGGTGCACCCTACCCTTCGGGTTGTCGCGATTCTTAATTAGCATCATTCATTGGAAATGTCTCGTAGGACTTAGCCGTGCCAGCATACCTAAGGTAGTGTGTTTCATCATGTGGCAAAAAGGCGGTCTGGCATGTGGGTACATTGGTACACTCCTGCAGGGTTCAAGCTATTCGAATAGCCTCGTCCTAGGTTATGGACATGCTTGCAAGGTCGTGCAAGAACTAGACTACAATCTTTACATTAAAACTTGATATGGGTGGTACGTAATGGGTAATCGTGCTATTGTTGTGATGGCTATTGGGTTAGTCATCTCCAGGATGTCTTTATGTTATTACATTATTGTCTCACGTTATTTATGCAAATAAAATTCAGATTGTTAAAACTGCCTTCAAACTATTACTTATTGCAAATAAAGCTTGCCTTATGCTGAAAATTAACCTTGAGCCATCTCCTTTGATTAAAGCCTGCATATAGTAGTAACTAGGTTTGTTACTCGTAAGTCTTGCAAGTATATTTTTGTACTGATTTGCTTTGCTTAATTGTTGCAGAGGAGGTTGATCCCCAAGAGATCGACTTTTGTGAGTTTTGATGTAGTGTGGACGACTAGCTTAGCAGCCCGGTCGGATTGCCTTGTGGATGTAGGCAAACCGGTTGGCTTTTGTCTTAGCCATCTTATGGCATTTTGCTTCCGATGTCTTTCTATCTTTTTAGTTTATTTGGTGGCCAGTTGGTCCCCTTTGTAAGAACTATTATGTATGTCTCTTGCTGGTAAAGCTTTAGTTCGGTTGTATAGAACTTGTATGGATAATGATGCAATATTTTGTAAAAAGGTGTGTATACTGCAATTCTAGGAAGTATACATTTTCTTGAGGCACGGTGTATTTTATTTGTGATGCTAGGGTCAATAGAAGACTAAGCATTACAAGCTAAATAAACCGGGGTCTCACAAAGCTTTGTATCAGAGCCATACCGACCGTAGAAACGCCTAGCTTGGTCGTCCTTAGGATGTTTTGAAAAACTTAGTTTCAAAACTATCAAATGATTTTGAAAACTTAAGTAATTCTCAGATTTTAGTCCTTGCCTATCTTAGTTTTCTTCTCTCATCTTGCTCTAGTTTGAGTTTTAAAAGTATGATTTCTTTTCGCTTGCTTTTCAGCCGTTTGATCTGCCGTTGCCTTCGGCCTTCCCTTTTGCTTGCGCATTCGTGCGAGGCTCTCCACGCGCCGGCCCCATGCACGGCCGTGACTCACGTCGTGCACAAGGGTCGCTCTCCACTCGTGGGCCCCACGCACGGATGTGACTCACGGCGCGCCCAAGGGCGCGGTAGGCCTACTAGTTCGTTTAAAAACAAGGTATCCATGTCGGCCCTAGGACTCGAACCCGGATGAGCAAGGATGTTAAACAACCTCACCACCATACGGCCTGATCTCCAACAATAAGTCATGTTGATAGCTATAAAGATTGGTGGGGTTGATAGATTTTTGGGAAACTTTGATCCTTTCCAAGGATTAATTAGTATATCATATGTCAAACTATTCGATTGCATCAAAAAATGAACAATGGAAGCTGTAGTGCATGCGCGCGGGGTGCATGGGTGATCATGTGGCCCTGCAACACACTATGTATAGCCATGACCTTCACGCACTATAGCTCTCTGGAAACCGGATACACAGAAAACCGGCTGTGCAAGCAGACTCCAACTCTCTGGAAGAGCAATCGATGAAAGCTAGCTAGATCATGCGCGCACGACGGTTTCACCGACTATCACGTACGTACGTACACTCTCGATTGCCTCCCAACTAACACAGCTAACCTCGAACTTTGACCAGCCTGCAGCACACCATGTAATGCACTGGAGTAGAGCATGCATCTGAACTGAACTGAACATGCATGCCTGCCTGCCGAACGGCATGAAACCATAGTTTTGATTACTGGCCGATAATCAATCAAAAATCGGGATTATCGGTTATATCGAGCACCGGGTAAAAGTTCAAACCGGTCAAAATCGGCCCAAAAAATAAGATTTGCTTGAATTTGATCTTTTTAATTTAAAACTCGAAGAATTCAAGTTTTAATTTGAAAATTTCAATAGAAATTAGCCAAATTTTTCCGATTTTCAGTCAAACATGGCCTCCAGTAAAAAATCTAAACCGGTTACCCAAACCCTCCATGAGACCCAGTCACCTGCTGGCTACTCCAGTATCCATCATTGGACTCTCTCTCTCTCTCTCTCTCTCAAATGTCCGGTCTGAACTTGTTTATGTCACAATTTAACCGCTTCATGCACACACATTCGCTACCCGAATGCTCTGCAAACCCCAACTGCTTCTTACTTTATTGTGCACTAGGTACCTATCGGGACCCCGAGTATGCAACCTTGGGACTCTCTGTGCGTTCTGAACTAGTCCTATGATCAGTAGCTAGTTCACACAGTTGTAACATAGATGAAATCATATCCATACAACAGAACGGCTAAAAAAGCAGATAAATTAACAATACATAATAGCAAAAGAACCTTATGGTCAAGATTTTACAAAGCTTGCTACGCAGGGCTAAGGTCACGACCAGGTCCTCGACCAGATCTACGACTAGAGTACACTTGCAGCGGAACAAAATCAACTCGTAGAGGCCATTCGATATGCCCACAGACAATCGAGTGGAGGACACCTCCTAGTTCGCATGGTCTTCGAAGTACTCCTCGTAGAACTTGGTGCTCTCTGGGTCTTCTTCAATGACTAATCAACAAAGGGCATATAGCCGTGAGTACATAAAGTACTCAACAAGTCGTAGGGAACAGTATGCAAATAGTATTCATGCAAGGCTTAACAAGGATAGTTTTACGACTATTTTGCAGAAAGCAGTATTGATAGTAAATGAAGTAAGTAGATTGAAAGCACAATTTAAAAGATTAATACATAAGTAAACAAGTTTCTTTGAAACAGCTTGTGAACACATAGTTCACTTCCCCAACCACTCGCAACCATCCATGACAACATTTTTGAGAAGATCTACCCCTCGTGTGAAATCACCAAGCATTGTCCATAACCGGAGACATGGCTATTCGAATAGTTTTACACTCTGCAGAGGTTGTACAGCTTGACCCACAAGAGATAGTCGCTTTGATAAAACACACGTTTTCTTATACATGTGAATCAAGGAGAGACTATCACAAGGCTTTTACAAAGCTTTGTTTTGACTTGGTTCTGTTCGCTACAGTTTCGTCTCGGACTGGCTCCACAACTTCCAATATCTACCTTACAAAATAACATCCCAGTCGACCGGCCCCCTCTTGCGTCAAGTGTGAATGTATAACCCAGGGTTCACACTTCCACCAAAACAGAATCGAATCAAAGCATTGCTAATTAGTTGGCCAGGTCTACCCCATAAATGGACTTGTGGTTGCACGGTATAGCCCAGATCAATGGCGAACAAAGTTAAGTCTTTAGTGTCTACTCAGGCAAGGCAACCACATCTCAAAATTCTCCCCCTTTACTGCACGACCACTCGCCCGAGTATAAAAATTATTTTTGGTTCAACCCGACCAATTGGCAACCCATGCCAAGGTACAACAAATTTTAATATCAGTTGCAACACATGCCACAATTCTATATTTCATTTACTCAAATTTATCATCATTGAATCATGTTATCGAGAGACCATCGCATAACTAAAGCATGACTAAACAAAATACGCACCCATGTTGGTATTACAATAATGTCCAACTAAGATTACCTAACCTATAGTGTCCAAGGGTATATGTCAACATATCGTTCACAATTATTCAAGGAGTCATACTGCCAAGTAGGTATTTAACTACTCCCAAAACTATTTTTATACAACTAGCCATGCATGTTGATATAAAGTAATATAGTTTTATAAATTGGGTACGACATGATCAAAGGTCTACGACTTGCCTTCGTTGAAGGCTTGAGTTGCTTCGGCAGATGGGTCCAGAATTTCATCAAAGAAGTCGGGATCTATACGTATGAAAAGAGCCAAATAAATACAACTAATCCAAATAAAATCCAAAACTTACCAAACTAGAACCAAATGAAAGATACTGAATTTAGAAGAAGTTAGAGATTTGAATCACTCGAATCGGAGCTCGAACGAAGAAGAACGAGCTCTCAGAAGTTTTGAAATCACAAGGTCGGAAGGAGGTTCAACTACAGGTGGTCAGAAGGAGGGATACGACTACTCAACGTGGTCACAAGAGGGATATGACTACTCGACGTGGTCGTAAGAAGGATAGCAAGGGGGATACGACTACTAGACGTTATCGAAAGAAGGAAGAATTCGACTACTCGACGTGGTCGAAAGAAGGAAAGGATTCGACTATCCAACGCGGTTGAAAGAGGAAAGAATGATTCGACTGCCAACGCGATCGAAAGAACACGAGAGGGAACGGGGCACGAGAAACTCACCAGGACTAAGAGAGAGAGAGAGAGACTGGAGGAGGTCGGCGGACTGCGAACGACGACGGGGAAACTTGTAGTCGAAGGCGAAGGACGGTGGCAAAGGGGTCACCCGGGACTGACGGAGAAGAGGAAAAGCAGATGCTCCTACGAAACAAAACTGAAATAGAGTGAGGAGATTGCTTCAAGGAACTCTAGGACATGAATTGATGCGGGGGCTTAAACTCGGAGCGCGGGGCTTCGGGCAAACCACAGCAACAAGAGCGAGAAAGGGAGAGTTGGGTGCACGCGGTGCTCACCTAAATAGGAGAAGGCAGCACACGGTTCGATGAGGAGTGCGAGCAGGATCTGTGGCGGCGTATGCGGTCGGTCGCGCACGGGGCTCCGACGAACCGGCAGTGCTTCGGAGAAAGGAAGGGAGCACGACGTGGAATGTCACAAGGCGAACTCAACGAAGTGGACGATGTCGCCGAGGAATCAACGACGGCGGCAGAACGCAAGGAGGAAGGTGGTTTGGCTGTCAGCAGGAGAAGTTTTGACGGCGGCACTAGAGGCGATGGCGCGAGCTCCAGCTGGCGGCGGCGAAACTCAAGGCACGGTGAAACGAGGCGAGAGAGAGAGAGAGAGAGAGAGAGAGAGAGAGAGAGAGTTGAGGGGAAAACAAGAGGAGGACAAAGGCTCCTTGGTGCTCCATTTATAGAGGAAGAAGGGGAGGGGGCCGGGCGACAAGATGGAGTGGCGGGATTTAATGCGCAAGGACTTTTGCGACGGTCGTGATGCGGGCGCTGGCGGCACGGCAGAGACAACGACATTTAATGTGCAGACGGCATTTAATACGCTCGGCGCTAGGGAAAAAGAGGGAAGAACACGTGCCGAGGTGAGGGGTGGTCGAAACTAAGAGGCTGGTCGAAACCGAGAGAAGGTCGAGACCGAGAGACTGGTCGAAACCGAAGGGCTGGTCGAAACCGAGGGGCTGGTCAAAACCAAAAAGCTGGTCGAGACCGAAAAGCTGGATGAAAACAATGGCTAATCAAAACCGATGGGCTGGTCGAGACCGAAGGACTGGTCGAAACCAAAAGCTGGTCGAATCCGAAAGGCCGGTCAAGACCGAAGGACTAGTCGAGACCAAAAGACTGGGTGAGACTGAAAGGCTGGTCGAAACCAGGAGACTGGTCGAAACCGTAGGGGTGGAGCGGAACCAAGAGGGTGGTTGACACCAAGAGGGGTGGTAAAGGAACGGACTGACGGGAATTCGGAACAAACAGAGAAAAGGAATTTTAATTACCAGAGAACTAAAATAAACTCAAAATAAACCAAATTTTGATTAATTTATTTAAATTGTTTTTAATTTCCAAAATTTCCAGTTAAGCTTTAGAAATTCAACAAAACCACGTTATTATTTTCATTTTTGAAAATTTTCAAAAAGCCCTGAAAATTAGGATGTTACAGTACCTGCCAATCATGCGACATAGTACCACGCAACATCATCGCACTCTCGTTGGATCACACAGCCAATTTCCAGTATGGCTGTGATCAGGTCAAGGTCGTGGGCGATTAATTGCTTGCGTTTCATTAACTGAGCTGAAGAGCCTCAACAAGAAAAACGAAGCTAAAAACTTTTTTTTTGAGGGTAAAGAGAGATTTTATTAAAATTCAGAAGTAGCTTTTGTCATGACCCCTATTGACAGTGTACCAGATGGACAATTGCAAGGGAGCAGGATGGGTCGGCGTGAGAGGAAGCCCAACTCTAGATATGCTACAAGCGAATGGGTTACTTAGCTTCGGGCTAGATGAAGTCGTTGGCGTTGTGCCAAGTTTTGCCGTATTATAAATAGTGGGCGCGTGTGCCAAAAGAGATGACGAATGTAAAGATATCATCTACATTCCCCTAACTGCCTCTTCTCTATTCCCCTTCCTCCAGAATATCTTCTCTTCCTTCTAAACTAAATCCTTGATCCTATTGAATATATGTTCATACATTTGGGTACATAACATCTGGTATCAGAGTGGAGATCCTAGCGCAAGGATTCATCCTGGAGAAACCCCGCTATCAAACGCGAGCCCAGGAGAGATCATTGGTCATGGAGCAAGAGCTAGCAGCGCTCACCCAAGTGATACAAACACAGAATGCAACCATCCAAACCTTGGTGGAATCAGTGGCAGAAATCAAACCGGTAGTCCTGGAACTTAAGGAGTGGAAGCTGACGATGATCGCCACTGTGGAGGATCTGCGAGGAGAAGTTGTGGAACTGCGAGATCAAGTCACGCATATGATCCGTGATGCGGTTCCGGTGCCCAAGCCAACAGGGCAGCCTCCCTTGTTGCTGACTCTAGAGCACTTGAAGATTAAGGAGACCAAGGAGCATACCAGCGAGCTTCCATTGAACAATGGTAAAGTTGGCTTGCATCCACTACCTATTCCGCCACTCGATCCAGGAGATTCAAGTGGCAGAAACTTTGGAGGATATTATCACCATTCCACAACCCCTAAGTTGGATTTTCCTCAATTTGAGGGCGAGAATCCAAAGGCCTGGAAACTAAAATGTGAAGTGTACTTCCATGTCTGTGCTACTAGACCAGATTTGTGGGTTAGCATTGCTACTATGCATTTTGGGGGAAATGCGGTGTTGTGGTTGCAGTCAACTCAGACGCATACTAGATGTGCGAATTGGGAAGAGTTTGTTGAGGCTGTTTGTGTACGTTGTGGTCGGGAGGAATTCCAACAACAACTTTGGCTATTTAACCGCCTCAAACAAAATGGAACGGTCACTGAATATGCTGAAAAATTCAATGAATCTATGCATAATCTTCTCGCTCATCACACCTGGGATCCTATGTTCTTTGTGACTCAATTCACTTATGGATTAAGAAGTGACATTAGAGTGGCAACGGTTTTACACCAGCCAAAGAACCTAGACACCGCAGTTTCCTTAGCTTGCCTGCAGGAGGAAGTCTTAGAGATGATGCGGCGAGAAACACGCCGACTTGAGTTTCTAACAAGTGGTCGACCCCTAGCAAAGACTGCATTGCCATTGCCTGTGCCTCCTGGACGAACATCGGGTACTATTGGAAATAGAGGAGATGACAAGAGAGGTCCAGATGGTTCACGAGAAAGTGGACCCGATGACAAGCTGGTTGCACTAAGTTCTTACCGCCGAGCTAGAGGTTTATGTCATACTTGTGGAGAAAAGTGGAGTTGAGAGCACCGATGTGGACCTACTGTACAACTGCATGTCGTTCAAGAAATATCGGAAATGGTCCAAGACTCAGATCTTGAAGTCGAATCGTTTAAGATGGATATTCTAAGGAATGAACCGCCATTTCAAGGCGCAGATTCAGGATCGGAAACACCAAAAATGGTGAGACTGGCTGGTAAAATTCAGGGAAATGAAGTCACCATCTTGGTTGACTGAGGAAGTACCCATAGTTTCATGAGAGAGGAATTAGCAGATAAACTGCAAGGGGAGCAGAGACCACAACAAAAGATGAGGGTGCAAATTGCAGATGAGGGTACAATGTTATGCGCACGAGAGTTTCCTAACTGTCAATGGCAGGTACAAGGAGTAACTTTCACCACCCAATTGAAGGTTTTGGCACTCGAATGCTATGATATCATTGCGGGTATGGATTGGCTGGAGTAGCATAGTCCAATGATAGTTCACTGGCACAAGAAAATATTATCATTTGTACACCAAGGCAAAAGGGTAGTACTTCGTAGACTGAAGAGAAGTACCACTAATGGTGTGTTATTGACTACACAAGTGGAGTTACTACCTTGGGAAGACCAAGTTCAGATAACTTCAGCTGGATTGAAATCCTCACCGACACTATTCACAGTCTGTTGTCAGAGTTTGCAGAGGTATTTGAGGAACTGCAAGGCCTACCACCAAAGAGGGAATTCGATCATGCTATCTCGTTGATCTCCGGAGCTCAACCTGTCAATTTACGACCTTATCGGTACCCTCCGGCATAGAAGGATGAAGTGGAGAGACAAGTTGCTGACATGCTCAAGCAAGGGATAATTCAGACTAGCACCAGTCCATTTGCATCGCCAATATTGCTAGTTCCCAAAAAATATGAAACCTGGCGACTATGTGTGGACTATCGGCATGTGAATGCAATCACAGTGAAGAACCGTTATCCATTGCCAATCATCGACGAGCTGTTAGATGAGCTAGCCGGTTCATAGTGGTTCACTAGCCTTGACTTGACGGCAGGCTACCATCAGATACGCATGAAGGAAGAGGATGAGCATATCACTGCTTTCAAAACTCACCAAGGGCACTACGAGTTCAAAGTAATGCCTTATGGGCTGACCAATGCACCAGCCACCTTCCAGGGGCTAATGAACGCAATTCTAGGGCCTTTCCTGCGTCGGGGAGTGTTGGTGTTTATCGATGACAAACTTGTGTACAGCCAAACCTTGGAAGATCATGCAAAGCAGCTTCGGCAAATACTTGAAATTCTGAGAAAGCACCAACTGAAACTTAAGCAATCTAAGTGTGCTTTCGCTCAAAGGCAACTAACTTACTTGGGACACATTATCAGTCATCAGGGTGTGGCTACAGACCCGAAAAATATTTTGGCAGTCAAGGAATGGCCTAGTCCCGAAAACATTAAGCAGGTTAGAGGATTTCTAGGACTGGCCAGTTACTACCGTAAGTGTGTTAGGCATTTTGGAATTCTCAGCTGTCCTCTTACTGAGTTGTTAAGGAAAAATGTGGTGTTTGCTTGGACGAAGGACAAGGAAGCTGCATTTCAGGCTTTGAAACAGGCGTTGATCTCAGCACCCATCCTAGCCTTACCCGACTTCACTTAAGAATTTATTATTGAAACGGATGCTTTAGAAAAGGGCATCAGTGCCGTGTTAATGCAGAATAAACATCCAATTGCATATCTTAGTAAAGCATTAGGACCTCGGGCACAGGGCTTGTCCACTTACGAAAAGAAAGGGTTGGCAGTATTGTTAGTTGTGGAACGCTGGAGAACTTACTTACAACCAAAAGACTTTATGATCCGAACAGATCAGAGGAGCCTAGTGCATCTTGGGGACTAGAGATTGACTACCTTATGACAACAAAGGTCATGACTAAGCTCTTGGGTTTGCAATACCGGATTATCTACAAGCCTGGTACCATGAACCGAGCTGCTGATGCTCTATCACGCAGAGAAAAGGGAGAGGACATGGAAGTGGTTGCCATTTCTACTGTTGTACCAGATTGGATGGATATAATAGCCAAGGGATATCAACATGATCCTCAGTCTAGCAAAGTATTGCAGAATTTGACAGTTGCCGGTAATGGCACTTCCAAATTTCAGTTAAGCAATGGTATACTCAAATTGGGAGACCGAGTGTGGGTTGGAAGTAATACTGCAGTGCAACGTAATATTTTAAACTCTTTGCATTCCAGTGCCTTAGGAGGACATTCTGGGTTCCAGGTAACATATCATAGGATCCAGAAGATGTTTGCATGGCCGTGTATGAAATGAGACGTGAGAGAGTTTGTTGAGCAGTGCTCAGTGTGTAAACAGGCGAAATCTGAACATGTGCGTTATCCGGGATTACTCCAACCCTTACCAGTTCCTGACCACGCTTGGCAGATGGTGACTATGGATTTCATAGAGGGTTTACCTCGGTCTGCTGGTTATAACTACATTATGGTGGTGGTGGACAAATTTTCAAAATATGCTCACTTCATAGCTCTAGCTCACCCTTTCACAGCCTTTCAGGTAGCAAAAGTCTTTATGCAGCATATATTCAAATTGCATGGATTGCCTCAGTCGATCGTCTCTGATCGGGATAGAGTTTTTACCAGTGTGTTATGGAGACAATTATTCAAAGCAGCACAAACTCAGCTCAGAATGAGCTCGGCTTACCATCCGCAGACGGACGGGCAAACCGAGCAGGTCAATCAGTGTGCGGAGGCCTATTTGTGTTGCTTTGTTCATGCGTGCCCGAGTAAATGGTTCAATTGGCTGGCTTTATCTGAATATTGGTACAACACTACCTTGCATATCACCCTGGGAAAAACTCCTTTTAAAATCCTTTATGGATACAGTCCTAGGCATTATGGCATCAAGGATACTGCTGCTTGTCAGCACAAGGAGTTGTCGGAGTGGTTGCAAGAAAGGAAATTAATGACTTAGCTCTTGAAACAACACCTCAACAGAGCAAATCAACACATGAAGGTTCAAGCTGATCTCAAAAGAACTGAAAGGAAGTTTCAGGAGGGGGACTAGGTGTATCTCAAGCTTCAGCCTTATGTGCAAAGTTTAGTAGCAGTAAGAGCTAACCACAAATTGGCGTTTCGCTACTTCGGTCCTTTTCAGGTGGAAAAAAAGGTTGGACTGGTGGCATACAAGCTTTGACTGCCATCCACTACGACGATTCATCCTGTGATACACATATCACAACTCAGGAAGGCTATTCCCCCTTCGAAGCCAGTACAGCCGGAGCTGCCGGGGTTAACTGAAGATCTTCGAGTTCCCCTTAAAGTGCTGCGACATCGTCTCCATGACAAGGGACCAACTTCAATCACCCAAGTGCAAGTACAATGGTCGGGAGCAGCTACTTCAACACCCACCTGGGAAGACTTGAATGACCTGTAGGATCGCTTCCCACACGCACCAGCTTGGGGACAAGCTGGTTCGGAAGGGGATGGGGATGTCATGACCCCTATGGACAGTATACCAGATGGACAATTGCAGGGGAGCAGGATGGGCCGGTGTGAGAGGAAGCCCAACTCTAGATATGCTACAGGCGAATGGGTTACTTAGCTTCGGGCTGGATGAAGTCGTTGGCGTTGGGCCGAGTTTTGCCGTATTATAAATAGTGGACGTGTGTGCCAAAAGAGATGATGAATGTAAAGATATCATCTACTTTCCCCTAACTGCCTCTTCTCTATTCCCCTTCCTCCAGAATATCTTCTCTTCCTTCTAAACTCAATCCTTGATCCTGTTGACTATATGTTCATACATTTGGGTACATAACAGCTTTACAGTCTTCAAGCACAAAGTGTTCAATACAGTTTGGGGTGCCGACCAGCCAAACCGACGTAGACAGGGTACGACGGGCATGATGGCTTCATTCATGAGCTACCCTATTTTGATCTCTCTTAGCCTTGACAATCTTTACCTCTCCCAAATTTGACATCAGAGCTTTTGCATCACCAGTGATTGCTGCCATGCTAGACAGATCTCGGCGTGAAGCCAACAGATAGGCCACACAAGCAGCATTGTCAGACTCCAAAATGACTGGCCCCTGGAACCAGTTTTGTGCCAAGTGCAACCCTTCCCGACATGCAATGAACTCTGCTTCTTCTGCCGACGAGACATGATGAAGCAGCTTCCAGCTTGATAATAACACCTCTCCTTTATCATCTCTGATAACAACCCTAGAGCTAGCTTCATTGGTTTCCTCCAGAAAACTACCATCAACTCCGGGGGCTACCAGAATGCTCGGGTAGAAGAAGACCGATTGGAAGTGTTGCTTTGCAATTGTAATACTGCAGCTCGGCAACTCTCAATTCCTTTTCCTTTACTATCCGGAGGATGTAGATTTTTCCGCTGGCACCAAGATGTGACGAAAGCATCAAGTTCGTGAGCTGCCCTTTCCAACGAATAGTGAACACTTCCATGTGTTAATGCATTGCAGACACTCCAATTCTTCCATAACACCATCATCGGCATATCTCTGCTTTCCTTCTGTAGCGAGTCCAGCAGTATCAGGAAGGCCCTGTCGGGCGTAACTGTTCCTCGTTCGGCAAGAACCAGCAAGTTTGAAACACCTCCAGCAGGGCTCACGCATGTAGGCACCCGATGACTGCATGGTTTGAATCCTCAATTGCATTACCAAAGATTGAAAAAGTATCATCTGTACAAATCTGTCGCACCTTTTTATTCATGTTTGTAGCCAGAGCATTCCTCGCTAATCTCCAGCCAAAAATGCACACCTTCGAAGGAACATCTGCTTGCCAGACGTTCGACCAAAAATGATTACGGCTCGAAGCAGTGCTACTTGACGGAAGTCCCACTGCCTGAAAATGAAGCGCTAATTTGTATGTAGATCGGACTGAAAAAATCCCTGACTATTCATATTGCCAAGCCCGACATCCTCAGTAACGCGACCCGGAATCTTGATTTTCAGGATGACCTCTACAACTGCCGAGAGAAAAGTTTGCCTTACCACATCAGACTTCCATTCATGATGTACTCACTACTACAAAAAGTTTAATATTAGACGTCTCATCACAGACGGTTGACCAAAACAGTCGGTATTAAATACAATCACAGACGGTTTCGGTATAGCGACCATTTGTATTACTAACTGCGCTAAAAACTGTCTGTGAAGAGGTAATATCACAGATGGTTCATGTTGAAAACCGTGCCATAGCAACGTCACCACTTTTCTTAGCTTCTTGTCTGCAGGTCAGACACAAAGCTTTCGAAAGGACTACTCATCTTCTCAAACAAGTAACCCCTGAGTGGTATAATCTGATAACCCAAATCGCGGGCATACTTCAGCTCTTCGCTAAAATATACACCAACAAATTTGCCCGTTGGGAAAAGTAATGTATTATTTACATTTTTATACGGCAAGAATGGTCGAGTAATAGTAGTAGGACAAACAACATAAGCCTCAATAAAACCTAACATATTATCCAATTCCAGGCCTTCCAAATTACCATGCCTGACAGGTTTTCCACCCGGCATAGGAAATGTTTTCATAACAAAGGGATATAAAGAGTTGACGTCATAATAATACAGATTATCACCATATGGCTTGTACGTATCAGCATGGCCTCCATAGTAACCACGCCGAATGAATGCATCCTGGTTACTACTTGGAATATAGATAGGCCAACCATTTTGATCGTAATACTTCATTCGATATATTTTCATAGCTAGCGATGACAATGTCAAACATACCCCGATATCCACATTGTATCTAGTCCAATAAATTTCTTGAGCCCGAAGCATCACACCACCTAAAAGACGGATATCCTGCTCCATATAATCCAACAATTGGGCTCTATTCTCCTGAAGAGAAGACACTTGAACTTCGTCATGTGCTATTGAGCCTTTTGAACCTAAGTGCGGACATAAAGTCTTAGCCAATGTTTCTAGACTATTAGGGAGTAGAGTGTATGAATCTCGTAGATGGAACACCAATTTTTTATTCCCTTTTTTCCTAGAAATTGATAACTGGTAAAGCTTCTTGTTCCTCATCAGCGGTTTGATGGTGTACTCGACCATATGACTGGCTAAAAACTTCATTAAGAGAAGAATCGTGAGAAATTAGAAAAGTAAACAGTTTTCACGCCCTTGTGAGTAGATCCCAGTTTGGCTATACGCTCTATAAAATCGACTTGCTTGCCAAAGCCAATACTCCTGCATGGAAATTCAATCCCTCGGCTAAAGGAAAGGAAGGAAGCTAGGTCCCTAAGGGCAATCACTCAGAGAACAAATCAAACTATGAAATGAAAAGAACTAACAGCAGCAGTTCCAAGGAACAGTAGCTTGGTTGAGGCACTCTCACTCAGATAGGCTTCTCCCCTAGCTTGAGGAAGAAAGAAAAGCAGCTCCTCAAGCAGTGCCAGATGATGATAAAATAGCGGCGGATCCATCTTATGGAATTTGACTCCTAACCGGAGGTGACTTCGCTACACTTCTTTATAGAAGGAAATCACGCTGACTTTCTCGTGACCCGGATTTTCTTTTCTGCTCCGGCTTAGAATAAATGCTTTTACCGTAATGTCGAATCTAAGAGCGTATTTTGCCTCCAGTCATTCTTACTGACTTAGCCTTTCTAAGAGGAAGGATGCCCTTTTCTAATGAAATGCCTGCCTATTCTTGTTATTCCATGCTAACCATATCACACAGAAAGCCGTGACTAGACCTATTCCATGTCTATATCTCTCTGTTTTGTCCTTTTTACTTTTTCCTATCCTCTCTTGCATGGCATTTCATCTCGCATGTAGAAAAACAGCGCTCATTGTGTATAGCTATCATTGAAAGACCCTCTCAATAATAACTTAAACAAAGAAAGTGCGTAATGGCCTCGGGCCTGCTCTATTACATCGACCACCTTCGAGTTCTCTATATGCGAAGAGCCCGGAATGGTGATAGAACTATCGGAAACTACCCAACGACGAGCGAGCACGAGATCGCCTACCAGTCATTCCATTGCTTGAAAAAGTGAGCACGGATCTTAGGAGGAAGGATTGAAGAGCTCTAGAGAAGGTGCGGAAAGGATGGTCGGCCACTAGAAAGCAACAATTCAGTAGGAAGTATGGACACATTGGCTCGTCTTAAAGTTCCCATTGACGACCAAAGGATTAATTCCTCATGGAGGAAAGCCTCACTACCGATGCTTTACTTTGGCTCCATTGATCTTACTCCAACCTACTGAATACACTTGTCTTGCTCAATGTGCAAGGGATCATTCTATAAACTTGGTCTTGGAAAGCCTATCAAGAGTAGCTCGGCATCGGAATCTATGAAGGAAGAATGCCCCTTTGCTTTCTTAGGGAATAGCCGCTCTTTTATCGATGCGAGATTACCAGTCTGTCTCCTTAATAAGAGTCGAGGAATAGGAGGAGAATCCCGGGCAAACAACTAGGGTTCCAGATTCTTTGGGAGAGAAGGGAGAATAGTATCCTCTCACGGTAGGTGACGTTTTGGGCGAACTCACAAGTCTCTAATTAATTCCCCACGATAGGAAAATAGAGAGAGCACAAGACTTTCCAGCACCTTAGGCGGAATGGAGAGTGTCCGGAAAATCAATATATCGAGGTTAACCGAACCAAGAATTTCGAGCTTCCTTCCAACCAATGCCTCAAGGCAATGTAGAATATCCTCCTAATGTGTTTGGCGGAGGAAAGAGAGTATAGACATCAACTCCTCGATGAAGCGGTTTGATTCACGAGTAGAGAAGGAAAGATTCTCTGTCTATACGAGGCGGGAACAAGCCTAAGGGCCCTTCTTTCTATCAAGCGAAAAGGAAGAAAAGAAAGAACCAGACGAAGACTCAGCACCCCTCACCTCAGGAAGGAGCGACAATGAGAGAAGTAGCGATGAGGGCGCTAGCGGTGTCAAGTTAATTGGTGCGAGCCAAGCCCGCCTTTCAAGTAGTAAAAGCAGGCATTAAAGTAGGAGAGTAAGTCAAGTTCTCTATATGCTTGAAGCTGATTCTGGCGTCTTAAGTGTTATCTATCAAGGCGCGTGGTCAATTCTATCTATTCATGCGGAAGGTCTCATTATATTCGGATGTATTCAATGGGTTGGTGTGAAAGGAGAGGCTAGCTTCTTGATGAGGCAAGGAATGTAGAGAACCTGCGCAGATGATAGTTTTCTAATCTCATCTCAGATTTCTTCTTTCCTTTGTCTCGGCGAAATGAAAAAGCTTTCTGGTGGGCAAGTTCGGCTACGCAACAAGTCGGTATGCCAAGGCATTAAATAAGGAAATACGATATTATTGAGAAAGTAAGATGTGCTATCCGAAAGAGGAGATCACTAATTCCACTATCAATATGGCCAGCGATGGTGACATATTTCAAAATTGAAGTAATCGATAGCCGGACGACTTCTATTATGTATGAGGAATGAAGAAATGATCTCGACTGTAGATGTTGACCTATCTTATGTATGTCACCGGCACACACATTCGACAACCTTTCTTTTAAAGTCACTTTGCATACTTGGATCCGATAAACACCTAAAACCTACAAGGACCAAACCGCGGACGATGGTGGCCACGAGCCACTAATTGCCGAGGAGGACGTATTTTATTCAACGTTTGAGGTGGTTTTGAAATTCCTTGCTTCTTCACGAGCTCTACAAAAACTTTCTTGACTCTATAAAAGCAAAGAACAAATGCGATAATAGGTAGTGTTTGAATACCTCTAAATCTTGAGTTAGGACTCTCGGACCAATTAGTGGTCATGACACCATATCTCCTTCCACCATCAAATGCTAATACCAATTATTAATTAAAGGTCGTGATCGTCTATATGCTCCTCCACCCATCCATCGCCAAGCATCTTCACAATCAACTTTCCATTGCTCCTTCAACCTATTTAATTATACAACCTCATGTGCACAACCAATATCATTGAACTTGTTCAAAAACACTTAGTAAACCCTGCCTTCTTTAGATTAACCTTTATGTGGCGCAAGCACCAAAGGTGAGCATGACCATCATCAGGAGAAAAATACCCTGCGCACTCCTTATTCCCGGAGAATTGATCGGATATAATGCAAACCTTTCTATCACGCAAAACTCCTTTAAAAGCGAAGCACTCCCAATTCTTCCCATTTTCCTTATCACATATAGCAAAAGCTTGCCTAGTAAAGGCGAGAGCAAGTCAAGCTGCCAAGTAACCAATTCATCCCCTTCTTTCTAATTCAATTTCCTCTCTATTCATTTTTATCTAAGCTTTACTTTCTTTGCGTGCCTTCACAAGGTTATCCAGCGCTATCCTTTTCATTGTTTGTATTTATCCTCACCTCACGACTTTCGCGAGGGTATGGATTCTGTGGTCTATGATGGGCTGTCCCCTATTGTAGGTATTCCCATATTGTCCATTATGTGCGGGCTTGAAAGAGATACTCAATTCCAATAATGGTGCTCACACTGGTATATGGCCAACTGGTCGAGATGGCAGGAAAGAAAGGGAAAATAAAGAATATACTGCTAGCTTTAAGAGAGACTTGACTTATCTATAGGAAACTACTACTTAGGGTAGATAGAGGAATGAGTGCTTTATTTCCTTCTTTGGAAATGCACCTTCACACTGACCCTTTTCGACGTGGGCAAAGAGCAAGACATGAAATAACAAGATCTTTTGGATAACGAAGTCATCTCAAGGGCTTAGCAACTCGCTCGAACCATCATAGGTTGTTGACTACATAGATGGAGGATTGCACCTAGATGCCCGACTTCAGTATCCCACCCTCTCCTGCTGATCCCTTTATGCGTGCACAGCCCGATCGTTTTCGTAGACCGCTCCTGATGTGACCCGTTAGCCCATATCTAATACTTAGTAAAGCCCTTCCCATCTTGCATGTAAAAGGGCCTGTGGTGGTGGTTATCTATCAGGCGGGAAGCGCCAAGCCTATCACACAGGAAAGACCCCTAACCAACCACCAACTTACCTTCCAACCAAGCCCTTGATCCCACGCGGTGCTGCTGGTATAGAATCTCGGTCCTCCCTTACCTTGAAGCCTACGACTCAATTTGTTTTCCAGTGATGGCAAGAATCCACGAGATACTTCTTTTGATTTTCTTGTCTTTTTCTTCTTTTCATGGCATCGTTAGCTACACGAGGAAGCGATGTCGCGCCCTCTGCCGCAAAAGGCGACTTTCTTCCCCAAAATGCCGGTTCCACCATCGGGACCAAAGCAAGCGCTAAATTCGGTGGAGAGGCTGCGTTCCATTTCTACAATAAATGAATCAAAGCGCCTTGTTCCATCGGCGCAAATCCTCCATCACTAGGTTAGCGGGACTTGAAGACTAAGTCCGTGCGTCGACAAATTGCTCTGTTGTTGGTGATATTAGTGTTTGATCCGCTTTCTCTTGTGTTTGAGTTGTTATGTTGAGTCGAGTCGTTATAAGTCAGTTACCTCATTGTAATTTGGTGTCCCTGCTTCCTTATTTCCTTTTTCTTGTATGAACTTTGGCTTTCTTAATAAAGTGGGCGTATAGCTTTGAGTTCTAAAAAAGCACATCAATATTGTGTTACACCTTTAGAAGAAAAAATAAAAAAGTTTTTGGTGATAGAAAGTGGAACATAGTATATATTTATATATGTGGTGGTTGCGGATTTGATTTCCAATTCTATAGCTTTTTTATTTACTTTGTTGACTTGATGAACTAAAAACCAAAAGAAGGCTATTAAGGTTATAAAATAGGTGTAATTGACCCTCCAAAAAGTATATTTCAAAAGCAGCAATGTAAGATCTGGTGGGAATCTAAGTCGACAAACTGTACTTACTCTAGAGCATAGGCAACCCCAAGAGCAACCTTCATCCGAGCTTTCCATGACAAAGCCCTAGACCTTGTGGCGTCGAAAACAAAATATCATCAAGAGAACCATTTTACGCATACTCATATACAAGAGCATAATGCCCAAACTCACAGAATAGCCCAAAAGCGTAGAGATATTGGGGTGCTTTAATCGGGACATATTCCAAAGCACATCCAATAACTCATCTTCTTCCGATAATGACAAATCTACCATGTTGATCTTCTTGATAGCAGGACCTGCACATACAATGAGAAATGCTTGAGAACACATACAAAATATGGAGAAAAACCATGACTGATAGATAAACGACAATTTTATGCACCATGAACAAAATCACATTTTCGATATTGATTTTGAAAAGTGATAATCGAGAGTAGGAATTCCATCCTCCTTGTATCTTAAACTATAAATGTTATCAATGACATCAAGAAACAAGAGAGCCTCCAGACCCAACATTGCTAATAGTGGACCACAAGCGCAAAATGCACTTTCTGCCAAGGAGAATCATCAATCTATGAATGAAAATAGCATTAGAATATAGTCACTTTAAGCTCGAGAAAGCACATTTCAGCTATTAGGTCTCTCAAATATACGTCATAGAAATGAAACTTAAGAGCTTCTTCAAAATTCAGTGACACGATATTTTCAAACAAGGGTACTAAAAATCAACAGATTATTTGGTTGTTTGTGATGACACTACTATACCTGCCATCGAAATTCTCGCTCTGTAAACTCGGCCAATGAAACCTTCACCAATGAGGCATTCTTCACTTGAAGTCCTCGTAGTTGCCAAAATGTCAAGAATGGAAAGAGCTTCGCCGTTAGAAGGTTTTTAGATGTCTTGGCCCAACTTTTCTTAGGAAACCCTTTCGAGTTTGATCCTATTACTAGAGGAAGTCTGTTGTCAATCATAGGAGAACTCCAAGAGCACAGGCCCAAATCTAGCATAAGAGGCATTCCAACATCTTCCTTAAGGAGGGCTGCTAAGCTGTGTAGATAGAGGCTCTTGGAAATCCTTCCTTGAATTGAGATGCTCTGCTTAGATTAGATGGTTAGCTCAGTAGATGCTTTCTTGTAGCTCTACCTTTGAAATGAAAAGCACTTCTCTTGCCTTCTTGAGTGAGTTCTTTTGTCTTATAGCAACCTACTACTACCGATATTCTATGCAAGTGGCTAGTGGTAGAAGTGGTGCTACTAATTCGGTGCTAAGCACTCAGCTCGCTCGGGGCTTGAAAGACCCTTCGGGAGAGGCTGCTATTACAGAGGAAGAATAAGAAGGAGGGTACAGAGGAGACAAAGACAACTATGTAAGGCTTAGACCTTGCGTGATCTGCACCCCTTTGGATAGCTATCTCTTCAAGCACTCTTGCCTTAGCCCCTTTTCATTCGGTTGCCTGTTTCCACCCTTATGGAATAGATTCGTTACCCGGTGTAACTTGCTTCTCAACAAGCTACTAATTTGAATGGACGCTTTCCAACCACCGGTATCTAGAAGGCAACAAGCGGGACTAAAAGAGTAAAGCGAATCTCTCAGCCACATCGCCACAACAGGAAAAGGGACCCTCTTGTGCAAATATTTCATGCAAGTCTTTTGTCACTGATAATTTCATTCACCGGAGTTCAGCGTCTCTAGGATAAAGATCGCGTCTAATAGTGTTCAAGATACTTTGTTTGTGTCCATCCATTTCTCAAACCAGAGAGACATGCTCTTACCATACCCATTTCCGTGGAACGAACCTAGTGAAGACCACTTACATAGGACACTCAAGGCATGATGATCGTGATAGAAGACTTTGATGCCAAAGGTTCCTCAATTTATTTGAGGCTTATCAAAGCGATTAGTCTCATTTCCGCTTTCGAATGAAAGAAGAAGATTAAGGAGGTAACGTAACCCTTACGTAGCTCGGTTGAACGCCATATTGACAAAATAGGCTCGGATGAACAATCTAATCCATCATCGGTTAGAATATAATTCCAAGTGTGCCACAAAATTCTTTTGCAAAACTCAATGGTTAAATGTGCTCATATTCCTATTTATTTTATGACAAGGGAGGGATGTGTAGGATTTCTTACAAGAGAGATCGAAGATAGGGAGGTACTCAATATAATGTGTACTCTTTCAGCGAAGATGACGATTGAACTTTGGTACCGCATGACAAATGATCAAATGGACCGTGGGTACTAAGAGTAGTAACTACTATTCCTTCGCAACTTCTATCTTCATCAAATCGTATAAAAATCAAGCAAGAAGCGGATGCGCTAACGCGAACGAGCAAGAAAAGCGGATGCGGCGTGCTAACGTGCAACAAGCAAGAAAACGGATGCACGTGCTAACTTAGCGGCTTTCGCGCTAGTGCGCTCAATCCGTTGCTTGTTCTTTCGCGCTAGTTGCTCAATCCGTTGCTTGCTTCTCTTCTGTCTTGGAAAAGTCTATCTCTTGCTTTCCCAGGCAAAATAATCATAGATAATGAAAGAAGAGTCGGCCCTTGGGGCACGAGGGGGTACCACGTATGCGGTCGCTACTTAACTTGACAAGCGGTGTTTCAAGTCTAGCATCGGGTGTTCGATGTCACAATCCCTTCCTTATTGGTTACGGCTGGTTAAAGCGAGAAAAAGCAAGGGATTGAGCGCACTAGCGCTCAAGCGTTGCGCTTTCTTCTTGGACTCGAAATCCTCTTTGCTTAGCGCGTTGGACTCTAAATCCTAATGATGGTTCGAATCCACTTGAGCGAGTGAGCCTTCACGAAAGAAAATGCAAGTGAAAGAGAATTGTAGGCTTCTTTCCTAAAAGCGGTGGTTCTCGCCTCCCTGTGCCCAAAGCGGGGTGGGCGTGCATGTTCAGTCTTTATCGATCGGGTAGATCCATATGTTACGGGAGACGAGGTGTAGCGCGATGCAGTCAGCGCATCTGTTTTGGAGTACAGAGGGCCATAGGTTCGAATCTGTCACCTTGATGTGGTATTCACAGGGCGAAGTGCAAAGCCGTAACCTATCCGTGGTCGGGAAGGCGGTAGCGCGCACAAAATAAAAGAAAGCAAAAATGCTTTTTTTCTTATTTAGAAACCATATCGGGCTTTTGGTATTCTATATCTATCTAATATTAGAAAGCTATTTCACTGGTTTGATTTACATACCTCAGTCATGTTATTTGTCTAGCCTTCAATCGAATAGCCTCTCCACCGGTTAGAAGATTCTTTCGGCATCAATGTGCTTTTGGAATCTTCCTATGAAACAAATAACATTCGAGCAACTTAGGACGAACAGGCCTCGATGAAAGCGAGCTTTTTGGCGTATAGCCAAGCTCGAAGCCCAATTAGCGCGCGGCTGCCCCTCAACTCAACCCTGGCGAGTACGCTAACTTGGTGGGAGCATTTAGGCAGTGCGATTAGTATTGACCACTACCGCCAAGTCCATAATTCCTAAATTGATGAAGTACACATAATGGAGCTCAAGCCGATTACAAAATCTACTTTTGAGCATCTTGAAACCGCACATAAGAAATATTATGAATGAATCACCTTACAATAACATACAGTGTGACTTTCGATTTTGTCGAACAACAAGTATAACCAATGAACAATTCCATTCAAAGGAATGTTCTAGAGGGGCCCTTTTCCACTATATTCGCGATATTGAACAAAATGGAAGAAATTCTTCACGATTTCTAGAGTTCGGGATTACTTCAACGATATCGATTTTCGCTAAGCATGGCCTCTAGGTTAGTTCAAAGTGTAGTACAACGAACTATCGATACAAAGCAGTAAAGATGGGTACATAAAATGAAGACATCGTGGATTACCCAAATTGGGACGACGATAGGACATTTCACTTTCTTTCGCAATATTTCGATCATGACTCAACCACTAGGAAGGGATTGCTTACTCTACCACGTTTTAGCTTATGCTTAGTCAAGTGAGATTCCATTGAAGTAACGTGCAGAGCACCATCTTCAAAACATCTCGGGATCGGAGTTTTTAGAGAAAGGTCCCATCCTTCAATATCATGATTGGGTCAACGAGGCGGATCATAAGTGAAATAGTTTGATCGAATCGACCGGTCGGCCCGATCATGAGTGAATAGAAAATTGAAAGCGTACGCATAGCTGTTCAGTGAAATACTTTGTTTAATTCTACCACTTCTACTAGGGTAGCCTTTTTAGTGCTAGTGAGCGTAAAGTAATGGCTTTTGTGCAAGCGTCGAAAGGGTCACGATGTAGTGGGATCGTTCGGATTGTTACAACCTCTAGTAGATGGTTTGAAATTGATTCTAAAAGAACCTATTTCACCAAGTAGTGCTAATTTCTCCCTTTTTAGAATGGCTCCAGTGGCTACATTTATGTTAAGTCCGGTCGCTTGGGCGTTGTACCTTTTGATTATGGTATGGTATTGTCGAGATCCGAACATAGGGCTACTTTATTTGTTTGCCATATCTTCGCTAGGTGTTTATGGAATAATTATAGCAGGTTGGTCTAGTAAGGCGGGCGCCGTTCGGTGCGCTCTATGATATCTGGACCAATTGGTCAAAAATGGGTTTGTGCCGCGGTGTTGAGCGATCTACTCTACAGGTGTGGGCTTACGGGCTAGGGCTCATAAACCCTTTCTTTCATTCATCAAGGGTCGGTCACTTTTGGGCAGGATCGAGAAGTGGAAGTCATAAAAGAGATGTTTCTCTTCGCACCTCGATCAAGAGGAAAGGTAGCTTGTCAAGTGGTTTCACTATTGGAAATTCTAGCTTTCTTTTTTTCAGGCTCTTTCTTCTTTGTCAACGCTACTAAGGACTGACGGTTCGCCTACTTGATGAATGAAATAACATGAGAAAGGGTTATAAAAGAAAAGCGGCGAAAGTCTACTACGATCTGATCAAAGTCGTGGTGAGTTTGCCTAGCCTCGCCTACTATTTTTTGAGTGGCGGCGAGTTAGCGAAGAGGCTTAGGATAAGAGAGTGTCGGTGCGTCACGTAGCCTTCATTCTACTACGCTACACAAAGTCACTTAGCTCGGCGTTAATTAAGAGAGTAAAGGAGAATACCCTACATAGAAGAACCGATGTTCACTTACAAAGGTATAACCTTTCGCTCCCAGGCAAAGCGCTGCGCACCGATAGACTACTTAATTAAGATTCCATTTCAAAGCGCTACTTTGTTTCGCAAGCCTTTGTCATTGTCGATCAACTAAGGTTGGCCTCGGCCCCTGCGAATCCGTAAATCGAGAGCATGCCGCAAAAAAAGGATGGTCCCTATGCATTGAATTCTTTAGGAGCATAAAGAATTCAAGTACTGACCCCATCATGGTGAACCTCTCCTTGTGATCGGGATGAGGTAGATGCCTCCCGGTAGGGGCGGATCGAATCGGAGTTTCCTTAGGTAGCCACCGACCTCAGATTCTCCTTAAACTTACGTGCTTGGTGAAAAAAAGCGAACAAAGGTACGCTCGCTTGCTGTCTTGTTCTCTGCCTGTGGTGGGATCGCTCGCTTGGCTAGGCCCTCTAGAAAAAGTTGGAGCAACATTGTATGAGAACATATTACCCATCTTCGGGGACAAGGGGCGAGCGACCTCTCGATCTACTTACGCAGCCCGGGGCCGGGCGTTGTCGTCTAGGCGTGACTTCTTGTTTTGATCTCCCTACGCCTAGGGCGTTATGCGGGCCAAGAGCCATAGTTAGTTGTTGTTTCCATTTGGTTCTTCTTCTCGTTGTTGATACCGGCAAGACCGGCCGGATGATGATGTCTGCTGGTTGGTAGTGAGAGGACTCTTAGTACCACCAAAAAAAGGGCGGTGAAAAAACAATCATTTGATTTAGTTTCTTGCTCTCCCTTAGCAGCGGAAAGGAGTCTATCTATCGCCTAGCTTTGGTAGATTTCCCCAACGCAATTCAAAGCGGAAATTCCACGAATCACGAGGTGGATAAGTCAAACGACTTCAGCGACCAGATCACGGAATTGAGTTTCAGTGCAGTGGATCGATCTATAGTTAGGGGCAATACATACCAAAAGGTTCAAAGAAGGAAGCGTAGTATATAACCAACCCACCCATAGCGGTCTAGCTGCTGAGAGAAAAGTGCTTTTCTTTCCTAAGAGTCCTCAGTACACACGACTATTCTTGATCCTTTGCGAGATCGGGATGAGACCCTTCAATTTCGAATCAATCCATGTTAGGTCAACATCGAGACAGAGCATCTCGGTTGGCTCTGTCAGGAAGTGACAGCATTCCTAGGTTGAGGTTACCATAGGATTGACCCTCGATCGAGCCTCCGATTCCAAGGAGTTGATTGACAAGTTCCGTGCTACCCGGGAAGTCTAATCGGATCAATCGGTGGTTCCGTAATGAGTAGTCGAATACACATTGAGGGCCTTGCCTCCTCCTTCCCGCCCACACCTTCATTCTTTTCCTCCTCTGATCTTAGAAAGCATACTAAAGCGCACTCAATCTTTCTCCATTAGCAACAAGAATTTGCTCTATCTATCGGCCCTTGATGAGTAAGCTTAGCTATCGCTTAGGTTGCAAAGCGACAAGCTCCTTCTAATCGTTATTAAGTTGCTTGGAGACTTCTCGCTAGTAAGCCGCCTTGGCCCTTCCTCCTTCTTACTCTGTTTGGTATTCGCTCATGAGTTTGTTTCGAGGTTCTTTCGTTCTTGGTTGGCTCTCTATTGTTGTTTGTAGATCGTGCGTCTGCGCATTGATCGGCAGTGAGACCCCACTGGTTGTAAAGCGAGCCGTCCTTCCTTTCATTCGTTGCTTTGTCTTGGTTTGTTTTTAAACTCGACCTTATATCGGGGTGTGGTGGCGAACCTTACTCTCCTCGGTCAAGTGGTTGACCCGTCTGTCCAATAAGTTGACTAAGTGAATGGGAATCCTATAGTTTGACCACTGGGAAGAGTAGTCGAGGCAATTCGCTAATATGGGTGTTTATATCGGCTTTCTTTCCTAACTAACGAGAAAAGAGAGACATGTGAGTTCGACTCGTTCTATCCATGTTAGTGATCCTTTTCCATCTTGGTACTCGTTGATGGCGATGCAGCTCAACTACGAGATGCTTGAAAGTCGATGTATCAATAATGTTCCCAAGAGTAGCATCGAGCCTCGAAGCGGCAAGCCATGCTTCAAGCTAAGTCGGTATGGATCTAATTGATTGCTAAAGCGGAAGGAGCGATCTGCATCGAAGATTCTCATTCGAAGCGGTGCCTAGCTCGGAAGGATGGGCGGGATCATACCTATTTGAAGAACATTCAGTAACACTTGTTTTTGAGTGGGAAGGAAAAGAAGCACACAAGCTAACAACCATCTAGCGTCGATCACGAACTCCCGGGATCAGTCCATCGGAAGAAAAAGCTTCGTTTAGTCATTCGTGATTGGAATGGAATAGTTCGATGGTATTGATCGTCCAACCATTGATTGGAATGTCTATCGTGATAAACCGTGTGATTTGAGCCTATCTATAGCTATAACAATGTGATTCTATAAGCTAGCGGATGAGGCAACAAAGAACCTAACCGTCCTCTCGATTGACTTCATCGAAGATTCCTATAGTCAGTTTACCTTTCTTCTTTCCTTGCAACCTTGGATCGATATGGTTCATTCTGGGCTATGCTCTTTCAACGGTTGTGAGAAGAGGGGACGGGCAAGGATGATCGATCGCTTGGTTCGGTTCGTCAGAGGTATTAAAAACCTTCTTTTGGTCTTTTCTTTCTTGCCGCCACTTTAACAGTGCATTGCAATGAGAGCGTAAGATGCAGTTTTTCTTGATTCTTTTTGTTTTGGTGCGCTCTTCCTTTTTGTATAGAAAGAAGGGTTGGTGGGAGGGCAAGGGGTAGTTAAGTTTTAGGTTGGCTCTTGTTTTTTACTGAGACTTTCTTTTCGTGTAATTTAATAAAGAAGTAGCAATTGTTCATTTCATTTTTTTGCATTGGTAGTTCTTTTTCATTTTCAAGGGCAAAGGGGAAGGGAAAGGATTGACCCTCGGGGATCATATTACTCGTAAGCGGGGAAAATAGCGAGATTGGAAAAGTTGAAGAGACTGAGGAAGACAAATCCATTGTCGAATCTGCCAGAGTGATAACATCGAGTAGTGAAGTGGCTTCCACCCCGAGAGAGCTTGATTTACAGAAATCCCTTGAGTCCTAGTGGGCCTAGATTCGCGATAAGTTCAGAAATGGAGGAAATGATGCATTCAAAGTTCGCGAACTGCAAGAAAGACAAAATCCTTGAAAGAAAAACCAAACAAGACGGATGTTCCCTATTGTTATCGGAGCGAGACTAAATGTTCGGCCTTAATGAGATGGACCTTGATTCCTCTCCGGCCAGGAAAAGATGCGGCTCCTCTTTGTTCTACTACCTTCATCCTCGGGTGAAGTATCACAGACGGTTGTGAACCAGAACCAATCTACTACTGCCACATATCAAATATATGTGACCGATCCAGATAAAATACAATGTAGGATGGCTCTGATACCACTGAAGAGATACGGGTAGGCTATGCTTACTGACAATTCAAAAATTTACCACGTAAACCAGGATGTCATGCAAGTGAAAAATCATAGATAGTTACCACTAGACGCGTAGTGTAGTGGAAGAAGAGTTGGAGCAGCTTCGTCCAACGAAGAGCGCGTCGATGTAGTGGTTGTAGTCAATCGTTTTCGTCCAGAAACCAATTGAGTTCCTCACCAAGGTTGTGGATCATCCTCAAGCGTAACAGCAACCGCAATAGCGCCTCTATGGTATCCACACGTACAGAGAAGGAACACCGTACGCCGGTGTGCTAGCACCAAGTCACACGGGAAGGCTTTCTCAAGAAGATGGCGGCTAGGGATTCGGTGGAGCAACTCACGTCAACTCGTATATCGTATATACTCTGTCTTGTAGTGTATCCCAATAGCCTCAAGCATCTCCTTATATAGTGCCCGTGATGGATCCTATCCAAACACGTTTGACGAATTGTATCCGTACTAGTTTGTTCCAACCCGTTAAGTGTGCGACCTGTTAGGTTCATATGTAATCGGTTGTGACTCAGAAACTCCTTTCCGATCACGAGTCGTCAGCGGCTCCTAGCATAACATAACGATTCCCGAATACACACGAAATATATCAGACGAACCTTAATACAACATGATCTACGACTAGGTCCTCATCACTTACGACTAGCTCGTACCTCTATACGACCAATTCGTATTTAGCTATGACCAGTTCGTAACTCCTTACGACCAGGTTTCGACTACTCTGTGATTACGTTTGACCAATCTACGACCAGCTCGTATCTCCATACGACCAGTCCATAACTGATCAAACTAAGCGACCTACTCGTGTATTCTCCCTTTGCCTCATGATATCTGGTTGAACTCCAGGTGAGATGTTATGTCATCCATGGACTGTTCAATATTTTCTCGATCGAGTCGTCGGATAACCTTACGTGGTCGAACACTTCGACCACTAGTGGCACGGCCATGCACTTTCTTTATCCGACTACTGAGGCGAGAGACATCTCTCGTTATGTTAGGAGGCAAATCCATATCCGACCGGTCACATCTCTCGCATGTTTCATAGCATACCCGAAAGCTACCTTTATAACTACCCAGTTACGAGCAGCGTTTGGCAACCCCTAAGAGTGCTATTACACATGTAGGGAACCATGCTGATCTCAGGTCTAAGGATTATACATCACCATTACTTGAGACCAACTGATGACACATAGAATCATAACAATCTCAACAGTGCCTCAAGGTGGGTCAATCAAACCCCATGTTCCCTAACATGTGTTCACATTATTGATTCGATATCCCTATATCCATGACCGGTGAAACATGGTCATCAATCAATACATGTGCTAGTCGATAGAGTCACTAGTGTTCCAACCAGTGACATCCGACTAGGGGTTCATTGAGAACGACATCATAAAAGTTAAAATAGTTTAACCAACAAGTCACATACTTGTTAATCTTAATAACCAGTGATTCATTCAAGGAACAGAATAACATTTATTCAATAACTCATAAACATAGACATGATGCAATCATCTCTATGATTGCCTCTAGGGCATAACACCAACAGTCTCCCACTTGCACTAGAGTCAATCATATAGGTATCTTATACCCATTGCTCTTGTGTGCACCTCATGCTTAGGTTGCGGGAGAGGTTTTGTCAACGGATCAGAAATATTCAAATCCGTGTGCACTTTGCATATGTTCACATCACCTCTCTCAATGATCTCACGAATAAAGTGATATCGTCGAAGTATGTGCTTAGACTTTTGATGTGATCTAGGCTCCTTAGCTTGTGCAATGGCTCTACTATTATCACAATAGAGATCCATTGGACTGAAAGCACTAGAAATCACACCCAGTTCCCCAATGAACTTTCTAATCTACACAACTTATTTTGTAGTTTCAAAAGCAGCAATGTACTCAGCCTCTGTTGTAGAATCAACAACTGTTCCTTTCTTGGAACTCTTCCAGCTTATTTCTCCTCCATTCAAACAAAACACAAATCCAGATTGCGATCTGTAATCATCTTTGTCTGTTTGGAAACTAGCATCAGTGTAACCATTTACGACCAGCTCTTCCTCACCTCCATAAACAAGGAATGCCTCCTTAGTCCTTCTCAAGTACTTAAGGATATTCTTGACTGCTATCTAGTGACCTTCAGCTGGATCTGACTGATATATTCTCGTAATACTTAGAGCATACGACACATCTGGTCGTGTACATAGCATGACATACATGATAGATCCAATAGCCGAAGTATATGGAATTCTACTCATTTTATCTCGCTCATCAGTGGTCGTAGGACACTGACTCTTGCTAAGATTAATGACATGTGCCATGGGCAAGAAACCTTTCTTGAAATCTTGCATGTTGAACCGTTTCAACACCTTGTCTATGTACATATTCTGGCTTAATCCAATTAGCCTTTTAGATCTATCTCTATAGATCCTTATACCAAGAATATATGCTGCATCTCATAAATCTTTCATTGAGAAACTATTTCTTAATGAAGTTTTAACAGATTCAAGCATTGGAATATCATTTTCGACCAGTAGTATGTCATCCACATACAATATCAGAAACACAAGCTTGCTCCCACTAACCTTCTTGTAAACACAAAGTTCTTCTTCGGTCTTGATGAAGTCAAACCCTTTGACCACTTCATCAAAACGAATGTTGCAATTCCGAGATGCTTGCTTCAATCCATAAATGGATTTATTAAGCTTGCATACCTTTCTAGCTTCCTTTGGATCGACAAAACCCTCGGGCTGTGTCATGTACACATCCTCACTTAGGTTTCCATTTAGAAAAACCATTTTGACATCCATTTGCCATATCTCATAATCGAAATATGCAGCAATAGCTAAAATGATCCGGATAGACTTAAGCATTGCGATAGGAGAGAAGGTTTCTGTAACATCCCTATTTTGCAGAGTTTTTAAAAAATTTTAAAATTTTCAAAGTAACCATTTGGTTTAATTAAGTTGCAAAAGCTTAACTTGAAATTTTAAAATCAAAAACCATTTAAATTGAATTAATCCAACTTCAATTAAATTAAAAAGTTAGTTTATTTGAGTTTTCTTGATTTTATTTGGATTTTAAGTCTTTTCTTGCTTTTTCTAGATTTTAGATTTGGTTTGTCCTTTGTCCTAAAGCCAAAATCTATTTTGTTTGCAAAAATTAAAAACTAAAGTATAGCTAAAAGTATTTTTATTAAGTTCTAAATAATTCAAGAGACTTCTGTGAATTTTCCAAGAATTTTTAGACTTTACTAGCTATTTTCTAAAAGTCCTTCTTGTTTTTCGGGATTTCTTTAATCAGAAATCCTTTTAAAATCCTCCTTTGGCTTTTGGGCCGAATCTCCCTCGACCCAATCCCCTTTTCCCTACCCGCGGCCCGCTCCGCGCACGCCCGCGCCTCCCCCGATTGTGAGCCGTCCGATTAGAATCCAACGGTCACGATCGCGTCAATCTTCCGGAGGTCCGATCGCCCCACTCATTTGGCATGAGTAAGAACCGTTAGAAGTGAATCCTTAGCGAGTAGAACCGAGTCAAAACAGAGCTTGTAAAAGCTTTGTGATAATGACTTAGTCGCACACCTTCGGCAGTGTGTCAGACGGACATTATAAGTCAATTATCTCTTATGGGTAAAACTGTACAACCTCTGCAGAGTGTATAAAACTATTCGAATAGCCATGTCCCCAGTTATGGACATGCCCGGAGATTTCACGCAAGGGGTAGATGTTTTCATTAAAATGATGGGAACGATGGTTTGGATAGAATGGTTGGGAAGTTCGCTTGTTGTTTTCCAAGAAACTTGATTACTTATGTATTAATCTTTTAACTTGTGCTTTTGCAATCTACTTATCGTATTTACTATAAATGCTGCTTTCTGCAAAGTAAACATAAAGCTATCCTTGTCAAGCCCAGCATGAATAATAATTGCATACATTTCCTTGCGGCTTGCTGAGTATATTCAAAGTACTCACGGCTTGATGCCCTCTGGTTTATTAGTCACTGAAGAAGACCCAGGAAGCTTGGAATTCTATGAAGAGGAGTGTGGGGACCCCGGAGTTATCTCCGTAAGACCGAGACTAAGCATGGTCTTAAGGATATAACTCTGGATCACCGGTAAATGGATTCCAACTTAACTTGATCCAAATGAGAGGCTCAACTAGTGCTAGAGCCCCAACGATCATGCGCGTCGCTCCTCTGCGAACACCGCATGATTGTCGGTTCTCCAACAAGTCGAGCACTACACTTAGTGAGTTAAATGGGAAGCCACGAACAGCGAGTACAGCTTATATTGGCTCCCAAGATCAGCGACCAATATAATCATACTCTCATACAACGTTGCTCACATCCATACAACATTCATACATAATTAGTACAAAAGTGATACATCAAAGTTTCAAGTTTACAACTGCATAAGTGGCCGACCAGCCAAATTAAACAAGTTCATAGCGGAAGCAAGTAAATAAACCAAAATGCCTGCAGTGGTATGCCACACAACCCATCGGCAACCGACTGGGAGATAAAGACAGCACACTACTCATCGGTGTCGCCTAAATCGACACCGACAAGCTCGTCGGTCTCATTATCTTACTCACTTGTAAAAGCCAGCAAACATCTGGCTGAGTACAAAAGAGTACTCGCAAGTCTTACACAAATAAAAAAAATAGTCATGCATAAGGTCATTCAAGGGAAAGCTCATATTGGCTTAATTTTGCGAAAACGACGCAATACTGAACAACCTACACATACTAATTTTTCAAGTGTCATTTCAAAATCAGATTTGAAGTAGAAGTAAAGCATGTGAACAAGTGATAAATTCAATAATAAATGAATCATACCAAAAACAAAGTGGCGATCCACTTTGATACAACAACAAGCATGAATATCCCATTCATGACGATACCAAGTTTACCCACAATTTTAATTCCAAGTCTAACAATAAGCAGCCACAAATTTCAAGCGGTCGTCCATAGCCGTGGACACGGCTATTCGAATAGATTTATACCTGCGGTGTACTACTTTACCCACACGACTTGATTAGCCCGTAAGCCTCCAGATGCCTCCGAATATAGCATACTTCCTAAGGTATGCCGGCCGAGTAAATCAAGATACGGTCGTTTTTAGCAAGAAGATCCCATTGGGCTAAGTCCCTCAACCCATGGCTCCTAGGAAACACAAGACGTTAACGCCTCCATCCTATCTCCTAGGAAACACAAGACGTTAACGCCCCCATCCTATCGGCCCAAAAGGAACAAAGGATTTCACGGTCCCATGCCCTTACAATTTCACCACCGTGGGACTCAACACAACAAAACCTTCCCCCTACTTAACCATACGGCACCCATATACCGCGCGTGATAGCACGAGTTTTGCTTGAATCGCAACAACCTAAAGTTCGGTCCTTAATTGTCTAGACAAGTCCAACCGCATACCCAAATCTCGTGCACAAAGCACCATTACTAACCAACACTTGTCCAGACCAAAAGCTCATTTAAAAATAACAAAATTTAACTTATAAAACAGATTCGAAGATCTGGAACAAAAGTATATAATGAGAGTTGTGTTTATCCCATAATTGTCGGGTTATTCCCGACAATCAGACTACCGTTTCTAGACTTGCATGACTAAGCAAACCCGAACAATATAATTTCACACATCCTATCATACTCATTTCAGTACGGGAATAATTCATGGATAGCCACAATGACAGGAATATATGATGTGTCTAACTATTCATCACAAAAATAGCGACATTATACAACTATCATGCAAGCAATTACCATTGCATCTACCCTAACAAAATTGGGATCAAATATGATGCAAAAAGAAAGTTCAAATGATGCTTGCCTTGCTGGTAGAGTAATTGTTCACTCTCGGTGGTGTAGGAATCAATATCAATAGGCTCGGAATCTATATAAGCACAACACCGAATAAACATCGAGAAATACTCCAAAAATCAAGATGCTCAAAAATGCATGATTTTTCTACAGTAGCTAAGTCATGATTTTAGATGATTTTTGGTGAAAGAATCATTTCATTTTGATTTAGTATATGAGAGTTAAGGTGGTTTGAATTTCAAATTACGATATGTCCTCTTTAAGTAATTTAATTATGAGGTGAAAATTTGTAGAGCAGTGGTGAGTACAAGGATTACATGGATAAATAGGCAATATTATTATAAGTTCAAAACAGTTGAGTTTGCTCCAATTGGACTTTTCATGATTTAGTTATTGATTTCTAAAGTTATCAGCATTAATAATGTAAAAATAATATCCTTTAGGATCATTTTCCTCAAACTACAGAAACATGTAAAAATTCTGTGACAGAGGTAAGTTTGAAACCATTTTTATAATTGAGTTCATTTGAAATATAAATTATCAGAATTGATTTTACTGTTTTTGGAGTTTCCAAGAATTACTTATGAATTTTTGAAGTTATCAGCCTTTTTTCCATTGTAAAAATAATAGTATTAATGGCTCATTTTCCAAAATAATGCTCTCTGTTACAAAGACAAGGTTGAATTTTTTTTTAATATAAAGTTCATTAAATATTAAAATTATCAGAAGTGGTTTCACTCATTTTGGGGTTGAGACGAATTAGTTATGTATTTTCAAAGTTATACATGTTTTACAGTGCACAGATAATTCGTTTTCGGATTTTATAAAGTATTTACTCCTTTTCTCACCGAGCACCAGCCTAGCCTCAGTCACTGACCAGCGGGTCCAGGGAATAGTGCATTTTTCTATTTCACTCAGATATTAAATCGAGCGCTGACATGTGGGTCTTGCCGTCAGTGACCTGGTCCAAAGGACTTGGTCTACCGACGCACCCACAAAGCGTACGGGGTTTAAGTGTTAGGCCCACCCGCCAGTCTCTCCCACATCTCTCTCATCCTCAAGGGTTTCTGTGCGTGGGGCCCACGTGTAAGCGACCCATTAGGATGGCTAAGACAGCGATTTAAGGCTAATCTAATCATTAGGCATTAATGGTCGTCTTTTGCCATAAACGGACGACTTCTGATGGCGCCGCGTCGACAATGCGTCCGCGAGGTTGCCCGGCGCTTTGGCGCTACTGGCACGGCAGCGGGCGGCCAAGGCGAGATATGTCCACAATAGACATGCGCATCTTTGAGAAGTGGTGGCGAGGTCTGGGATGCCCCGCACCGGCGGCTAGCCGGAGCTAAGCGACGGTGGTTCTACGGCAAAAGTGCATGCAGCAAAAAGAGCTACGCAGCGACATACAAGCGAGTGCCCAGGGCCCTAGGGACTATGAGTGAGTTACCTGAGCGAAGAATGATGCTCGAGGAAGCTCAGAACCGCTGGGGCTGCGTCGGCGCCGGAGATGAAAATGGTGAGAACACGACTTCACGTGGATAGGATACTGGAAGCAAAACTAAAACAAAAGAATGCTCGGAATAGCTCGAAGATCCTATAAGGATGTTGTAATAGCAAGGAATCGACATAAGCCTTACCGAAACAACGTGGGAGATGAAGGGTTTGTTCTTCGACCGAAAGCCCAATTTCTTCAAATCCACGAAGTGCTGTCGTGCATTGTCGAAATAAGTTTAGGGGTTATCATAACCATGCTATAAGGCACGATATGACGCGAAAGAAAGTTCAAGTACCTCACCGGAGACGAAACTGGCAAGAAGATGTCCCTGAGTGCGTGCTCTGGACGTGAACCGGAGCACGAGAATGGTCCGAGAGCTACAAACAACGAAGTAGGCTCCCATAAGCAAAAATGGAGAGGGCATCGAGTAAGGTATTGAAGGCTACCACCCGGTGGAGGCTTACCGAGTGAAAGCGCGTCACGAGCCTCCTCTCCTCGGTCAAACAGAGGAGAAGTGGAGAAATTGCTAGGGTTTGGCGCTAGTTAAGGTGGGCGATGGGCGGAGCGGAGGCGGCGTTACATGCGAAGCTCGGGGACAGTCAATATGGGCGGTGCGGTCACGGCGATGCGGAGCGCTCAGCGCTCGCGCGTGGCGCTCGAGCCACGCTCGCGATGCACCGAGGAGGAAGAAGCTTCTAACAAATGGGCCCGCTTCGGTCAAAGGCACAGAAGGTGCGGCTCGGTGCGATGAAGTGTTTCAATCGGGACCGTTAGATGGCGAATGGACGAGCGAGATTGGCGGGGTGTTGGATTGGTCGAATGATGAGAGATGCGGGCCGCGATCCTTGATCCGGCGGTCGCATGCGAAGGTGCTGATTAGGTGGTTGGCTGAGCGCCCCGCCGGTCGGACTCGAGCCCGAGGAACAGTCTGGTGGTTTAGGTCTAGGGTTTTGTTGAAATTTCAATTTCTTTCCTCTACTTTGACCAGGGCTTAAAAATACAAATAAAATTCCTAAAATCATGAAATAATTTCTGGGGGTTCCTGGAATAGCCTAGTGTCCATAAAAATTATTGAACCCTACTGTTCATATATATTTTGTAATATATAAATTCAAACTTAGGCTAGGTATTTTAATGGTGTTTGAATTTTCTTATGGTCCAAACCAGTCCCAAAAATTTGGTAAAAATAATATTAATTCATGATAATTAATATAGTATTTGAATAAATCATTTCCAGAGGATCTTCAGTAGCATTTATCTTAGTTTTTAGTTTGGAGTCCAAATTGAAGTGTATGTTTCATGTGTATTTTGAGATTTTCCAAGTACAATATGTAATTAAAAAGTTTCAAAACATGATGCATGCTAATGAGATGCATAATAAACCTTTTTATTAATTTGGGGATGTGACAAGGAGTACTTCGAAGGTTATGCGAACTAGGTCGCATCCTCCACTCGATTGCCTGTGGGCATATTGTGTGGCCACCCCGAGATATTTTGTTTCCGCTGCAAGTTGTCTTTTGTCGCTAAGCCCTGCGTGGCAACTCTGTAAGACTTGACCATAAGGTCCTTTGCTACCAAGTAATATTAATTTGTCCGCTTCATCGTTATTTTATTGTACAGTTATGATTACATCTTTGTTATAACTATGTGAGCTAGCTACTGATCATGGGACTAGTTCGGAATGCACAGAGGGTCCTGGGGTTGTATACCCTGGGTCCCAACAAGAGGTGGTATCAGATCCATATCGACTGTAGGACGTAACCATTGTTAACATGGTCGTTTAGTCAAAAAATTTAAAATTTATTTTCTAAATCAAACTAACAAATTAATGTGCATAGTTATTCTTCTCTTTCCTGATTCTATTCTTGTCTCATCTCATTCTTAGATTCTTACATCTTACCTATTCTAGAACTTTGTTTTCAAATTTAAACTCATCTCTCTTACCTCAGTAATCTCTATAGAATCGAGCCTTGTTTCTAGCCGACCGTCCATAATAAGTTAAATTAGAGGTGTTTTAGTAGGGTTACCCTCCTAGGAGTAGTATCAATTAGTTCATGTAATAGGCCTTTAGGCTCGAGTTTTGTTGCTTCTTGGTGGCTTTTCGGCTATCCGTTTCTCGGGTTTAACCGACTATCCCCAGTTAGGTTGTTCTATCTTCCTCTCTCGCTCTCGCTCGTCCTTGTGCTTTTCCCTCTTATCTATCGTGTTTTCTTCCTCTCGTCTATTAAACCTGAAAGGATATGTGCAGATGGTTCAGACCCGCAACTCCGCAGGCCAAGTTGACCCTATGGATTTCAATACTGTGGATATCATGGGGATATGCTCATGATCTTAGGATGATGTGTCAATTGGCAATGACGTTGAAGGTTTGCGAAACACGAGTTTCGGCAAAGTTCGGTTTCATCGAGTCTCGGCGGTCGGGCCGGCCAGTGGCGGTCGGACGCCCATGCCTCGGAGTGAATTGTCTTGGCGGCCGGACCGCCGGTCGGCGGTCGGCCGATTTGGTAGCGATCGACCGGCGTCGATGAGCGGTCGGACGGCAAGTTGAGTGACCTTGAGTTTGGTGGGCCAAAAATAGAGGTGTAGGCAAGTGAGGAGATTCTCGCACTTGGTCTCATAATTTTGGAGCTTCGATCAAAGTTCTATTCGTTTTAAATTTCCGGAGAGGTTGCGGATTTCAGCGTTGAAATTTCGGCTAAGTCCTTTGTGGCGGTCGGCCGGCGCTTCTGTTGGCGATCGGGCCGGCGGTGTGATCCGACCGGCCAAGGTGGCGGATCGACCGGCTTTCACTGAAGTCGTCGCTTTGTGTGGCGGCGATGGTTGCTTGTTAGGTCAAGTTCGTGGATTTCATAGCATATGTGTTGCATGATGCATGTTTTGACTAACGTGGGTCAAGTTGTGAAGAACTTGTTCCGAATTCGATTTGCTTGTCTATTGTTGTGCAAAGTTGCTTGGTGGTCAACGACGGTCAACGGCGAGGATGATCGGGACTAGGCTTGGAAGCGAGAGGTTCAAAGCGATCGGCGATGCGGGTGAAGTCATTGGACTCAAGTATGGTGCAAGATGGACAAAGGTGACCGAGCAGGCGGTTCGGTGCGGCCCGGTTGAATCAAGCGGCATGGGGGTCGGTGCAAGTGCCATGGTGGTTTCGGTGGGAGCGGATGGGAGAGACTTGCCGACATGATGAGGCGTTGGATCAACCTACACGTGGCGAACAGCGAGTGCTTCGCACAACATGAACACGGCGCTTTAAAATGCGTGCGTGTGTCACCCGTTGTTTTGGGCCTTAACGGGGCCCATTAGGGAGACTCTATTAGAAACCCTAAGCCTCCACTATAAATAGAGGAGGAGGTGGCAGCACCTCTCTCGACCCTTTCATTGTTTTGAAACCCTAATTTGCTTAGGGAGAGGAGGAGCGGAGGTTAGGGTTCTTGAGAGTTGGATTTGATTTCGTGCTCATGTATTGAGTCTTTGCCATCCATTGATGGAGTGGTGTAAACAGATCAAATCAATCCAAAGAAAGTTTCTTCAAAAGTGAGTTCATGTGCTTTCTTTCTCTCTTTTGATGAATTGAGTCTTTGTTTGATCCATGAGTTATTGCTTAGTTTCTTAACGTGATTTAGCTTGCTGTGATGTGTGAGAATACATCTAGGATCATCAAGATCATCAATCACCCACGTGCAAGTCTTAAGATCATATTTTCGTTTTCACTCGGTTTTTGACCTAACTTCGCTCAAGCGGTAAAAGGTCTGAACCTGAGCAAGAATTATCACAATTGTTGCTTGGAATAGGTTCCTGACATCCTTAGGAAGTTGTGTGTCAAGTTTCACGAAGTTTGGACGCACGAATCAAAAGTTTGATCAATTTGCGTTTCAGTTTGTCGGGCTGTTTTCTTGTTCATCGAGCGAGGTCGACCTCCGTGAAATCGGTCGACCGCTCGAGAGCACGTCGACCGCTGGGATCGGTCGACCGTGGGATCGGTCGACCGCCCGGTGACCGGTCCGACCGCCCGTGAGAGGTCGGACGCGATGTCTTCGTGTTTGCTTTTGTGTTGATTTTACTTTGGGGTTTTGAGTTGATTCAATACAAGTCTTCCACTGTGCATGATTGATTGATCTTCATAGCTTTCATAGCTATTGGAGTGAGATTCGTATTGAATTCAATTTGGGAGAAAAAGAGTTCGTGCTCTATTCACCCCCTCTAGTCGCCTTTTCGGTCCAACAAGTGGTATCGAGCACAGTTAGTTCAATCTTGATCTTAACAGGTCACCGAACTTTGGCGATGGATAAGTACTCTTCCAAACCGCATATCTTCGATGGGCACGACTATGCTTTTGGAAGAACCGCATGCGTGTCTTTCTTGAGAGCGAACCACGAGGTATTTGGGAAGGCTCGAGGCCCACTTATCTTGCACGAGGTTGCTCACGCCACCAAGCTCTTTTGGCTAATGACCGTAAGGCAAAGAATTTTCTGTATGGTGGGCTTGGTAGGCAGGAATATGATAGGATTTGCAATCTCGAGATCGCACATGAGATTTGGAAGACTCTGAAACCTATCATGAGGTTCTTCCCAAATCAAACAAGTGCGTCAGCGAGTCTATAAAAGAGAATATAACAAATTCGAGATGCGTCTGGTGAGAGCATCGATGACATTTTCGATCGCTTCAACACGGTGATAAATCGGATGAAGTCTGTTGGTATTGAATTTACGATCTGAAAATGCCATCCATCTCACGGCTGCAATCAACACCGTGGAGTGGGAGATAAAGGCTACCGCCATTCAGGAAAATGTCAACTTCTCGATCGACTTTGAGCTGCTCATAGCAAGCTCAAGACTCATGAGATCCGAAAGTGACCATTCTAAGAAGGGTAACATGGCTTTGGTAGCGGACCGCTCAAGAGAGCCTCGATGGGTCGTTTGAGTCCTCTTCAGTTTTTCACTTGCTTCTTTATCGCAATTCAAGAAGAGGATCTTGAGAGTATTCTGAGCTGAGATGGCGCTTTTGATTAAGAAGTTCACAAGGGCCTACAACAATATGAGAAACAAAAAGAGCGGCCTGTGACTTGTTATGAGTGCGGAGAGCTTAATCACATCCGGCAAATTGCCCCAAGTGAAAGGTAAGAGCAACCACAAGGATGAAAAGCCGCTTGGAAGAAGCCTCAAGGGCGCAAGTCGAGTTTGATGATGCCAAGCTCGGGAAGGTGCTCACGGGTTCTTGCCGCTCTTGGAGATCGATCCTTGAGTGATGTGGACTCGGGGCGAGGAGGACAAGGAGGAGGAGCTCTCTCAAGACAAGAAGGGAAGGCCAAGGACTTCAGGCATGTGCTTCATGGTGACTCAGCGACATCAATGACAACAATGAGGTATCTCCTTCTTATGATGTTCTCTTTGCTAGATGTGAAACTGTCTATGAGCAAATGCTAGGTCGAGGATAAAGCTTTAAAGTTCATCATGACTAAGAATGAGGAGTTAGAGTCACAAGTAAAGAAACTCACATTAGAACTTGTGAATGCTAAGAGTCTTGAATCGATGAATGTTCATCTGCTATGCTTTACATTCGAATTAGCTAAAGCGCAATCTGCTCATGATATTGCTTTGCAACAACTTGAAAATGCTAGGCGAGTTAATTGAAGTTAAATCGCTCCTTGCGAAAAATGCTTAAAGTCTAGCATGTTGGTTGCTTCGATGTGGTTGAATCTAGCTCTTGCTCATGCGCTTAGAACGTGAGCGTGAATTACATGATGTTGTAGAAGCGGCTAGAGCTAAATATGCCAAGCTTAAGGGCAGTATTAATGCGCTACTTGTGCTTCATGTGAAGTTCTTAAGCTTGAAGTTGCTCCTTATAAGAAGAGGTTTTATGCTAAAACTTGTGATTCATGTGTTAACCTTAGAAAAGAAATTGCTTACCTTAATGACACATTAGAAAGATTTTCTAAAGGTAAGCTGATTAAACATGATTCTTGACAAGTCAAAAACTCCTATAAGAAGCAAGGGTTAGGATACAACTTTGCCCAGGATAAATCTAATGATATTCAAATTTTGAGAAATGGCTTAGTTGAATTTGATACCCAACTTTGCAAAGATCACTTTCAAATCTGCGGGCTTTGCCCAACCATCTGTTCAGTCAAAGGTGCTTCTCCCGGTGGTACCAAGTACCATTGCACCTATTGTAAGAAGAATGGGCATTTAGTTGAGTTACATTGGCGTAGGTTGAAAAATGCTAAGAAAAATCTTGCTAGAATGTCATCTAATCAACCTAGAGCTTTTGTGAGACATGGTAATTTAGAAAGGAAGAAACCTGGTTTAGGATTTATTTCACATGCTAATCATGCTCATGCTCCTAGACAGGATAACTCTCATGTTAGAGTAACCATTGCTCAAATGAATTTCAAATAGAGTCAAGGATAGCATACGCTTTGCATACTACTGCGATCGTGTGTCTCGATCTTGGGTTCCCAAGTCATGTTTAACTAACTTGATGTTGAGACACATCGTTCTTTGTACCTTGATTTTCGGGATCACCGCGGAAGGAAGGACACATGGTTCGTCGACTCATTTATTCACGCCACATGACAGGAGACTCAAAATGGTTCACCTCCTTCACGCGGTCGATAGGTGATGTCCTCATCACCTTTGGAGACAATACTCAAGGGCGGATTGAAGGCAGGAACAATTAGGGTGAATGACAATTTCATCCTAAAGGGCGTCGCCCTTGTGGACAAGCTTAGGTTTAAACTCTCTGTCTCACAACTTCTTGATGATGGTTATGAGACAATATTTAAGAAAAATGCTTGTCGGGTGCTTGATTCTATTTGGTGAGCTCGTTTTTGGGATTTATAGAGTTGCTAGGATCTTTGGGCTGATTTTTACGAATCTTTGGTGGTTCTCTTAAATGTTTGTTTACACCTTCTTACGAGTTCGGCTTTGGCACCGACGTTTGGGGCACATTGGTTTTGATCATCGACGCGAGTTAGCAATCTTGATCTCATGAGAGGGTTGCCCAAACTCAAAGCCGTCAGGATCTTGTATGTGCGCCTCGTAGGCATGGCAAGCAAGTTGCGCCTCACACCCTTGATGACTTTGGTCATGGTACCGGGCCAGGGACGATTGCTTCATATGGATCTTTGTTGGTCTGCTAGGTTCGATCAATTGGTGGCAAGTGGTACATTCTTGTCATAGTTGATGATTTCTCGAGATACACTTGGGTGTTCTTTCTTGCTTGAAGGATGAAGCTTTTGGTTTTTATCGTGATCTTGTTCTTCGTTTGGCTTCGAATTTTACGGTGCCTTGAGAGCGTCCATGATGACAATGGCACGGAGTTCAAGAATGCCTCGTTTGCCTCTTTTTGTCTTTGGCGCGAATTGAGCATCGTTCTCTTCTCCACACGTCCCTCAACAGAATGGCGTTGTGGAAAGGAAGAACAGAACCTTAGTCGAGATAGCTAGGACAATGCTAGATGAGTATAGCACAGGAGGTTTTGGGCGAAGCTATTTCTCTGACTTGCCATATTGCAAATCGTGTCTACTTGAGACCTTCTTTGGGCAAGACTTCATATGAGCTTCGTTTTGGTAGAAAACCTCTGTTTCTCATTTTCGAGTGTTTGGAGCTAAGTGTTTCATTCTCAAGACAGAAACCTAGATAAATTTGAATCAAGGACTTTTGATGGTTTATTTCAGGTTATCCCGCACATTCGAGGGGTTTCGGGTTTTAATGTTGAAACTAACATTGTCCGGAGACATGCAATGTCACTTTTGATGAGACTAGCCACGAGCTAGATCAGGCATTTCAGTGATACGGTGTGAAAGCATTTTTGTGGAGGAAGATGATGACGGCGATATTTGTCCTCCACTGCCGCTTCGAGGCTCTGTCCAAGTTCAGAACTCACTCTGGATCGCTTCACCTCCAATTGAGGCTCCTGCTGCATCTTCTTCATCAGTAGTACCTGCGGAGGTTGAGGAGATATTGTCTCCCCCGGGCGCTCCACTTCATATTCAGAGGCATCATCCTCCGGATCAGATGATTGGTAATCTTAATGAGCGAGTCACTCGCTCCGGTATCACGATCAAGTCTCTACTCTCATTACGCATTTGTTGCTTCTTTGAACCCCGCGATATATCACATGCGTTATCGATTCTAGTGGGTTAATGCCATGCATGAGGAGTTAGAGAATTTTGAGAGGAATAAGGTGCGGAATCTAGTAGAACCTCCTAGTGGTCATAATGTGATAGGAACCCGTTGGGTGTTCAAAAATAAACAAAATGAGGATGGTTACGTGGTTAGAAACAAGGCTAGATTGGTAGCTCGGGGTTTTAGCCAAGTTGAGGGTTAGACTTTGATGAGACATTTGCTCTGTTGCTAGATTGGAAGCCATTCGCATTCCTTGCATTTCTTGCTTCTAAGGGCTTTAGATTATATCGGATGGATGTTAAGAGTGCCTTTTGAATGGTTTTATAGAGGAGGAAGTGTATGTTAGACAACCCTGGGCTTTGAGAATCCCAAGCATCCACATCATGTTTTCAAGCTATCAAAGCCTTGTATGGTCTTAAGCAAGCCCCTAGAGCATGGTATGATAGACTTAAGACCTTTACGCTTAAGAATGATTTTGAGATGGGTAAGGTAGACAAGACCTGTTCATCCTTAGGCGTGGCAATGACTTCACCTTGCTCAGTTATGTAGATGATATTATCTTTGGTGGTTCTTCTCATGCTCTTGTTTCCAGCTTTTACGAGACCATGTCCAGGAATTTGAGATGAGTATGATGGGAGAACTCAACTACTTTCGGGGCTTCAAATCAAGCAATGCAAGGAAGGGATATTCATCCATCGACGAAGTACACCAGGATCGCTCAAGCGCCGAGATGGTGGCGCAAGCGATCGCCACTCCCATGGCGACTTCGATATTTGGATCCGGATGAGGAAGGAGAAGCCATGGATCAACGCGAGTACCGCGGCATGATTGGCTCCATACATGCACAGCGGCCTCAAGACCGGACATCCACTTCTCGATGCGCCTGCATGCGAGTTTCAGCGTCTCCGAGGACTTCCCATCGCCAGTCATTAAACGCATCTTGGTATTTACACTCTACCCTCCAAGATGGCATTTGGTACTCCTGCTCGTCGTCCTTGTCCATTCGGGGTTTTGATTCGATTTTGCGGGTGTCGGCTAGATAGGAAGAGTACCTCGGGCACTTGTCACTTCCTAGGCACTTCTCTTGTCTCTTGGTCTTCTAGGAAGCAATCTTACATTGCACAATCCACTGCTGTTGAATATGTAGGCTCTTTGCTAGTTCTTTGTGTCGATTTTGTGGATGGTGTCCACTCTTAAGGATTTTGGGTTGGCTTTTGATAGTGTTCCTCTTTTCTCGTGATAACACATACTGCGATTAACATTGCTAAAAACCCTGTGCAACACTCTAGGACCAAGCACATAGACATTCGCTATCACTTTCTTAGAGATCATGTCGAGAAGGGTGATATTGTGCTACATTTAGTGAGTCAGAGGCTCGGTTGGTGATATCCTCACCAAGCCTTTAGATCCAACTAGGTTTGCCACCTTGAGAAGTGAGTTAGGGGTAATTTATCCCTACGGTTTGGTTTGAGGGGAGTTTGATCTTTCTGCTTTTACCTTGTTCATTTGATCTTTCTTGATCTTCTTTTGTTCTTTTGATCTTTTTAGTTTGTGTGCATTTCATTGTTTCATCTGCATTCATATGAAAAACCAAAAGATGCATTGTTATATAAGCTTTTCTCGCTTGTCTTTTAAAATTGATGAAGCTTTGCTTATTACCTGTTTGAGCTTTTAGTATTTCAATTCGCTCAATGCCATGTCTAGTTCCTTGACTTGCTAGAATTATCATGCTTTCACATGTGTAGCTAAGTCTTTCTTTGAATGAGCTAGAACTTTAAGACAACTTGAACTAAAAACTGCAATTTGTGGATGTTTTAGCTAGTTGCGCAATTAGTGCTCCTTTTATGACATTGGCCCTGTCAAAATTGCGGTGTTAGCTCTTGAATCTAGTATTGATCATTACTTGAGCTTCTTGTTCTTTTGAGAATCTAAATCTGCTCTTGTGAAAAAAAAAGGGGAGGTCTCTTTTGTGCGAAAAAACTGATCTCACCAATTCTTTCTCATGAGACGGCTTGCCATAGCACTAGGCATGAACTCAGGGGGAGTTTTGGATGACCTAGATCATTCTTTTAAGCTTTTTGTGCTTAAGATGGTCGCGGCAAGGCTTGAGATCTAGCACGTGGATAAGAAAATGAATTTTCAAATGGGTAGAAGCTTAGGAAGAGTTTGTGGATGGCTCCTAGTCAGGATCTTCTTCACTAAGATATACCTTTCATCAACTTCAATATTCCTTTGCAAATGAAAATCTGTTGAAAAATAGGCGGTTGAGACAATTTGAGCAAAATAATTCAATTTAGGACTTGTTTGTCTCTTAATGTGGTCTTTGTTAGCTTCTTTGTCTCACATTGACATTTTGACATGGCAGTTTCATTTAGGATCTCTGTTGATGAACTTGCTAGATTTGAAACTTTGCTTAAAATGCTAAAACTCATTGCTTTATATTGAGCCTTCTTGCTTTAGCTTTGTTATATATGTCTTATCATGATCTTGCTAGCGCATTGGTGATATGGTGTTTATGCAAAATTTGAGATGCTAGCTTGTTCTTTTGGGTAATCTCCAAAGCTTCTTGTAATCCAAAATTGAAAAATACAAAAATATGAAGCCACTCCATTGCATTTCATGCATGCTCCTTCTTATGCTTTTTCCTCATTCGCATTTGTTATCTCTGAGCGAGAGGAAGGCGTGTTTCCTTGATGACTCCATTGTCAAAGGGGAGAAGATATTTCAAAATGTGTAAAGGGGAGAGGATTTAAAAGTATTACAAAGAGGGAGAAAATTGGAGAGAATTTGAAATTTTCTGAAATTTGAGGATCATAGTGAGGGGGAGTTTCTTATTTGCATTCTTATGGTCTTATTGCTCTTTCTGAATTTGAATTGCAATTCTTGAGCCTCACCATGATCAAAGGTCATTTTGAACAATTGTTCTTTCATATGGACCTTAAGTGAGATTTTTGACTCTTCTTTGGAAATTGAAGCTCTCTTGCTTTCTTTTGCCTTATCTCACTTGCCGATGCTATTCTGAAGCCAGCTTGGTCATTTTCATTGCTTTCTCTTGCATATGGACCAAGTTGTGCCTTTCTTGTAGCGTTGAGTTTTACTTTTCAAACTTCAAAACTTGCATTTGTTGGGAATTGCCAATGTGATCATCAAGGGAGATTGTGGATATCATGGGGATATGCTCATGATCTTAGGATGATGTGTCAATTGGCAATGGCGTTGAAGGTTTGCGAAACACGAGTTTCGGCAAAGTTCGAGTTCTGTCAGTCTCGGTAGTCGGCCGGCCCGTGGCGTCGGACCGCCCATGCCTCGTGAGTTGGTGTCTTTGGCGGTCGGACCGGCCGGTCGCGATCGACCGATTTGGTAGCGATCGGCCGGCGTCTGATGATGATCGGACCGGCAAGTTGAGTGACCTTGGAGTTTGAGGTGGGCCAAAAATAGAGGTGTAGGCAAGTGAGAGATTCTCTCGCACTTGGTCTCATAATTTTTGGAGCTTCGGTCAAAAGTTCTATTCGTTTTAAATTTCCGAGAGGTTGCGGATTTCAGCGTTGAAATTTGGCTAAGTCCTTTTGTGGCGGTCGAGCCGGCCTTACGTTGGCGATCGGGCCGGCGGTGGCGTCGAGCCGGCCAGGGTGGCGATCGACCGGCTTTCATAAGTCGTCGCTTTGTGTGGCGGCGATGGTTGCTTGTTAGGTCAAGTTCGTGGATTTCATAGCATATGTGTTGCATGATGCATGTTTTGACTAACGTGGGTCAAGTTGTGAAGAACTTGTTCCCGAATTCGATTTGCTTGTCTATTGTTGTGCGGGTTGCTTGGTGGTCAACGACGGTCAACGGCGAGGATGATCGGGACTAGGCTTGGAGAGCGAGAGGTTCAAAAGCGATCGGCGATGCGGGTGAAGTCATTGGACTCAAGTATGGTGCAAGATGGACAAAGGTGACCGAAGCAGGCGATTCGGTGCGGCCAGTTGAATCAAGCGGCACGGGGTCGGTGCAAGTGTCATGGTGGTTTCGGTGGGAGCCGGATGGGAGAGACTTGCCGACATGATGAGAGCCGTTGGATCAACCTACACGTGGCGAACAGCGAGTGCCAGCACAACATGAACACGGCGCTTTAAAATGCGTGCGTGTGTCACCCGTTGTTTTGGGCCTTAACGGAGCCCATTAGGGAGACTCTATTAGAAACCCTAAGCCTCCACTATAAATAGAGGAGGAGGTGGCGCACCTCTCTCGACCCTTTCATTGTTTTGAAACCCTAATTTGCTTAGGGAGAGGAGGAGCGGAGGTTAGGGTTCTTGAGAGTTGGATTTGATTTCGTGCTCATGTATTGAGTCTTTGCCATCCATTGATGGAGTGGTGTAAACGAGATCAAATCAATCCAAAGAAAGTTTCTTCAAAAGTGAGTTCATGTGCTTTCTTTCTCTTTTGATGAATTGAGTCTTTGTTTGATCCATGAGTTATTGCTTAGTTTCTTAACGTGATTTAGCTTGCTGTGGCGTGTGAGAATACATCTAGGATCATCAAGATCATCAATCACCCACGTGCAAGTCTTAAGATCATATTTTCGTTTTCACTCGGTTTTGACCTAACTTCGCTCAAGCGGTAAAAGGTCTGAACCTGAGCAAGAATTATCACAATTGTTGCTTGGAATAGGTTCTGACATCCTTAGGAAGTTGTGTGTCAAGTTTCACGAAGTTTGGGCGCACGAATCAAAAGTTTGATCAATTTGCGTTTCGGTTTGTCGGGCTGTTTTTCTGTTCATCGAGCGAGAGTCGACCTCCGTGAAATCGGTCGACCGCTCGAGGAACGGTCGACGGTTGGGATCGGTCGACCGGCGGGATCGGTCGACCGCCCGGTGACCGGTCGACCGCCCGTGAGAGGTCGACGCGGTGTCTTCGTGTTTTGCTTTTGTGTTGATTTTACTTTGGGGTTTTGAGTTGATTCAATACAAGTCTTCCGCTGTGCATGATTGATTGATCTTCATAGCTTTCATAGCTATTGGAGTGAGATTCGTATTGAATTCAATTTGGGAGAAAAAGAGTTCGTGCTCCTATTCACCCCCCCCCCTCCTGTCGCCTTTTCGGTCCAACAAATACGCCACCACCTCCTCCTCCAATAGCCACAGCAGATCAGGGTTTGGGTCAGTTCATGGCAGCCCAGACTCATCTAATGAGCACAATGATGTAGAATATGAACCAGATGATGACTCAACAGAACCAAACCGCTGCTGCCCTTCTCGCCATGATGAACCAGAACAGCCAAGCAGCTGCCGTGCCGCCACCACCACTAGCTTTCCCTCAATCCAGGCTAGCAAAATTCATGAGGACTCATCCACCTACATTCTCTAGCTCCTCTAAGCCATTAGACGTAGGTGACTGGCTGCCCTCAACTGAAAAGAAGCTTGCTATTACCCGGTGTGATGACCGTGAGAAAGTTCTATATGCTGCACACCAACTTGAAGGTACCGCTGCAGAATGGTGGGAGAACTACTGCGCCACCCATGAGAACCACTAGAACATCACTTGGGCTGAGTTTTCTGAAGCTTTCCGCCACTCCCACATCCCTGATGGAAAGGTGGAAATGAAGAAGAATGAGTTTCGCGAGCTGAAGCAAGGAAACATGTCCGTGAGTGAATGCCTCAATAAGTTCACTCAACTCTCGCAATATGCTCAAGAGGACATCACCACCGATGATGCACGTTAGAAGCGCTTTAAGCGAGGACTTAACCCTAGCATGAAGGTTCAAGTCATCGGCAATGACTATGCAGATTTCCAGTATCTGGTGAACAAGGCCATGCTCGTAGAAGAGTCTCGCCACGAGTTGGCAGAGTCTCATAAGAGGAAGATGATGCAGCATGGTGCTCATCAGGGCCATGCACAAAGAGCCAGGACGAATGTGCAACACCCTACCCGTTTTGCACCTCCTGTCACATTCAAGACCCCAGCAGAAGCACCCCGCCCCGATTGCACCAGAATTTCGTAGCCCCGACCACAACAACACCAACAACCAGTAGCCCAGAAACAACAATCCTACCGCAGGAGTCACCTGTTTCAGCCATCGATGGTAGGGCACTCGCGATGGCGCCGTAGAAGCAAGGTCCTTCACCCGTCAGATTCAACTTAGGAGCTACTCCAACCAGAACCCCTATGCCTGGAGCCATACGTGGAGCACCTCACACTCCAGCTGCACCAGCTATGACCCCTCAGCCTTATGGGAGAGGCCGTGTGAACCACGTCACAGTGGAGGAAGCCTGGTGATCCGAACATCGTCTTGGGTAAGTTCCTAGTAAATTCGATGCACCATCTCTTGTTTTGTTTGATTCTGGAGCTTCGCATTCGTTTGTTTCGCGGATTTTTGCTGCAAAGCATCAGTTAAAGGTCTCCAACCTTAAGACTGTCTTGTTGGCTCAATCCCCTGGTTCGGAGTTAAGCACGAACCAGGGTTGCCCACAAGTTAAAATGATTATAGAAGGGGTAGAATTCCTAGTCAACCTGATAATCATTGACACCAAATCCTTAGATGTGATTTGGGTATGGATTGGCTTGCCGATCACCAAGCAATTTTGGATTGTGGTGGTAGAAGCATCACCTTGGTCAGTCCTGTTGGAATCAAAGTAAAATTTGAAGCCCCCATGAAGAAGCACGATGAAGCCTTAGTCTGCAGTGTCAAGACTATATCTTTGGAAGATGTTCCAGTAGTCAGAGAATTTTCAGATGTCTTTCCTGATGAATTACCTGGAATGCCACCAGATAGAAACTTGGAGTTCATCATCAACCTAGTTCCAGGAACTGCACCAATCTCCAAGCGGCCCTACCGTTTGCCTATTGATGACCTAGTCGAACTAAAGAAGCAAATTGAGGAGATGCAAGGAAAAGGATTTATCCGACCAAGTTCCTCACCTTGGGGAGCCCTAGTTATCTTTGTTGCAAAGAAAGATGGTACCCAAAGGATGTGTGTGGATTACCGCTCACTCAATGAAGTCACCATCAAGAATAAGTAACCTCTGCCCAGGATCGATGATTTGTTTGACCAGTTGAAGGGACTTGGAGTGTTCTCTAAGATAGATTTAAGGTTAGGATACCATCAATTGAAGATCTGTCAAGAGGACATACCCAAGATAGGTTTCTCAACCCGTTATGGACTGTATGAGTTCACGGTCATGTCTTTTGGATTGACCAATGCCCCTGCTTACTTTATGAACTTGATGAATAAAGTATTCATGGAGTATTTGGATAAGTTCGTCATTGTCTTTATCGACGACATTCTGGTATATTCCAAGAGTGAAGTAGAGCATGAAGAACATCTTCGCCTGATTCTGACTAGGCTTAGAGATCATCAACTCTATGCCAAATTCAACAAGTGTGAGTTTTGCGTGAAGGAAGTTGCTTTTCTAGGACACGTCATGTCTGCAGAAGGAGTCGCCGTCAATCCCAGTAAAATCAAGGATGTGCTCAATTGGGAGTCGCCCGAGTCAGTACTTCAGATCAGGAGTTTCCTTGGTATGGCAGGATACTATCGCCGGTTTATAGAATGTTTCTCCAAGATAGCAAGACCCCTCACTCAGTTGTTGAAGAAGGAAAAAAAGTTTTCTTTTATGCTAGAATGTGAGCAGAGTTTTCAAGAATTGAAGAAGCGCTTGACCACCGCTCCAGTGTTGACTTTGCCAGATGTCCGAAAGGATTTTGAGTTTTACTGTGATGCATCGCGACAAGGTCTCGGTTGTGTCCTGATGCAGGAAAGGAAGATAGTAGCATATGCTTCACGTCAGTTGAGGCCTCATGAAGTAAATTACCCCACCCATGACTTAGAATTGGTTGTTGTAGTGCATGCTTTGAAGATATGGCGTCATTACCTCATCGGTAATTGCTGTGAAGTCTACACTGATCATAAGAGCTTGAAGTACATTTTCACTCAAGCTGATCTCAATATGAGGCAAAGAAGATGGTTGGAGTTGATCAAAGATTACAACATCGGAATCCATTACCACCCAGGCAAAGCTAATGTTGTAGCAGATGCCTTAAGTAGAAAGGTATATTGCAATATTCTGATGATCAAGGAAAGTTAGCCAACACTACATGAAGTGTTTCAGAAGCTCAAGCTTGAATTGGTTAAAGAAGGTTATTTGGCTGCGTTGGAAATGCAACCCACTCTACAAAGTTAGATCAGGGAAGCCCAGATCGAAGATGCAGATATCAAGGAGATCAAGGGTAACATGAAGAAGGGTAAATCCCTAAGATTTTCAGAAGATGAAAGAGGAACCATTTGGTTCGACAAGCGTATCAGTGTACCAGACAAAAAAGAACTCAAGCAGTTGATACTCAAGGAAGCTCATGAAACCTTGTATTCTATTCACCCCGGAAGTGCTAAAATGTATCAAGATCTTAAGGAATGGTATTGGTGGCCTAGTATGAAGTGAGAAATTGTTGAATGTATAGCACAGTGTGATGTTTGCCAGCTAGTTAAAACTGAGCATTAGAGACATGCTGGACTCCTACAACCCTTGCGGATCCCTTAATGGAAATGGAAAGAAATCGGCATGGACTTCATCACCGGTCTGCCAAGAACAAGAGCTAGTTATGATTCCATTTGGGTAATTGTAGATCGCCTGACAAAAGTTGCTCACTTCATCCTAGTAAAGACTACCTACTCAGGAGACAAACTTGCAGAGCTGTATATGGCTAATATAGTATGTCAGCATGGAGTACCGAAGAAGATCATGTCGAATCGAGGATCTCAATTCACCTCAAGATTTTGGCAAAAGCTGCACAGCGTTTTGGGCACTAACTTGAATTTCAGCACAGCCTACCATCCACAGACAGATGAACAAACAGAGAGAGTAAATCAAATCCTAGAAGATATGTTGAGAGCCTACGCTCTAGAGAACCAGACCAGTTGGGATCAAATGCTACCTTATGCAGAGTCTTTCTACAACAACAGTCACCAGTCAAGTTTACAGATGTCCCCGTTTGAAGCCCTTTACGGAAGAAAATGCAGAACACCCTTGTATTGGACCGAAACAGGGGAAGGACAAGTACTTGGACCTAATATCCTGAAAGAAGCTGAAGATCAAGTTCAGGCAATCAGAGAAAAGCTGAGAACAACTCAAACTAAGCAGAAAAGTTATGCTGATAACCGTCGCCGGGATTTAGCTTTTGCACCCGGAGATCACGTGTACTTAAAGGTTTCACCTCTCAAAGGAATGCGTCGTTTCAGAGTAAGTGGGAAGCTTGCACCAAGATACATTGGACCTTTCCCAATCCTAGCTCGAAGAGGAGAAGTTGCTTACAAATAGAGCTCCCACCCCAGCTGTCAGATGTGCACGACACCTTCCCTGTGTCTCAATTGAAGAAATGTCTGTGTGTACGGGAAGAGCAGATGCCGTTAGAAGTAGTTGATTTGCAGGAAGATCTCACCTACAAAGAGCAACTCGTCAATATTTTGGAAGTATCTGAGCGTGTAACGAGAAGTAAGATCCTCCGTTTCTGCAAAGTTCAGTGGAGCAACCACACTGAGGAGGAAGCCACTTGGTAGCGTGAAGAGGACCTAAAGGCTGAGTTCCCGCACCTATTCTCTAGTCAGCCCGAATCTCGGGGTCGAGATTCCCTTTAAGGGGTTTAGGTTTGTAACATCCCTATTTTGCAGAGCTTTTGAAAATTTTCAAAATTTTAAAAGTAACCATTTGGTTTAATTAAGTTGTAAAAGCTTAACTTGAAATTTTGAAATAAAAAACCATTTAAATTGAATTAATCCAACTTCAATTAAATTAAAAAGTTAGTTTATTTGAGTTTTCGGGATTTTTTTTGTATTTTAAGTCTTTTCTTGCTTTTTCTAGATTTTAGATTTGGTTTTTCCTTTGTCCTAAAGCCAAAATCTATTTTGTTTGCAAAAATTAAAAACTAAAGTATAGCTAAAAGTATTTTTATTAAGTTCTAAATAATTCAAGGGACTCCTGTGAATTTTCCTAGAATTTTTAGAATTTACTAGCTATTTTCTAAAAGTCCTTCTTGTTTTTCGGGATTTCTTTTATCAGAAATCATTTTAAAATCCTCCTTTGGCTTTTGGGCCAAATCTCCCTCGGCCCAATCCCCTTTTCCCTCCCCGCGGCCCGTTCCAACCCTCTTCGCGCGCACCCGCACCTCCCCCGATTGTGAGCCGTCCGATTAGAATCCAACGGTCACGATCGCATCAATCTTCCAGAGGTCCGATTGCCCCACTCATTTTGAGCCGTCCGATGTAAATCCAACGGCGCCCATCGCCAGCGCCCACGCCCTCGCCTGCTCCCGCTGCCATGTGGGTCCGCCCTGTCAGCCCCTTCTTCCCCGCGTCCTTCTTCTCCAGCGGTCCGAGCGCGGCGTCAACGCCTGTGCATTTTGCGCTAGTCGCCCGTCCTCTCCCCGTCCCGCCTCTGCTTCGCATTCAAAGCGCCGACGACTTCCGCGCTCGCTCCCACCCCCACTGTCCTACCCGCTGCCCCCACACCCTGCCTTCGGCCCCCACCACCGCAGAGCTCCGCGAGCGCCCCCGCTGTTGAACCTACCTCTCCTGGCCTCCCCGAGCCCTATTTAAGCGAGCACCGAGCGCCTTGTGGCCGCCGCTTGCTTCCCCCTCTAATCCCCTTGTCCTTCTCGCCCTAGAGCAGCCGCTATCCGCGAAACCTGACCGCCGGCTGTGGAGATCGCCGCCGCCCCTAGCGCCTCCTCCGAGCATCCTCCGTCGCCTGGGTACTCACCTCCAGCATCGCCGCACTGAGGGGCACCTCGTGCTCGCCTCCCCGATCCCAAAAACCCTCTAGAGCGCTGCCACCGCGTTCACCCTCCGCCGCCGCCACTCTCCACCTCGCCGTCGGCCACCTCTTCGCGCCGCATCGCCAAACCCGTGAGCATCATGCTCCCAGCGAGCTCCTCTAGCCGTCGGTGCCCTCATCGCCGGCCGCCGCCCAGCCGTTCGCCGACGAGCCCTAGGGTCCCGTGCCTCCGCCGCTCGGTGCCTATGTGGCAGCCCGCTTGGCGCCATGTCGTGCCCAGTTAGTGCTCTGTCAGCACCACATCACCCCCTCAGTCCACGCGGAAGCCCATGTGGCATTTCCTTCCTTTTCCTTTGAAAATTTAATTCGGCCGAATCCTTTATCTCCTAGGCTGACGTTATCCGACACAGAAAACCCAATTTCCTTCACAAAAATATTTCCAGTAATTCCATAAATTCTGATTTTCAGCATTTTATGTGAATTCAAACTTCCGGAGGCCATATCTTCTTCATTCGAACTCCCATTCGAGTGATTCAAATTTCTAAATTCATCTAAAATCCTCCACTTGCTGTTAGTGCTAATTTGGTATTTATTTGGAATTTATTTGGAGTTTTTGTATTTATTTGGCTTCGTTCGAACGTGTAGATTCCGGTGTTTCGGAAGATTTCTCAAACCCGACGACCAAAGCACGTCAACTCTTCAACGAAGACAAGTCGTAGACCTTTGACCATGTCGCACCCACTTTATAGAACTATATTGTTTGATATAAACATGCATCGCTAGTTTTATAATAAATGATTTCAGGAATAAATATAAATGATTTCAGGAATAAATAACTGCCTAATTGATGTATGCCTCCTTGATAAATTGCAAATGACATGTATGCTTGAATGACATGAACCCTTGGACACCATAGGATGGGTTATTTTAGTTGGACATTGATAAACTACCAACACGGGTATCGCCTTCTGCTTAGCCATTCTATAGTTGCACATTGGGACTCGTGATCACATGCTCGTATGAATAAACATGACTAAAGGAATTATGGAATTGTAGCACGGCCACTATTATTAAGAGATGTTGTGCCAAGACTAGGGTGGTCTTTGGCCGGGTTGAACCGAAAATGTTTTATGCTCGGGCGAGTAGGCGGTGGTGAGTGTGGGTGTTGTAACGTACATTGGGACGTGGATTAGTCTCGCCTGAGCAGCCCACTAAGGACTTAACCTTGAACCATTGATCTGGGTCATACCGTGCAACCACATGTCCAAGATGGGGTGGACTGGGCCAACTAATTAGCAATACTTTGAGTCGATTCTGTTTTGGTTGAGAACGGCGCAAGAGGGGGCATGAATCTGGCGGGAGTAAGACCCATTAGAAGCGAATCCTTAGCGAGCAGAACCGAGTCAAAACAGAGCTTGTAAAAGCCTTGTGATAATGACTTAGTCGCACACCTTCGGCAGTGTGTCAGAAGGACATTATAAGTCAATTATTTCTAGTGGGTAAAACTGTACAACCTCTGCAAGTTGTGGCCACCCCGAGATATTTTGTTTCTGCTGCAAGTTGTCTTTTGTCGCTAATGTTGGTGATATGCCCTAGAGACAATCATAGAGATGATTGTATCACGTCTATGTTTATGATTTCTTGAATAAATGTTATTATGTTCCTAGAATGAATCGTTAGTTTTGAAGATCAACAAGTATGTGACTTGTTGGTGGAACTCTTCGACTTATATGATGTCGTTCTAAAAGTATCCTTGGTCGAATGTCACTAATCGGAACACCAGTGACCATACGACCAATACATGTATTGATTGATGATCATGTTTCACCGGTCATGGATATAGGGACATCGAATCAATAATGTAAACACATGTTAGAGAACATGGGGTTGGATTGACCCACCTTGAGACACTATAGAGATTGTTATGATTCTATGTGTCATTAGTTGGTCTCAAGCAATGATGATGTATAATCCTTAGACCTGAGATCAGCATGGTTCCCTACATGTGTAATAGCGCTCTTAGGGGTTGCCAAATGTCGTCAGAATCGGGTAGTTATAAAGGTAGCTTTGGGTATGCTATGAAACATGCGGAGGATGTGGTGGTTGGATATGGGATTTGCCCTCCTAACATAACGGAGAGATGTCTGGCCCTCAAGTGATCGGATAAAGAAAGTGCACGGCTATGCCACTAGTAGTCGAAGTGTTCGGCCACATAAGGTTATCCGACGACTTGATCGAGAAAATATTGAACAGTCCATGGATGACACATTATCTCACCTGGAGTTCAAACCAGATATCATGAGGCAAAGGGAGAATACTAGAGTAAGTCGCTTAGTTCGATCAGATCCAGACAAGTCGTATGGTGATACGAGCAAGTCGTAGACTGATCGAACGAAATCACAGAGTGGTCGAAACATGGTCGTAAGGAGTTGCGAACTGGTTGCGACCGAGTGCGAACTGGTCGTATAAAGATAGGACCTGGTCGTAAGTGATGAGGACCTAGTCGTAGATCATATTGCATTAAGGTTCGTCCGATATAATTTGTGTGTATTCCGGAATCGTTATGTCCTGCTAGGGACCGCTACGACTCGTGGTCGGAAAGGGTTTCCGAGTCACAACCGATTACACATAAACACAACGGGTCACACACTTAATGGGATGGAACAAACCAGTACGAATACGATTCGTCAAATGTGTTCGGATAGGATCCGACACGGGGCACTATATATAAGGAGATGCTTGAGGCTAAGAAAGGAAGAGAGACACGTGAGTTGTTTCCACCGAAACCCTAGTCGCCATCTTCTTGAGAGAGTCTTCCCGTGCGACTTGGTGCTAGCACACCGGCGTACGGTTGTTCCTTCTTTGGACGTGTGGATACCGTAGAGGCGCTGCTGCGGTCGCTGTTGCGCTGAGGACGATCCGCGATCTTCACAAGGAACTGCGGAGGCTGTTGGAGGAGACGATCGACTATGAGGACGTTGGACGATCATCTACGACCACTACATCGGCGCGTTCATCGTCGGACTAGGCTGCTCCGACTCTACTTCCGCTGCACTGCGCGTCTGGTGGTAATGATCTGTGATCATCTATCTTGCTTGGCATCCTGGTTTACATGGTAGAAATTTTGAATTGTTGCTAGCGTAGCCTACCTGTATCCCTTCAGTGGTATCAGAGCCATCTTGCATAGTTTTTGATCTAGATTGGTCGCATATACTGGATATATGGCAGTAGTAGATTGGATATGTTACTGGTTTGGTCTGATAACCTAGATTGGTTCATATGGATGAAACGATCTAGGCACTGGTCGATAGGATCGATCTTTGTTCGACGATAGTAGATGGGTTTTTCGAGGAGGCACAAATTAAGAGTACCATATGATTTACTCGACTTGTTGTTCGACTATCTTGCATGATACTCCTACCGGTCGGAGTTCCGCCATTGGAGTATGCCGCAGTGTGTGGTCGCGTCAAGGCAGTGATCAGATTGGGTTTTTCGTACCGTGCGTTATAAATAGTATGTGTTCATATTGCCCGATAGAATTAGATTCTATGCATAACTTGTTTTTGCAGGGTTTAATGTGAATAGTATGGCCCATTGTGTATGTGATGCATGTATGGATTTTCATGGCCTGCGTGTCATGCTGTGAGATAGCCATCGAGCTACATATTATTGTATAACGGCCTGCGTACCGACATGTGATGCTTGAAATTATCCAATGTAATTATTTACTAGCGTTTAGGAGTAAATGCTTAGTAGATGAATGCGGTCAGAGACTTCTAGCATGATGGTCGGAGAACATGAAGCATGCTGATGGAGATTGACATGTTGAGGGCCATACTATTTCACAATTCAATTTGATTATCTGTGAATGTTTGTGTTTATTCCTGTCATGCTATTTAATCATGTTTTATCATTAGATGTTTTGACATGATAGAATAGTATCCCTCAAGAAAAATTAAGTAAAATTGATGCCTTTTCAATTGCTGCACCTATCACGATTTTGATCGTTGGTGTGAGTCTACCAAAGTAGGGTGCCATTAACTATCTGAATAAGATGGGGTGGGTGTCGGACACCCACATGCATAGTGTAGGTTTTACTTGACAAGGCTATCAAAATAGTTTTGGGCTTTGAGGCATGGTGTTGGTAGCCGGGGCATAAAGATGCCACCCAACAAACAAGAGTCATATACGATATGATTGGCAAGAGGTTGCCTACCTTAAATCACTAGGTTTCTAGCAGTGATGCCAAAGCTCACTAGAACTTAATGACTTACGGATCTTGGACTCACTATATGTTGTTTGAGGAAACATGGTTTATAGTGGGAGTATCTTTGTTATCTATTGTTAAGTTAAGTTCGACCCTTTGGTCGTATGGTGATACAACGAGTCCGGACATATCGTATGGTGATACGAGCAGGTCGTAGACTGGTCGAACATAACCACTGACATGAGTGATTAATAGAAGATCTTTCATAAACATAGTGCTAAATCTTTGCATATATTTTCTGTTATAGATCATGGCACCCTCTACTTCTTCTGCACCTACCTTTAATTTGCGATCTATTCTTGAAAAGGAAAAGTTGAATGGTTCAAATTTTATTGACTGGTTTCGTAATCTGAGAATTGTTCTCAAACAAGAAAAGAAGGAATATGTTCTAGAGAATCCCTATCCTGAGGAACCGAGTGCTGATGCTACTCGAACTGAAAAGAATGCTTATGAGAAGCATTGCAATGATGCAGTCGATGTGCACTGCCTAATGCTTGCAACCATGAACTCTGAGCTTCAGAAGCAATATGAGACCACGAATGCTTACAATATGATTGTGAGTCTGAAGGGTATGTTTCAGGATCAAGCAAGGGCGGAGAGGTTCAACACCTCTAAGGCATTGTTTTCTTGCAGGCTGTCAGAAGGTAACCCGGTCAGTCCTCATGTGATCAAAATGATTGGTCTCATTGAGAGCTTGGAAAAGCTTGGTTTTCCCCTTAGTCAAGAGTTGGCTACTAATGTGATTCTCCAATCGCTCCCTACGAGCTTTGAGCCAGTCATACTGAATTTTCATATGAATGGCATGGAGAAATCAATGACCGAGTTACATGGTATGCTTAAGGGTGCTGAGGAGAGTATCAAGAAAAGTTCCAATCATGTGATGATGGTTCAAAAGACTACAGCCTTCAAGAAGAAGAGTAAGTCGGGAAAGGGAAAAGGCAAAGGAAAGACTAAAGATGAGATCGAGAGTCTCAAGGCTAAGCTTAAGAAGCTTAAACTGGGTCCTAAGCTTGACACAGAATGTTACCATTGTCATGAGACTGGGCATTGGAAGAGAAATTGTAAGAAGTACTTGGCAGAAAAGAACAAAGGAAGTATAACTTCCAGTTCAGGTATAAATGTTATACAAATTAATCTTGTCACTTCTCCGACCAGTTCTTGGGTATTTGATACCAGATCGGTTGCTCATATTTGCAATTCGATGCAGGGACTAATAAGGAGTAGAAGTTTGACAAGAGGAGATGTTGATCTTCGCGTAGGCAATGGAGCAAGAGTTGCTGCATTAGCTGTTGGCACTTTACCATTAACATAACGGGAGAGATGTCTCTGGTCCCCTCGAAGTGATCGGATAAAGAAAGTGCATGGTCATGCCACTAGTAGTCGAAGTGTTCGACCACATAAGGTTATCCGACGACTCGATTGAGAAAATATTAAACAGTCCATGGATGACACATTATCTCACCTGGAGTTCAAACCAGATATCGTGAGGCAAAGGGAGAATACTAGAGTAAGTCGCTTAGTTCGATCGGATCCGGACAAGTCGTATGGTGATACGAGCAAGTCGTAGGCGATCGGCGAAATCACGAGTGGTCGAAACACGGTGCGTAAGGAGTTGCGAATCGGTTGCGACCGAGTCGAATCGGTCGATAACGATAGGACACGGTCGTAAGTGATGAGGACCTAGTCGTAGATCATATTGCATTAAGGTTCGTCCGATATAATTTATGTGTATTCGGAATCGTTATGTCTGTTAGGGACCGCTTCGACTCGTGGTCAGAAAGGGTTTCCGAGTCACAACCGATTACACATAAACCTAATGGGTCACACACTTAATGGGATGGAACAAACCGATGCAGAATACAATTAAGTCAAATGTGTTCGGATAGAATCCGACACGGGGCACTATATATAAGGAGATGCTTGAGGCTAAGAAAGGAAGAGAGACACGTGAGTTGTTTCCACCGAAACCCTAGCCGCCATCTTCTTGAGAGAGAGCCTTCCCATGTGACTTGGTGCTAGCACACCGGCGTACGGTTGTTCCTTCTTTGGACGTGTGGATACCGTAGAGGCGCTGCTGCGGTCGCTGTTGCGCTGAGGACGATCCGCGATCTTCACAAGGAAGCTGCGGAGGTTCTTTGGAGGAGACGATCGACTACGAGGGCGTTGGGCGATCATCTCGACCACTACATCGGCGTGTTCATCATCGGACTAGGCCGCTCCGACTCTACTTCATTTGCCGCTGCTGGCGTGCGGTGGTAATGATCTGTGATCATCTATCTTGCTTGGCATCCTGGTTTACGTGGTAGAAATTTTGAATTGTTGCTAGTGTAGCCTACCTGTATCCCTTTAGCTAAGCCCTGCGTGGCAACTCTGTAAGACTTGACCATAAGGTCCTTTGCTACCAAGTAATATTAATTTGTCCGCTTCATCGTTATTTTGTTGTATGGTTATGATTACATCTTTGTTGTAACCGTGCGAGCTAGCTACTGATCATGGGACTAGTTCGGAATGCACAGAGGGTCCTCGGGTTGTATACCTGGGGTCCCGACAGTTTCATCATAATCAACACCTTGAATTTGTCTGAAACCCTTTGCAACCAGTCATGCCTTATGAATGTGAACATTTCTATCCATATCTATCTTTTTCTTAAGGCTGCAACATAATAACAATTATTTAGTTGCATAACTAATCCTGGGGGTAAAGCTAATGGTGAAGTGCCAATAGCTAATGCAGCAACTCTTGCTCCATTGCCCACGCAAAGATCAACATCTCCTCTTGTCAAACATCTACTCCTTATTAGTCCTTGCATCGAATTGCAAATATGAGAACCTGGTCCAGTATCAAATACCCAAGAACTGGTCAGAGAAGTGGCAAGATTAATTTGTATAACATTTATACCTAAACTGGAAGTCTTACGTCCTTTGGTCTTTTTCATTTCTGTTAAGTACTTCTTGCAGTTTCTCTTCTAGTGCCCAGTCTCATGATAATAGTAACATTCTGTGTCAGGCTTAGGACCCAATTTAAGCTTCTTAAGCTTAGCATTGAGACTCTCGATCTCATCTTGAGTCTTTCCATTGCCTTTATCCTTTCCCGTCTTACCCTTCTTCTTGAAGGTTGTAGTCTTTTGAACCATCATCACATGATTGGAACTTTTCTTGATGCTCTCCTCAGCACCTTTAAGCATGTCATGCAACTCGGTCATTGACTTCTCCATGCCATTCATATGAAAATTCAATATGACTAGCTCAAAGCTTGCAGGGAGTAACTGGAGAATCACATCAGTAGCTAACTCTTGGCTAAGGGGAAAACCAAGTTTTTCCAAGCTCTCAATGTGATCAATTATCTTTATCACATGAGGGCTGACCGGGTTGCCCTCCGACAGCCTACAAGAAAACAAAGCCTTAGAGGTATTAAACCTCTCTACCCTTGCTTGATTCTGAAACATACCCTTCAGAACCACAATCATATTGTAAGCATTTGTGGTCTTGTATTGCTTCAGAAGCTCAGAGTTCATGGTTGCAAGCATAAGGCAGTGCACATCGACTGCTTCATTGCAATGCTTCTCATAAGTATTCTTTTCAGTTCGAGTAGCATCAGCATTCGTTCCTCGGGATAGGGACTCTCTAAAACATATTCATTCTTTTCTTGTTTGAGAACAATTCTCAAATTACGAAACCAGTCAATGAAGTTTGAACCATTTAACTTTTCTCTCAAGAATAGATCGCAAATTAAAGGTAGGTGCAGAAGAAGTAGTAGGTGCCGTGATCTACAATAGAATATGCAAAAATTCAGCACTATGTTTATGTAAGATCTTTTATCAGACACTCACGTCGGTGGTTATGTTCGACCAGTCTACGACCAGCTCGTATCACCATATGACTAGTCTTTACTTGGTCATATCCCCATACGACTAGTCTGAACTTAGTCGTATCACCATACGACTAGTTCATACCTGGTCGAACTTAATCATCAACAGTCAATAAAAGATACTCCCACTATAAACCATGTTTCCCTCAAACAACATATAGTGATTTCAAGATCCATAAATCATTAAGTCCTAGTGAGCTTTGGTATCACTGCTAGAAACTTAGTGATTTTAGGTAAGCAACTCTTTGCTAATTATATCACATATGACTCTTGTTTGATCAGTGACATCTCCATGCACTTCCGACCAACACTATGCCCCATGGCCCAAAACCCTTTTGATAGTATTATCAAGTTAAACCAATACTATGCATGTGGGTGTCCGACACCCACCCCATCTTATTAAGATAGTTAATGGCACCCTACTTTGGTAGACCTACCAATTAACGATCAAAATCGTGATGGTCGCAGCAATTGGAAAGGCATCAAATTAACTTAATTTTTCTTGAGGGATACTATTCTACCATGTTAAAACATCTAATGATAAAACATGATCAATAGTACGATAGGAATAAACATTCACAGATAATCAAATTAAACTGTGAAATAGTATAGCCCTTATCATGACGATCTCCATCACCATGCTTCCTGTTCTCCGACCATCATGCTTGAAGTCTCCGAATGCATTCATCTACTAAGCAATTACTCCTAAAAGCTAGTAATGAATCACAGATGATAATATAAAGCATCACATGTCGGTACGCAGATAGTTATATAATAATATGTAGCTCGATGGCTATCACACAACATGACACGCAGGCCATGTGAAATCCATTCATGCATCACATACACAATGGGCCATACTATTCACATCAATCCCTACAAAAACGAGTTATGCATAGAATCCAATTCTATCGAGTGACATGGACACATATTACTATATAACGCGGCTACAACCATGGCGGTCCGCTTCTTGATTCTGGCGGGGTTGAAGGCGGCACCCCTCGGTCGAGGCGCAAGCGCTCGAAAATTTCCCTGAGACATGAATCTTATTCATGTAACCGAGCCTCGAAAGACATCGGATTAATCATATTAACCCTATTCCGAACCAATCTAATCACTGCCTTGATACAATCACGCACTGCGGCATATTCCGATGGCGGAATTCCGACCGATAGGAGTATCATGCAATATGATCATAAACAAGCGCAATTAACCATATGGTCCTTTTAGCTCATACCTCCTCTTAACCCATCTACAACCGCCGAAAAACCCTATCGATCTTATCGACCAGTGCTAGATCGTTCCATCCATATGAACTGATCTAGGTTATCAGACCCGACCAGTAATAGATCCGATCTACTACTGCCACATATCAAATATATGCGATCGATCCTGACCAAAAACTATGCAGGATGGCTCTGATACCACTGAAGGGATACGGGTAGGCTCAGCTAGCTGACAATTCAATAATCTACCACGAAAACCAGGATGCCATGTAAGCAAGAGATCATACATCGTTACTACCAGACGCGTAGTGCAACGAAAGAAGAGTTGGAGCAACTTGGTCCAACGAAGAGCACGTCGATGTAGTGGTCTTAGTCGATCGTCCTCGTCTAGAAACCAATCGAGTTCCTTGCCAAGGTGGTGGATCATCCTCAAGTGCAACAGCAACCGCAGTAGCGCCTCTACGATATCCACACGTCCAGGGAAGGAACACCGTACGCCGGTGTGCTAGTACCAAGTTGCACGGGAAGGCTCTATCAAGAAGATGGCGGCTAGGGATTCGGTGGAGCAACTCACGTCAACTCGTATATCATATATACTCTGTCTCGTAGTGTATCCCAATAGCCTCAAGCATCTCCTTATATAGTGCTCATGATGGATCCTATCCAAACACATTTGACGAATCGTATCCGTACTGGTTTTTTCTAACCCGTTAAGTGTGTTACCCGTTAGGTTCATGTGTAATCGGTTGTGACTCGAAAACTCCTTTTTGATCACGAGTCGTCAGCGGCTCCTAGCATAACATAACGATTCCTGAATACACACGAATTATATCGGACGAACCTTAATACAACATGATCTACGACCAGGTCCTCATCACTTACGATTAGCTCGTACCTCTATGCAACCAATTCGTATTTAGCCATGACCAGTTCGTAACTCCTTACGACCAGGTTTCGACCACTCTGTGATTACGTTTGACTAGTCTACGACCAGCTCGTATCTCCATACGACCAATCCATAACTGATCAAACTAAGCGACCTACTCGTGTATTCTCCCTTTGTCTCATGATATCTGGTTGAACTCTAGGTGAGATGTTATGTCATCCATGGACTGTTCAATACTTTCTCGATCGAGTGTCGGATAACTTTACGTGGTCGAACACTTCGACCACGAGTGGCATGGCCATGCACTTTCTTATCTGACCACATCGAGGGGCCCAGAGATATCCTCCTGTTATGTTAGGAGGGGCAAATCCCATATCCGACCAATCACATCGCTCCGCATGTTTCATAGCATACCCGAAAGCTACCTTTATAATTACCCAGTTACGGAGTAGCGTTTGGAAACCCCTAAGAGTGCTATTACACATGTAGGGAACCATGCTGATCTCAGGTTTAAGGATTATACATCATCATTGCTTGAGACCAACTGATGACACATAAAATCATAACAATCTCAACAGTGTCTCAAGGTGGGTCAATACAACCCTATTTTCTCTAACATGTGTTCATATTATTGATTCGATATCCCTATATCCACGATCGGTGAAACATGGTCATCAATCAATACATGTGCTAGTCGATAGAGTCAGTAGTGTTCCAACCAGTGACATCCGACCAGGGATTCATTGAGAACGACATCATATAATTTAAAAGAGTTTTACCAACAAGTCACATACTTGTTAATCTTCATAACCAATGATTCATTCAAGGAACAGAATAACATTTATTCAATAACTCATAAACATAGACATGATGCAATCATCTCTATGATTGCCTCTAGGGCATAACACCAACAATATGTGTATGTATGTATTTATGTAAACATCTAGATTGACCATATGGATTTGTCATCGCTAGAACCATTATGCAATATACTTTAATACTCGATCCAGTTACAAAAGAACATCATTTTGAGGTACGTGCAGTCAATTTTTTTAAACTTTAGCTATCGATATCTTTTTTTAATATTTAGATTAAACACATGTAAATGATATGTATATATTTCTCAGTAAAAGAACTTTCATAATAGTATAATTTTATTAGGTTTCATAAATCTATTAATGTGACTGTGGCCCGATCTTTCGAAAGGTAGTGATATGTCGATTGTGGAGAACACAACGTTGATGATCGAAAGGCTCCGACCAAAACGGATTGAACCCCTCGCAATCACTACACCACTGCTCTGATGGTTATCAACCGTGGACCTCGCCAAGAAGGCTATCTCCTGCAAGCGAATCAAGAACACAAGCAAGAGAGTAAAAGATGCAATCTGAAATTGTATTGCGAATAAGGATTAAGCTCACAAAGTTAGGGTTCCTCAAACCGAACGTGCGGCGAGACTGCTATGCATATTAATCTAAAAAGAAACCCAAGCAACTAGAGGGGGTGGCGGCCACTATGTATAGGAGAAGGGAAGCGGCCGTGGATACTGTTCATGCATAAATAGTACCATGTGAACAGTACCAAAATCCTAGCCATATGGGCCAAACCGCCAAACCAGCCCATTTATTACGAAGCCTATGGGCCAACAATTGGTGACGCAGCACCATGGCATGTAGACGCCGCACCATGGTATGTAGACGTAGCACCATGGCATGTAGACAAAGGTCGGCTCGGATGAGTAGACGTAGCTCGGTCCAACTAGTGAATATGGCAGTGTAGTAGCCGAAAGTCCTATCGGAGAGGATGGAGTTGAAGTAGAGGATGCAATGTAGTGTGTCGAAGCAGTGGTTGCATCCTTAGGGTTGATGTCCTCATCATCTATTACAATAGAAATCAGTGGTCAAAGTTGTGCTTTGGGAACCATGTCAATGTCCAAAACGATATTCTTTTGTGACTAGAGGGAGTAATATATATTCTTTCGGATTTATTACAACATGTTATAATACAAATTAGCACTGAAAGCAGTTCCTTGAAGATTGTGTTAATACGAAAATGGTCCACATTTAGCTAGTGTTTGCTTGGTGGGGTGAGGTTGGATGGGATGGGTCATCCAGGATTTGGGGGTCGTGCATGCATTTGGTTGTTGGGATGCTATGCGGTCATCTTGGATGGGTTCATCAAGCTTTGGGGGATAATCCCTTTAGATGTTGGATGGTGCGGTTGTGGTTTTTTTTTTCAGACGAGCTCGTCTAGTCCCGATTAATCATCATGTAAGCATCTAAGCCCCCAATTCGTTGATTATGTGGTTTTGCTAATTAATGTCCCAAAATCATTAGGATTAACTTTGGTTTTGAGTGTTGTTAAGATTAGTATGGTCTTGATGATAAATATGGAATGTTATTGGACTTTCATGGATTCTCATATATGCAAATGATGGCAAAGCATGTTCTTCATGAAGATTAAGGACCCTATGGCTAGACATGATCCAAGGAGTCAAGTGTGGATAATTTTAGTTGATAGGTTTTTAGTTTTGCTTTGTCTGTACTATTAAGGGGGTTTCAAGGCTAGTAGTTTGAGTTTGGTTAGGTTGAATAACTAGATGTGGTGCACACTAGTTCTTTCTAGCTCGGTTCTAGTTAGACAATGCCAAAAAATCAAGTTTTGGTTGAGAGAATATCAAAGTTTGGATCAAAATTCAGCCAAGCTAGAAAAATCAACAAAGGCGGATTATCTGAGTCAGACGTACCATTGAGGCGTACCATCTGTCTAGACAAGGAGTTTCCTTTGTTTCTGGAAAATTACACATAGGAGGATAATCCGGGTCAACCCGTACCATTGATGTGTACCATTAGTCTAGTGAGGGTCTTTTCTGTGCCTATGGTATTTTTTATATTGAGGCATATCATCCGGGTTGAGGCGTACCATTAAGGCGTATCTTGTCTCCAGAGAGGATGTTTTTGGACAAGTTGAGAGGCGGATGATACGACTCGAGGCGTACCATTGAAGCGTATCATTGGTCTAGAAGGGTTCATTCTGAGCAAAGCATTGAGGTGGACGATTCGGATCCAGGCGTACCATTGACATGTACCATTGTTCCAAAGAGGTTCCATGGTGTGAGTTCACTGAGACAGATGATCCGGTTCAGGCGGATTATTCGTCTCAAGGTGAATGATCCAGGTCAGCCTAATGACTAGTATTTGAACCGTTGGAACTGAGGAAGATTGAATTGAGGCGGATGATCCGGGTTTGCAGGCACTTTTTAAAAAATGTATCAAATGGCTAGTTTTTTATTGGAGAGGTTATATAGATGGACCATGGGCGTTTAAGTCAAATACTCTTGGGACTCCAAATAGTGGATTGCATATTGAGGAGTTCAAGGGCACTCAAGAGCATCAAGTTGAGATTTTGAGCGTGAGATAGTAGATTAGGTTTTAGTGTGCATCACTCTTAGTTGCTCGATCTTGCTGGGTTCAAGTGACATCCTTGGGCTTATTACTCTTGAAATTCGGTGATTCCTAGACGGCTTGGTGGCGTGCTTTTGGTGACCTTCCAAGGAGAAGCTTGTCGAAGGCACTAGGAGAGTTGTGAAGGTTCAGAGTCCACCTATCCAGAAAGGGGAAGAACTACCATGAGTTGATTGCTTGGATCCTTGTGCAGGTTCAAGTAGGAGCTATACTCTTGCGAGAGTGCTGCAACGAGGATTACGGGAGATCGGTGAATCTCCGAGACCTCTGTAAAAAATCCGGTTGTCTTTTATGCCTTTTACGTTACGTTTCCGTACTTAATTTCTTGTTTTTTCAATTCCTAGATTAGTATACTTGTGTAGGATTAGAACTTAGGTTACAAAACTTCACTAGCATGTTTAGGAATTGACTGAGCACACTAGGAAACTATAAGCACTTTGGTTGGGTATAGTATATAGATTGCTCTAAACTTGTTAAATTTGACATAGTTCGAAAAAGATACCCAATTCACCACTCCTCTCTTGGGCATCCGATCCACTTCACATGACCATGAGGGCAACTGGCAATGATAAGTGATAACTAGCATATTTTTCTGTTAAGTAGTGATTATTGGTGCAAGGCTAGTATTGTTAAGAGATAATTAGTTCTAATTAGTGTTAATGGGTGTTGATTAGTATATGATTAAATGTTATTAATGAAAGTTAAGGCTGTACATTTAAGTTAATTAACGGTAATTATAATTAATTTGTAATTGCAATTAATTTTTTAGTTTTTCTTTAGCCGGATTTTGTTAGCTAAACACTACATTCATCGTGTATCATCCTGTACAACTAACCAAACAAAATCCCATGCCATCCCCCAACCAAACACTTTGCTTGGACCATCCTATTTCATACAAGTCGGACCATTCCATCTTCGGGTGCGTTTGGTAGGCTGTATGCACCTCAGCCAGGCTTGCATCAGTGAGCTTGGGTCACTGAGAGATGCTGTGGGATACAAGACGGAGTTGTTTGGCTGGTTGTTTTACACGAGACAGGTTATATGGAGACGATGACTGGTTGCTTGTATGAGATTGGTGTGGTGACCTTGCATTAGGGATTTAGGGGTGGTGACATTACCACTACAAATCAAACAGGAAGAACATTCCTTTGTCTCTCGAGCAAACAACGAAAATAGACTAGAAAAAAACAAGAAAAATTAACTCCCGAATTAAAAACTAAGAATTGATAACTCGAGAATTGATAAAGGAGGACATTAATTTGAGTGAACAGTGTGCTCATGGTCCAATCAACGCGTCCCATCACAAACAGTCAACATTTCATTGTTTGGTCTCAACACCAAGCAACGCCATTTTCTTTTACACTTGATGTTTCCCTAAAAAATGCAGCGTTCTTGGTCATGGTCCACTCGTGCTGTTCACATTGCTCAGATCTATTGATCACTCCCGTCTTGGTTTAACTAATCCGTCCAAGTTCTCCAAAAAAAATGACGAATGTTAGTGGCAGTAGATAGATATCAGCATCACGCTGCGGTCACACCTGTAAATCGAGTCCTGGGTGACGACTGACGACCGACGAATCATGGCAGGTCGCTCTCATGGCGGCCTTTCTTTCGTCCCCGGTTTCTTGCAATGTAGACTACCCAGGGCGAGGCCAAATCGTAGACGTGTACACCTAACGCTTTCTTGGTTGGGATCAGACAAATGGAGCGGCCAAAGTGTACGTGACAACGCAAGGACGCCATGGTTCCCAAGCCATTGCTGCTGCTCGCGCAGCTGCTTGTGCCTTGTGGTCGTGGCCATGAGCTGAAATGTTTACTGTTTGTGACGTGTACACCTAACACTTCCTTGAAATGTTGACTGTTTGTGATGGAACGCGTTGATTGGACCATCAGCAACACTGTTGACTCAAATTAACGTCCTCCTTTATCAATTATCGAGTTATCCGTCTCCAGGAGAGACAACCGCAGCAGGGAGGGACGGCCTAGGTGGGACGACGTCGCGTGGCTTGTCTTGTCTGTAGTAGGGAGGGACGAAAGAGGCCACGTGACGGACTTGAGGTGTTGTCGGGTGAGCAAGGGATGAGGGATGGACAGTGCCGTCCGTCTTAGGGTGCTACGAACAAGACCGTGTGGCCGGATTGACGTGGATTGAGCGTTATTTTTGAATTTGCGGTCAAGAGGAGACTATTTTTATTAATATGGTTTCAAATAATACTATTTTTTTAAAAAATGATAAATGTTACCGGCAGGAATTCTCTACATGCATTTCCTATCATGGAGTACGTTGTATATATGTAACCGCTGAATGCACAAATCCACGTGACATCGTGGGGGGCGCACGTAGACACGGACCATACATGGGCCATCAAACATGTTTTCATTCTTTTGTGGTTTTCCTTCTCTTAGTATTATCAATCTGTGCACGATCGTGGACCATTACTACCCTTAATTCCTAAACGGAAAGGCCGCCTCCCGCGTCATCTACGTCGCCCTAAAAAGGATGGCCGTTGGATGAGCGTCTGGTTGTCTCCGGGCCGCTCGATCGTGTTCGCTCACTCGTGTGGCGTGGCCCGGCGTCGGATCGCGCCCGGGCGCTCTTGGGCCGTACGATCAGGGGTGCACCGCGCGCTCCACCTGCCTGAGCCCTAGGGCCGCCCGCGCTCGTGCCTTCCTCCCCTTTTGCGCCGCCACAGGTTCGTCTCGCCCTCCGCTCTCTCACGCGTGGCTGCCCGTCTCCTTCCCTCAGGCCGCCTCGCCAGCTCCTCCTCCCTGCTGCCACTTCGCCTCCTCTCTCACACGCCCCTCACTTTGCCTCGCGGCCGACCGCGCCGACCTCTCCAGCGTGTGCCTTCCTCCCTTCCGGATCCCCTTTTGCGCCGTTGTGCAGCGTAGCCGCAACCCGTCTCCTCTCCCTCCTCTCTTCCTCTATGCAGCGTCGCCGCAGCCCATCTCCTCTCCGTTGTCTCTTCCTCCTCCGCCTGTTCCTCCCCACGCTACTCACGCCCCTCCCTGTGCTCCCGCTCCCCTCCTTCTGTGTCCTTCTCCCCACGCACCATCGTCACCTCCCCGCGCCGACGCTGCAGCCACCACGCGCCTCCATCTCCTCCCTCTCCTCTCCCTCTTCTCTTACTTCTCTGGCCGTTCCGAGGGAGGAGGAGAGAGCTCGAACCAGAGTGGCGCTGTCGATGGCGGTGGAGAGTGGGGATGAGGTAGTGAGGCTAGATGAAGCAATCATGTGCCGAGGTCATCACCTTCCTCTCGCCATCGCGGCCACGGCGATGGCCAGCAACCGTTGGCTCTTCCTCCTCCGCCCGTTCCTCCCCCACGCTGCTCCCGCCTCCTCCCCGTGCTCCCGTTCCCCTCCCTCTGCGTCCTCTTCTCCACGCGCCATCGTCGCCTCCCCGCGCCGACGGTGATCCTGCGGAGATTGAAGATGAGGATGAGGGATCAATTTTTTATGCAAATTCCGCATGATTGGTTGTTCATGTTAGTTTTGTTTACAGACTACATCATTTTTTTTGTCACAGCCTGATTCGTTCACTGCACGTACATGTGATGACCTATTGCTGTTGTTTTAGGTCAATGACAAGAACACAGTTGGGTTAAGTGCTTTGGCACGAATAGCACCTTCATGCCCAATAATAGCGGACGTGGTTACTGTCCACAATCTGTTTGATGCACTTACATGTTCATTTGGTGGCCGGTTACATTTTTTTTGTATATGATAAGTATCTCAAAGGAAAACAATTCCCTAGATTATCAGACTCGAGATATTTATATGTCCTGCCTTTTGTCAAGAGATACTAAGAGAAGCATCAATGATATTGTTTAGGGTATTCAAGTCTGTCAAAGGAATCACGCAGTCACCACCTGCTCCAACTTTTCATCTTGATGCTGGGGAATGTATCTTAGCTATTGATGGAGACATGCCTATTCATCCTGTACTGCAACATATTGGAATATCAGCATGGCCAGGTGAATTAGTTGACTGACATTTGACTTCTCAATTTGCAGCCATGCTTCGTTTTGGGTAGCCGTTGATGTTTTCCTTCTTTTTGGTAGGAAGATTGATCCTTACAACACATGCTGTTTATTTCCAGAGTATGAGAGTGGGCTATGGCGATAGCAAAAGATTCGAATCAAGTGATTAAGTGTGAATTTATTGGACCATTGGGTGTTCGCCTGTTTGATAAAACTGTCATCTACAAATCAAGCACTTTGTAAGTATTGAAAGGGGAAGGATTCTCAAATAACCATATTCTTGAGCCACACGTCCAGATATTACTGTCTTGCTCTTAGAGTTCCCAATTTTTGGCTTAAGTTTGTCTTGAATCGCTATGTGTTTACACTATTAGAATCGCCTCATGCAGTTTTGTCGTGCTGAACATAAGCAGAGCCTCATTTTATTTCAGTAGTTCCTGTAAATTCGCTTGCCTCATATTGTATTATCTTTCAATGTTTGATCCATTTTAGCCTTACATAATTACGTTTCAGCATTTTCTTTAGTTGCCAATGAATTATGTAGCTTACATAGTATACATGTATGGATGATCCCTAGGATTACATGCAAAATGTTTTTTCCCCTTTACTCTCCATAGCTTGGAATTACGTTTCAGCATTTTCATTTGTTGCCAATGAATTATGTAGCTTACATAGTATACATGTATGGACGATCCCTAACCTTAGATGTAAAATGATTTTTCCTTTACTCTCCATAGCTTGGATGATTACATAGACATTATTGAAGAATATGCATCAAGCATTACTAGAGTTACAATTGAATTACAACTACTCAAAGTGAATTGCAATTGAATCAATCTTTGAAGGTGGTTTTAGGTGTCGACGTAGTGAAACTCTCCACCGATGTGAACGATCCATCATGATGAAGCTGCAGAGCATCCCTCGAACCAACGAGAGCTCATTCATAACGAGTGAATTTAAATCTATGTTCAAGCCCTGTCGCTAGCAGGAGTAAAGTAGTAAGCATATATATTTAAATTTATAATTAAGAAATAATTATTGCGAGATTGACAAACCGTGGGATCCTTCATCTTAGCATCCATGATGTGATGCATATGATGGCAAACGTAGAATGCACATTCTTCTTGTTTTTGCTGGCGGCACTGCAAACATAGAATTACATATATAGGTATAGTCAGTTCGAAACGCATTATTACGAAGTATAATATAGAATTATTGTGTTTGTAATACCCCGAAAGTGTGACAAGCAAATAGTCGGGAGAGATTAAATGTTCGGGGAAGATTAATCTTACGGGAGAGAATTTAATGGATTTTCGAGAGGACCAACAGAAATTTCTCAATTCATCTTTTGAGAGGGGATTTTCATTGCTCCACTCCAACACAGGCTTGGGCCCGCCCATGAGGGAAAAGGGGTGGCCGGCCATGGGGCGCCACTCCCAAACCCTAGCCCCACCTCCCCACTCTCCACTCCCCACTCCCTCCCTTGAGCCGCCACCTCCTCTCCCTCCCACACCTCTCCCCTTGGCTGCCTCCTCCCTTGTGCCCTCCCAAGATCCCCTCCAAGAAACCCCCATTGTTGCCGGCCAAAGAGGAAGAAGAAGGAGCCCCTTTGTTGCCGGCCAAAGAGGAAGAAAGGAGGGAAGAAAGAAGGGAGAAGAGAAGGAAGAAGAGATGTGAGCGGGATCGCCATCCGGGGTTCATGGTCTTCAGCGGCTTCAAGGGTAACGCGTCGTTTGTGTTGGGTAATTAATCGTGGTAGAGTAATCGGGTAGTTTTTGGCTAGGTTGCAATCTGCCCGCTGTATTGGCAGATTCGTCCTGTAGCTTGCGCGGTCAATTTCTTATGGTTAGATGCTGAATTAGGAGTTTTTGTCTCCTAGGAAGTTGTAGGTTATCTTTGTAGCTTTCATTGTCCACCAAGATCACCCAAATCCGATTAACGGTCAGGATGTTATGAATTTTTTAGTATCGCTGCTCTGTTAATCTGTCAGTTTAGAACAGTCTGTAGAAAATGGGATGAATCTGCTAGTTAAGGTCGAAATCGGAGGACCTCAATATAACGAAAAATGTAGGTAATTTCCATACCTTTTGATAGAGATAAAGAACACAAGATTTGGACTTTCGTAGCAAAAGTTATGATGGTTTTAGTGATCTGTCTAGAGAACCCGACGTGATAATTGTTGCTCTGTAGGTTGGCTCGGTAGAGGTAGTAATTGGCAGAATCAAAAGGGATCCCCAACTAAGTTTATTTAGGTAATTAAATTAACTTTCCAAAAAGTCTGAGAACACCTTATTTGGACCTCTGAGCAGAAAGTTATGAATTTTAGAAGTTGACTGTCCGCAGTGATCACCAAAGCGATCGCTAGGGTGGAAGTTTGGAAACGCTTGAGAGTTAGCGAGTTTTGTTTTGTTATTATTTATGCTCTTGGTCCAGCATGTTGGCCTTAGATTGGGATACCTTTATGTTCAGGTGGGAGCGTGGTTCCAGGGCAGCACCCTCTTCGCGCCCACCGTTCTCGTCTGCTTGAGGCAAGTATTCGGACTATTGTATATTTATGCTTGTATCTTTGTATTGTTTGTGTTTGGCTCCTAATAGCTATACATGGAGGTTATGGTGATGAGTTCCAATTTATCTTGGTGAATGCAAGTACTCTTTGAGTGACTAATTATGACCGCTTGATAGAGGATGCTAATACTTTGATGCGTAATAACCATGCAAGGTTGATAGTATGGTAAGTAAGATTAAGGATGAAGGATACTAGAGAAATGATTAATTGATACTCATGAGTGATTGTTCAAATGTGCTAATATTATGATTAAATGTGCTATTCATGGTGCTAGAATGCTATGAATATCAATGATGGGGAATGCTAGAAGTATGAATAAGTTTATTCATGTATGATGTTGTTGTTAATGCTTACATGTTAATGATAATATGTTGAGTTCCGCATATGAAGAACGTTATCATGGTGCATATGCATGTTGAGAGCATACAGTGCCTTGGTCACGTGGTGACCAAGCACATCTGATTGAGGTCCCCGTCATGTAAATGACGGGCTTGAGGTCCCCACATTCGTGGAATGTGGGCTATGAGCAAAGAGGTCCCCATCATTAAGATGATGGGCAATGGTCCCTATACATGTGGTGTATAGGCTCTTGGTCCCCGTGCCGGTGGGAGGCGCAGGGACATACAATGACGGTTGTATACCCGCATTACACGGTAAAATGCGAAAGAGATAAAGTTGAGAAAGGTGCATTGCATTGGTTGCGTTCACATGAGCATGAAGACTATACTTTGGTGCTTTGTTTATCTTGGATTGTTGATGCTATGAATGATAACTGCTTAGCCTTGTTGGTACTTTTGAGTCTTTGGGCTCACTCTTGCTTTGATGTGTTTTAGGTACAATCGCAAGACCCGCATGCATGGGAGGGAGTAGATGTTTGGATGCACGCACTACCACTCAATCATAAGAATTACTTATAGATGGTTTGAGTTTCGATTAAGCTGTAATAATGAGAATAGCAAATTTTGGATATGTTTATGAGATTATCCTGCATGCTTGAATGAACCTGATTATGTAGACTTTGATAAATGCCATGATTAATTGTTGGAACCTCGGTATAGCTGACTATACAAAGGAGGTTTTGCCGAAAACTTGTAATTGGTCTTAGTTTAGTTTAGTTTAATTTAATTTTAGTAGCAGTCCAGGCTCAATGCTGAGCTGGGGTGTTACAGTGTTGTAGAGCGTACCGAAAATCCCGTCCTGTGTTGTAGTGTTGCGCTCGATCCTTTGTATGTCCCTCCATCGGCAACATAGGCGATGAACGACCTACATGTTTCTAAAAAGTTATCCTCGGTCATTTCAAATAAAGGAAGACTACAATAGAGTTATGTATGGAGAAAATGAGCATACCTGTCGAGTATTCCTTGCACAAGGGTGAAGTCGTGGGGTTTGCTGAGTAGGGAATCAAGGTATATCACCTTGTTCCTCTTTGGTATAATGACTAAAAGGTTCCAGTGGTGCCTACTCATGTATGTCGCTATAGTCATTAAACCTAAGTTTGTGTTGCGTATAAAGTACAAATGAAATTTGTATAGCAAGTAGTGAAGCACTTACTTCTAGTTGTAGGGCACCATTATGTAGTCCTTGTTGTCATGAGCAAGCAATCCTGTCATTATGTATTTCTCGATGTAGGATGCGTCTGCCAAGATGGTTTGCTCAGAGACCACGTGTGGGTCGAGGAAACCCACCAGTTCTTTCAATTGCTGGGTATTTTTCATCATGTATCTATACATAAGCAATGAGTTGTTATATTAATCGGTATTACGTGAATGTAGAACTTGATTGTACACGCTTACAGTGTCCAACATCGTAGAAGTGAGGCATCGAGGGCTTTGAGGTTGAATAGGTCGAATAAGTCGTCAAAGCCCACGACGAAGGGGGCCGACTCGTGGAGGAAATGCTCCTCCTTGTATCTGACGATGATTTCATCACTGCACCCTTTCTCTTTGGCCTTCTGCATGTACCAGGCATGCAAACCCTAACAACCTAATACAGCGTAGGCTAATACTTTGGTGGTCACCAACGGACTTCCGAGGGAGTATTTCCTGGGCTTGGGAGGCGGAGGCGCCTTAATGTTCTTTGATTTCGATTTGTCCTGAACAACTTGGCCACTATGCGTCTTCCTGTGAAACGACTCGGAACCGATACGGCGACTTGCTTTTTTTTGTTTCTTCGACGTCTTCTCCATGGGAACCGATGAGGTGAGCTTCTGAAGTGAAGGTTGAGGTGGAGTCATCGAGGGTCCTGTTGGAGAGGCATGATCGTGTCGAGATGATTGAGGTTGAGTCATCGAGGGTCCTATTGAAGAGGCCTTCTGAATCGAAGATTGAGGCGGCACTGTAGGGTCCAGGGCGATGTCCTTCTTGGGCCAGTGGATAAAACTGTACACGGCATCCCCTAGTGTTCTGATTTCATTGTTCGGGAGAATCTCCAGTGGGATGACCCTTAAATTGTCATGTACCATGTCCACAAGGACCCTAGCGTAACCCTACGCCACCTGGGTACCGTGCTGCACTGTCCCTTTCTAGTATGGATACACTACCCCCCCCCCCCGCCCAGCCTCAATAGACATCCCATCCATCCTCACTTGGAGCGTGCAGTGCGTCGGCTCTTACAAAACGACACGTAGTTAGCTAAGGTGTTCTATAGGTCTATCTTTGGAGCATTCTAGAGATGTACATTAACTTAATGTCGTCGATAGGTAATTGGACGTCATCATATTCAGGATTTTGCGTGGACGCGATGCTACTCCGATGTTGAGTAGGACTGGTTCCCAAAATAACGGGGGTGGCTTGCGACTGGTTGAGGAGTACGAGTTGATTCACTTGGTCCTCCAATCTTGCTATATTTTCTTCAATTTTTGCAGTAAGCACCTGTTCTATTCGTTCAAATTTTGCAGTAAACACTTGTTCCAACACGTGGTCGTACTCGGCCTTGGATCTCTTCCTACTCCTATACGTGCAGTAGTCGTCTGCGAATCCATGCCTCCAAGGTACATTAACCCCTTTGCCTCGTGTGCGACCCGGGTGCTCCTTGTTTCCCAGGACCTCCGATAGTATATCCTTCTCCCTGTCTGCTTAGAAGAAGCCTTCGGAACATGCGGAACTCAATGTTTGCTGCAAGAGGTCATGTAATATCCCGAAGGTGGGATAAGTGAATTTTTGGGAGAGATTAAATGTTCGGGAGAGAATTATTTGGATTTTCGGGAAGGGCCAAGTAGAAAATGCTCAATTTAATAGTCGAGAGGGGAAAACATTTGTTTCATCACAACTTGGGCTTGGGCCTGGCCCATGTGGGTGGCCGGCCAAGGTGGGGGCGCCACCTCCCTAAACCCTAGGCCCCTCCCTCTACCTTTGGCCCCCACTCCTCCCATGGGCTGCCGCCTCCCGCCTCCCTTGGCTGCCTCCTCTCCCCTTGCGCCCCAATCCTCCCAAGTCGCCTCCACCTGCTGCCTCCCTGCTTTGTTGGAAGAGGAAGGTGGGGCTCTTCGCGGGCTGTTGTTCAAGAAGGAGAAGGAGGAGGGACAAGGAGAGGATCGTCTTGAGGCTAGATTATCGCCGTCCCGCGGGTCTTCAAGGGTAACGAAGTGTTTCCCCCGCTGTTTGATGGGTTTTAGTTGCGAATCCGATTAGTTGCGTTAGATTGTCTTGCTTCCGGTAAACGTTCAGTTCTGTCCAGGAAGTTGTGCAATGGTTTTCGCGACCTTAGAGGCCGAATTAAGAGTTTTGATCTCCTAGAGTTTTGTAGTTCTTGTTCTTAGCTTTCAATGGCCGCCAAGAACGCCCAAATCCGATTAACGGTTAGAAAGTTATGAATTGTTTAGTGCCGCTGTCTGGTTAATCTGTCAACATCTTGACAGTCTGTAGAAAACTGAGTTAATCTATTAGTTAAAGACGAAATCAGAGGATCTTAGTATAACAAAATATGTAGGTAATTTCCATACCTTTTCGTAGAGATAAACAACGCAAGATTTGGACTTTCGTAGCAAAATTTATGATGGTTTTAGTAATCTGTCCAGAGAACCCGACGTGATATTTGTTGCTCTGTAGATTGGCTTGGTAGGGGCAGTAGTTGGCATAATCAAAAGGGCTCCCCAACTAAGTTTATTTAGGTAATTCAATTACCTTTTCAGAAAGCCTAAGATCATCTTAGTTGGACTCCTGAGCAGAAAGTTTTGTATTTTAGAATTCGACTGTCTCCAATGAACACCAAAGCGATCGCTAGAAATTGGAAGATTTGAAAACGCTTGGGCGTTTAGCGAGTTCATTTGTGTTGTTTTTATGCTTTTCATGTAGATGACGGGCTTGAGGTCCCCACATTCGTGGAACGTGGGCAATGAGTAAAGAGGCCCCCATCATTAAGATGATGGGCAAAGGTCCCTATACATGTCGTGTATAGGCTCTTGGTCCCTGTGCCAGAGGGCACAGACAAGGGTACACATCGACGGATGTATACCCCGCATTACCGGTAAAATACGAAAAGAGATAAAGTTCAAAAGGAGCATTGCATGGGTTGCATTTCTTAAGTTTAAAGGCTATGTTTAGCATAATGTTGGTATGGATTATCGATGCTATGATTGAGTTCTTTTATGGCCTTGTTGATACTTTTGAGTCTTTGGACTCACTCTTGCTTTAACTGCTTTTAGGTACTTATGCAGGTGAACGACATGCATGAGAGGGAGAAGATGTTTGGATGCACGCACTACCACTCAACCTTAAGAATTACTTATGGATGGTTTGAGTTTCAGATTAGTTGTAATAATGAGAATAGCAAACTTTGGTTATGTTTATGAGATTATCTCGCATGCTTGAATGAACTTGAATATGGAGTTTATTGTTAATTGCCATGACTAATTGTTAGAGCCTCGGTATAGTTGACTATACAAAGGAGGTTATGCCGAAAATTTGTAATTGGTCTTAGTTTAAGTAATTTTTTAGTAGCATTCTAGGCTCTTTGAGAGTTGGGGTGTTACAGTTGGTATCAGAGCGGGCTGTAGGTCCGTGGTATTTGAATTATTAAACTTGACACACTAAGCACAGTAGTTGGGAATGGGTTTTTGCATTGCATTTACGTTTCCGTTGAGTTGTATTGATGATTTCAGTTATGAGATGATCTGATATATCTAAATTATAATAGTATGGTTATTATGTGTGGAGATAACCCATGTTGAGAGGTGGAGGTAGTGGTTGTGGTCCTGGGCTATACCAGGTTACACCACCGTTCGTGGTATATGATTAGCGAAGTGTCCACTCTGGAGATCGTAGTACAGGCGTTGATAGTGAGTTTATATAGAAGAGTTGTTCGCTCTTTTGAAATCTGATTTGGTCAACTCTTATCTTGTGGTGGTTGATGAGTTTTTCTTGGGCTTTTAGTTCATCCCGGTTGATGGGTTGCTTGAACTATGTTTCATTTGGCTTAATTTGTCCCGAAAAGAAATCGTTGTTTTCCCAACTGATGAGTTATTATTGCGACTGGTGCACTTGGTTAAGATTGACCTTTGTATTGGAGTTTGTATTTCTTATTAGAAAAAAAAAACTTGAGCCACTTATTCGTGTGATGTTTTTGGTTAATGAAAGTTTTCTTTTGCATGTCCTTTAGTACATATGGGCTTTGACTCAATGTATCTCTCTTGGGTATTTTGAGTGTTGAAGATTAATGGATTTCTTTTATGGAAGAAGATGTTAAACCTTTTGGTGCTGTGTTGTCTTGGTTAAGTGAGAGGTTATAACCAAAGCAATTAATGGATATGATATGGGTTATCATGTTAGATCTGCAGAGTGTGCATGATCGATCCTAACGAAGATCCTTGAAAGGAAAGTGATTAATTTGAAAGTGTCTTGTAGTAGTTCTCGAGGAGTTGTGATTAAGAGTACGGTTATACCTAGTTGTAATCAATAGAGTTAATAAGAGGTGTAGAACGTTGATGAAATTGAGTCGATGACTAAGAGTGATACATTTGGTAAGCTTCTTTGGTAAATTGGATTAACGTATCTCAATGGTTTGACCTAACCTTTTGGGATGGTTAAGTTCAAAAGGAGTTAGACTATTGTCTTAGTGGGTACTAATCTTGGAGTAACCCTTTTTGTGGATACTTAGTGATTATAAGTAATTGCTAGGTGCAAATAATGTCTATTAATGTTTGGTGATGAGCATCACTAAGAGATAATTTGATGGAATTTAACGGATGAACAATGTTTACACGATGGTAGAACTAGTAGATAAAAGTATGTCTTCAATGAAAGGGTGTTGGAATAACCTTTTAATTTGTGGAGTAGTTTTCCTCTAAAATAAAGTGGTTGTTGTAGTGAGAATATACGATTTTGGTATACATTCAATTTCGGATGAGATGATAAAGGGGTCTGTAACATTTTGGTAAGCCTTTGGGGGCTTGATAAAAGGAAGAGTCGACGATAACGAGTCTTGTTAAGGGTAGATCATTCTTGATGTTAGTAAGTTTGTCCTCGAGAGATCCTGACTCGTCGTAGTAGTGATGATTCTTCTAGAGAGGAAGTAAGTTAACTGCCTTTCGTGATATCAGTCAAATGAAATGTTTGGAGTTTTGTATTCGTGGACTGTTGGGAGTTCATGATCTAGGTAGTAGATGGAATTAAGTGAGCAATGTGACGTATGCAAAGGTTTTGATTGGTTCCTAGATGGTTAGTGTGATTTGGTTTTAAAGGGCATTTCTGGTTTGTGTTGGCAAGTAATGTTGTAATCAAAGAAAATTGTTTTCTTTGTTAACAGAAAGTGTGTACCATAAGTATTGGAGGTTGAAAGTTCCTTCTTGTGGGACATGTGCCCTCGTCAGCAGACTTGTATTTTGTTTTCCGTTATCATTATTGTTCGATTGTTTCTCTTGTTCTCTTGCTCACTCCGAGGAGCAACGTTGTTCTTGTGCGTTGAGACTAGTTTTTGTTTGTTTCTTCCTTTTGAGAAAGGAATTAACTAACTTGTGTTGCCAGAGTCTTATAAAATGTAATATGGTGGACAAGTTTTTGATAGTGGTGAGATTTTGGGAACCCAGCTATTTGAAGAGCAGTAGAAAGTGAGTTGGTTTTGATCAATACCCTTTGTCCACGTTGGGATATTGGGATTATCGAAAGTATGGACTCTTGGTAAATTCATTAGAGTATCACAATTGGATACCTAGTAAGATTGTGTAGAAGAGTTTTGATGGTGAAGTTTAATGAGAATAGCGGTGTGGAGAAACCTAAGTGTTGTGCTAATTAATGGGATAACAGGAATAGTTGAGTATTGTCAAGTGTGACTCGGTCTCAGTGAGTAACCCTATAGGAGTTAGATTAACTCTAAGGATAGCTTGGTCAAGAATTTATATATTCGTTTATTGATGTTAGTGATTGAGTATGTTTGAATCCTAACCAATCAGTTAGGATATTGTGAGTGGGTATATTGTGGACAAGTAGCTGCATTTGATTGGTGTAGGTTAAAGAAGGTCTAAGATTGGTAAGATGAATCGCCTTGGGTGGTTACTTGATTAGTATGGAATGTTGAGCTGTGTGAAATTTTGGTTATCAGATTTGAGGGTTACATAGCAAGTATACCGAACATTCATTTTAAGAGTCGTAGAGGTTGAATTGGGCTTTGCATTTGTTATGCTAGCATCTTGGTTCCCAGGATTAGGTTCCAAGAGTTATGGTGATCTCTGAAAGAATCCTGGGGAAACAGTAAATGAGAGTGAATGTGGTGGATTTCAAGTTGATTATCCTTAAAAGAATGAGGGATGTGATGGTGGGTGAAACCTACAATGAGTTGCGTTGGAATTATTTTGTCAAAGTAATTCATTTGGTAGAAAAGTTAGCTAGAGTGTGATATTATGAATTGGAAGAGTCTCCCTGTATAATTGTGGATTTTGTGTTCGGTTGAATAGCTTTGAGGTTGCCAATTTAAGAGAAATAAGTTAATGTGTTATGTGATGATTTGTGATCCTATGGTTTAAGAGAAAGTTAAATTCTTAAAAGAAAGATTGAGAAAAAGGGTGTGATCTTGGATAGTGAAATATTCTCTTAGTTCCTATTTGAACTATGTGTTTATGATTGGTGTCAATTACAAATTGAGTTGGTTCTTGTCAGTAAGTGTGAATCCTTCCAGTTAAGAAAAAAAGAGAAAAGGTTAATCTGGTTTCTCGAGTGATTTCGCTTTTGGGCTGTGTGTCATTTATTTCTAAACTGCCTATTTGGAAATGTGAAAAAGTTTTCATGGTAAATCCTTTGTGCGTGGGTTGGGCTCTTCTAAGGGAAAATGGTTTTGAGTTGGATGCACTTTGACTCCTTTGGTTTCATTTGAGTTCTTCGGTTAAGTGAGTTGGTAGGCGAGTTCTTGGTGCGTCCATTGGTAAAGGAGATGCTGCTTGCAAAGGTAAAGTGATCGACTGAGAGTTGGAACAAGAGTTCCGCGGGTTCTGTGCAGACGAGGTAAAAAAAAGGGTGTGTTGGATAGGTTCCTCAGTCATGAGAATTTGTAGATTGGCGTATCGCTAGGACCATCTCGAGTACTTGCGAGGAGTACGCTATGTCTTATACATTCCGGTGCTGAGAGAGCACATGAGGTCGGGAGCTTGAGACTTTGTTAGAGCTGTTGGCCATCGAGTAAGACCTTACCTCTGAGTCCTATATGTTAAGTGTACCTGTAAAGGTCAAGACTAGTGTTGAGGTGAAAGACGTTGGTTTTGGATATCCATTAAGGTGATGAGATCCCATAAGCCTAAGAGAGGGAAGCGACTTATAAATTGGAGTCTCGCATGCGCGAGCTGTGCTGAGTTATTCATAGTAGACGTGTAATATTGATGTTAAGCTTGTAGCTATGTTATTCCTTGGCGTTAAGTGTGGTTCGAATTCGGGGTCGAAATCTTTTTAAGGGGGGTAGAGTGTAATATCCCGAAGGTGGGATAAGTGAATTTTCAGGAGAGATTAAATGTTCGGGAGAGAATTATTTGGATTTTCGTGAAGGGCCAAGTAGAAAATGCTCAATTTAATCGTCAGAGAGGGGGAAAAACGATGTTTCATCACAACTTGGGCTTGGGCCCCTGGCCCATGTGGGTGGCCGGCCAAGTGGAGGGGGGCGCCACCTCCCCTAAACTCTTGGCTGCCCCTCCCCTCTCCCTTTGGTCGCCCCCCCCCACTCCTCCCATGGGCTGCCGCCCCTCCCCATCTCCCCTTGGCTACCTCCCTCTCCCCCTTACGCCCCCAATCCTCCCCAAGTCGCCTCCACCCTGCTGCCCTCCTGCCTGCTGTTGGAAGAGGAAGGCGAGGCTCTTCGCGAGGCTGTTGTTCAAGAAGGAGAAGGAGGGGAGGGACAAGGAGAGGATCGTCTTCGAGGCTAGATTATCGTCATCCCGCGGGTCTTCAAGGGTAACGAAGTGTTTCCCCCGCTGTTTGATGGGTTTTAGTTGCGAATCCGATTAGTTGCGTTAGATCGTCTTGCTGCCGGTAAACGTTCAGTTCTGTCCAGGAAGTTGTGCGACGGTTTTCGCGACCTTAGAAGCAGAATTAAGAGTTTTGATCTCCTAGAGTTTTGTAGGTCTTGTTCTTAGCTTTCAATGGCCGCCAAGAACGCCCAAATCCGATTAACGGTTAGAAAGTTATGAATTGTTTAGTGCCGCTGTCTGGTTAATCTGTCAACATCCTGACAGTCTGTAGAAACCTGAGTTAATCTATTAGTTAAGTACGAAATCAGAGGATCTTAGTATAATGAAAAATGTAGGTAATTTCCATACCTTTTCATAGAGATAAAGAACGCAAGATTTGGACTTTTGTAGCAAAAGTTATGATGGTTTTAGTGATCTGTCCAGAGAACCCGACGTGATATTTGTTGCTCTGTAGATTGGCTTGGTAGGGGCAGTAGTTGGCATAATCAAAAGGGCTCCCCAACTAAGTTTATTTAGGTAATTCAATTACCTTTTCAGAAAGCCTAAGATCATCTTAGTTGGACTCCTGAGCAGAAAGTTTTGTATTTTAGAATTCAACTGTCCCCAGTGAACACCAAAGCGATCGCTAGAAATTGGAAGATTTGAAAACGCTTGGGCGTTTAGCGAGTTCGTTTGTGTTGTTTTTATGCTTTTGGGTCCAATATGTTGGTCTTAGATTGGGATATCTTTTTGTTCAGGTGGGAGCGTGATCCCAGGGGCAGCGCCCTCTTCGCGTTCACCGTTCTCGCACGGTTAAGGCAAGTATTCGGGTTATAGCATATTTATGCTTGTATGCTGAGAGTGTTTGTGTTTTGCTCGTAATAGTCATGCATGAATGTTTATGTGATGAGTTTCCATTTATCTTGATGAATGCGAGTTATGGTTAAGGTTGATGTTAGTGTGATGAGTTTCAATTTATCTTGGTGAATGCAAGAACCCTGATTAAGTGAATAATTGTGGATGTTTGATAGAGGGTGCTAGTACTTGATGTGTAATAACCATACAAGGTTGATAGTGTGAAATGTATGAATTAAGAATGGTGATTACTTGAGAAATGATTAAATGTTATTCATGAAGGATTGTTCATGGTTGCTAGTATAATAAATATATGTGCTAATCATGGATGCTAGAATGCTACGAATGTCAATGGTGATGAATGGTAGAAGTATGAATAAGTTTATTCATGCATGTCGTTGTTGTGAATCTATATGTATGATGGTTTAAAGTTTTGTTCATGTGCATCATGCAATCATGTTGGAGGATTGGTCACGTGGTGACTATGCATGTTCGAGGTCCCCGTCATGTAGATGACGGGCTTGAGGTCCCCACATTTGTGGAACGTGGGCAATGAGTAAAGAGGCCCCCATCATTAAGATGATGGGCAAAGGTCCCTATATATGTCGTGTATAGGCTCTTGGTCCCTGTGCCAGAGGGCACAGGCAAGGGTACACATCGACGGATGTATACCCTGCATTACCGGTAAAATGCGAAAAGAGATAAAGTTCAAAAGTAGCATTGCATGGGTTGCATTTCTTAAGTTTAAAGGCTATGTTTAGCATAATGTTGGTATGGATTATCGATGCTATGATTGAGTTCTGTTTATGGCCTTGTTGATACTTGCTGAGTCTTTGGACTCACTCTTGCTTTAATCTGTTTTAGGTACTTATGGCAGGAACGACATGCATGGGAGGGAGAAGATGTTTGGATGCACGCACTACCACTCAACCTTAAGAATTACTTATGGATGGTTTGAGTTTCAGATTAATTGTAATAATGAGAATAGCAAACTTTGGTTATGTTTATGAGATTATCTCGCATGCTTGAATGAACTTGAATATGGAGTTTATTGTTAATTGCCATGACTAATTGTTAGAGCCTCGGTATAGTTGACTATACAAAGGATGTTTTGCCAAAAATTTGTAATTGGTCTTAGTTTAAGTAATTTTTTAGTAGCATTCTAGGCTCTTTGAGAGTTGGGGTGTTACAGGTCATCATGTTATTATAGAGACTATGAAGTTATGGACTTATTAGCAAGTAGGTAGTCCGACATATTTACCACACGTTGGGCCACATCCCTGTCTGTCGGGTTTGTGAAAGAGAATCCGCCCAAAGATGTGGCTGATGCCCTCGCTCTTAACCAGGGTCGAGCGCGCTCGTCTGTGATCTCAGTAAATAGCCCTGTTGCGTTCTCGTCCTCCGCCGCCTATTGCGCGATTTTACCTACGTACCCAGCGGTGCTGAGTATGTGGGGGGGTGAGTGTTCTATGTCTGGAGAGCCTTGTGCACCGTACTTTGCTCCTGAAATTCGGCCGTCATCTTCATTTGCACAAAGGCATCCCATATATCCCGCGACAAGAATTTATACTACGTGAAGGGCGTCCGACCCGTGTTCACATACTTCGTGACAAGCGTGCTCTTGAAGGTCCTCCACGCCTTTCCTATCGAGAGCAACACCTGTCGTTTCACGCGTGCCTGGTCTGCGGCTGGGAAAGTGAACGATTTTGAAATTTCTGTCCACAGCTCGTCTCTCCGATCTTCCGATACAGTGTCCCAGCTTAGTGTGGTGATGGGGACCCATTCCCTTCCAAGTATTCCGCAGATGGTCCGGAATCTTGCCGCTACTTTCGGGGGACTCAGAGGGATCCCAATGTCACTGACATCCGTGACGGTCATTTGGCCCATAGGAATTTGCGATATTCCTCTGCCATCTCGCGTACGTATCACTTTCCTCGGAGATCCAGACGCATTCGGTGACGTCGATGATGGCGGCGAAGACGGTGCGGACGCCATCTCGCTACTTGCTATCTATATAAGCTACATACTAACGAGGATCTAATAATCCTCATTTTACTATTTATCTGTAATCATGTAATACGGGTAAATATGACGTCACACAGTTACTAGGTATACCCCTTACTGTCGTAAGGGAGAAGTTAGCCAGGTGGTCGTAAGTCCTTCTACGACCACCCCCATAGTCGTAAGTATTTCTACGACTATGTCGTAATCGTAAGATCTCCTACGATTACCTTCGGTCATAAGCCTTTCTACGACCTGTATCTAGCCGTAAGCTTTTCTGCGACTACCCCTTGGTCGTAAGTCTTATTACGACTAACCCTGCTACGAGTTCTCCACAGATAACTAGGTCCACTCACCAGTAGGCCCTATTAATTGTGAGATCTGAGCAGTCAAGATACGTAGTTATACCTGGAATAACTACAGTTAACCCATCTTTATCTCTGATTGATAACCGTTAGGCAACGTGGGGAGGTTACTTCTCCGGCAATTACTCTCATTATTACAATAAATGAGCACCTCCAGACCTGGAACGACAACCTTCCTCATGATATACTATAAATAGGTGTCTTTTAGAGATAAAAGAGGAGGGGACCTTCTTTGGAAGAAAGACAGTCTGTAGCACTATTAGCGCAAGTCTTTTCCCTGATTGTAACTAGGATACCCAATACAGTATACATAGGAGTAGGGTTGTTATTCTCACTGGAGAAGGCCCGAACCTGTATAAAAATCCCGTGTCTCCTTTGTCTGCGTGATCAATTGTGGAGACCCCCCGAATCAAATAATATTTACGTAAGATCGGTTCTAAAACACTAATAGTTCTTTCTTTTCTCTTTGATGCTACCATGGTAGGAGAATGGAACGATGAGAATTGGTTCGACTTGGCCGATTACGCAGACATCGACATGGATGTCGGCTTCGACTACGAGCCGAGTATCAAATCATCTGACGGTATTGCCACCTCTGGAGATCTTCTATCAGGTCTCAGAGATCGCATCACCGCCGGAGTTCAGGAGGGATCCTCATCCATCACAACAATATGCCCAGCTGACGAACCAGCTTCCTCAGGGGGCAAGGGTCGACACGACCACAAACCGGACTGCCCCAGGGCAGATTCACAACACGACGAGAGCTTTTCCTCCAAGTGTTCGAGTCCCCCTAAGGCAGTACGACTTGGCGAGACAAGTTCTGGAAGCCATCATTCCAGAGCTCCATCGGCACTTGATGGTTCTCTTTCTCCGGATAATTCCGCAGAGAAGAGGATCGAGCACGCTTTTCCTCCAAGTTCAACCATCTCATCGCAGGACACACCTGCAGACGGAGACGGTTATAACACGAAGTTCCCCTACTTGGAGGGGTTTACTTCAAGTCGCCAGATGGTGTCACTCAACTACTCCTCAAGGGAGGAGGCCTCGTGTAATACCCTATTTAATTAAATAAATAATTCAAGGATTAGAAGAGGTATTTAAGAGTGAAATTTTAGAATTTAGTGAGTTGAGAAGAGTAGTGGGCCACCGGCCCATAGCCCAAGTGGGGGAGCCCAACTTAAGAGGGAGGGGAGACCAAACCCTAGGGTTGCTACAGTAACTTCGCCCAGGTACTGTAGCACCACCGCACTGTAGCAATCGGCTTCCTGCTGCCATGCCAAGAGGAGAAAGGAAGGAGAGGAAGGAAGAAGAAGAAAGGAAGAACAAGGGGAGAAGGAAAAGAGGAAGGAAAGGAAGGAGCCTCGCTGGGTCTCCACGTTCGTTATCTCATTCTCCAAGGGTAACCCATGATCCTGTTCGATTAGTTGTATAGTTTCGCGATTTGGCAATATCGGTATTTCTGTTTCTTCAAGACAATTCGTGTTAGATCATCATTTTGTTTTAGTTGCGGGCCGATTCAGCTCTGGACTTCTCCTAGAGAATTGTAGAGGACGTCGTTAGCTTTCGATGAAGTATTAGATCGCAAAATTTGGACCTCTGTAACAGAAGTTATGAATTAATTGGTGGGACTGTTCTGCGAATCTGTCGGTAATCTAACAGGTTTCAATAATCTGTCTTGTTCGATCTATTAACGGGAGAATCTGAGGAGCTCAATATAACAAAAGTTATAGATATTTGTCGTAGCTTTCAGGGAAGCTCAAGAACGTAAAGTTTGGACAAACGAGCTAAAAGTTATGATAGTTTTAGTGTACTGTCCAGAGAACCTGACGTGAAAACGATGTTCTGTTAATTGGCCTGATAGCGGTAGTAGTTAGCCGAATCAGGAAGGCTCACCAACTAGGTTTAGTTGGGGAATTTGATAACCTTTCAATGAAGTCCAAGATCACCTCATTTGGACTAATGTACTAAAAGATACGAATTTTTGAACATGTCTATTCCCAGAGGGGTCATTTCAGCATTCTGGAATTTGAAGTCGGGGTCGCGTTTCGAGTTATTGCTAGTTCGTGCTTACTTTTTTAGTTTGTTTGGTCCTTCATTGTTGTCTTAGTATGTTTTTAAATGAATTTAGGTGGGGGATTGGTCCCGGTGGCAGCACCCTCTTCACATGCTCTGTTCTCACACGGTTAAGGCAAGTACTCTGGTTGATAGAATAATTATGGACGGTTGATAGAGAGTGCTAGTATTTTCATGCGTATTAGCTATGCATGGTTGATAGTGTGATATGTATGATTAAGGATAGTGAATGCTGGAGATCCATTGAGACTTTCGGGTGACCCGAACAGCCCATTCAATCAGGACGACCCGATCAAAATCCAACGGCTCACAAAGGATGGGCTCTTCGCGGTGGTCCGAACGACACCAACAACGTGAGCGGAGCGATTTAAATCCAACGGCCGAGATTGAAAGCGCGCTAGGAGTGAGCCCGGTGCAGTTAATTGATTGGGCTCAACCGAGTGGCTCGAGCCCGAGTCCGACTCAAACCCAAGGAACAGTGAATCAGCTTTTAGGTTTTAATTTAAGCTGAGACTTTTGAGGATTTATTAGAGGTAGCAAAATAACTCCAAAAATTCTAAATTTTTTACAGGAGCTTGCTGACTTAGATATTGACCTTGTGTAAAATTTTTAGAGGTTTTTATGCTATGCATTATTCTCAAAAAATTCTGCAAGGTTCTGGTTTAAGGTTTGACTAGAATTTAATTGGGTTTGACTGACCTCCAAGAATATTCAAACAATTTCCAAAAATTGTGAAATTTTTCAGAGGGGTCACATACCATCCCAAAAACTTAGGAAAAATATTTTCAGGAGATGATCAAAATATTTGACAAGAAAGTTTTTGAAGGATCAAGATTTGAATAAACAGACTTGTGACTTTGTATTTCCATAACACTTGTACAATAATTGTTTAGTACACACAGGAAATACATGATGTAAGAAAAAGTTTTAATTTCTACTTATTTTCTTACATTTGAAACACAAGTCTAAAACTTGGGATGTTACAAGAAGACTCTCAACTAGTTGTGAATTAAGTTGGAAAAGAGTACCAGTGCTCTAACCCAACTATGTCTCGGTACTTATCGGAAGTCCGAAAGTTAGAAAAGCAATTTTTGGGCTCTGAGGTACAATTTATCCCTCGAAAGGAAAATTTCCTTGCAGGCCAACTTACTCGTATAGCTTCTTCCCGATCCCTAGTACCAAAAGGAGTTTTTCTGGAGCAACTTCAGAAGCCGTCCCTAGTTGAAGAACTAGAGACGCCTCCTATCAAAACAACGTCTCTAGAGTACGAAGATACATGGATGACTCCCATCTACAAGTATCTTCAGACGGGTTCCGCACCCGACGATGATCTCGAAGCAGATCGACTATCCTGAAAGGCCAAAATGTATACTTTGGTCGAAGGTGTCCTCTATAAAAGAGGAACTCAATGGGTGCTCATGCTATGCATTCCGCAGAGCGAAGGATTAAAACTCCTTTACGACATACACAGAGGCATCTGTGGGACTCATGCTTCTTACAGAACAATGGTCGGTAAAGCCTTTCGACAACGTTTTTATTGGCCAACGGCCCTCTACGATGCCAAGGAGTTGGTTAAAAATGTGTACAATGCCAGTTTCATAGCAGACAAATACATCAACCAGCTCAGGCGTTACAAACAATTCCTCTGTCTTGGCCTTTTGCAACCCGGGGTCTCAATATCCTAGGGCCGTTCCAAGAGCTCCAGGTGGTTTCGAGTTCCTTTTTGTGGCTATTGACACTTTCACAAAATGGATAGAAGCCGAACCTGTGACTGGGATAACAATAGAAGCAGCGAAAAGGTTCATAATGAGATGCGTGATAACTCCATTTGGGGTACCAAGTCGAATCATCACAGATAACGGAAAACAATTTTCGAGCGCAAAATTCTAGGAATTTTGCAACGAGTTGGGAACCCGATTGTGTTACGCTTCTGTTGCCCACCCCCAAAGCAACGGGGCGATCGAAAGAGCGAATGGCAAGATAATGAAGGGAATTAATACCCGAGTCTTCGACCAACTTTTCAAACGCTCGGGGGCTTGGGTACAAGAATTACCTTCAATATTATGGGCAATTCGTATGACAGCTAGCCGGGCTACGGGGGAAATACATTTCTTTCTAGTTTTTGGCGCAGAAGCCATGCTTCCACCAAAACTAAAGATCAGGTCAGCACGAGTCGAAAATTTTAACAACTCCGTCCAAGGACAACTTCGAGCAGACGACATCAACCTGCTCGAGGAAAAAAACGGATCAGGCTCTAATCCGTTCAAGAGTCTACCAACAAGCCCTGCTCAGATACTACGATCGTAAGGTCCAACCTCGCAGCCTTGCTGTAGGTGACTTGGTATTGAGGCTTATCCAATCCCAGTCTAATCGGAATAAACTTTCCCCCAAGTGGAAAGGTCCTTACACTGTGGTTGAAGTTACGCGTCCAGGTTCGGTACGACTAGCAATGGAGGATGGTCGCGTTCTCTCAAACTCTTGGAACATCGACCAGTTACGCAAATTTTACGTGTAACAAACCTCCACGACAATAAGTATAAGTTTCTTTCCATCTTTATTGTCTTTCTTTGAATTTTGCTTTTATAAATTTTTTCGACCATTCTTCACACGCTCATTTTCTCTTTACACTGGTCAGAAAAAGGACACAACAACTAGTCGAAGTCTCTCCTCTCTGCATGTGGTCCTGCCCGCTAGAAGGAGCTTCCTAGTGTCGCTTTGTTCCTAACTTTTGCTACCAATACAAAGTTTTTTGGGCTTACAAACGTGGTCGAAAAGTTTTTAAGTAAATTCATGTCACCTTATTTTATTTATTCATTTTGAAAAATACTCTAAGAAGAGCGCACTTTTGAGATTCGTTCGACTACTTTTGGTAAACTTGATCGGTTTTAGTTGGTCGGAGGAAGAAACACACCTAGTCGAAGCTTCTCCTTTCTGCACATGGTCCTTCCCACTAGAAGGAATTTCCTAGCATCGTCCCGTTTCTTACTCTTGCTACCAGGACAAACTTATCGGGTACATTGAAAAAGGTCGAATGAATTTTTTAAGGTACTCTAGATGTTTGTTTTACTCAAGTTGTCGTTATTGATTTGATTTATCTGGTTGGAGATGGTAACATCACCTAGTCGAAGCCTTTCCTTTCTGCACGTGGTCCTACCCACTAGAGGGAACTTCCTAGCGTCGATACGTTTCCACTCTTTCGACTAGTGCAAGATAATCGAGAATCGAAAGCTATAAGTCGAACAAACCTCTATGTTTTTAGAAACCCTTTCTTTACTATTTTCTTAGTTTATTCCAATAAACCAAGCAAATAGTTGGGGGGCTAGGATAAAGTTATAAACATGACTTCATTTCTTAGTCTTAGTCTCTTTTTCCGAGTTATTATCTTATGAGTTACTAACTACTCTACAAGATGATTCGCAGGAAAAAGGAAGAAGGAAGGAGGAATTACACATATCTGGTCTGATTATTTTTTCCTTTTCATTACCTTACGAGTTACTAACTACTCTACGAGATAATTTGCAGGAAAGAGGAAAAGATCATATATTTATACATCACCAAAAGGGCTTGTCTTTGCAGATCCCTATTACAGACTACTCTAACAAAGGAGATTCTATTTGCATCTCCTCCACGACCTTCTCGCCGACTGACTACATCTCCTCGATTAACCATTCTGCTTCAGATTTGGTACAATCGAAGTAGGCTTCAACAGAATGAGAGTTAAGGTTGGGGTCACGGGCTTTAAGCTTTGCTAAAAGAAAGCTTACAACTCCTTTGACCGCTTCTTTTATCGAGTCATTCTGGTTCGTCTTCAGAGTAGATACCAACTCTTGCAAGGTACCGACTTGCTCCCCAATGGCACTCGTATGAGCAGCTATCGTATCATCGCGAGGTGCGACCTTTCCAGCACGAAGCCCATCGAGTATGTTGTTCAAAAGCGAAATGTTGTCTTGAAGATTGATCTTCATCGACTTCATCTCCTCCTAGGTGCAAGTCGAAGCCTTGTGTAGTTGTTTTATTTCAACTAATCGCTCTGAAAGGGGTAAGGATTGGTCAGATAAAATGATTCTATGAGAAGAAAAAACAATTTAATAGTAGGTAAAGTTTTACTTACCCGCTAATTGAGAACCTAACTTCTCAATTTCTTGATCTTTGTCTTTCGCGATGCGGGCGATCTCACGAACGACCGAGGACTTTTCCTGAACCTCGATCCGAAGAGTCCCCACCTCGGCCTGAAGGGCCTTATTTTCGACTTCTTTTTCTGTAAAAGAATGAGAGGTTAAGAAGGTGAAGATCAAGATTATAAGCAGTCGTGACTCCACATACTGTTTATTTTTTTCCTGCAATTCCTGAGTTGCAGAGTTAGCCTCCTGAAGCTTCTTCAGAAGGTTGGTAACCTCACCCCTTAGCTTTTTTGTCTCGGCTTTTTCGATGTCGAGCGAATCAGCTAAGGTCTTTTCGTCACTCTTAAACCTGAAAGAGTTAAGGGTAGACATGAATACACATACGAGCAGTCGTAAGCATTTCTGCGACTAATGCGTAATCTTAAGTTTTTCTACGATTACGCCTGGTCGTAAGTTTTTCTACGACCAGTACCAAGTCGTAAGATTTTCTACGACAACCCCCACCGAGTGCTGAACAAGTAGTCGAATTATAAAACGATTACAAGTGTCGGTTACTCACCACCTCTCTGCTTGCTCGCAGAGTACTGCTTTCTCTTGTCGCAATTTGACAAGTTGCCGATTGTATTCGCAAATTGTAGCAACTTGTTCCACGACTCTCTGCAGGAGAGAAAGACAATAAGAAACAGGGATAAAACCATACATATAAGTATCGATGAATACTTACATTCATGTTTGACCAAGCAAACATGGAGACTATCCGTGACGGATCTTTCAGCCCATCCATCTCCTCGACTCGTTTCCACCAAACCCCTTCGAGACATTCGTTATCGAAGACATCCCCGTAATTGGGAATGCTGCTGGGGTGAGGGACTCGGTCACGAGATCTATAGACGGAAGATCCTACGATGGAAGCAGGGCCGAAGAAATCAGAGCAGAAGTTAAAATACTCCTCCTCCTCTGATTCAGTGATGGTAGCACCGCCAGGAGGACCGGAAGGAACATCCTCGACAACCTCCTTACCGGCAGAGTGGTCAGAATTCTCACCACCACCGACTCCCGGTGTCTCCCTCGTCTCCACTTCCCTCCCTACGACTACCTCGGTGGTCGTAGCGACTTCAGCAGCGACGACTTCCTCCACCGTGGGAATAGTAGTTGGAGCTTCAACTACTACCATAGTCACACCTTCGCTGGCTGAGGAGGTGACAGCGGGCTTCTCAATAGAAACATCCCTGGAGGCTGAAGGAGTTAGGCTAAGATCACAAAACGAAAAGTAAGTTAACTTATGAAAAACAAAGGGCAAATGCTGTTCTTACACTTCTGTTTTTCACATACCTCTGCGCGCTGGACCTAACCCGGAACTTGGGAGCGACCTTCCCAATGGTAGGTTTCTTCAACTTCCTCTCGACTACTGATGGTCGAGATTCAGTCTGGAGAACGGGAGTCACCGCTTCGTGACCCCCTAAACTCCCCGGACGACCGAGATCTGTCTCGACCACCTCAAGAGCATTACTACCCTCGACCTCAGGTTCTGCGGAAGCAGCAGTTTCCTTCACAAAAGACATGGAGCTCTTCCAGTTCTCCTTTTTTAGCTGCCTTATAAAGCCATGAGAAGCAGAAACTGCGAAAGTCTTGTTGTCGTAATAGAAAGGTACCTTGGCCTTGGGGGCTTTGCGCTTAAGGGCAAAGGCAGCTTCCTCTGCTTTTTTCCTCGTCGCGGCCATGTCTGCAGTGAATTTAGCAAATGGAGCAGGAGGAGCCGAACTCGAACCACCTTTGTCGCCGACCTTTACAAGTCGACGCTTTTTGGTTGGAGGGGATTTTGCTGACTCCACTTGCGCTGTCGCCCCAATGACCACCAAATCGACTTCCTTGTCGTCTTGGCGGTCTTCCATGCCTACTTTCTGTTGAAAATCAGAAACGGAAAGTGGCGTAAGTTTTTCTACGATCACTAACTGGTCGTAAGTTCTTCTACAACCAGCCCACAGTCGTAAGCTTTTCTACGACAAATCTTTGTCGTAAATCGTTTTACGACAATAGGTGCCTAAAGATGAAGTCGATTCTCGATTACCTTTAGGCGCTCTACCTTTTGCTCTGCGGTTAAAACCGCAAGAATTTAGGGAGCTACCACACTAGAAGGACTCTTCTCACAGATAAGCCTGACGCGAGCGTCAATTTCTACCTGTGGAAGATCTGTATGGACAAACGAAACAATCAACAGATCAGATCAAGATTAGCCAAGGCCAAAGTCAAAAAGTGAGCTTTCCACTTACCATCCTTGTAATCCCTAGTCGGGTCTTCTTTCTCCGAGTACCTCCACATAGGAGGGACTCGTTTCTTCAGGGGACTAATACGGCGTGTGACGAAGTCCTTCACCACGTGCCATCCGGTAAGCCCCCCCCCCGGCGCCCGTCTTTAAGTCTTTGATGGCTTGAATGTAGGGGTGATCCGGTCAAGATTACTAGGAGTTGAATCCCAGGAAGAGATCCTCTCGGCGGCATTTTCGATAAACGAGAGGCTGTCTTCCTTGGTAACTTCCCAGTAAAACCACTTCTTCTTCCACCCTGGCCACGACGATCGGGTGAACATCCGAATATACTCTTTCGACTTCCCGTCGTGGAGCTTCAGACCACAACTCCCATCAATTCCGGCCTGTCGAACCATCCCGTAATAATACTGGAAAAGCTCGAGGTCCGCCGGAATCCCCAGGTATGCCTCACACAGATACACGAATACACTCAACATTGTGATGGAATTAGGACCAAGGTTCACTAATTCCACCCCAAGGTGCTCGAGCGCAAGTGTGAGGAAGGGGTGAGAAAGCAATCGGAGGCCACACTCACAATACGCCTGGAAGACGGGGATTTGACCGTCCTCCCCCGACAGCCAGTGTTGTCCATTCGCCGCAATCTACTTCACGAGTAACTCCTCGGGAATTTTCTCAGCAGCCACCAAGGCATTCATCCTCGCATCGTCCATTTCCGATTCAACCCACTCGGAGACGATCCTAGCCATCTTTTCTCAAGGAGGAGAGAGTTGGATTTGGGAAAGCTTCAAGAAAGCCCACAGTGTCGCTGGCAGCGGAAGAGACGAGAAAACGACGAATAGTCAGGGTGAACTGGGGAAAAGGTAAGAACCCTAAATTCATCCCCGCGGTTCGTTTTATAATCGTACGCTTGAAACGAAACGTCGTGGGAACCCAATGGTTTCCACCGCTTCGGGAATTGTTCTAACGGACAGATATCTTTAAAATCTGCCTGTTCAAGAGAACCGATGCTCTTTTTCACACCTCAAGCGAAATTACCTCCTTGACCAAGTATACTTCTGATCAAAAGAGATGCCAATCGGAAAGGTTTTTCTTCCAATCATAGTGCCATGATTACTCTGAAGTCGTAAGATTTTCTATGACTATCTTGTAATCGTGAGATTTCCAACGAACTGCCTCGGCCAAGCATATTTTTGATCGAAAGAAACACGTGTTGAAGAGTTTTTTCCTTCAACATTTTTTCTACAACCACCTAGTAGTCGTAGGATCATCTGCGACTCCTTGCCCAAGTAGGTTATCTTCACTTGAAGCTGGGGGGCTAGATGACGAGGATCTAATAATCCTTATTTTACTATTTATTCGTAATCATGTAATACGGGTAAATATGACATCACACAGTTACTAGGTATACCCCTTACTGTCGTAAGGGAGAAGTTAGCCAGGTGGTCGTAAGTCCTTCTATGACCGCCCCCATAGTCGTAAGTATTTCTACGACTATGTCGTAATCGTAAGATCTCCTACGATTACCTTTGGTCGTAAGCCTTTCTACGACCAGTATCCAGTCGTAAGCTTTTCTGCGACTACCCCTGGTCGTAAGTTTTATTACGACCAGCCCTGCTACGAGTTCTTCACAGATAACTAGGTACACTCACCAGTAGACCCTATTAATTGTGAGATCTGAGCAGTCAAGATACGTAGTTATACCTGGAATAACTACAGTTAACCCATCTTTATCTTTGATTGATAACCGTCAGGCAATGTGGGTGGTTACTACTCCGGCAATTACTCTCATTATTACAATAAATGAGCACCTCCAGACCTGGAACGACAACCTTCCTCACGATATACTATAAATAGGTGTCTTTTAGAGATAAAAGAGAAGGGGACCTTCTTTGGGAGAAAGACAGTCTGTAGCACTATTAGCGTAAGTCTTTTCCCTGATTGTAACCAGGATACCCAATACAGTATACACAGGAGTAGGGTTATTATTCTCGCTGGAGAAGGCCCAAACCTGTATAAAAATTCCTGTGTCTTCTTTGTCTGTGTGGTCAATTTTGGAGACCATCCGAATCAAATAATCTTTACGTAAGATCGGTTCTAAAACACTGACACATACGCAATGAACTAAAATTTTAGAATATGGATTGAAAGTTTATATCCACTAGGTAAAGAGTGCTCTCGGAAGGCTAGTTTCACAGGACATAGTCCTTGTCATCACAGCCCTAAAGCCTAACCATAAGAAATGCACAAATGCAAAGAAATGCGGTTTTAGCAAATAATCAAAATTAATTCCAGCATAATCATAAGACATTAAAGCATTAATCCACCAGCATTTAAATGACCAAATCAACATATGTAACTTATACCACATGTATATGAAAGAAATCAGCATATAGCTCAGAAATATGATGTTATTGAGTGCTCTCAAAAGATGAGATGTAAAAGAATTAATCTTTGTCATCTCAACCCTTTAGTCTATACTCTTCATTAATTGAATATGACAACAAAATTCTGATTTTGAGCTCTTAACAATGCTTTACTAAGTTGTCAAATTATTTCTCATAAACAACAATAATAATCAGCTAACAGAGAGATGATTTGATTACTAGTGCAAGAATACAGAATAGACAAAGCTTCAGCCAAAAGATTAGATAACAATTAACAAGGCTGCAACCTCTCAAACTGAAACTTCTAAGTCTGTCAACTTATAGAACGTCAAAGCAATAAAGCTCAACCAATCTATTCTATTCAGAAGATGCAAAGTAATCAAATCTCCTGATTATGGTATAGCTGAATCAAATAGAAATAAAAGATAGAAGTAAGCAACACATATAGAGCTCAAATCTGAATATGCTATCATAACCAATTTCAGTATATGTCAACTATAATCACAGAGCAATTTCAACAGATCCCACAAAAGTCACTTTGCAATATATCTCCCAGTACTAACAAATCAATTTCAGAATTGAACTAGTACAACATATATATACTCAAAGTGATACACAATAAATGAATACAGAGATACTCACGAGACGATGGTACTCGAGATGATCAGCGTGGAGGAGAGGCCTAGCGGAGTGGCTCCGACGTGGAGGAGAAGGCCGCTCTGGCATGGAGGAGGAGGCCGAGCGGCGTTGCTCTGGCGTGGAGGATGAGGCCGAGCGGCGTGGCTTCGGCGTGGAGGAGGCCGAGTGGTTGGCGCCGTGAGGGAGGACCGAAGGAGGCGCTGGAGCAGGCGGCGCGAGGACTAGAGGAGGCACTAGAGTCGGTGGCGCGAGGGAGGACCGGAGGTGTTGAAGCCGGTGGCGCGAGGACCGGAGGAGGCGTACCTTGGGCGGCGGCATCGAGGGAGAGTAAGGGCGAGAGTGGGGAGGTGAACGGGCGAGCGTAAAGGCGAGTGACGGGTAAGAGTGCGCAAAACCTAGCAGTTCCCGCCTAATAAAGGCATATCACAGACGGTTCCATTATGGAACCGTCTGTGATTACTATGATAAGTAATCACAGACGGTTGGAACGTATCACAGACGGTTCCATTATGGACTTATCACAGACGGTTGCATAATGGAACTGTCTGTGATATGTGCAACATGTATTTAATTCCAAGTTGCAACCTCTCAAACTGAAACTTCTAAGTCTGTCAACTTATAGAACGTCAAAGCAATAATAGCTCAACCAATCTATTCTATTCAGAAGATGCAAAGCAATCAAATCTCCTGATTATGATATTGTTGAATCAAATAGAAATAAAAGATAGTAGTAAGCAACATATATAGAGCTCAAATCTAAATATGCTATCACATCAAATCTGAATATAGGCATACAAGACCAGGGAGATACAAGAGCACATTCAGAGAAATCCAGAGAAATCCATAATTTGGTATATATATTAGGACATGAGACAAATAGGTTGTACATGTGCATAATATTACCATTCCACATTACAATGAAGTCCACATTAACAGCAAAATCAGAGATGACAAGTCCATATATAACACATTAACACATGATAATTCCACATTGATATGTCTCATGTTATGGAGTAAATTACAATGGAATAAATTCTTATTTCAAATATAGCCCTTCATGATGATCGACTGATGCCGTTTTCGAAAGGAGGCAACTCGTCAAATTGATTGTACTCTTCCTCATCCACGACATTCTCAACTCCGACAATCCTTCTTTTTCTATGAAGAACTACGTGGCGGTTCTTATTTGCCGGGTCCGTTACATAAAAAACTTGAACAACTTGATTAGCGAGTACGAATGGTTCGTCCTTGTATCCGACACGTCTGAGGTCCACAGTAGTGACGCCGTACTTGTCGACCTTCACACCCTGCGGAAGTTTAACCCAATGGAATCGAAACAGGGAGATCATGAAAAGTACGTAGTCGAGCTCCCAAATCTCCTCTATGAACCCATAGTAGGAGTTCAACCCATGTGGCCCGACGGTATTAAACAGCTTGTGAAACGCATCTATCAGGACACCGCTATTATGGACTGTGCTCTTCCTATCCTGAGCTGTCGTATAAAATGTGTACCCATTTATGTCGTATCCTTGCCATGTCATGATTGTAAATTGTGGCCCTTTTGCCAACCATAGCAGTGTATCATCACTTGATGACCTCCCAGTGAATCGTACCTTTAACCATTCGTTATGTGAGGACCCCGAATTATTGGAACTGTACCAAATTAAAATTATACTAGAAGCATAATTCTTAATTAAGGAACAGTTGGCTCCCACATTAAAAATTATACCAGAAGCATAATAATAATAAGGAACAATCCAAATTTCAGGTTCCCGGATATATGTCTTACAATAGTTCTCAGAATAAGTGACTATTGCACATATATCCTAAACATCATTGTACCACACATACAAGGCATAAATAAGTTACTTTAATTCATACATATAACCTTACAAACCGGTTGGTTCTACAAATCCAAGTGACACATAGTCACTACAACATTTAACAGCGGAAGTTAGAATAAACAGCAAAAGCCACCAATGGCTCCATCACCCGTAGGCTATTGAGTGGAGATTAGAAACAGCTTCATTCGTTAGCGTCGCCCTGATCGACGCTAACAGGTACCTCATATAAATAACTATCCTCACCTGCAACAAGTGATGAAAGCACCTGAGTACAGAAGGTACTCGCAAGACTTATATAAACTACTAAAAGAAAATGTTTGATAGAACCTATTCAAAGAATTAGAATTTGTACATGCATAAAATTGACAATATCTCCCAGTGGCCTTTCTTTCGTCCCCGGTTTCTTGCAATGTATACCCCAGGGCGAGGCCAAATCGTAGACGTGTACACCTAACGCTTTCTTGGTTGTGATCAGACAAATGGAGCGGCCAAAGTGTACGTGACAACGCAAGGACCTCATGGTTCCCAAGCCATTGCTGCTGCTCGCGCAGCTGCTTGTGCCTTGTGGTCGTGGCCATGAGCTGAAATGTTTACTGTTTGTGACGTGTACACCTAACACTTCCTTGAAATGTTGACTGTTTGTGATGGAACGCGTTGATTGGACCATCAGCAACACTGTTGACTCAAATTAACGTCCTCCTTTATCAATTATCGAGTTATCCGTCTCCAGGAGAGACAACCGCAGCAGGGAGGGACGGCCTAGGTGGGACGACGTCGCGTGGCTTGTCTTGTCTGTAGTAGGGAGGGACGAAAGAGGCCACGTGACGGACTTGAGGTGTTGTCGGGTGAGCAAGGGATGAGGGATGGACAGTGCCGTGCGTCTTAGGGTGCTACGAACAAGACCGTGTGGCCGGATTGACGTGGATTGAGCGTTATTTTTGAATTTGCGGTCAAGAGGAGACTATTTTTATTAATATGGTTTCAAATAATACTATTTTTAAAAAAAATGATAAATGTTACCGGCAGGAATTCTCTACATGCATTTCCTATCATGGAGTACGTTGTATATATGTAACCGCTGAATGCACAAATCCACGTGACATCGTGGGGGGTGCACGTAGACACGGACCCATACATAGGCCATCAAACATGTTTTCATTCTTTTGTGGTTTTCCTTCTCTTAGTATTATCAATCTGTGCATGATCGTGGATCATTACTACCCTTAATTCCTAAACGGAAAGGCCGCCTCCCGCGTCATCTACGTCGCCCTAAAAAGGACGGCCGTTGGATGAGCGTCTGGTTGTCTCTGGGCCGCTCGATCATGTTCGCTCACTCGCGTGGCGTGGCCCGGCGTCGGATCGCGCCCGGGCGCTCTTGGGCCGTACGATCGGGGGTGCACCGCGCGCTCCACCTGCCCGAGCCCTAGGGCCGCCCGCGTTCGTGCCTTCCTCCCCTTTTGCGCCGCCACGGGTTCGTCTCGCCCTCCGCTCTCTCGCGAGTGGCTGCCCGTCTCCTTCCCTCACGCCGCCTCACCAGCTCCTCCTCCCTGTTGCCGCTTCGCCTCCTCTCTCACACGCCCCTCGCTTTTTTTCGCGGCCGGCCGCGTCGTCCTCTCTAGCGTGTGCCTTCCTCCCTTCCGGATCCCCTTTTGCGCCGTTGTGCAGCGTAGCCGCAGCCCGTCTCCTCTCCCTCCTCTCTTCCTCTATGCAGCGTCGCCGCAGCCTGTCTCCTCTCCGTTTTCTCTTCCTCCTCCGCCTGTTCCTCCCCACGCTACTCACGCACCTCCCTGTGCTCCCGTTCCCCTCCTTCTACGTCCTCCTCCCCACGCACCCTCGTCACCTCCCCGCGCCGACGCTGCAGCCACCACGTGCCTCCATCTCCTCCCTCTCCTCTCCCTCCTCTCTTCCTTCTCTGGCCGTTCCGAGGGAGGAGGAGAGAGCTCGAACCGGAGTGGCGCTGTCGATGGCGGTGGAGAGTGGGGATGAGGTAGTGAGGCCAGATGAAGCAACCATGCGCCGAGGTCATCACCTTCCTCCTCGCCATCGCGACCACGGCGCTGGCCAGCAGCCGCTGGCTCTTCCTCCTCCGCCCGTTCCTCCCCCACGCTGCTCCCGCCTCCTCCCTGTGCTCCCGTTCCCCTCCCTCTGCGTCCTCTTCTCCACGTGCCATCGTCGCCTCCCCGCGCCAACGGTGATCCTGCAGAGATTGAAGATGAGGATGAGGGATCAATTTTTTAAGCAAATTCCGCATGATTGGTTGCTCATGTTAGTTTTGTTTACAGACTACATCTTTTTTTTTTTTGTCACAGCCTGATTCGTTCACTGCACGTACACGTGATGACCTATTGCTGTTGTTTTAGGTCAATGACAAGAACACAGTTGGGTTAAGTGCTTTGGCACGAATAGCACCTTCATGCCCAATAATAGCGGACGTGGTTACTGTCCACAATCTGTTTGATGCACTTACATGTTCATTTGGTGGCCGGTTACATTTTTTTTGTATATGATAAGTATCTCAAAGGTTTAGACAGGTAAGGAAAACAATTCCCTAGATTATCAGACTCTCGATATTTATATGTCCTGCCTTTTGTCACTGTCTTTATTGAATTAATGCATAATTATCTTTTAATTACCACGATGAAAACTGTGATGGCATTGAGTTAAACAGACCAAGTTCATACTCTCTGCATCTGGAGTTGCACAACGGTAGGTGTTTTGTTGTAGAGCTGGTATAGTATTGGTAGTGCTTTATGCTAGGAATCTGTGGTTGATTCAATAAGAGATACTAAGAGAAGCATCAATGATATTGTTTAGGGTATTCAAGTCTGTCAAAGGAATCATGCAGTCACCACCTGCTCCAACTTTTCATCTTGATGCTGGGGAATGTATCTTAGCTATTGATGGAGACATGCCTATTCATCCTGTACTGCAACATATTGGAATATCAGCATGACCAGGTGAATTAGTTGACTGACATTTGACCTCTCAATTTGCAGCCATGCTTCGTTTTGGGTAGCCGTTGATGTTTTCCTTCTTTTTGGTAGGAAGATTGATCCTTACAACACCTGTTTATTTCCAAAGTATGAGAGTGGGCTATGGTGATAGGATTGTTAAATATGATTTAGCAAAAGATTCGAATCAAGTGATTAAGCATGATTTTACTGGACCATTGGGTGTTCGCCTGTTTGATAAAACTGTCATCTACAAATCAAGCACTTTGTAAGTATTGAAAAGGATGTCTAGATATTGCTGTCTTGCTCTTAGAGTTCCCAATTTTTGGCTTAAGTTTGTCTTGAATCGCTGTGTTTACACTATTAGAATCGCCTCATGCAGTTTTGCTATGCTGAACATAAGCAGAGCCTCATTTTATTTCAGTAGTTCCTGTAAATTCGCTTGCCTTATATTGTATTATCTTTTAATGTTTGATCCATTTTAGCCTTACATAATTACGTTTCAGCATTTTCCTTAGTTGCCAATGAATTTTGTAGCTTACATAGTATACATGTATGGATGATCCCTAGCCTTATATGCAAAATGTTTTTTTTTTCCTTTACTCTCCATAGCTTGGAATTACGTTTCAGTATTTTCATTTGTTGCCAATGAATTATGTAGCTTACATAGTATACATGTATGAATGATCCCTAACCTTAGATGTAAAATGATTTTTCCTTTACTCTCCATAGCTTGGATGATTACATAGACATTATTTTCCGACAGATTCCCTTCCATATTTCAGTTTGTTATAAGAGTAGTTTGGCTAGATAGATCTTACAAAAATTGTTTGGCATTGCCTTACATAATTGCGTTTCAATATTTCTCTTGGTTGCCAATGAATTATGTAGCTTACATAGTATACATGTTTGGATGATCCCTAGCCTTAGATACAAAATAATTTTTTCCTTTAGGCATGGGACTAAAAGTTAATAGTCCATATTGTTTGTAGTGAAATTACCAGTAGGTTTAAATTTACTTAGTGAAACTAATAAAAAGCAATGTAGTCGGATTGTTAGTTTTATCTCGATTTTCTTAATATGAAACCACACATCAGGTTAACAGGTGGTTATTAGCTCCAGATCAGGACTCATGTAGAGTCTTTTATCAAACTAGCTACCTGGGGGTCCTCTTAATAGGCGACATCTAACAGAGTTTACACATTTATGTTTTGAATTCTTACTATTTTGGTTATACTATACTTAGCGATGTGTACAAGTTAGAATGGAGAATGATGAGTTCTCACACAGATATGGATTGCTTTTTTGTATATTCATCTTTTGTTTTGCGCAAATTTGGCTTATGTGCTATAGCATGTCAAATCCTAATGTTCAAAAAAGAAATAAGTTCGGCTAAACCCTTGCCACCTGCGTACAACAGCCACAGCCGCGCTATTTGGCGCGGGTTGCCTTCTAGTATGATGAATAAATCGATGGTAGATAGCTGTCGGTGGGCATGTGTAGATGTATGTATTTATATGGCAGGCGACTAGCGTCTGAACGTCAGACGCTCCAAGGCAACATCGGTGAACATTATATGCAACATTTGTAATCTCCATGTGCAAGAAAATGCACAAAAATAGGAAACTGATAAAAAAAACATCTTCTCTCTAAAAAAAATTGGATTCCACCATGAGTATAGAACTTAGCTAGATTTTAAAAATAGTTCAAAAATCACAAACAAAGAAAATTAAAATATCACAATACTGCAACATTTGAAAAGAATAGTTGCAACATTTTATGGTTACTCATGCAACAATCAGATACAATGTTTGCAACAAAATTGAAATGCCACATTTTCCCCTTGGTTACGCTCCAATGCAACAAAAAGGAATAATGTGTGCAATATTTTTTTTCAACGGTCGCAACAAAAAATCTTGTTCGTACTGGGTTACTATCAAAGAAGAGGTGATGGGAAGAGGATGCAACATTTTCTCAGTATTTCAAAAATTGTTGCTACAATCAAAACAAAAAGAGAAAACATCTGGAAACGCTTATTGCAACATCCCACGAATGACCATACAACATTTAAGAAAATTGCAACATTTTGCAAAAAAAACAGTGGAAAATATTTGCAACAAACTTAACAAACTCCTGCAACAAACTTACCCATCGTCTGCAACATTACAACAAATCCATCACCATGCACCTCCCGTCCCTCCCCCCGCAGGCGCAGCATCAGATCCAACCCCCTGCCCTCCTCCTTACTCCTCCCGCACCACCATCAACGGCACCAGCGTCGCTGCTGTAAGGACCCGGGATTAACACCCCAAATCCTCTGTGCTTAACTGAACTAGTCCCATGATCAGTGGCTAGCTCACACAGTAAACAAATATGGTACCACAAACATAAACGCGAAACTTTATTATTAAACAACAGAGTTAATTACAAGATAGGCTTACAAGCCGACAATACAGAACACAGCGGAAGTCGAAGAGCAAGTAGTAGAGCCCAGCTAATCTGCCACACGCAATCGATTGGGGAAGCGGCCTAGTCGTCGAGGTCTTCAGCAGCTACAAAGTCCTTCTCATATGAACAATATTTTATTAAGCAAGAGAGAGCACAAACAACCGTGCCCTGCAAGTTACACCCAGTAATAGAACTATAATACATGCAGGGTTATAACAAAGGAAGACTTATAGAGTTGATTTTTGCATAAAACAATGTTTCTTTCCAAATACTTGTACTAAGTTCCAAAGCGGTTATTCTATAACTAAAATTTATTTTCTAAATTCTCAAGTTTTATAGTTAGATAATACTCATTAGCAAGTGGTGAAGGATACCCTCTTATCACAAGGCTATCCGCCCAAATTTCTCGATTGGAGTAGCTTTGCTAGCATGTCCATGACCGTGGACACGGCTATTCGAATAGTTTTACACTCTGTAGAGGTGTACAGCATTACCCATATGACAAGACTTCTCTAGTTTGTCTGGCATCCGTCGATACCACCGCTCACTTCCATAGGTAAGCAGTCTAGAGCACGTGATAAGGCCTTTACAATGCTTCATCCCACCGTAGTTCCACCTCGCTAAGGTTTCTCCCCATTTGGATAGAAACCCGCAGGGTTCAGGCTCCCTCTTGTGCCAGCTGGGAATACATAAAAGTATATCGTAAAGACAACCACGCATTCGGATGGAACGACCACGATGGAACGTTGCAAATTAGTTAGCCAGGTTCTACCCACTCAAAACATATGGTAGTACGGAAAGGCTTAGCAAAATACACTCGAAGACCGGTCCTTAACTGACTTGGGCGACTTCCAAACAACCTTGGGCCTCGACCATAGAAATGGATTGATCCCGTGTATGAACATGCACCCATCCAAACATCCATTTCGCCCAAGTCCAAACCAGTTTTTATTTTATTTAACAAGTCAAATGATTTTATAAATTTCTATGGTAGAGACAGTACCATAGCATCATTTTTAATTATAGTTGAATTTGTGGCTAAATTCCCCAAAGTAAATATTTTTGATCTAAGCTTTGACTAAGCATAGAGTTTTGCAACAAGTTCTAGTCATACTAGTGTATCGACCAGATTTTTATCTATGGTGACAAGGTGTGAGGGATTCAATGTCTAAGAATTGTCAAGTACGAGATCAGTATTCCATCCATCCAACAATCCAAATTTCATGTCCAGGTCTATGACTAGATCCACGACTAGATTCCATGATTGGATTCCACAACTGGATCCACGACCAGGTACCACGACTAGATCTACAACTAGATCCACAACTGGATCCACGACCAGGTCTCACGACTACGACCAGATCCTATGATTGGATCTACGACCAGGTCTCACGACTACGACCAGATCTAGCGATTAGATTTCTACCATCCAATCTTCAACAATTGCTTTTCTAATAATCCAACAATGATATATTTCTATAATCCATCAATGCTATATCCAATATCTGTCTATTTCCAGAATTCGACACCAACAATCCAAAATTCAACAATACTCTAATTCTATAATCCGATATCCGTCGATCCATTATTCCTTAATGAATTATTAATAATAAATCAACATCCATCGATCTAGTGATTACGTAATCCTATAATCCAATTTTCGATAATCCGATATCCATCAATAAGATACTTCTAGAATCCGAATATCCAATAATCATGTAATCCTACAATCTAATCTTCCATCAATCGTGCACTGCTATAATCCAACAAAAAGGTATTCTTAATCAAACGTCCAACAGGAATGTATTATTACAATTCAATCTTTCGATTTCTAATCCCTGACTACAACACATTCGGTACGATGGAATGGAATTGGGAATAACTATAAAGCTTAAAATAGGACATTAAATTACTTGAATTGAAATAAGCATGCAATAATATTTTAAAACGGAATTTAGATAATTTAAAATACTAGGATTCAAATATGATCAAAGGTGTAACTTGCCTTGCTTATTTAATTGTTGTACTTAAGCAGTGTCGAAAAAGCAAAGGAGCGTCGAAATCTAGCTTCCGAGGTCGTTGAACACTACACGTGAAAACGAGCCAAATTAAGATAAAATCCAAATAAAGTTCAAATGAACACCAAAATAAATAATTTCGGTTCTGAGAGAGAGGTATTGAACTTAGATGAAGCAGGAATTTGAATCACTTGAATCGGAGCTCGAATAAAGGAGAACGGGTTCTCGGAAGTTTTAAAAACACATGGTCGGAAGAAGCTTCGACCAGCTGGTAGGAAGGTGGTCGAAAGAAGGCTTCGACTACCAGGTCCAAAGAAGGATACGACTACTCGACGTGGTCGTAGGAAGGATACGACTACTTAGCGCGGTCGTAGGAAAAAAACACGACTACTTAGCGCGGTCGTAGGAAAAAAACACGACTACTTAGCGCGGTCGTAGGAAAGGATAGTCTAAACCAAGAGGGAGGTCAGAGCACGGGAAACTCACCAGGGCTGAGAGAGAGGCTGGAGGAGGAGATCGGTGACGAGGGAGAATGGCGGTGGCGAGATGCGGCTTGCGGCGGCACTTCGGCGGACGACGAACGGGGGTCGAGCGCGGCGCGGGCGCTCCAGTGAACTCTTCGGCGGTGAGGAGGTGTACACTGTGAAGAGCGCGGCGAGGCGATGCCGGAGGTGGAGGTGTCGACGGTGGAGGACCTTCAATGGCGGCGCACTCCCTAGAGGCGCGAGCTTCGGCCGGAGTACTGGGAGCTTGAAATCCCAGCAAGCGAAGGAGAGAGAGAGAGGGAGAAATTGGGAAAAAGGAAGAGGAAGGTGAGACGCTCCGGGGCTTCTATTTATAGCAGCTGAGGGGGAGGAGTGAGGGAGCTTGACGGCGAAGGACGGGCAATTAAATGTGCCTGCTGCCGAGGAAGGAGAGGGAGAGAAATCAACGGGTGGGCGCACAAGCGGAGCTTTGGCTGGCGCAGAGCGACGGTGTGAGGACCCCGGAATATTGAAGTTTATGCCAAATTAAAAATTACACTAAAAGCATCATTAATAATTAAGAACATTTCGGTCCTTAATTAAAAATCATACTAGAAGCATAACGTTTAACAAGGTATAAATTCAATATTTAGGTTCCCGGATATATGTCTTGCAATGGTTCCCAGGATCAGTGACCATTGCACATATATCCTTTATCAACATTGGATCATACATACAAGGCATACACTTACATTAATTTACACAAACTTTTATATTTTGGTCATACAAGTTCAAGTGACCCACAGTCACAAATAAAACGTAGCAGCGGAAACTTAAAATAAACAGCAAAAACCACCAATGGCCCCATCACCCTCAGGCTATTGCGTGGAGGATAGAAATAGCTTCACTCGTTAGCGTCACCCTGATCGGCGCTAACGGGCATCTCATACAGATGACCATCCTCACCTGCAACAAGAGGTTATAGCACCTGAGTACGGAAGGTACTCAGCAAGACTTACACAAACTATAAAAAGAAAGTGTTTGATAGAACTTATACAATGGAATAGAATTTGTATGTGCATAAGGTTAACAACAGGAAGGTTGTATGGTTGCAATTTTTGCATAAAGCAATACTCCTTAACCCTACACATGCTAGGTATTAGTAAAGCAACTTTAAAAACCAATTTGGACTCAAAACAGTAATTGAAAGAGAGCATAATGATAAACCATAATTAACATCAAAGTGGCTGCCACCACCAACAGAATATTGCGTAGATCATACTACAAGTTGTACCTCAAAAATCTATACAAAGATCTATTCAACTCAAGCATTGTCCGTAACCGTGGACACGGTTATTCGAATAGTTTTAACCCTACAGGGGTGTGCATCTTTACCCACATGACTTACTTAGCCCGTAGCCTCCGAAATAATAGCACACTGCCTTTGGTATGCCGGTCGGGTAAACCAAGATTTGGTATTTTTCAACAAGTTGACACTATTGAGTTTGACAACCCATGTGTGAACTAATCCCGCTTAAACAACGACTGATAGCATCTGCTTAACCGGGACACACATGTTGTGCCGGCAACGCCGACCCAATTGACAGAAAGTAAGGTTGTGCTAGCTGCACATATTAGATCGCAATCGGAGCCATTAAGGTACGTACATGTGACGGAACGCATGTATGGCCTCACCCTCCTAAGAACATATGATAGTGATTTGGTGGTCAAACACATATGTCCTTACTCCCCTGTTTTCCAACTCAATAGCATTAACCTTTTACTTAACCAAACAGCGCCCATACACCGCGTGTGGAAGTACGTTAGGGCTTGAATCTTCAAGTCAATTTGTTCAGTCCTTAATCAATCCAGAATCTTCAAGTCAATTTGTTCAGTCCTTAATCAATCCAGACAAGACAACCACATTTCCCAAATCTCGTGCACTAAGGCACCATCACTAGCATCCACTTGTCGAGATCTAAAATCAGTTTGTCAAACCAAGTTTGGTTTCATTTCAGTTTAAAAGACTGAACAAAGAATCAAAAGAAATGGAAATTCATTTATTGTCCCCAAGTCTGACAAGATAAGCTTGTCAAACACTAATGTTCTAAACCTAATCTTTAAGAAAGTTAATACCCTAGACCAACCCCTTGCTAACCCTAATCAGCAAGATTAACAGAAAAATGGCATGCTACAACTTTTGTCGGTTCATCCGACAAAACAGCAGAAAAAGGTTTTAGAGCCTTTTTCGATTCAGAAGCAAAATAATCAGAGATAACCTTTGCTTATGCTACTAGGGTCAAGTTAAGACCTAGTTAAGTTGAAAAGATGACAAGAGAAACCCTAGAGCTTGAAAACGACATGAAAGACCGAAAAGTTATAAAAGCAACTTTTCAATCAAAGCAAGATTTGAGCACGCATGCACAAGTGAGTGATTCAGAGAGGATGTTGAGGACCCTAAGATGTTTAAGATGGAAAGAAATAAGGACATAGCTTACCAGAACAGGGAAAACGCCAAAGGGCACCTTAACCAGCTCTGGTAAACAGAGAATAAGCCCCCGGGTTCAACCTATAATGATGACCAAAATTCACATCACAAAGTGAATTAAGCTCTAAGATGGACAAACAAGAAGTGAGAGCAAGGAAGCTTCACTGGAAAGGAAGAAAGATGGTGAAGAAGCCCGTCGGTCAACAATGGCAGTGAGCCAAAAAGCTAGGGTTTATATATAGTGTAAACCTCCACAGCAAACGGGAAGCGTCTAGAGTTGATGCGGTGGCAACATGGTGCCAAGTGGCGAAGGATTACTTGCTAACTCAGGGCATAACACCACCTCTCCGGAACGGAAGCGCGGCGATGTCAGCGCGAGGAGGAAGAGGCGCGCTCACCGACGTGTAGGCCCACCGCCACCGCACCGCGACACGCTCCACAATGCTCCACAGAATAACGACCGTCCGATTAGAAATGGGCGGCTGAGATTTTGGTGCATATTAAGAGGTCATAACTGGTACCTTTCAATGTGGGCCATGCGATCTTAATCCGACGGATACACCAAGATCCGGCCTAAAGCGCACGCGGTCGAAGGGGTACCGTAGGATTGAAATCCGACGGTCACCAACATTTTGCGCCTTTAAGTTCAAAATGAAAGAGGCGGCGCGGTTGGATTTGAGATCGATGGTCAAGATTGAGTCGGGGCTCGGGTGGTCCGAACGTCACCGCCCCTCTTGATCGCCTGATTTAGATCCAAGGGCTTAGATTCAATGTGACATTCGGGAGACTCGAACGTTCACGCTGATCTGGGCGATCCATTGAGGATCCAACAGCTTGCGCTAATTTCGGCCTTTACCCTTTTAAAAATGGCATATCCCGAAAATGGCGCACCGCAGGATTTAGATCTAACGGCCACGATTGCATGGCTCATCGGGATGGCCCGAACGACCCAATGAATCCGGCCCGTTCGCTTGGAAATCAACGACCACGAGTTGGATGCACGCTAGGGTTTTGAATTAAGGCTGGATGCAGTAGGATTGAGATCCAACGGTGTTGATTGCTTCGCGTACGTGGATAGCCCACACGGCTCCGCGAATCTCGGCCGATCATCAAGGAATCGACGGCTCACGTCACATGTAGTTTTGGGCACGCGCCCGAACGTGTCAGGTGCGTCGGTTTACACCTAAACCCCATCTGGCTCGATCGCTATAGTGCAAACCGGCTAGGGTTTGGCCGACTGGATTGACTAACTCAATTCAAAACCTCAAAAGTTTGTCCGGGACTTTAAAAATAACAAATAAATTTGTAAAAATATGAGATTTTGCAAAGATGCTATTGGGATCATATATGTCCCAAATAAAATGTAAAATCCACTGTTTCACATTTTTAAATACATAAATAATTCAATTAACCCGAATAGGTTTATTTAAAGTCAAATATTTTTCTCAAGATCAAAATAATTTCTAAAAATTCAACAAAAAATATTTTTTGGCCAAGATAATTCATCTGGCTTTTAATAAAAAAATACTTCCTGGTCTTAATACCAACATTGACTAGCATTTTCTTTTGAAGCTTCAACAAGTTTTTGGATTTTTGCTAGAAAAGGGAGGTTTTAGATTGTAACAACACATCCAAATTTCAAAAATGAACAATGATGTTATGAACAGCATCTCATTATTGTTCATAAAGCATCTTATTACTGTTCATTAAAACCGGGGTTGTTACAAACCTACCCTCCTTAAGAGAATCTCGTCCCGAGATTCCGAGCAGATTAGAAGTTGGAAAAGAATGAGGCTAAGTAGATCTTTTCTAGAGGCACAACACCTGCTGTCTTAATTTCCTTCAAATATAGAAAGAAATATTACAAAATTTGTTGTCTTGATTGCTTTCAAAGCTAGCAAAACGAAGATCATACAAAACAACATAGCGTTGTTATTACATCTTCTTTTACATTGTTTTGTTCAACCTTGCCTTTCTCGGTCCACATGCAATTTTAAATAGAAAAGAGGTGGGGGTGTTCAATCATCATCAGATCTTCACGCTCCCATGTGGCTTTACCCTCCGAGTGATTAGCCCACTGGATTTTCAAGAACTTGACGGTGCGATTTCTTGTCCCGCGTTCCATTTCATCGAGGACACACACCGGTTGCTCTTGATAGGAAAGGTCTGGTTGAAGATCAAGACTCTCATAAGCAGTGGCCTCGGTAGGAACACGAAGGCATTTCTTCAACTAAGAGACATGAAAAGTATCATGTACTGATGAGAGAGATTCAGGTAGTTCCAATTGATAAGCCACATCTCCCCGTTTAGCCATGATTTTAAAAGGCCCGATATAACGAGGTGCTAGCTTTCCTTTAACCTGAAAATGATGAGTGCCCTTCATCTACCTCAAAGCTTAACTCACGACGATGATGGTCGGCATAATTCTTTTGATGAGATTGTGTTGTTTTCAAATGGTCTTGGATCAGACGAACTTGCTCTTCTGCTTCTACCACCAAGTCTGGACCATAGAATGGTCTTTCACCAGACTTGGACCAATTCAATGGAGTCCTACAAGCTCTTCCATACAAAGCTTCAAAAGGTGACATTTGAATACTTGCTTGGTAGCTGTTATTGTAGGAAAACTCCACATATAGCAAAGACTTCCACATATGGCAAAGACTTCTCCCAGTTCTTGCCATATGACAGCACACAGGCTCTAAGGAGATCCTCCATCACTTGATTCACCCTCTCAGTTTGACCACTAGTTTGAGGATGATACGCAGTGCTGAAAGAGAGTTCAGTCCCCATAGCTTGATGAAGACAATTCCAGAAATGAGAAGTGAACTGAGGCCCTCGATCTGAAACAATGACCTTCGGAACACCGTGAAGACAAACAATCTTAGCAATATAGAGCTCTGCTAATTGTTTTCCATTGAAGATGGTTTTGACAGGAATAAAATGAGCCACTTTTGTTAGACGATCAATGATTACCCAAATGGCATCAAATCCATTTTGAGTCTTTGGAAGGCTGGTAACAAAATCCATACCGACTTCCTCCCATTTCCAATGTGGAATAGGCAAAGGTTGAAGGGTACCGACTGATTTCAGGTGCTCGGTTTTAACCCTTTGGCAAATATCACATTCAACAACATACTGAGCAATTTGCCTTTTCATTTGGCTCCACCAAAATGTCTTCTTCAAATCCTGGTACATCTTAGTACTTCCAGGATGTAAAGAAAACTTGGAGTTATGAGCCTCTCTAAGAATTAGCCTTCTCAATTGAGGATCTGAGGGTACCACCAAACGATTGCGATATCGAAGGATACCTCGGATATCTTCGGAAAATTCATTGTCTTTATCTGCCTTCAAATTTTCCTTGATCGCAGCTACTTCGGTATCAGTTTTCTGAGCCTCCAGAATCTGATTTTCAAGTGTGGACTTCACTTCTAAGGCAGCGAGAAATCCTTCTCCCACCATTTCGAGACTTAAGCGCTGAAAATCATCACACAAGCTCTTATCCAGAGGTACAAATGATATGTAGTTGCACTGTGACTTTCTGCTTAAAGCATCAGCCACAACATTGGCCTTGTCTGGATGATAATGAACACCCATATCATAGTCCTTGATCAATTCAAGCCATCTTCTCTGTCTCATATTTAAATCGGCTTGAGTGAATATGTACTTCAGGCTTTTATGATCAGTATAGATCTCACAACGATTACCGAGAAGGTAATGTCGCCAAATCTTCAATGCATGGACTACGGCAGCCAATTCCAAATCATGAGTAGGATAATTGACTTCATGAGATCGCGAATCGCTCGGATGCATATGCCACAACTCGGCCTTCTTGCATGAGCACACAACCAAGTCCATGGCGAGATGCATCGCAATAAATATCGAAGCTCTTATGAATATCTGGAAGAGTGAGAACTGGAGCTTCGGTCAGGAGTTTTCTCAGAAGCTGAAAGCTCCCTTCACACTTGGCTGACCATTCGAATTTCTTCTCCTTCTTCAAAAGCTAGGTCAGAGGTTTTGAAATTTTGGAGAAATTTTCAATGAATCTACGGTAATAACCCGCGAGTCCAAGAAAACTTCCAATATCAGGAACATTCTTTGGCTGTTCCCAGTCTAGTACATCTTGCACCTTACTTGGATCCACAGTGATACTTCCTTCAGATAACACATGTCCCAAAAATGCGACTTGATTGAGTCAGAATGCACACTTGCTAAACTTAGCGTACAGCTGATGCTTGCGAAGTGTTTCCAACACAAGTCTCAAATGCTGCTCATGGTCTTTGATAGACTTGGAAATAATAAGAATGTCGTCAATAAACACGACAGCAAACTTATCCAAGAAATCCATGAATACCGAATTCATGAGATTCATGGAATAAGCCGGAGCATTTGTTAGGCCAAAGGACATGACAGTATACTCGTACAACTCGTAACGAGTAGAGAAGGCTATTTTTGGAATGTCCTCAGCTCTAACCTTGATTTGATGATAGCCCGATCTTAAATCAATTTTTGAAAAGACTCAGGCTCCAGTTAACTGATCAAAAAGACCATCAATTCGAGGCAAAGGATACTTATTTTTTATGGTGACTTCATTCAACGGACGGTAGTCCACACACATCCGCAAAGTCTTGTCTTTCTTCTTGACAAAGATGGCCGGGCATCCCCAAGGTGAGGAACTCGGTCGAATAAATCCTTTGCCAAGTAATTCTCCAAGTTGTTTCTTTGATTCAACCAGCTCATTGGGAGGCATCCGATAAGGTCTTCTAGAGACTGGAGCAGTACCGGGAACTAGTTCGATTACGAACTCTAATTCCCGATCTGGTGGTATACCTGGAAGATCTTGAGGAAAGACGTGAGGGTACTCACAAACAACTGGTACTGACTCCACGGTAGGGGTGGCATCAGCTTGCAAAGCCCAAAGATTAGAATCGGCTGTCTTAGATTGAAAAACGACTGAGATGCCATCTTTATTAGTTATAGAAATAGATCGTCGGGCACAATTAATTTGCCCTTGATTCTTAGACAGCCAATCCCGTGACGAGTAGGACGACGTATTTAATGCGCACGATGGGGGCAGGTGATCCGGCGTGAAACTCGCGCACGACGCTGACCCGAGCGGTGGTGGAAGATGACCAAGGCGGGGCTAGTCAAATCCGGGTCAGAGGAACTGGTCGAAACCAAGAGGGTGGTTGTGAGAGTTACGATCGCACCTGGTTGTAGAAGGTGGTCCTGAGGAGGAGGTCCTGAGGAGGTCAAGGGAGGTCTTGAGGAGAGGTCCTGAGGAGGTTAAGGGGGGTCCTGAGGAGGTCAAGGGAGGTCCTGAGGAGGAGGTTCGGAGGAGGTGGTTCTGAGGAGATCAAGGGAGGTCCTAAGGAGGTCAAGGGAGGTCCTGAGGATGTGAAGAATGGGTCGATGGGCACCCCGGAACACACAGAGAAATGGAAATAGGTTTTTAGAGAAAAGTAAATAGAGTTCAAAAAAAATTCTAGAAAGATACACCGAAATTCCTTGAATTGATTTCAACTTTAATAAGATTATTTACAACTTAGAGCTATCTTTTACTTTTGCAAATAAATCATTTTAAATTTTCGGGAAAAGGAAAAACCCTTTTTAGAAACCAAAAAATCCAAGAAAATACTTAGAATTTTGTTTTTAACTTTAAACCCAGTAAACTCAATAAATTTTCTTTTTTTTTGTATTTTTAAAACTTAGGGAACCCAAGAAAAGCAATAAAATATTGACTTTATTGATTTTGAAATAGTAACAGAACCTTGGGATGTTACAAACTACCCCCCCCCGCCCCCCTTAAAAGGAATCTCGTCCCTGAGATTCGGAGAGGCTAGAGAGAAAAGATGGACATAGGATGACTCTATTGGGAGGCTAGAAAGAGATAAGGAGAGTTTATCTTCGAGTTGGCTTCATGTCCACAGATCTTGAGTTGTCCGAAGTTCGAAGTGTCGATTCGTCCTTCATGTCCTTTGCGCATTGACAGGTTTGAGTGGTTCAAAGGATTGATAGAGAAGATGGGAAAATCAAAGGGTGAGAGAGAAAGCCATAAGGAGAGAAGTCTACCCCCCTTAAGCAAACGTTACACACAAGATTGATCATATCTACGTACGACGTACCAAAAGAAAATATAGCATACAAGTCAAGAAACAATACAACGTTCTACTCGGTCGATATTCTTAAGCTGGTGGAACGACTCAATACACCAAATGAGTCTTTGGCAAACTTAAGCTATATGGTTGGTCTTTGACAAAACGATCTTTGGCTCACGGTCTTCAATTAACCTTGTCCGTTGTCCTTGGATGGTGGAGATGACGATACTTCCTTGATGGCTTCATGTCTTGTGGCCTTCAATCGTAATGGTAAGACGTGTTGACCAACTATATAAAGTTTCAAGGAGGAGAGGATCCATTTAACATTATAAAATGGAGAAAAGAGAATTAGGCAAGAAAGAATTCCCTAAAGAAGGTAAGGATAGAAAGATGACCAAAGATGAGGAGAGAATAAATTATTTTTCTTATTATATAAAATAAGTTTTGAAGTGTTCAACAAACGACCATTCTAACTAGGTCACGACCTACAGTCGACACAGATCTGATACCACTTTATAAGGACCCGGGATTAACACCCCAAATCATCTGTGGTTAACTGAACTAGTCCCATAATCAGTGGCTAGCCCACACAGTAAACAAATATGGTACCACAACCATAAACGTGAAACTTTATTATTAAACAACAGAGTTGATTACAAGATAGGCTTACGAGCCGACAATACAGAACATAGCGGAAGTCGAAGAGCAAATAGTAGAGCCCAGCTAATCTGCCACAAGCAATCGACTGGGGAAGCGGCCTAGTCTTCGAGGTCTTCAGCAGCTGCAAAGTCCTTCTCCTCTGAACAATATTTTATTAAGCAAGAATGAGCACAAACAACCGTGCCCCGCAAATTACACCCATTAATGAAATTATAATGCATGCAGGGTTATAACAAATGAAGGCTTATAGAGTTGATTTTTTCATAAAGCAATGTTTCTTTCCAAATACTTGTACTAAGTCCCAAAGCAGTTATTCTATAATTAAAATTCATTTTCTAAATTCTCAAGTTTTATAGTCAGATAACATTCATCAACAAGTGGTGAAGGATAAACTCCTATCGCAAGGCTATCCGCCCAAATTTCCCGATTGGATAGAAATCCAAAATCGTTTAATAAAGTCTTTTGAAATCAAAACCAAAAATCTAACTTGGAGCAGTTTTGCTAGCAAGTCCATGACCGTGGACACGGCTATTCGAATAGTTTTACACTCTGCAGAGTTGTACAACTTTACCCACATGACACGACTTCTCTGGTTTGTCTGGCAACCATCGATACCACCGCTCACTTCCTTAGGTAAGCAGTGTAGAGCACGTGACAAGGCCTTTACAATGCTTCATCCCACCATAGTCCCCCTCGCTAAGGTTTCACCCCCTTTGGATAGAAACCCGTAGGGTTCAGGCCCCCTCTTGCGCCAGGTGGGAATAAATAAAAGTAGGTCGTAAAGACACCCACGCAACCGGATGGAACGACCACGATGGAATGTTACAAATTAGTTAGCCAGGTTCTGCCTACTCAGAACATGTGGTAGTATGAAAAGGCTTAGCAAAATACACTCGAATACCGGTCCTTAACTGACTTGGACGACTTCCAAACAACCCTGGGCCTCGACCATAGAAATGGATCGATCCCGTGCATGAACATGCATCCATCCAAACATCAATTTCGTCCAAGTCCAAACCAGTTTTTATTTTATTTAACAAGTCAAACCATTTTATAAATTTCTATGGTAAAGATAGTACGATAGCATCATTTTAAATCATAGTTGAATTTGTGGCTAAATTCCTCAAAGTAAATATTTTTAAGCTAACCTTCGACTAAGCATAGAGTTTTGCAACAAGTTCTAGTCATACTAGTGTATCGACCAGATTTTTATCTATGGTGACAAGGTATGAGGGATTCAATGTCTAAGAATTATCAAGTACGAGATCAGTATTCCATCCATCCAACAATTCAAAAGTCACGTCCAGGTCTACAACTAGATCCACAACTAGATTCCACGACTGGATTCCACAACTCGATCCACGACCAGGTTCTATGACTAGATCTACGACTAGATCCACAACTGGATCCACGACCAGGTCTCACGACTATGACCAGATCCTACGACTGGATCTACGACTAGGTCTCACGACTACGAGCAGATCCCACGACTGGATCTACGACCAGGTCTCACGACTACGACCAGATCTAGCGATTAGATTTCTACCTTCCAATCTTCAACAATAGCTTTTCTAATAATCCAACAATGGTATATTTCTATAATCTATCAATGCTATATGCAACATCCATCCATTTCCAGAATTCGACACCAACAATCCAAAATTCAACAATAGCTTATTCCTATGATTCGACTTTATCGATCCATCATTTCAACAATACTCTAATTCTATAATCCGATATCCATCGATCCATTATTCCTTAATAAATTATTACTAATAATTCAACATTCATCGATCCAATGATTACGTAATCCTATAATCCAATTTCCGATAATTCGATATCCAACGATTCAATATCCATCAATAAGATACTTCTAGAATCCGAATATCCAATAATCATGTAATCCTACAATCTAATCTTCCATCAATCGTGCACTACTATAATCCAACAATAAGGTATTCTTATAATCAAATGTCCAACATGAATGTATTCTTACAATTCAATCTTTCGATTTCTAACCCTTGACTACAACACATTCGGTATGATTCTCCATACTGTCGATTTTGACAACACATGGCTATACAATAGAATTGGGAATAACTATAAAGCTTAAAACTGGACATTAAATTACTTGAATTGAAATAAGCATGCAATAATAATTTAAAACGGAATTTAGATAATTTAAAATACTAGGATTCAAATATGATCAAAGGTGTAACTTGCCTTGCTTATTTAATTGTTGTGCTTAAGCGACGTCGAAAAAGCAGAGGAGCATCGAAATCCGGCTTCGGAGGTCGTTGAACACTACACGTGAAAACAAGCCAAATTCAGATAAAATCCCAATAAAGTTCAAATGAACACTAAATTAAATAATTTCGGTTCTGAGAGAGAGGTATTGAACTTAGATGAAGCAGGAATTTTAATCACTTGAATCGGAGCTCGAACGAAGGAGAACGGGCTCTCGGAAGTTTTGAAAACACATGGCCGGAAGAAGGTTCGACCAACTGGTCGGAAGGTGGTCGAAAGAAGGCTACTACTAGGTCCAAAGAAGGATACGATTACTCGACGAGGTCGTAGGAAGGATACAACTACGCGACGTGGTCGTAGGAAAAAAACACGACTACTCAGCACGGTCGTAGGAAAGGATAGTCTAAACTGAGAGGGAGGTCTAAACCAAGAGGGAGGTCAGAGCACGGGAAACTCACCAGGGCCGAGAGGGAGGCCGGAGGAGGAGATCGGTGACGAGGGAGAATGGCGGTGGCGAGATGCGGCTTGCGGCGGCGCTTCGATGGACGGCGAACGGGGGTCGAGGGCGGCGCGGGCGCTCCGGTGAACTCTTCGGCGGGGAGGTGTGCACTATGAAGAGCGCGGCGAGGCGATGCCAGAGGTGGAGGTGTCGACAGTGGAGGACCTTCAACGACGGCGCACTCCCTGGCAGCGTGAGCTTCGGGCGGAGTACTTGGAGCTTGAAATCCCAACAAGCGAAGGAGAGAGAGAGAGTGGGAGAAATGGAGAAAAAGGAAGAGGAAGGCGAGAGGCTCCGGGGCTTCTATTTATAGCATTTGAGGGGGGAGGAGAGAGGGAGCTTGATGGCGAAGGATAGGCAATTAAATACGCCTGCTGCCGAGGAAGGCGATGGAGAGAAATCAACGGGCGGGCGCACGAGCGGAGCTTTGGCCGGCGCAGAGTGACGGGATGGGAGCAGGTGAGGCGAGATGACGACGATATTAATGCGTGCGATGGGGGCAGGTGAGCCAGCGTGAAACGCGCGCACGACGTTGACCCGAGCAGGGGTGGAAGATGACCAGGGCGGGGCTAATTAAAACCGGGTAAGAGGAACAGGTCGAAACCAAGATGGTGGTCGTGGGAGTTACGATCACACCTGGTTGTAGAAGGAGGTCCTGAGGAGATCAAGGGAGGTCCTAAGGAGATCAAGGGAGGTCCTGAGGAGGTCTTGGAGGGAGGTCCTGAGGAGGTCCTGGAGGGAGGTCCTAAGGAGAGGTCCTAAGGAGGTCAACGGAGGTCCTGAGGAGGTGAAGAACGGGCCGATGGCACCTGGAACACACAGAGAAATGGGAATAGGTTTTTAGAGAAAAGTAAATATAGTCCAAAAAAAATTCTAGAAAGATACACCGAAATTCCTTGAATTGATTTGAACTTAATAAGATTATTTACAACTTAGAGTTGTCTTTTAATTTTGCAAATAAATCATTTTTAATTTTCGAGAAAAGGAAAAACCCTTTCTTAGAAACCAGAAAATCTAAGAAAATACTTAGAATTTTCTTTTTAACTTTAAACCCAATAAAACCGAGTAAACTCAATAAATTTTCTTTTTTTATTTCTAAAAGTTAGGGAACTCAAGAAAAGTAATAAAATATTAACTTTATTGATTTTAAAATAATAATAGAACCATGGGATGTTACAGCTGCTCACTCGGCACCTCCTCCTCCATGACCACAGGCAAGGTGAGGGCAGCCGCAGTCGAAGCGCGACTGATGGTGTAGGAGGACGCTGGCTAGACCGGGGTAACGCGGCGAGGATGTAGCAAGCTCCGAGACCCTAGAACACAGAGAGAGATCAAGCTGGGCGGAGAGAGCTCGCTATGGACCTGGGAGGGCGGCCGATCCTCAAGAGAGGTTGTGGTGGCGTGGCGCCGGATGCCGTGGCAGGAGGGCGTCGATGTGGCTCTGGTAGGCGGAGAGATCCGTGAGGGAGAGCTTAGCAGAGAGGGGAAGAAGAGGCATAGAGTTAGAAGCACGCGTGAGAGAGAGTTCGGAATGGGTGATTGGTGTTTGAGCCTTCGGTGAGGCGGACGGATAAGGGCCGTGGGAGTGAAGCCTCCGGAGTAGAGCTGGCCAAACGGGCCATGCCTGTCGGGCCGGCCCGAGGCACAACATCGCTAGCCAGCCGTGCACGACGCGACCGCTCACGGTCAAGCCGGCGACAAAGACGATAGCCGGGCCGTGGTTGGGCCTCCACCCTGGCACGACGAGTCGGCACGGCATGAGCCCGGTCAGCTCGGCACGGCCCATCTGGTCCACTATGCATGAACCGATGAACATTAGGCCATCAACGCAGAAGTCGGAGAAACAATCAATGAATCAAACAAGCACAACATCATTTCATCATAAATCAAACTATCAAAGCATTCATCAGAATCAATCACAGTTCATCACACCATTCATTCACAGATCACAGTTCACAGTATCACATCATTCATTTATAGCACAAAAATACACCATTCATTTACAGCACAAATCAATAACTGGAGAGAAAGAGGGGGAGGGGAGGCGGCGCGGGCCTGCGCCGATGGAGGAGGCGGCGTGGCCGCGGGCGAAGGGTCACAGAGGGAGAGTCGGAGAGGAAGAGGGGGAGGGGAGGCGGCGTGGGCCAGCGCTGAGGAGGCGGCGCGGCGGGCGGCGCTGAGAGGTTGGAGGCTAGGAGGCGGTGCTGATGCAGCGCAGCCGTGTGGAGGACGGCGGCTCGGGAGACGAAGGGAGAGTGGCAAGGAGAGTGGGCGTGGGAGACGAAGGGGCAAGCGGCGTGGGGCAGGGGAAGAAGAAAGGGGGCAGCTGTAACAGCCCAAATTTCAAATTTCAGTAAAAATTAAAATTTATTTATTGTTATGGAATTTTTTGGAATTTTTAAAAGCTTTTATAATTATTTTTAAGTCAAAACAAATTTATTTGCAAAATTAAAAGCCAATATAAAGTTGGAAATAATTTTATTAAGTCCAAAATAAATAAAAAAATTCTGTGAATTTTTCCATAATTATTGGAATTATTTTGCTATTTTCTAAAGCCTAATTAAATTATGAGGATTAAATCAAATAGAAAAACAAAAGAAAATCCACAAAATGGCCTTGGGCCGAAACCTAAAAGCCTCGACCCAAAACCATTCCTGGCGTGGGCGGGGACTCGATCCGCAAATGATGATGGCCAACTGGACCCATCTCATCGACTTGCGGCCCATTCGCCAAAGAACTCCCGAACATCCAGGCGCAGCAGCTAGCCTACCGCGCAACTCGGGCACCAGCACACCCTCCTCAGCGGGTGACCATGTCGGAATTCATGCGCATGCGTCCTCCGACCTTTTCCAGCAGCACCGAGCCAATGGATGCTGACGATTGGCTTCGTGCGATCGGGAAGAAGCTAGACATCGCACAATGCACCAATCGTGAGAGGGTCATGTTCGCCTCTCATCAACTCAACGGACCAGCTTCGGAGTGGTGGGACAACTTCTGCATCTCCCACGCCAATGCCCAGGCCATCTCGTGGGACGAGTTTGTGAGAGCTTTCCGTCATGCCCACATCCCTGCTGGTATGATGACATTGAAAAAGAAGGAGTTTCATGCACTTCGCCAAGGCAATCGCTCGGTGAGCGAGTATCTTCACCGATTCAACCAGCCGGCTCGCTACGCTCCAGCTGACGTAGCCCGAGATGAGGACCGACAGGAAAGGTTCATGGAGGGACTGAATGATGACATCTCCGTCCAACTGATCTCCCAGAACTTCACCGACTTCCAACAGTTGGTGGACAAGGCGATCCGCCAGGAGGCCAAGCATCAGGAGATGGAGAACCGCCAGCGGAGGATGGCCCCTCAGAGGTTTAATGCAGGAGGCCTTCCCAAGCCTCGATTCACTCAGCCGCAGCCACCGCAGTGTGGAAAGTTTCAGTCTTCCACATCCCGAGTCGATCTGAGAACTGGGCGCTTCAACGCTCCAACTTCCGCAATACTTCAACTGGAGGGCAATTTCAGCAGAAGAGCTCCGCTCCCTCAGCCACGGGAGTGACCTGTTTCCATTGCCACGAAACAGGGCACTACGCCAACAGATGCCCCAAGAAGCAGTAGGCAGCGGCATCTTCCAAATCAGCACTAGGAGCCACGACCATCGGCGCGCAAAGCCGTCGGTCGATTTATCAAGGGACGTGAACCACGCCATAGTCAAGAAGCTCAGCAAGACCGGATGTCGTTCTTGGTATGTTTCTTGTCAATTCAATACCAGCTTCAGTTCTATTTGATTCCGGAGCTTCGCATTCATTTGTATCAAATAAGTTTGTGGGCAAAAATGGGTTATCTATATCTCCCTTGACCAATCCTATGATAATCCATTCCCCGGGCTCAGAAATGAGAACTAGTTCTCTATGCCCGAACCTTACTCTTGAAATATCCGGAGTATCCTTTCTGGCAGACTTGATAGTCTTGCATTCCCAAGGTTTGGATGTCATTCTTGGAATGGACTGGCTAGCCAAGAATCATGGACAAATAGACTGTGCCAATAGGTCTATCACTCTCACCAATGGAGAAGGAATTTCAGTCAAGTTCAAGCCCAGGACCTGCACCAAAGGAAGTTCCATTCTCACCAGCATGAAGGAAGTGAAACTTGAAGATATACCTGTAGTGCAAGAATACTCCGATGTCTTTCCTGATGATCTACCTGGCATGCCACCGGATAGGGACGTAATGTTATTAATTGACTTAGTCGATGGCGACCCAATATCGGCGACCTATAGAATGCCACCAATGAGTTAGCGTAATTGAAGAAAGCAGATTGAAGAATTACGAAGCAAAGGTACATTCGACCCACTCATCACCTTAGGGAGCACCGATCGCTCGTCAAGAAAAGGACAATAGCATGAGGATGTGTGTTGATTACGAGATCACTCAACGAGGTGACGATCAAGAACAAGTATCCATTACCCAGGATAGACGATCTGTTCGATCAGCTGAAAGGAGCAAGTGTCTTCTCGAAGATTGATTTAAGATCTGGCTATCACCAACTGAAGATTAGACCAAAAGATATCCCGAAGACAGCCTTTACCACCAGATATGGATTGTACGAGTTTACAGTAATATCTTTCGGTTTGACGAATGCCCCTGCTTACTTCATGAATATGATGAACAAAGTGTTCATGAAATTCTTGGATAAGTTCGTGGTTGTTTTCATCGATGACATTCTCATCTACTCGAAGGATGAAGAAGAACATGAGAAGCATCTCAGAATGATACTGGACAATCTCAGGGAGCACCAGCTTTATACCAAATTCAGAAAAAGTGAATTTTGGCTAAGTCAAGTGGCATTCCTTGGACATATTGTGTTAGCGGGAGGAATTGCAGTAGATCATGCCAAGGTTGAAGCAGTATCGGATTGGAAGCAACCCAGGACAGTCACCGAGGTGAGAAGTTTCTTTAGACTAGCGGGTTATTATCGCAGGTTTATTGAAAATTTCTCTAAGATTGCAAGACCCATGACCCAACTTCTGAAGAAGGAAAAGAAGTTTGAATGGACAGATGCTTGTGAGGAAAGTTTCCAAGACCTGAAGAAGAGATTAGTCTCAGCACCTGTGTTAGTCTTACCCGATATCCGTAAAGATTTTGAGATCTTCTGTGACGCATCCCGTCAAAGTCTCAGATGTGTATTGATGCAGGAAGGCAAAGTCGTGGCTTATGCATCCAGACAGTTGAGGCCACATGAAGGAAATTATCCGACACATGATCTTGAGTTAGCAGCGATTTTGCATGCTTTGAAGATCTGGCGGTATTATCTCATTGGTAATCGCTGTGAGATTTTCACGGACCATAAGAGTCTGAAATACATCTTCACGTAGGTAGAACTAAACCTTCGGCAGAGAAGATGGCTGGAACTGATAAAAGATTATGATCTCGGAATTCACTACCATCCAGGCAAAGCAAATGTAGTTGCGGATGCCTTGAGCAGAAAGGCCTATTGTAATACCATGATGGTGCAGAAGGATCAGCCAGAACTACATGAAGAATTGAAGCGTCTAAACTTGGAGATTGTCAGTCAAGGTTGTGTGAATTCCTTGGAAGTACAGCCAACTCTTCAAAGTCAGATTAGAGAAAAACAGCTAGAGGATGAAGACATCAAGGAGATCAAGAAGAATATGCGAAGAGGCAAGGCTCCAGGATTCACTGAAGATGAACAAGGAACTGTGTGGTTTGGGAACTGCATTTGTGTACCTAACCAGCAGGAGTTAAAATAGTCAATTCTGAAGGAGGCTCATGAATCGCCCTACTCCATTCACCCCGGTAGCACCAAAATGTACCAGGATCTGAATAAAAAATACTGGTGGGTCAGCATGAAGCGAGAGATTGCTGAGTTCGTCGCCCGCTGTGATGTGTGTCAGCGAGTTAAGGCGAACATCAAGACCACCGATTGTTCTGACCATTACCAATCCCAGAATGGAAGTGGGAGGAAATTGGCATGGACTTCATCACCGGACTTCCTAGGACCCAATCAGGATATGATTCTATTTGGGTGATAATTGATCGGTTGACTAAGGTAGCTCACTTCATCCCTGTCAAGACTACATACAGAAGCAGTCAGTTAGCAGAATTGTATGTGGCCAGGATTGTTTGTCTACACAGAGTACCCAAGAAGATCGTGTCTGACAGAGGTTCTTAGTTTACATCAAGATTCTGGCAGAGTCTGCATGAAGCCTTAGGGACCAAACTCAATTTCAGTCTGACTTTTCATCCTCGCAGATGCCCGCATGTAACGCACCAACCAAGTTCTTGAAGACATGCTCCGAGCCTGTGCCCTGGACTTTGGACAAGGTTGGGACAAGAATTTGCCGTATGCAGAATTCTCGTATAACAATAGCTATCAAGCCAGTTTGCAAATGGCTCCATTTGAAGCTTTGTATGGCCGAAAGTGCAGAACTCCACTCCTATGGGATGAAGTAGGAGAACATCAGCTCTTTGGACCTGAGTTGATCAAAGATGCTGAAAGTAAGGTAAAAGCCATAAGAGAACACCTGAGGGTGGCACAATCCCGACAAAAGAGTTATGCTGACAACCGTCGGAGGGAATTAAATTTTGAGGTAGGAGACTTTGTCTATCTCAGAGTTACTCCGCTCAGGGGAGTAAGAAGATTTCGGACAAAAAGAAAACTTGCACCCAGATTTGTGGGACCATACAAGATTCTAGCCAAAAGAGGTGAAGTAGCATATCAGCTTGAGCTGCCAGAAGCCTTGTCAGCAATGCACAATGTTTTCCATGTGTCACAATTGAAGAAATGTCTCTGAATGCCAGAAGACCACACCCTCCTGGAAAGCTATGATCTCCAAGAAGACCTCACCTATGTGGAGCGACCAATCAAGATTCTGCATGTCGCAGAACGTGTTACCAGGAGCAGGATCATTCGATCATACAAGGTACAGTGGAGTCATCACCCAGAGAGTGAAGCCACATGGGAGAAGGAAGAAGACCTCAAGACCAACTATCCCGACCTCTTTGCCGACCAGATCTCAATCTCGGGGTCGAGATTCCCTTAAGGGGGTAGGTTTGTAACAGCCCAAATTTCAAATTTCAGTAAAAATTAAAATTTATTTATTGTTACGGAATTTTTAAAAGCTTTTATAATTATTTTTATGTCAAAACAAATTTATTTGCAAAATTAAAAGACAACATAAAGTTGAAAATAATTTTATTAAGTCCAAAATAAATAAGAAAATTTATGTGAATTTTTCCATAATTTTTGGAATTATTTTGCTATTTTCTAAAGCCTAATTAAATTATCAGGATTAAATCAAATAGAAAAACAAAAGAAAATCCTCAAAATGGCCTTGGGACGAAACCTAAAAGCCTCGGCCCAAAACCATTCTCGCGCGCGGCCCGCACGGCCCGTTCCTCCCGCGCGATCTCCCTCTCTCTCCCACCGTCCGATCTACATCGGACGGCCACCAAAAACCCACGCGCCTTCCTCTCTCTTCTTCTCACCCACGCTGTTAGATTGCGATCAAACGGTCACCACCGCTCCACGCCACCACACACGGCTTCAGTCGTTGGATCAGAGTCCAACGGGCCGCACACCTTCTTCCTCCTTCCCCTTCTTCTTCGCGCAGCACCCGCCGCCTCCGCCATTTTCGGTCACATCCGAGCTCCACAACGGACGTGCACCAATCGCCCCGATCTTCCCGTGTCGTCGCGCACGACCCGCGCCTGCCGCCGCACGACCCCCACCTCCCTCTCCCTTCTTCTCCGTGTACGTGCGCGCGGGCGCCGCAACCGCCGCCGCAAGCTCCCACGTCGCCCCGCCGCTCCCGGCCACCTCTCGCCCTATAAAAGGGAGCCCCGGGCGTCTCTCTCTTCACTCAACCCGGCGCCCCCACTCACTCTCCCTCTTCCGCCGCGAGCTCGTCGCAATCTGAGGTTTCGTCGCCGCCAGGCTGCAAGTTTCCGCCGCCAATCTCGTTGCCGTCGTCCACGCCCTCGCCTCTCCGACGCCACCATCGTCTTCGCCACCTCCTCGCGAACCTGGTGCGCCCCTTCCCGTCGACCAGAAGGCTCTGGAGCCCCTATTCCGTCGACAGCCCCGACGTCGCCGCCGCCTTCGTCCTCGCCGCTGGCCACCACCTCACTCCTCCCAGTCGTTGTGGTGAGCATCGCAATCGCCGTCCCCTCCTCCCTCTTACGTGCGCTCAGACGCCGCCACGCATCGTAGCGCCGGTGACCTTCGGTCCCCGCGCCGGTGCCGTGCCCGCCGACGTGGCACCGCCACATGGCTGCCACCAAGGTGCGACTTGTGCGCCACCGCGGCAAAGCAGCCCGCATGGTGCCGCGTCAGCGCCACACGTGTGCGTGCGTGCCATCTCAGGCACACCAGGTCCCACCCGGCTTGGTAGACCTAGTCTACCGTGAGCCGAGCCACTGACGCGTGGGGCCCACACGTCAGAAATTGATTTATTTCGTTAAATTCCGAAAATCTGAGGCTGACGTCATCATTGCGCAATAACTATAATTTCTTTTAGAAAAATAAATCAAGAAAATCTGGAAATTCAGAATTTAGGTTTTAAAATAGGTTTAAACTTCAAAAATTCATAACTTTTGCATCTGAACTCCAAATTGGGTGATTCAAGTTGCAAAATTTGTATAAAATTATAATCTAGCTAACTAAACCAAAATATTTCAGTTTGGAGTTAATTTTAACTATGTTTTTGAATTTATTTGAATTTGAATTTGAATTTTGTCGTATTTTTGCGTTTAGACTTCGACGACTCCGGAGAGTTTGACCAATCCGAAGACTTAGACTTCCAGGACATAAACGAAGGCAACTTACACCATTGAACATATTGCTCCCAGTATTTTTAAATTACTTTCAGTTTTTAAATTATTTAATGCATGCATATGTTTGTATAAGTATTTTAATGTCATGTTTTATATGTAGTTACTCCCATGTTTCATTGTATGGCCAATTTGAATATTGTACTTGACTACCTTGACACCATAGATAAAATATTATCAAAACTAGTCATATGGTTAGCCAGGCTTAGCTCACACTTAAAGAATTTGGGAAGGTTTAGCCAAGTCTCTTACAAATTTGTTTCAAACTTGACATTGTGGTATTGTTTTTACCATATGAATTTATAAAGAGAGTTTTATTCAGAATAAAATCAAAAATGGGTTTGGACTTGGGCGAAATGGTCGGAATGGTGGGTGATGGTTTATGCACGGGATTGATCTGGTTAAGATTAAGGCCCACGGTTAGTAGGAATGACGCCCAAGTCAATTGAGGACCGGTCTTTAAGCCGCTTAATGCTATGCTTTACCGTACCACCACACGTCCTGTATGGACAGGATTTGGCTAATTAATTTGTAATGCTTTAGTGTATTTATGTCATGTTGATATGTGGGTGTCGGTTAGACTTTTATTCCCACTTGGCGGAAGAGGGGACTTTCGGAGGACGGTTAGTCCAAAGGGGCGAAACCTTAGCGGGCATGAGTACACTAGGACAGGACATTGTAAAAGCCTCATGGTAATTGCTCAGTCACACGCCTACGGAAGCGTGTATTGGTCGACATAACGAGCATATCACCTCGTGTGGGTAAAGTTGTACCAACTCTGCAGAGTAGAAACTATTCGAATAGCCGCCTCCGCGGTCATGGACATACTAGCAGGGCCACTTAAAGTTAGAATTGTTTTTTGTTTTTAAACGCTTTATCAAATGTTGAGGATGGTTAATCCTTATGAAAAGTTGGGCGGGAAGCCAAGTGTTAGGAGGGGATCCTTCACTTAATCATTGGAGGTTATCCATATTACAACATCGTTATTTTAAAGTTATGATTTTATACATAGTATAAAACTGCCTTAGAAATTACTATGTCTATTTAAACTGAAAATGTTGTTTATGCAAAACAACCCCTGCCATACTCACTTGTTACCTTATGCATACATTTTCATTCAATATTGGGTGTAGCTTGCGAGCACGAAAGTTGTGCTCACTCTTGCTGAATAAATCTTATTCAGGAGAAGACTTTTTCCCTGACGGTGAGGATCCGGACGAGTAGGCCTTCGACCCAGACGATTGCATGTGGCATATCGTGTGGCTCACCTCTATTATTATGTTTTCGCTGTGTTTATCATTTGATATTTGATATTGTTGTTCAGACTCATTTGTATTAAACATTTAATTACTTAATGTCATTTATGATTTCGTGATATGATTGTGATATCCATTTTGTGAGGCTCGTACACTGGAAATCTGGACCGTGTATGAACACGAGAATTCGGGATCCTTCGCTCCGGGTTCGGCAATGGCCGGCGCAGGCAAGCGGCGGGCGGGCAAGAGGCGGTGGGCGGGGTGGCGGGTAGATCGGGCAGGGGCAAGTGGTAGGCCGAGCAAACCGGGCAGAGGCGGGGCAGGCCTAACATTTGGCCCGATGGGCTAAAGGGCTCGAGCCAACCTGACAAGACACGAACATCCGATGGGCTAGAATGGGCCGTGCCAACACGAGCCCATACCGTGCCTAAATGGACCATGCCGATACGGGCCGTGCCATGCCATGCCAGGCCAGACCGCCCGCCCGTTTGATCAGCACTACTCCGGAGCATAGAACCCCCGGATGGCAGCGATCCCCATTTATATGTGCGTGTAAGACGTCAATCGCTAAGATTGCACATCATATCATTCAGTATATGGCTAGTGCTAAGACGAGTAGCATCCGAGGCCCCGTCGCGTTCAAGGATGCCGACGACGGCACCATCCCGGCGCGTCCACCCCACGAGCATGATGCCGTTGTGGCGACCCTGCCGGGACATTGCAACTACCAGCTGAAGCTGCGCTGCTACCAGGGCGTCTGGGTGATGGAGGACTGGGTGCAGGGCGTCATCGCCATGCAGGGCAGCCTGTCGACGCGCCCCGGCGACGTCGTCCTCGCGAGCCTGCCCAAGTCCGGTACCACGTGGCTCAAGGCCCTCGCCTTCGCCACGATGGCGCGCGGCGCATGCCCCCCGGCCAGCCCCGACCACCCGCTCCGCCGCCTCAACCCTCACGACTGCGTGCCTCTCCTCGACAGGCTCTTTGCTGTCGGCCGTGAGGCAATACTGGATGCGCTGCCGTCGCCGAGGCTCATGTGCACGCACATGCCGCTTTCGGTGCTGCCGGCGTCAATTGCCGGTAGTTCCAGCTGCAAAATCGTCTATATTTGCAGGTTGCCAACTATATCGTTAGTACATATGATTTTTTTTATTCTAGATTTATCTTATCCTTTTTTATTCTAGATTTATCTTATCTTCTTATTCTTAATTTGGCGTAAACGATTCCCAGAGATCAAAAGGATAGAGTGGTCTCTATGTGGCACTTTCTCAAGCGTGCTCTGCCTGATGCGTCATGTTCTGATGTGTTTGAATCCGTGTGTGAGGGCACATGTTTTGCGGGACCTGTCTGGGATCACATCCTCGAGTACTGGAGGGCAAGCAACGCAGAGCCAGACAGAGTGCTCTTCCTGAACTACGAACACATGCTTCAAGATCCAGTTAACAATGTCAAGAAGCTAGCACGGTTCCTTGGACAGCCATTCTCAAACACTGAAGTGGAAGAAGGTGTAGTTGCAGAAATTGTGGGGCTTTGCAGTTTGGAGAATCTAAGAAATCTAGAAGCCAACAAGACAGGTTCTCAAGGATTTTTTACCAAGTTCTCGCATGATTCGTATTTTAGGAAGGGGGCAGTGGGAGATTGGGTGAACCACATCACACCTGATATGGCGGAACGTTTGGACGCGATCCTCGGAGAAAAGTTTCATGGCTCAGGGCTTACGCTCGCCTGATGTCTTTCCTTTCCTTTTGCGATGACATGAACGCTTTTCTATGTTAATTGCAATAATGAAGTACTATATAGAGTACTGGTTGTCTCATCCGCGCGTCGCTGCTCTTGCGTCGGTAATATTTTTTTAGAACTACTGGGACATTCAACATGCACGAAAAATAATACGGCACACCTTCACCAGTTGTAGTTTTGATTTTTCCCAGGCTTTGAATACATAGGTACAGACAAATGAATTTTATTTTCTTTTTGGCATTTAAAATCCTATAAGATCAAATAGAAATAATACGCCCTTAATGCTTTTGAAACATATAGTGGCCGCAAAGCTTCCATCCAATAAACATTATGTGAAAATAACATCCAAAGATCTATTTTGGCTGAAATATCCGTGCAGCAATATTATATTAGCATTCAATCATTTTGTGCTGAAACAATTCAAAATGGCCAATCCGATCTTCATGTTCATTAAGATTCACCAATACCTTTTGAATCGCTGAGTCAGTATGCAAATTTTTCTTTTTGTTCTTGATTTTTTTTTTGCCAGTGTCCTATAAAGTCTAGTAGACTATGTATGATAAAAACGACATGTGTGTCTTGACTTCTCTGGATTCATTAATTACAACACTCAACTACCAGCAATTTAATTTCATTGCCAGACTGCACATGATCTGAACTGAAGAATCGATACCCAAATAACAGATCATGGAAAGTTCCGAAGAGTCGATTTTATTTTTTGAAATAATATTATTTTTAAAAAAATTTACAAAAATAAATAGTCAAAAAGAAATTACAACTAGGCTGTTGTTGCCATTTGAAATGACGAAATTGTCATATTGCCATTTCAAATAGCGACAGTAGCCTAGAAAATGACAACAAAGCCTAAAACTGTGCAGAGAGGTCACTATCGCTAGTTGAAATGGCTAAAGGGACCTATCGTCACTCCAACTGGCGATATTTCAACTAGCAACAGGGATCCCGTAAGTCCTTAAATTTTTTAATATTAAAATTTAGAAAAACCGTAATTTCGAATGGCGACAGGGATCCCCGCAAGTCCCTATCACCATTCCAAATAGCGACATAATTTACCATATGAAAGACCCTAAAATTCTGGCATAAATCACTTTTACTCAGAAAAAAGAGAGAGTTGAGGGAAGGGCTCGAGCAGAGAGGAGTAGAGGGGAGGAGAGAAGCTATCAAAGAACTGCCCGTTCGGTCGTCCACCTTTCATATAATTTTTTTAACAGTATGGATTACATAGTTTTATATGTACGGTTACGTAGTGTAGTATATTGTGCATAATCCTTTTTTGCGGGTAGTTTAGTTTTAGATATGTGGTTAATCATGCAAATCTTATTTACGATGCAATACGTCAAATATGTCGGACGCCACCAATTTCAAAATTTACTACGGTCATGAGACTATTCTTGAGGATCCTGAGGGGATTCATTTGTGTATTTCCAATCAGCGACCGTGACCTTAATAAGACGAGAGCACTGTACATGGGTCACTGTGATGCGGTGGTTGTTCCACACATTCAATTTGGACTATGTTGTGTATGATCTGATATTGAGTTGCCTTGCCAATCAAGCACCACAGGGCATATATTGGGAGTTAGTGCAGCTCAAGGGAATAAGGTCATGGTAGTCATATGTACGCATGGCGAGGGAGGAATGGTGGGATTTGGTCCTTCTGGCCCAGATATATGCTAAGCCCACTCCTGTATCGGCGACTGAATAAGAAGGGGGTGACGATGCCGAAAAAGAAGTCGGGAACTCCAGTCAAGTGCATCACACACAATGGCCGAAGGTTCAAGAGTTACTGATGCTGTCGATGAAGACCTTGTGAAACGAACGCCTTTAGTCGGGCAAGCTAGTAGGCTTGCTGACGAGGGTGAGGAGCTGGAAGCCCTAGTCCAAAGGATGGATATCGAAGACTAGGACTACATGTCATTGTCAGACGATGAAGGACCCGACGACGAGGATGTTGTGAAATAGTAGGCGGTTCCATCCGAGTGGAACACATACCAGTTTGACAACCTCGTCGTTAAAGAAGGCTCCCATATGCCATGAGAGTACGACCAGAGCGAGGTCAGGCAAGAAGCCATATACAAATGCAAGGAGGCCATGCAGGAGGCGGTCAAATTCTAGGCCTTGTCGATGCGGCGTACATTCACAGTCGTCAAGTCTAACCCAAGATGTTACGACGTGAAGTGCGACATAGAGGGATGCCTTTGGTGAGTGCACACATTTTAACCTAAGTGGGACATCTACTGGAAATACTCTATAGTGGTCCCTCATATATGTGTCGTCGCTAAGTCAGTGCAGTCCCACAAGAACCTTTCATCAGGCTTCATTGTGTACATCATGTATGGTGAGCCACTATCCATCATTCGGGCGATTGAGACAAGGTTCTAGTACACAATCATCTATGCTAAGGCATAGAGGGCAAAACAGAAGGCATTGGAATCAAGGTTCGGTACATTCGATGACTCCTACCACAACCTCCCCGGCCAACTTTGAGTCATACAAGACAGAAATCCTGCCACTCATGTCGACATTCAAGATTCCACGCATCCGAAGTGGGGAAATAAGAGGGTACTTGTCGACGATCAAGACGTCGATCTTACGAAAGTAGAAAGGAGAAAGTGACGTGGGAAATCTCAGGGAATGATGGGACTGCTCTTTATTAATATGAACTGGAATTTACAAGGTATACACTAAGAACTTTGCTTGCTCTCTTGCAAACTCAGAACTATTACACGAATCTATGGCTTGTGCTCTTGTCTTCCTCTGTTCTTTTCCCCCCTTTGATCCGTCCAGGTTCTGTCTTTAAATAGCCCTCGAAGAGGTGGCAGTTACTTCCGGAGAGGACGTCTGATGCGAAACGTTGCGTCTGGTCGGAGTCAAGTGACGGTTGATACAGAATCAACCGTTCGGCGGTTATATGTCTATGAAACATATAACCGCACGGAGGTTATTCACTGGTGTGTCTTGGATAAGATACATCGTATGGTATGGAATATGCACGTGCTCCATTCATCATACGGTAGAGGATATACCTTGGGATTTATTCCGAGCGTCAGTTCATACCTTTTACGAGCAGTTCTCCTGGTCGGAAGCTTGGCTTAGGCCTTCGTCCGACCAGGGTACCCATTATGTAACCTCTGGAATCTCTACGACCAGTGAGATCGTGCACCTCAGGGTTACGACCATGAAGTCGTATGGTCTTTTATATATTAAAGATAATATATAGAGGTTTTAATCCTCGTCAGCTAGCCCCCGAACTTTAGATGAATAAATTGTGTGAACACTTTCCTTCCGATAAAATCGTATCGGGCCGACGCTCATTTAAATGCAAGGGCATTTGAAGCGGTTTGTATTCACTTTAAAGTTGAGAACTTTGCCTTGGGAATTAAAAAGTTTTTGTGTCCGTTGGACTTCTTTTTTTTTGGTAACTCCTTATTACTGTTAGGAACTCTGAAGCTTATAAAACCCCTTTGTATACTTTGGGTTTTTTCACTTCCTCCTTTTCTTCTTCATCTCTCGAGTAAAAAGTACCTCCGACCTCCGTTGTTCTCCCTACCCGGAAGGAATCCAACCATGTCGGACCAAATCACCAACTGGTCGGTTTCCGACTTGAGTGAGAAGAAATTAGAGAGCCTAGAGAAGATCGGGATGCTTCCCAGTAAAGACCTAATTTCTTGGAGATCTGCAGTTGGGGAACATTCCCCGAGTAGTGAAGATGGAGAAATTCCTGTTTTTCTCGCATATATCGAATGCGGATTTAGGCTACCAATTCACTCCTTCCTTCCCAAAGTTTTGGAGTATTATGGAGTTGAATTGGTGAATCTGGCTCCCAATGCTATCGCCAATCTCAGTATTTTTATCTAGCTCTGCGAAGCGTAATTGGGGATTCCAGCAGATTTGGATCTATTCAGATACTACTACAGGATGACAAAGTCCGGGAAGACGATTGGGACGCCTGGAGAATGCACCTTGCGCCTCCATGATGGGAAAGCTGATGAGTACATTTTTATGTACTCAAAATCTTCGTGGTCGTCGTGGAAGAAAAGCTGGTTCTATATGAAGATCACGAAGAAAGACAGCCTTTATTATTCAGGTAAAAAGCGGTCGAGAATCAGATGGCGCCTCTACAGAAAGAGGGAAATGTGAAGAAATGGGCCGAAGCAATCAAGCTTCTTAGTGTTAAGGGTCTAACATCTTGGCATGTAGTAAAAGATTTTTCCACACGCCGGGTTAGTCCTTTGAAGGCCCGAGCACATAAGATGCTCTGGTACATTGGTCGTGATGATACGACCAGAGATTTCAAAGATGGTAAGCCATTTAATGATTCCGACCAGTTTACCTATCTTAGTTGATTATTTCCGTATCCTTAAATCTTTCATTTTACCTTTACAGCTCTATCTATTGATGAGATTAGAAGCCAGATCAAGATGATCTGCGCCGGAGAGCCTGGCGATAAAGCTAGCTTTCCCCGAATCTTAGCGGCTGTTTCCGCTGAGGAGAGAATTGAAAGACTTAAGGTAAAAATATCAACTGATGTTTTTGTTGTCGTACATATTATTTCTGATCAGTATACCATAAATCCTCTTTGATGTGTAGTCGGTTGGGTTGAGAATCAACGAGGTCACTGAAAGATGTGAGCCAATTGATGATCCGATCTCCCCTTCGACCACACAGGATGTAAGTCTTCCAGAGGTAGGTGACCGAACACAAATAATATTTTGGATAAATTATGTTCATCGCCTAACTATCTTTGATGATGAATTTAGGCGGTTGTCATACCTTCCAGCAAGGTTACTGAGGACCCTCCAGTGCCTACTGAGGCCACTGTTGTGGAGGTCGACGAACCTACATCTACTGACCCAGCAATCAGGGACCTCGACCAAATGGTCGCGGATATCGCTTCTGATTTCCGATCAATGGATGTGCAAGACCTAGTCAACCTTACCGGTTTAGAACCGGTGAGATCAGTTGACAGGAAGAGGAAGGCTAGCGCAACGAACCTTAGTTCGATACGCTACAAGGGTAAATTCAGAAAATCAACAAGGTACATATATTAAATGAAGAGGTCATATTTATACATACCTTGGATCTTCCTTACCTTCTCTTTGTTTTTTTAGATCTTCTGGTGTTCTGGTCGTATCCGACCAGAGCATCCCTCAGGAAAAGGTTCCTGAGGAAGAGGTAGTCGTGGAGGTTCCTGATCAGGATATTCCTAAAGCTAAATCTACCGAGGATGAAGTAGTAAAAGAAGCCTCCGAGCAGATTTCAACATTTGCTCAGGATCCTCTAGTAATCCTTACTCCTTCTCCGGAGGTAGTCATCCCCAGAGACCCTCAACAGGTTCTACCTCCTCGAGGAAATACTTCTCAGGTTAACAAATTCCCTTTTTCTCCCCGATTTATCGAGGATAAGGAACTTGATGATGCACGGGAAAGATATCGGACCATCAAGCGAGATTGGTCGGATACAATTTTTCGAATATAACGATATGGCAATTCGGGTAAGTGTTCTCGACCATCCTTACAACTCTTTCTTTTGAAGTTGCTTTGAAAGCTTATCAAAGAAAGGGATTTTTGTATTTGTAGCACATGGTGAAAACTATCTTTGTGATCTGAGGATGACCAAAGAATAAAAACTTTGGAGAAAAACACTCCGATCGAGAAGTAAGAATATTTCTCTTTTTTGACCTCCTAGGTTTATTATCTTATTTCTCTTTATAGTTTAATCTTCTTTTTCTATCATATTTGAAAGACTTAGAGAAAATGAAAGAAGAGATTGTGGCTAAAGAAGCCATAATAATAAACCGAGGAAGAAAATCGAGTAAAGACCGGTCGATCGAACATGCGATGACCGGGCAAAGGAGGTTTTCACTCTTGTGAGAAGAAAATCAAAGGTAACTGGTCGTAGACTTAATCCAGTATTCCATAACTCCAATTGTAAAGAGTACATTAATTTTTTATCTACTCGTGCAGAAAAAATTGAAGCACTTGAACGAGCAGAAAAGACCCTCGATTTTGAGCGTGGCCAAAAGGCAGCCCTTGTTTTTGGCCTTGATGAGAAAATCATGGCCCTTAACAAAATGATCTTTGATATGGGATCAGGATCAAGCTTGCCTTCATTAGGAGATCCAACGGAAAAGATGAACTACTTTGGTCAACTTCTGGAAGATCTCAAAGGCCTGCTCAAAACCATGAGGGAAAATCATACCCAGACAATGAAGGAAGCTATTGTAACTGGAGTTGGTGTTGCTTTAGCAAAACTAAAGGCTTCCGACCCCTCTGTTAATCTTAAAGCTGTGGAAGAGGACTTCGACTGCTCTGAAAGTGAAGCAACAAAACTTCTCGAGGAAGTAAAACCTCTCGGAGAGAAAATTGCTGAGGAAATGGAAGTCGGATCTCCATCACGTAGCGGCCAGTCTGGTGGTCTCAACATGTAAACGGATGTAATATTAGATTATGTAAAATGAAACTTACCTTTTATCAATGAAGATCCTGCTTTGTCTTATCAATGTTGTTAAATACTCATATATCTCCTAGCCCCCGACTGCTTTAAGTTAGTAGATGAACGTTACTAAAAGAAAACAGTAGACTAGGTAATTGAGTAATAACAATGACCATGGTAAGAGTGCCGATAATGTGTATGACAATGATCTAGGAAATACTAGGAAATCATGTGGTCGGAACCAACTAACAACTTCGGCTAGTCTAGATTTTGCCCATTATCGAAGTACTATGAAATACCACTTGTAGTCGGAAGACATAACAAAGACCGGATTTTGCTGATAAGAAGATATGCATTAAGAATGTATGCAAGAAATGAAATGAAGAGATAAGTACCGTTGTTTAGGAAATATTCGGATCTGGTCGTATCGAATCTTAAGAACTGAAGATTTGTAAAATATTTCGCAAAACGTGCTCATAATCAAATCCATTGCGGCGAGGATCGTAGGAAAAGGACCATCACTAGAAGCTCCTTCGGTGGGCGGGACCACGCAGAGAGGAGAGACTTCGACGGGAGGCTTTTGTGTCGACCGATAGTAAACTTGAGTAGAAATGGAATGTTGAAATAAAATAACAGTCTTCAAATTCAAGAAACAAAAACCAAGTAAATCGTCTGAGTTGGTACTCCTTATACTCGTATGATTCTTTAAGAAAAGAATAGCTGGTCGTGAGTGTGTATCATTGAAGCAATAATCACAGCTAAAACCATTGTGGTCGGTGACATTTAAGTCAGCAACCATGAGTAGTGGAGGTTCTACGGAAAGGAATATCGGAGAGAATGAGAGTCTTCTCCGACCAACCAGCAATGGGAATGGCATATGACCAGATGCAACAAATAATAAGTATAAACAACCATAATTATCGTTTTTTAAGGAAAAGCATCTTTATTGAAAAAAAGAAAGGAAATGAAATACATAAAATTAAACATAGAACTTACGCAATTGATCAATATTCCAAGAATTAGACAAAACTTGCCCATTTTTCATAGCTAATCGTACCGATCCTAGTCGGGTAACTTCGACCACAGTGTATGGACCTTCCCACTTAGGTGAAAGTTTGTTGCGACCTGCTTGGTTCTGAATTTTTCTAAGAACCAAATCACCTCTGATTAAGTGCGAGGTTGCACCTTACGATCGTGGTACCGGCGCATGGCTTTGGTAGATTGCCGATAAATGCAGCTTGATTTCGTCGTTCTTCAAGGAAATTGATGTCGTCAAGTCGTCGCTCACACCGATCACTTTAAAAGGAATCGGTTCGGCGAACCAATTTTATGTTACGAGGAAGCGTGGCTTCAGCTCAGTAAACCATAAAGAATGGTGTTTCACCGGCCGCGCCCGGTTGTAGTACGAACGCCCATAATACGAAGGAAGTTCTTGAACCCAAGCCCCGACCGTTGAAATGGCTGGTCGAAAACTCGTCGTTTGATCCCTTGCATTATGATACCATTGGCTCGCTCAACTGCTCCATTGCTCTGTAGATGAGCAACAGATGCGAAATGTATCTTGATACCTAGTTCTTCACAGAATTCCTGAAAATTAATGCTCGAGAACTGGGCACCATTATCGGTGATTATACGACTGAGTACACCAAACCGTGTAATCACGCTTTTTGTGAGGAACCTCTTGGCTGCTTTAGTTGTAGTTTTTACAACTGGCTCGGCTTCGATCCACTTAGTGAGCGTGTCAATCATGACGACAGAATTCAAAGCCCCGGTGCTCTTGGGAAAGGTCGAGAATGTCGAGTCCCGGGTTGCAAAAGGCCAAGAAAGAGGAATTGTTTGCAAAGCTTGAGGCGATTGATGTACTTATCGGCTATGAAATTGACATTGTACGCGCCGTGTGAGCTCTTTTGCATCATGAAGGGTAGTTGGCCAGTAGTATCCTTGCCTAAAGGCTTTACCAACCAAAGTTCTGTAGGAATGATGAGCTCCACAGACTCCTCCATGAATTTCGGCTAGCATTTCAATGCCATCCGAACGAGATATGCATCTCATCAACACTCCGTGAGATCCTCGTTTATACAAGGTACATTCAATGAGAGTGTATGATTTGGCTTTTCGTGCAATACGATCAGCCTCTACATCATCTTCTGGAATTAGGTCATGCTGAAGATAATTATAGATCGATGTCATCCAATCTCTACCGTGATCGTGATGGCGCCAACCATCATCGACCTGTGGAGCATCCATGTTTGCAGAATCAAGGTGTGCAACCTCTTTGCTAACATCTATGTCCTCGGAAGGCTCGACTACAGAGGTGAATCAGTTTCTCAAGAAAAACTCGGGCGGGGACGGATATCCTTGTGGAAGCCATCCGACCAACCAGTCCGCGAAAGTTTTCCTTTCTAGGATTGTGTTGGATCGAAAACCAAAGAAATGCTTTTGAGTTTCGATACTTCACGATATGATGACATCTTGGTACTAGAGCATTGATACTCTTTCCTACTTGATTTGCTACTAGTTGAGAATCGCCTTTCACTAGCAATCTGCGAATCCCGCGCTAGCGAGCCGCCAAGTCCGCCGATAAACCTTCGATTCGCCACATTGTTAGAAGCGAGAAAGTTAAACGAATGGCGTATTTATTTGTTCGCGATGGGGAAATCAAGACGACCCCACCCGAGCCATGCAACATCAAGGAACCATCGAAGTACATTGTCCACTCGTCGTGGTGCTCGCATTTGGGCCCTTGGGTGGGTTCGGGGTTTGTCCATTCGGCAATGAATTCTCGCTATTGCACGGGACTTCATTCTTGTTCGTGGGACAAAATGGAGATCGAGCGCCCAAGCTCAACCGCCCATTTTGATATTAGTCCCGATGACTCCTGTTTCCCAGGACTTGACCAAGGGGATATCCCGTAGGCACGACCACTTTGTGGGCCTGAAAATAATGCCTTAGTTTCCTTGAAGACATAAGGAGACCATAGAGCAATTTTTGTACCTGCGGATACCTTTCTTTTGGTCCATGCAAGACTTCGCTTACGTAATATATTGGTCGTTGAACATGATCTCGTTCTACGACAAGCACACCACTAACCGTTTGTGGCGTTGCAACCACGTAAATTAGCAATGTTTCTCCCAATCTTGGAGAAACTAAGATTGGGGGACTTGTAAGGTACCGTTTTAATTCTTCAAAGGCGCTGCTTGCTTCTTTAGTCCATTCGAAACTCCCATGTTTCCGGAGAAGCTTAAAGAAAGGTAGTCCTTTTTCGCCTAACCGTGCTATGAAATGACTTAACACTGCCATACAACCGGTTAATTTCTGAACTTCCTTCTTTGTGGTTGGATCGCGCATCTGATCGATGGCGGCGATTTTCGTTGGATTTGCTTCAATGCCTCTAGCCGAAACTAGGAACCCAAGAAGCTTTCCCGACGAAACTACAAACACACATTTCTCTGGATTTAACTTGAGGTTATGACGTCTTAAGTTATTGAAAGTCTCTTGTAGATCTAGAATATGATCGCCGGCGTTGATGCTTTTTACGACCAGATCATCAACGTAGGCTTCAAGATTCCAACCTATCTGAGGGCTAAAAGTCTTTTGCATTAACCTTTGGAATGTTGCACCAGCATTCTTGAGACCAAATGGCATTTTTACATAACAGTAAGTACCATATGGGGTGATAAAGGAAGTTTCTCTTCATCTTGTTTACTCATATTGATCGGTGGTACACGAATAAGCATCCAAAAACTTAACAACTCACACCCGTAAGTAGAGTCTACAAGTTGATCAATAAGAGGAAGGGGAAAGTCATCCTTCGGACAAGCTTTATTAAGATCGGTAAAGTCAATACACATTCGCCATTTCTCATTGGCTTTTCTAACCATTACGAGTTGGCGAGCCACTGCGGGTGGTCGACCTCACGAATGAACCCGGCTTTGAGAAGCTTGTCAATCTCATTGGATTGCTTCTTTTCGATCGGATGCAAACACCGTAGCTACGCTGACCGGTTTTGTTAGGTCAGAGCTAGCCTATGCTCGATCACCTCCACGGGACTCGGGCATGTTGGGCGCTGCCGGTGAATACGTCACGATTAGCTCGGAGGAAGGAGACGAGCGACTCTTCCTATTTAAGGTCGAGTCCTGCCCCGACCAGTATCTTGGCATCCTTTGGAGAAGTACTTCCGTCGAGTTGTACCTCTTTCAACTGGTCGGAAGGTTTTGGTGTCATCTTCGGTCTTGAGTTTTTGACCTGCATGTTAATGGTGTTAGTTCCCCTGGTCGATAGTTCATCGACCAGTTCTAAACACTTCCGATCGCATGCGTAAGCTATCTTTTGATCGCCCCGAACCGTGATAACACCTTTTGGTCCTGGCATTTTGAAACTCTGATAACCGTAATGCGTGGCTATCAGGAATTTTGCTAAAGCCGGACGACCAAGAATTGCATTGTATGCAGTCTCGAAGTTCACCACATCAAATGAATTTTTTTCTGTTCGGAAGTTATCGGGCTTTCCGAACGTAACCAGTAGGGACAAGTGCCCTATTGGTTTAGCGGTAGATCCAGGAACTATGCTATGAAAGGCATATTTCACCGGTTTTACCTTGGATTTGGGAATCTGCATGTCTTCCAAAGCACTTGCAAATAAAATATTTAAGGAACTACCCCATCTATCAAAACCGATTAACCTTGCGATTATTAATAGTAGGCTCAATGACAATTGAAACCTACAGGTAAGTCGAAGGAATGGGCGGTCTTCTTTCTTTGAAGGAGATTATTGTCTCCGACCACCTTGAAGGTTTAGCGCGTCGAAGGTTCGGTAAGGTTGACTTCTCGCTCCATAGCTTTGGTGGCGTGCGGACTCGTGCGAAGAAGATCCACAGAAGATCACATCGACGGTGTCTTTGAGGTTCTTGGTACTCCATTTTTCGTCACCATCTTTGTCCTTCTTGGAGCTTGTTTCCCGAGTTCTTGAATCGACGGAGTGGTCCTTTACGCATAATAATCTTCCGACTTCTTTTGCCAAGCGACAATTGCGCAAGTTGTGTCTGCTGGCGGTGAAGAGGACACCATTTTTTGTTTCTCTTATAATCATTGGTCGGAGCTTTAGACTTGCCACGACCAGTATAATCTTTTCTTCCTTTGGTAAATTTTTCAGGAACAGCTAGAACCTCTTTGTCGTTGGCTCTACTATGCTTCTTTTTCTTGAGAGTTTTCTTTTGTTTCTTTTCCGTCCTATCCAAACCTGGTTGGGGAATTTTATCCTTTCGATCAACGGCTTCGTTCCACTCGACCGCTTCATTGGCCGTAGCGTACTTGTCCGCCATGTCGAAGAGCTCGATGGTTGTTCGTGGGGGATGTATAGCTAAATCCTCCGTAAACCTTTGATTTCTTAATCCCGCTTTGAAGGCTTGGATAACGGAAGATTCGCAACCTCGGTATTGAGTTACGGACTTGGCTAAATCTTTTAATGTCTTCTTGGAGAGTCTCATTTGATTTTGCCGTATCCGATGGAGATCGTTTTCCTTTCGAGGCGATCATCGCACTCAAAATTTGCAATCAAAAGGTCGTGAGTTGCTCCCAAGTATACGGATCGGCCAGGAAGGTTAAGCAACCAAGATCGGGCTGATCCTTCTAATACCGTAGGAAGATAATTTGTCATTACATTTTCATCACCACCGCAGCTCGATAGCGGTGGTATATATCTGGAGAAATTCCAAGGATTTTGGGTCCCATTGAATTTATCCATATTGGCGATCGAACCTATTTGGCCAACGCACACTGAGAGCCTGTTGAAAGCTCGGCGACTGTGATAGTTCGTGGCGCCTTCTTTGAAAAGCGTCGGATTATGTCGGTTGGAGATCGATTTCTAGGAGCAGTTGTCGATGCTCCAATGTCCCGTCCGGTCGTGGGCGTTAGTAGAACGCCGACCGCTTGCACGGCTTAGGTGATGTCGAGATCACTAGGTCAAGTAATGGTTCCCCTCGATGAAGTGATGGTGAGGATTCCTCAAATAGTCTCCTCCCTCATGACTTGTTGGTCGGAATCGTCGAGGTGGTGCGATGTCAAGCGATCCTCAACACGACCATGCAGGCCTGCGCTCAGGAAGAATCTTTGTGATGAAGTCATGATGCGACTTTGTGGGTGCCTTCGTTCCGATAAGCTCGTGCTTGTTGCATAAATGCGTTGGATAATCTCGATACTTGACTGCAAGTTGGCAAAACACAGGGTCTCGCCGAGGCGGTCGAAGTATTTAACATATCACGACTCGCTACGAGGTTTTGTATAGTTCTGAGAAGGTCTCGAGGATTTATGCGAGAAGAAGGTGTTTGGCGGCTTACATCCTCCGACCTTACAGTCGATCTTGCCGGTCCCTCACATTGGTTTGGGAAGGATCAAGCGTATTGCGGTGAGCGTCTACGATTCTGTCACCTCGGCATTTGGTGCTTGACCACCCGTACCATCTCCATTGGGGCGTGGTGGCGAGGCAATGTGTGCAGGACCGTACACGACATTGTGATCCGTATCTCCGATCGCATTGACCTTGTGATTCCAGCAGCGATCCTCTGATGAGCTCCCGTCGTAATCAACGGAGAGCCTTTCAGAGCTTCTGCGAAGCTTCCACGACGGAGAGCGATCGGTGATCGGCACCTCACGAGGTTTTGGAAGGACCTCGGCTGATCGGCGAATTGCGATCGAATCCGAGCTTTATTATCCCCGCGGTTTACGACCAATGGAGGTTTCATTGACACTGTCACCAAGTGTCGGTTGGCTCTGGAATTACTAGAAGCCGTTGGTGAGTACCTATCAACCATGATCGCATCAAAGGTATGTTGAACCTCGGGTTGCGGTGTTGAATTTTCGTCACCTTTTTGCGGTCGAAAGGCCGGCTTGTTGAGGCTTTGGGGTGTTCGAACTGGTGGAAACACTTCCTCTCAAACCGCCCCGATTGTAGCGGTGTGTCTTCATCCATCCGTCGTCTTCGCGATTTACGCTACGGGCGAGCGGCAGAGGAGGATGATGAAGAGATTACATTTTCTCCATGGCGCGCATACATGCATCCATGTCGAGTCGGCGTAGTCGCCGAGTCGAACCAATTTTCTTCATCCCAACTTCCCGCCATAACCGCATCAGTGGTCACAGACGGGGAATGGTGATCAAGAATTGATGAGTAGAGAAATTCTTCTGAGATTCCACGCCGCGTTCCCCATGGTCAGCGCCAGCTGTCGACGATCAAGACGTCGATCTTACGAAAATAGAAAGGAGAAAGTGGCGTGGGAAATCTCAGGGAATGATGGGATTGCTCTTTATTAATATGAACTGGAATTTACAAGGTATACACTAAGAACTTTGCTTGCTCTCTTGCTAACTCAGAACTATTACACGAATCTATGGCTTGTGCACTTGTCTTCCTTAGTTCTTTTTCCCCCCTTGATCCGTCCAGGTTCTGTCTTTAAATAGCCCTCGAAGAGGTGGCGATTACCGAGAGGAAGGGCGTCGTCACGCGTTAAATGCGGTGAGTCAAGTGACGGTTGATACAGAATTAACCGTTCGGCGGTTATATGTCTATGAAACATATAACCGCACGGAGGTTATTCACTGGTGTGTCTTGAATAAGATACGTCGTATGGTATGGAATATGCACGTGCTCCATTCATCATACGGTATAGGATATACTTAGGATTTATTCGGCGTCGATTCATACCTTTTCGGCGGTTCTCACGGTGGAAGCTTGGCTTAGGCAACCGTCAGAGCGGTACCCATTATGTAACCTCTGGAATCTCTATGACCAGTGAGATCGTGCACCTCAGGGTTACGACCATGAAGTCGTATGGTCTTTTATATATTAAAGATAATATATAGATGTTTTAATCCTTGTCAGTACTGAAGTGAGGATTCTTCGCCTTTGGTTCATGCATCAATGCATTCTGGTAGTACCGTCCAATCTTGTGCATGGATGGCACATTCCTAACTAGAAAGTACAAGGGCTAGATACTGACTACAATAGCGGCGGACGGGAACAATGAAGTTCTTCCTGTGGCATTCGCATTCGTTGAAAGCGAGAACACGGACAGCTGGTTGTGGTTCCTAAGGAATTTGAGGATTTCTGTTGTATAGGGCCGTCTTAACGTATGCGTCATACATGATCGGTATGCGGGCCTGCTGAGTGCAATAACTCAGCTGCAACAAGCAGAGAACGAACCACTTCCATGGGTGGATCTATAGAGCAGGTGGTGCATGAGGCACTTGGTGCAAACTTCTACAAGTAGTTCCGCAAAAAGGACTTGATGAACCTGTTCAAGCGGTTGTGCAACCAGAACTAACAGTGAAAGTTTGACGCACTCTGGAAGATTCTGGATGAGCGGACCCAGACGAACAGAAGGGAGGCTGCGAAAAAGGCCGTTATAAGCGCTGACCAGGCCCCTGAAGCATTGCCACAGCTATCGTAACTAGCGCGGCACGGCGTAGCGTGCACTCGTTGACAAAAGCAACAACGCGTCGCTCGCCATGGCAAATGACAGAGTACCGTACTCCTCCATGATCACGAAGTACATGGAGGAGAAGAGTAGGAAGGGTGAGATGCACCAAACATTCAAGATGGGCACAAGGGAGTTTCGCTTTAAGATACTGTGCAGGGATAAAGGACGTCGCGGGATGAACTGTGAGAGGATCACCCACAAGTGGACGCTACACTGTGTTAGTTGCGTATGCATAGGCAAGGCTTGTTGCAACTGCTTCCCTTGTGATAGATGTGGCAATGCTTCGGGGGCCTGGTCAGCACTTGTAGCGGCCTTTTTCGTTGCCTCTCTTCTGTGCGTCTGCGTTCGCTCATCTAGAATCTTCCAGAGTGCGTCAAACATTCGCTGCTAGTTCTGGTTGCATAGCCGCTTGAACAAGTTCATCAAGTCCTTATTGCGAAACTGCTTATAGAAGTTTGCGCCCAAGTGCCTCATGCACCACCTGCTCTGCAGATCTACCTATGGAAGTGGTTCGTTCTCTGCTTGTTGTAGCTAAGTTATTCCACTCTCAGGCCCGCATGCCGATCATGTATGACGCATACGCTAGGATGGTCTTGTACAACAGAAATCCTCGAATTCCTTAGAAACCATAACCAGTTGTCCATGTTCTCTTTTTCAACGAATGCGAATGTCACGGGACGAACTTGATTGTTCTCGTCTATCGCTATTGTAGTGTGAGGACCCCAATTTATTCGGCTTGTAATGCTTAACCAACCACCTGGTCCTAGCATCACAAATCAAATAAATTGATCCTCGAGATATGTATACTTCGAAAGCAAGATATACACCCGTTACAAAATTAGACATCAACTCCATTCCAAACATAGAGTCCAAACACCACACTACCAAACGGAAGATAAACAAATAGTAGAGTTATTACAGACAAAGGCCGACAGGCCAAGATACACAAATAAACAAGAACGACAGCGGAAGCAAAAGTGCCATAAGATGGCTATAAACAAAGCCAATCAGCGTGCCTCCAACCCACAAGGCATCTGACCGGACCGCCAAGTCTAGTCGTCACGAATCGGCAACCTGACTCATAGAAGTGAGGCCCTTGGGGCTCACCTTCTTCCTCTGCAACAAAACATTAAGCAAAGCACCTGAGTACAAAGATTGTCTTTGTACCCGCAAGACTGACGTGTGAACTAGCAGACCTGTTCATAAGCTACATGCAGGCTTATTTGGTGGAGGCCATATGTTTCATTTGCATAAAGCCAATTTCCATTTGCAATAAGGTAATACAGTTTTAAAGGCAAGTTTGCAATTCATTTTTAAGATTGAAGTAACGATGAGGATATTAATAACAAAAGCGAAAGATAAACAACCTAGAAGTGACTACCCCAATAGTCACCACAACAATATACGAATCCCGTTCGTACCACCCATCAAGTTTTAATTGAAATGTTGTAGTCTAGTTCTTGGGGGGCGTATCCGAGCGTGTCCATAACCTAGGACGAGGCTATTCGAATAGTTTTAACCCTGCAGGGGTGTACCAATGTACCCACACTTCAGACCGCCTTTAAGCCAAAGCACACTTCGAAGGCATCTCGGCACGGCTAAGTCCTCGAGACTTTTTCCAATATTGTGTATTAACTACGAGCGCTCGTATGGATAGAAATCCATACGCTTACATGGTAAAGCCGAAAAGGCAACTACCCACTCGAGGATAAAGCTTTTAGGACAACTACCATGCTCCCACCTCCATCCCTCCTGCGACCTCCTGCGACCGGGCCAATACACGCCAAAGTACTAGGTCAGAGAGGTCCCATATACTCTAGTGTGGTTAGCACGCAAAATGCTCGATGCGGTGGCGCAAGTAACTCGGTCCTTAAGCGGACTCGGGCACCTTTCGGTCACACCCAACAGATCACACCAGTCTTACCATTGTGCCCAAGTCTAAATCATTTTGTTTTCATTTTTAATTTTGCAATTAAACATAGCAAAAATGTTGAAACATAAAGTTGTAGTAAATTTTGTGTGATCAAGGTTACCGACTAAGTCGATAACCGCCCATTTCTACCGATACTAAGCATGTCTAAGCAATTTGAACTCGTAATCTACTAAGTGACGAGAGTTCATCCAGCGAACTCTAATCACAGCAAATAACCTAGGCTCAGGTAGTAGAGGACAGATATTTACCTACAGATTATGCATCTAAAGGTTTAACTAACCAATTTAACACAAAATAAGCGATGCATACATATAGTTGAAACAAAATATTAGACTTTAAAATCTTGGGATAAAATGATCAAGCGCTTGCCTGGTCTTTGTTGCTCAATTTGTTGCGGAGGGTCGTTCTCGGGGTTGCCGCAAATATCGAATCCTAACGATTGAACAAAACAAGCGAATAAGAGCGAATAACAGGCAAAACTCGGTAATCAAATACAAACACCAATTTATACACAGAGGCTAGACCATCACAAAGGAGTAACAAATAAGCACTCTGAGAGATGCTTCAAAAGACATGCTTTCAAGTGATTGATCTACCCACTCACTTATTTATCGGGTTAGCCACAAAATCAATCCTCTTATATGATTTAAACTTTGGACAGACTTTGATGGTATTTGTGTGCACATCTATTATTTAATCATCAAGTTAGTATATCAAAAACACTAGTTACTCTAAAACAACCATTAACAGGAAGAGCACAGAACCTACAAGAAGCTATTGAAAACACTAACTAGTCAAGCATTTAATTGTGAGATGCTAACAACCTTTTCTATCTAAGATAGGATTTTAAAGATACTCAGCTATTCACACTCCTAAGCACCACACCAAGGTGCTTGCAATGCTAACGATTTTGACATGCGGCTACAACAAAATCTTACTTTACTGAAAATACACCACAAGCACAGAGGCAAAACCTCAAATTCTGATAACAGCTTCATAGATCAAAAGCCAACTAATGATTTAAATCCTATAGAGATTATCCAATTAACTTCTTGCTAAGCACCACTTCTAAAGGAGTCACCAAGCACTAACCAAATATGAATAGCATAAGAATGAACCCAATTTCAGTTTACTGACAACAGAAAACGACAATAACAAGCATACAGAGAACTAAAATACTTTCAAACTTCCAATACCTATTTTTGATCATGCAATGAGAGTGAACTAATGAACATTCCTAATCATGATTAGAGACTAAAGAACTGGTTTTGAAGGAGTGGGCCCCACTGTCAGACAGACAGAGAGGAGCACAACAGAAGAACAGAGAGGCTCGGGCGGCTCTGGACCTGGATTCGTCGCCGGTGAAGGAGTGGCGGCGAGGTCGCTACGACGGCCAAAATGGGTTGCTCGAGGATCACTGAAGCTGAAGGTGGTCACGCGGCAGCCGGAGATGCACTGAGGTGGCGCGGCGACGGAGCACGGCGGCGGCGATGGGGTGACAAGGACGGCTGCGCGGAGGAGAATAAGGTGAAAACTAGCGCGCGCATGGGCATCAGTGAGGCTTCAGTAACTCACCGGAATGACGCGGAGCTCAGGTGGCTGCCGGAGATGGCCCGGCGACGAGAACCTGCGGCGGCGATCAAGGGGTCACCGAGGAAGGAACAACGTGAGAAAAAACAGGAGAAAAGGGAGATGGAGATAGCTCGGTGAGTGCACGGATGGCGCAAGCGCGAGCAATTACTCTATGAACCAACTCACGGAGAAGAGGGCGAAGGTTTGAACTTTCGGTAGGAAGAGGAAGTTGAAATTCAACGGCTCTGTGAATAAAACTTCAAATTAGTTGAGGAAAGCACGGTTGAGAGCTGGAACACGAAATGACGCGAAAAGGAAAGGATGATCTTCATCGCATTTGCGGTAATGACGGCGGCGGTGCCACGGTCGTGCACGAGCTCGAGCATTACTACGATTTGAGCTCGAAGGAGCAATGGGTGATAGGAGTTGGCTTAATGGTGTCTAAGAAGGAAGAGGGAGCTTTGGGTGAGCTTAAGTAGGGAAGAGGCGAAGGAAACAAGAGGCGGAGCTTCTCGGCACCGAGACGCATGGAAGGAAAAGCGAGTCGAGAGGTAGATGGCGGCGATTAATGCCGCACGAGGATATGGGCTAGCAACGCGATACAGGTGTGGCGCGAGAAAACCGAGAATGGACGGCGAGACGAGGTGGCGCGCATGCATGCCGCCGATGGCACTCGGCTCAGCGCGAGGTAGGTGATGACTGACAGGATGGCCCACACGCGTCGAAGAGGCGGAGTGGCGCGAGCGAGTTGGGTGCGATCCTACTAAGCGGTTCGACTCGACCGGAAAGATCTTGCGACCGCTCGATCGCTAATGGGCTACCGAGATCGATGTAAGCATTCGGACAGTCGGCGGACTCGGCGCCACGAGGGCCGCACGATTTGAATCGGACGGTCGGCGAGATCGGGCTCGAGCGGTGCCGCTAGGTGGCGCGACCGAGCCATGTGGTGCGGTCGGACTCGAGCCCAAGTGTGGTTGGGCCCGACAAACGGTGTTTTCAATTCGATTTAAAAGACAGAGGAGTTTTGGGAAATTTTAGAGATAGCTCAGGGCTCCAAAATTCCGAAATTTTTATGGAAGCTACTAGAGACAGAGAACAACATTGTATAAATTTTCCAGAACTTTTCATGCACTGAAAAGTTCTGCAGAAAATTCACAAGCATGCTGACCTAGGGTTTGACCAGATTTTCAACTAGTTTGACTTGGCCATTTGAAATAGCAAATAAAATCTAAAATTTTTGAGATAATTCTGGAAGGTAGATAGGATGATCAAGATGACAGGAAAAATAATTTCAGAGGATGATCACAAGTTTGAAAGCTATGAATTTGCTGACAACAATTTCCAACCACAAGAATTAAATTCCAAAAATTGGAAATTGCTAGGGAAAATTGTAGAAACTCTCAAATGATTTCATGAGGCATCAAAAGTTTTTATTTCTCCTCATAATTTACATTTGAAATACAAACCCTAAGTTAGGGCTGTTACATGTAGTTAGTATCCCCTTGTACTTTCCAGTCAGGAATGTGCCATCCACGCACAAGATTGGACGCTAGTGCCGGAATGCATTGATGCATGGACCAAAGGCGAAGAATGCTCACTTTAGTACCCGCTTATTGCCCTACTTTGGATGTGTGGAATCTTGAATGTCGACATGAGTTTCGGTATTTTGAGAGCCCGAGGTATTTAACTTGTAATACTTAACCATCCATCGGTCCTAGCATTACAAACCAAATATCTCGCCCTCGATGTATTGTATAGCTCCCAGGAGTGGTATACATACATCGTTCACAAAACAATATCAATATCAATGCCATACACAACATTACATTACCATAGTCCCAAAAGGTCACAACAATGTCATACAACTTCAGTTTTTCATACATACAGCCGACCGGCCAAATAGCAATGATAAAAGTACTAAGGGTGCAGCGGAAACATAGCCATAAGATGGCACCAAAAGAAAAGCCGACCGGTGTGCCCTTACCCACAAGGCAACCTGACCGGAAACAGAAAATTAGATTGGGTCTTCACTTCGGTAGCATGGTCCCTTTCTTTCCCGAACACTTTGGCTCTTCCTTTGGCTAGACTCACTTCATATCATATTTTTGGGTTCAGTTTGGTTCTTTTCTTCCGGTGGTGGAGTCTAATTGGAATTTGTCTTCTCCAGTCAGAAATACAGCACAGGTCATCTCTTCCAAGCTTAAGTTTCTGCGCCGAGGTTTGAAAACCTTGAGTAAAAATCTCTCGGCTCTGAGCAAGTTGATTGATAATACTAGCTGGGTGCTAGCTTTGGTTGACGGGCTAGAGGATCAAAAACCTCTATGTTAGATTGAGTAGAATTTCAGGAAAATTCTGCAGAACCACCTGCTAAACTTGTTGAATGCCAAAAGAGTTTATTGGAAGCAAAGAGCCTCAATCAGATGGGCTAAGTTTGGGGATGAAAATTCAAAAAAAAATCAGTCAGTTGCCTCGGCCTCCTTTCGACATAATTACATTGCGTCTTTATACTTGGAGGATGGTTCTTGTGTTTCAACTCATGCTAAAAAAGTAGCAGTTCTTTGGACTTCTTTCAAAGTCAGACTAGGGGTTTCTGAGGCTAACCTTATGCACTACAATTTATCATCTTTGATTAATCCGGTGGAACCGAGTGTTCTTGAAGACCTGGATAAGGCTTTTTCAACTAAGGAAATTGATCTCGTGGTCGAAGGACTAGACCTGGATCATGCGCCGGGTCCTGATGGCTTCAATGGCCTATTCCTAAAGAAATGTTGGCACCTGGTGAAGTCAGATTTCTATCATTTGTGTGATAATTTCTGTGAAGCTCTCTTAAGCTTTTGACAAAGTTGGTAGCAAATTGGTTGCAATCAATTATTCTTCGGGTCATTCATGCCAACCAATATGGGTTCTTAAAGGACAAACTATCCAGGATTGTCTGGCTTGGGCCTTTCAATATATCCACCTTTGCCATTAGTCCAAGAGAGAGATCATCTTACTTAAGCTTGACTTCGAAAAAGCTTTTGACAAGGTCGAGCATCATGTTATTTTCTCCATGCTTCATTTCAAGGGTTTCAGTCCTAAATGGCAAGCTTGGATTCGACAAATTCTTTGTTCAGGGACTTCTTCTGTTTTACTAAATGGTGTGCCAGGCAAGGTTTTTCATTGTAAACGGGGAGTGCGGTAGGGGGATCCTCTCTCTCCACTCTTATTTGTTCTTGCGGCAGATCTTCTACAATCTATCATCAATCAGGCTTTTCACCAAGGACTTTTTTCCTACCCTTTGGAATCAGATTTCGGCCAAGACTTCCCTATTGTCCAATATGCAGATGACACGCTCTTGTTTATGCTGGCAGATGCATTCCAACTCTTCTGTCTTAAAGGTCTTCTTCGTTCCTTCGCTGATTCTACGGGCCTCAAAGTTAATTTCAGCAAATCCTCTATGGTTCCTATAAATGTGGATGTAGCAAAGTTGGCGCATTTAGCTCACACTTTTGGGTGTCAAGTTGGGACATTCCCTTTCACTTACTTGGGACTACCATTAGGTTGGGCTAAGCCTAAGTTTGTGAGCTATCTTCCGCTGATTGATAGGATCACTCGCAGGTTATCGGGATTATCTTCCTTCCTGTCCTATGGAGGGTGTCTTGTGTTGGTTAACTCGGTCTTTTCCTCTCAAGCGGTGTACTAGTTGGCTTCTTTGAAATTGTTGGCTAAAGTCATCTCTCATATTGATCGTTTAAGGAGGCACGCTTTATGGCATGGATCAGACATCAATAGACGAGGTGGTTATCTAGTGGCCTGGAATTCTGCCTGTTGACCAAAGTCACAAGGAGGACTGGGAATTCTGAATCTTAGGATTCAAAATAAAGCTTTATTAATGAAACACTTGCATAAATTTCTCAACAAAGCAGATGTCCCTTGTGTGGATCTTACTTGGCGGGCCTTTTATCAGAATTTGTTGGCGCCAAGTTCCTCTCGGTTGTGTGGTTCGTTTTGGTGGAAGGATTTGCTCTGTTTGCTAAATGAGTTTAAAGGCTTCGCATCCTGTTCGGTTTTCAATGGGCATTCGTGTTTATTCTGGAAAGATCTGTGGAACCTAGGTTTCCCTCTCCTGAACTGGCCTCACCTCTTTTCTTTTCATCTCACTTCCATCTTCCGTTATCATAGCTAGCTTTCCTTCAATTTTAGGCCCTAGTTTCTGCCATCTCTTCCCTAGGGATGTTGCAAAATCGTTCGGATGAATGGAAATATATTTGGGGATCTTTGTCTTTCACTCCTAAGCAGGCATATGTTCAGATGTTGGGCCAGTGCGACACACCGCCTCCTTTCAGTTGGTTCTAGTCTTCCTCTTGTTTAAGTAATTTTTTTTTCTCTTTTGGTTGCTGCTGAAGGATAGACTTAATACTAAAGAACAACTTCTTGGCAAGGGGTTTCAACTTGAACATTCGGATTGTGTGCTTTGTTCAGATCATTCAGCTGAAACATTGCTTCATCTCTTCTTTGAGTGCTCCTTTAGTCGTCAGTGTTGGTCCATGGTTGGATTGGAGTGGGATCTAACTCTTTCAGTGGTGGATTTCATTCAGGTCGGCAAACAACGGGTTCGCTGGCGGTTATTTAAGGAGGTTCTGATCATTGTGTGCTGGAGTATTTGGTTACACCGAAATAAGATTATTTTTAATCATGGAGTGGTTTCTTTTGGTTTTTGGAAAAGAGAGTTTAAGGAAGCGTTTGCCTTGGTTATCCATAGGGTCAAACCTTCGTTTAAGGAGGAGTTTTATTTTTGGTTGAGAGATTTAGGTTAATCTTTTCGTGTTTCTGTATATCCTATAACCTTGTACATATTTCCTTTTAATTCATTCCTCCAGTAGGGGTTTTGCCCCTTCTGTTTAAAGTAAAAAAAAAACTGACCGAAAACTCCAAGCTAGTCGTCGTCCTCCACGAAGTTGGTCTCACAATAGTTAATCCCTTAGGGATCAACCTCTTCTACAACAATTAAGCAATGCAACTAAGTACAAAATTGTACTCGCAAGACTTACGTATAACAAACCTATACATAGCTAAATGCAACTTGATTCAAAGGAGAAGGCTATAGGGTTCATTTTCAGCACAAATCAATATTTCATTTGAAGTACAAGTAATAGATTGAAATGGCAAGTGAGCAAACATTTTTAATAACTTTAAGTAACATCGAGTAAACATTAATAGACAACATCTAAGCAACAACAGGTGGCTACCCCGCATCTCACAAACAATAGCATGAGAACCACTCTCAATACCACAGATCAAGTTTTAAGTTTAAAAGTTCCAAAATGTTGAGTCTAACTCCTGCAAGTCCAATCATAAACATGTCCATAACCTAGGACGAGGCTATTCGAATAGTTTATACCCTGCAGGGGTGTACCAATGTACCTACACGCCAGACCGCCACTTTTGCCACCGGATAAAGCACACTTCCTTTGATATGCTGGCAAGGCTAAGTCCTACGAGACGTTTCCAGTATAATGTATTAACTACGAGTCGACCGTATGGAGATAGAAACGCCCATACGTTGTGTCGAAGTCATCAACCTTTGAAAAGGACCGATGCTTCTCGATGTGGAGAACCTTGACAGGACCCCACCCTCCCTCGCACACCCAACACATATAACACATTCTTTCTTTTATACACAACACAACACACACCACCACCTGCGACCCGGGGCTAACACACGCCAAAGTAGTAAGTCAAGAGAGGTCCCATATCCCTCTGATGTGGTTAGCACTTGGTGAAACAAGATGTTCGGTCCTTGTTGACCTAGGCAAGACATTCACACACCCAACAGCACACCATCCATCCACTTGCCCAAGTCTAAAACATTTTATTTACACTTTTAGTTTTCAAAGTAATATAGCACAAGGTGCTGGACATAGTGTAATAAAATGATTTGTGTGATCAAAGTTATCGACTAAGTCGATAACCGTCCAATTCTACCGGAAGCTAAGCATGACTAAGTATCAATTCGCATACACATGTATAGACTCTATGACGTCCACCGAGCACTAACATCAGCAGGAATAATAACTTAAGGTTAGTGGCAAGGGATAAACATTTGCTACAGCTCATGCAACTAATAGGAATAACTACCTCTATCGAAAAATAATCATTCAAGTAGCACATGCATACAAACAAGTTGCAAACAAGATATTATTTTTTGAATTTAATAGGATAAACATGCATCAAATGAAGAACTGCTTGCCTTATTGAAAATAACCGACTTGCTGCTGAGGATCACTCTCGAACTCGTTCGGATCTTTGCAATCTAACGAATGAAATACGAAAAGCAAATAAGAACGCATAACCCAAATATATCCAAAAATTCAAAGTCCTCTAAATGGCATGAAAATTTCACAGTAGGTAGATCATGAATTAAGATGAATTTGGGTGAAAGAATTATTCCATTTGGATTTATTATGTGAAAGTTATGGCATTTTGAAAATCAGTTTTCTGGAAAATCTAGAAAAATTCCATTCAGTTACTATTCATCCTAATTCAATTATTTGGTGAAAATTTGTAGAGTAGTGGTGGGAAAGTGATTAATTAGGTAAATAGGGAATAAGATTATAAGATCAAAATAACTGAGTTTACATCATTTTGTGTTTTTATGATTTAGTTATGAATTTCTAAAGTTATTAGCATTTTATAGTTCAAAAACAAATCAATTTTAGATCACTTCTCAAAAACTATATCTTCTGTGGCAGTAACAAGTTTGAAACCTATTTTAAAAATGTAAATTATCAACACTAGTTTCATCCATTTTGGAGTTAAGATGAATTAGTTATGTATTTTTGAAGTTATACTAATTCTTAGTGTGCAAATAATTGGATTTTGAATTTTATAAAGCATTTAAGACTTTTCTCACCGAGCTGGGCGCTAGCCATAGACAATGACGGGTGGGGTCCGAGGAATAGTATGTTTTCCTTTTAACTCTGGATTTAAATGCGCCCTGACATGTGGGTCCCACCTGTCGTAGACTCAGTTCTATGAACTAAGTCCACCGGCGCACCTGCACAGCGCACGACACCTAAGTGCCTAGGCCCACATATCAGTCACTCTACTGCTTTTACTGTAAGACTCCGTTTTCAGTGCGCGGTCCCACATGTAAGTGGCTCATTAACTCGGCTAAGACAACACTTAATAATAACCCAATCATTAGTGCTTAATGGCCGGGGTTTTGCCGTAATCGCGCAGCTACAGTAGCTTTCGGTGTACGACAAAACCACCGAGCTCAAAGCTGAGCTCACCGTCGGCGATTCCGACCACGGCGGCGCCGGCCAAGGGCATGGACGTGTACACAATAGTATTACGCACTTAAAGGTGGTGCTCTCGATGGCTGAGCAAGCCCAGAACGGCGGCGAGCTGGAGAAGAGTGGCGGTAAAACTTCGGCCAAAATGCATAAGCGACATAGAGCTCCACAGCATTCAATCAAGCGGGTGCCTGAGCATCTAGGGGCTACAAGTGGGCTACATGAGTGAAGGAGGTGCTCGGGGAAGCTCGGAGACGGCTGGAGCGGTGTCGTCGTCGGAGAAGACGACGGCAGCGGCACGGCTCAACGTGGAGAGAGAATCCTGAGCAAAACAAAGACCAGTGAATGCTCGAGTTAGCTCAGAGATCCTATGAGGACGCTATGGGAGCAAGGAATCGACAAATAACTTACCGAAGCAAGGTGGGAGATCAAAGGGTATTCTTTGGCCGAAAAAATGTCAAAACTTCAAATCAACAAGATCCTGCTGTGCATTGTTGAAATAAAGTTAGGGGTTTTGAATCTTATGACTAGATGCATGAACTGACATGCTAGGTTTAGGACAATACCCACTGGAGACGAAGATGGGTCGGGGATGTCCGTCGGTGCTTGCTCTGGAGCAATACAGAGCTCGATGGCATCCCAGAAGCTACAAGCGACAACAAGGGTCCGCATTAGCAAAAATGGACAAGGCAATGGACCTAGAGCATAAAGGATGCACCCGAGAAGAGCTTACCTGAGCGAAACACACGAGGGAGCTTCTTCTTGCTCTGCCACCGAGAGGAAGAATGGCGAAAATGAGGGGGGAGGGTACTTGTGGTATTATCCTCGGGTGATGATGGAAACGGAGGCGCGTCAATCCAAGGAGCTCCAGGAGTGGCCAACGGACGCAGTGGCTCACGCTGTTACTGACGCGACGCAGGAGCTCGTGGGCGCGTGGCAAACGAGCTCTGTGCGAGCGCCAGCGAGAGGAGGAAGACATGTTTTACAGGTGGGCCCGGTGGGGCAGTGACTCAAACTCGAATGAACCGGAGAGGTTCATTTGGACTGGTGCAGCTAGTTGGTTGGGTCGAGACGAGTGGCTTGGGTCGGAATGTTCGGACCGACCGGAGGGCTGATCGGACCACGCGTTTGGACGATCCGATTTAGATCTAATGGTCCAGATGCGTTACGCGTTAGGGCAGGCCGAACGGCTCCGCTTGAATCTGACGATTCATTTCAAATCGGACGATTAGAAAGTATTGGGTTCAACCAACAGAAGTGACTGGGTCGGCTGCACCCGAGTCCAACAATGCTAGGGTTGGGTCTAGGCTCTACTTTGACTGGGCCACTAAAAATAGAAATAAAAATCCTAAAAATCTAAAATAAATCAGAGGGGTTCATTGGACATCCTAGTACTTACATAAAATCTTAAAATTCACCGTTCGAGATTTATTTGCTTAGTTTAAATTCAAACCTAACTTAGGTTATTGATTTGAGGTTGAATTTGCTGAGGGTTGAGTTTAGTTCCAAAAATTTGGGGAAAATTATATTAATTCATGATAAATATTATAAGATTTAAATAAATTATTTCTAGATGATGATCACAAGTTTTTATTTCTATTTTCTTTTAGAACTTCGAATTGAGTTGTATGTTTTCTTTGATTTCAAAATTTTCAAATGCAACAAATTATGCAAATGCTCCAGAAGACCAATGCATGTTCAAAAGTTTAAAAAAGTTCACCTTTTTATACATTTGAAATACAAACTCAAGATTTGGGATGTTACAAATCTCCCCCCTTACAAGAATCTCGTCTTGAGATTCCGTTCACTTGGAAAAGAAGGAAGGGTAGTCTGCACGAAGGCGATCCTCTAGTTCCCAAGTCGCCTCGTCTTCAAAATGATTTGTCCACTAAACTTTAAGGAACTTGATGGCACGATTCCTTGTCTTCCGTTCAACTTCTTTAAGGATGCGGATAGTATGCTCATGGCAGGTCAAATCTTCTTGTACATCGAGACCTTCCAAAGGAGCTTGTTCGGTTGGGACACGAAGGCATTTCTTCAGCTGGGACACATGGAAAACATCGTGTACCCCTGAAAGTGCAGCGGGCAATTCCAACTTGTAGGCAACTACTCATCTCTTCTCACTGATGCGGAAAGGCCCGACATATCGAGGAACTAATTTTCCTTTGATGTCGAACCATTGATTGCCCTTCAAGGGAGTGACTTTGAGATATATATATAATCATTTTTCTCAAAGCTCAACTCGCGACGACGATGATTCGCATAGCTCTTTTGTCGAGATTGAGCCGTGCGCAAACAGTCTCGAAACAATCGAACTTGATCTTCGGCCTCTTGGATTGAGTCTGGACCAAAGAGTGGTCTTTCGCCAGTCTCCGACCAATTCAACGGGGTTCTACAACTTCTTCCGTATAAGGCCTCAAAGGGTGCCATAACGACAAGCATTTTTTCCAATTCTTTCCGTAGGAGAGAACATAAGCATGGAGCATATCCTCCAGAATTTGATTGACTCTTTCAGTTTGACCTCCCGTCTGTGGATGGTAGGCAGTGCTAAAGGAAAGGTGAGTTTCTATAGCTTCTTGCAAGCTCTTCCAAAATCGGGCGGTGAAAAGGGAACTGCGATTGGAAATAATTGTCTTTGGTACCCCCATGCAAGCATACGATGCGGGATACGTAGAGGTCTGCTAGGAGACTCACACTAAGATTAGTCCACACGGGAAGGAAATGTGCTACCTTGGTCAACCGATCAATGATAACCCAAATGACATCTTTACCCGCTGAGGTACGGGGTAGGACGGTGATAAAATCCATTCTGATAGAGTCCCACTTTCACTCAGGAATGGGGAGAGGCTGTAACATGCCTGCTGGTTGCTGATGTTCGGCCTTCACTCGGCTACAAATGTTGCACTCAACAACGAATCTTGCAATCTCTCTCTTCATTCGGGTCCACCAGAATCTCTGCCGGAGATCTTGATACATCTTTGTGGCCCCGGGATGAATAGACAAAGGGGAGTCATGTGCTTCGCGGAGGATTAAATTCTGCAATTTTGTAACCTTCGGAACAATAAGACGTGATATGAACCATACAACTCCAAGGTCATCTTCTGAGAAGCACCTAGTGGTCCTGTTCTTGATATTCTCCTTGATTTGCTTTACCCCATCATTGGATTGTTGCACAACCTTGATTTGATCCTCCAAGGTTGGTTGCACCTCCATGGCAGTGAGGAAACTTTGCTCAACCATTCCCAAGTTGAGCCGCTGAAATTCTTCGTGGAGGGCAGGTTGTTGCTCCTGGATCAATAAGGTATTGCAATAGACCTTCCTACTGAGTGCATCGGCAACAACATTGGCTTTGTCGGGATGATATTGGGGACCCATATCATAATCATTCATCAACTCCAACCACCTCCTTTGCCTAAGGTTCAGATCCCGTTGGGTGAAAAGATACTTCAAGCTCTTGTGGTCCGAATACACCTCGCAGCGATTGCCGATAAGGTAATGTCACCAAATCTTTAGCGCATGGATCACTGCAGCTAGTTCCAAGTCATTAGTTGGATAATTGAGCTCATGAGGTCTCAATTTTCTGGATGCATAAGCCACCACTTTGCCTTGTTGCATCAGAACACACCCGAGTCCTAGACGAGAAGCATCGCAATAAATATCGAAGCTTTGGTGAACATCGGGCCGGATGAGAACTGGAGTTGTGGTCAACCTCATTTTGAGTTCTTGAAAACTCTCTTGCAGTTAGCGGACCACACATATTTCTTGTCCTTCTTAAGTAACTCTATCATTGTTTTTGCAATCTTGGAGAAGTTTTCGATAAAGCGGCGATAGTATCCCGCTAAACCGAGAAAGCTTCTAACTTCGGATACTGATTTGGGCTGACCCCAAGAGAGCACATCGCTGACTTTTCTAAGGTCTACGACGATGCCTTCCGCTAAAAGAACATGGCCCAAAAATGCCACTTCTTTCAACCGAAACTCGCACTTGCTGAATTTTGCGTAAGACGGTGCTCACGAAGTTTCTCCAACACTAGCTTCAAGTGTTGAGCATGCTCTTCGTCATTCTTCGAGTAGATAAGGATGTCATCTATGAAGACCACCACGAACTTATCCAAATACTCCATGAATACCGTGTTCATAAGTGTCATGAAGTAGGCAGGAGCATTCGTCAAGCCAAAAGACATGATGGTGTACTCGTACAGTCCGTAGCGAGTAGAGAAAGCTGTCTTCACAATATCTTCAGATCTGATTTTTATTTGGTGATAACCCACCCTCAAATCAATCTTGGAGAATACTCGAGCTCCGGTCAATTGATCGAAAAGGTCGTCGATCCGGGGCAGTAGGTACTTGTTCTTCACCGTCACTTCATTCAACGGACGGTAGTCGATGCACATCCGCAGAGTCTTATCCTTCTTCTTGACAAAGATTGCTGGACAACCCCACGTAGATGAGCTAGGGTGAATAAAACCCTTCTCTTGTAGCTCACCAAGTTGCTTCTTCAATTCTTCCAATTCATTTGGAGGCATCCAGTACGACCTTTTTGAGATTGGGGCGGTTCCGGGTAGCAACTCAATGACGAACTCGACTTCTCGAGTGGGCGGCATCCCAGGCAATTCTTCGGGAAATACATGAGGGAAGTCACATACTCCTAGGACTTCCTGAATCTCAAGAGCCGACTTCGCTTCAAGCGCGAAGAAATGCGGCTCTTGCAACTTTGGTGCAATTCCAACTTGCTTGCCGAAGGAGTTGGTGAGGGAGCTGAATTTCTTGGCACAATCGATTTGTCCCTGATGTTGGGATAGCCAATCCATGCCAAGTATTACATCTAAACTCGCTGAATTGAGGATGATAAGATTTGCCAAAAATCTCACTCCTTCAATTCAATCGGTACGTCACGACACTCAAGTTGAACTCTCATTTTCGATCCTAGAGAGTGAATAATTAAAGGGACATGCATAAGAACAAATTGAATGTCACCAAGTGCAGCAAAAGATTGTGATATGAAAGAATGAGAGGCTCCTGAATCAAAAAGAACAGTAGCAGGGCGAGAATCTACTAGAAACGTACCCAACACAACGTCGGGTGCCTCCTGTGCTTCCTCGGTCGAGATGTGGTTGACTCGACCACTTCCCAAGCTTTGAGTCCTCTAAACAGTCTTCGGGGCTTGAGGAGGTCCACTCCCTTACCCTTGCCCTCCATTAGGGTGAGGGGCCGCTCCAATCTTCTTGGGGCACGTGTTGGCGTAGTGGCCCTTATTCTTGTAATAGAAGCAAGTGACCCCAGTAGTCGGATTACGGAGGCCACCTTGCTGTCCCGCAAGTGCACGTGGTTGATACACAGCCTGCGGAGGGCGAGGTGCAGGTGCCGGTGGCCTCAGTGGTGGTGGAGCCTGAGGACGGGGCATTAGGGCTTGCCCAAAGCGAGGCTGGGAAGATTGCCCTCCTGCTGATTTTTGAGCCTCCCACTTACGCTTGCGAAACTCGGTGAGGGCTCTCCCTTTGTGTTCCGAGACAATGACCTTGTCAACCAAGGTTTGAAAGTCGGGGAAGTCAACGATTGACAACTTATCCTGCAGCCCCTCAGACAAGCCGTCCATGAATTTCTCCTGCTTGGCTTCATCGGTGGGCACATCCTCCGAGGCGTACCGAGAAAGGTGGTTGAATTCATGAAGATATTTAGTCACCGATTTGCACCCTAGCTTGAGCACGAGGAACTCCTTCTAGAGCTTCATCAGGCCGGTAGGCACGTGAGTCCGTCGAAAGGCGGTGCAGAAAGCCTCCCAAGAGACAGCCTGGCCAGCGGGTTGCATGGCGAGGACATTCTCCCACCATGAAAGCACTTCCCCTTCCAGCTGATGAGAGGCGAAAAGCGCCTTCTCATGATCCTGGCATTGGGCGACATCGAGCTTGCGCTCAACTAGACACAACCAGTCGTCTACATCGAGCGGGTCTTCGGACCAGGAGAAAGTGGGCGGCTGAGTGCGAAGGAACTCCGAGAGTCCTCCCCGCGGTTGATGTCCACCTCCTCCCCCTAATCCGGAGGCACCAGAAAGAGCGGAGGTGTTCCGCATAATGACTTCTAGAATCTGTGTCTGGTCCATCCGGTTTTGCTCAATCTGAGCAAGAACCTCAGCCATGATCGGAGAAGGCGGAAGCTCTTCTTCATCGCTTGCTTGCTGCCCTTGTCCACTTCGAGTTCTTCTAGCCATCTTGTTTCGTGGAATTAGGTTAGCAACAAAAACCCGTAACAAGGTACGAAGGATAGCGGAAGAGGAGCAATCGACTAAGGGGAATGAGATATTACCCTAACCCGAATGCATACATATAATTTAACAAGAAATGAGCTCCCAATATTTGTAAAAAAGCATAAGATCCAATACGAAACTCAGAATTCAAAGGTTTACTTCCCGCATGACTAACTCGTATTGAAAGAACGAGCAATCGGTTGGGCTAGAAAATTTCAGAACAAAAGCCAAGTTTTATCGCATCTAAATATCGTGGTAAAAACCATCTAAGGGTGCATTAGGTACTAGTAAACTAATATCACATCTTAACCTTTCATTCCCATGAGTTTTAGTTCATTTATCCTCTCATTTTCAGCCCTAGCGACGAACTACACACTTGCTGTCCAAAACTTGTGCTTGCTGTTCAGATTTGTAATTGAGCTCCGAGATGAGTTCTTCTACTCCGAGTGCTTCTATTCTTCACTAAATAACAGCCAACACTTCATATTTTCAACTCTCATTATTCCCTTAAACCGAATTTAAATGATAATCCACTAATCTTTGGAAAGAGAAGAGAGGGAAAACACTTTTGCAAAACAACTTAGTAAGGCAAGATGAGCAAGCTAAGATAGATGAGGAATAAAATCTGAAAACTTACTTAAGTTTTCACAAAATATTTGAAACTTTGAAACTAAAATTTTCAAACATCCTAAAGACGACCAAACTAGGGGTTTCTACGGTCAGTATGGCTCTGATACAAAGATTTGTGAGAGCCGGGGTATTTAACTTATAATACTTAACCATCCATCGGTCCTAGCATTACAAACCAAATATCTCGCCCTCGATGTATTGTATACCTCCCAGGAGCGGTATACACACACCATTCACAAAACACTATCAATATCAATGCCATACACAACATCACATTACCATAGTCTCAAAAGGTTACAACAAAGTCATACAACCTCAGTTTTCATACATACGGCTGACCAGCCAAATAGCAATGATAAAAGTACTAAGGGTGCAGCGGAAACATAGCCATAAGATGGCACCAAAAGAAAAGCTCACCGGTGTGCCCTTACCCACAAGGCAACCTAACCGAAAACTCCAAGCTAGTCATCCGGCTACACGAAGTTGGTCTCACAATAGTTGATCCCCTGAGGATCAACCTTGACGAGGATTAAAACCTCTATATATTATCTTTAATATATAAAAGACCATACGTCTACGTGGTCGTAACCCTGAGGTACACGACCTCACTGGTCGTAGAGATTCCAGAGGTTACATAATGGGTACCCTGGTCGGACGAAGGCCTAAGCCAAGCTTCCGACCAGGAGAACTGATTGTAGAAGGTATGAACTGATACTCGGAATAAATCCCAAGGTATATTCTCTACCGTATGATGAATGGAACACGTGTATATTCCATGCCATACGACGTGTCTTATCCAGACACACCAGCGAACAACCTCCATGCGGTTGTATGTTTCATAAACATATAACCGCCGAACGGTTGATTCCGTATCAACCGTCACTTGACTCCAACCAGACGCAACACTTCGTATCAGACGTCTTCTCCAGAGGTAACTGCCACCTCTTCGAGGGCTATTTAAAGATGGAACCTGGACGGATCAAGGGGAGGGAAGAAGGAAGGAACAAGATAGAGTCATCAGACTTAAGCACAAGCCATAGATTCGTGTAATAGGTCTGAGATAGCAAGAGAGCAAGCAGAGTTCTTAGCAAATACCTTGTAAATTCCAGTTCATATTAATCAAGAGCAGCCCCATCATTTCCTGAGATTTCCCACGTCACTTTCTCCTTTTTATTTTCGTAAGATCGACGTCTTGATCGTCGACAGCTGGCGCCGACCGTGGGGAACACGGTGTGGAATCTCAGAAGAATTTCTCTGCTCATCAAATATTTGTCCATTCCCCATTTGTGACCGCTGATGCGGTTATGGCGGGAAGTTGGGATGAAGAAAATTAGTTCGACTTGGCGGACTACGCCGACCTCGACATGGATGCATGCATGCGCGCCATGGAGGAAAACGAAATCTCTTCATCATCCTCCTCTGCCGGCTCGCCCAGGGCAGAAATCGGTGAAGACGACCTGATGGATGAAGACACACCGCTACAATTAGTGGCGGTTTCAGAGGAAGTGCTTCCGACTAGTTCGGAACACCCCAAAGCCTCAGCAAGCCCAGGCCTTTCGACCGGCAAAAAAGGTGACGAAAATTCAACACCGCAACCCGAGGTTCAATATACCTTTGATGCGATCATGGTTGATAGGTACTCACCGACGGCTTCTAGCAATTCCAGGAGCCAACCCACACCTGGTGACGGTGTTAATGAAACCTCCATTGGTCGTAAACCAAGTGGGGATGATAAAGCTCAGCATTCGATCAGCGATTCGCCGGATCAGGCTGAGGCCCTTCTGAAAACCTTAGGAGGTGCTGATCACCGACTGCTCTCCGTCGTGGAAGCTTCTCGCAGAAGCTCTGAAAAGCTCTCCATCGACTACGATGGAAGTTCATCGGAGGATCACTGCTGGAAGCACGAGGTCAATGCGATCGGAGATACGGATCACAATACGGTGTACGGTCCTCCATACATTGCCCCGTCACCACATCATAATGGAGATGGTGCGTGCGAGCGGTCAAGCACCAAATGCCAAAGGTAGCGAAGCGTGGGCGTTCACGCGTTAGTTCGCTGATCCTCCCCCAACCAATGTAAGGGACCAGGCAAGATCGACCAGAAGGTCGGAGGATGCAAGCCATCAAACACCTTTTTCTGGCAGAAATCCCTCGAGACCTTCGGTAACAATACAAAACCTGCAGCGAGTTAGAGATATGTTAAATACCTCTGACCCTGCTCTAGCAGAGACTCCAGGTTTTTCCCAACTTGTAGGCCAGGTGTCAGAGATCATTCAACAGATAATGCAGCGCACAGAAGCATATCGGGAACGAAGGCACCCGCAAAGTCAGACCATCGCAGCATTCTTCCCGAAGCAGGGGCCTGCATGGTCGTGTTGAAGATCAGTTGACACTATGATCACCTCGACGATTCCGACCAACAAGTCACGAGGGGAGGAGACTATTCCAGGAGTCCTCACCCTCACTTCATCGAGAGGAGCAATCGCTTGGACCTGGTGATCTTCGACATCACCTAAACCGAGCAAGCGGTCGGGCGTTCTACTAACGCCCACGAATCGAACGGGACATTGGAGCACCGAGCAACTGCATTCCTAGAAATTGGTCTCCAACCGATTATAATCCGGCACCTTTTCAAAGAAGACGCCACGAAACTATCACAGGCTGTTGAGCCTTCTCAGCAGGGCTCCAGGCGGTACGTTGGCCAAATAGGTTCCGACCGGCCAACATGGATAAATTCAATGGGACCCAAAATCCCTTAGAATTTCTCCAGATATACACCACCGCTATCAGAGATTCCGGTGGTGATGAAAATGTAATGGCAAACTATCTTCCTACGGTATTAGAAGGATCAGCCCGATCTTGGTTGCTTAACCTACCGGTCGGGTCCGTGTATACTTGGGAGCAACTCTGCGACCTTCTAATTGCAAATTTCCAGGGTATGTACGATCGACCCGGAAAAGAAGACGATCTCCATAGAATACGGTAAAAATCAAACGAGACTCTCCGGCAGTACATCAAAAGATTTAGCCAAGTTCGTAACTCAATACCGGAGGTTGCAGAATCTTCCGTTATCCAAGCCTTCAAAGCGGGATTAAGAAATCGAAGGTTTACGGAGGATTTAGCTATACATCCCCCACGAACAACCATCGAGCTCTTCGACATGGCTGACAAGTACGCTACGGCCAGTGAAGCGGTCGAGTGGAACGAAGCCGTTGATCGAAAGGATAAAATTCCCCAACCTGGCTTAGATAGGACGGAAAAGAAACAAAAGAAGACTCTCAAGAAAAAGAAGCATGGCAGAGCCAACGAAAAGAGGTTCTTGCTGTTCCTGAAAAATTTACCAAAGGAAGAAAAGATTATACTGGTCGTGGCAAGGCTAAGGCTCCGACCAATGATTACAAGAAAAATAAAAAATGGTGTCCTCTTCACCAGCAAGCAGGACACGATTTGCGCAATTGTCGTGCTTGGCAAAAGAAGTTGGAAGATTATTATACAGGTAAAGGACCACTCCCGTCGATTCAAGAGCTCGGAGAAACAAGCTCCAAGAAGGACAAAGATGGTGACGAAGAGATGGAATACCAAGAACCCCAGCACACTGTTGATGTGATTTTTGGCGGATCTTCTTCATACGAGTCCAGACGTCACCTGAAAGCCATGGAGCGAGAAGGTAAACCTTACCGAATCTTCGATCGCCGTTAAACCTTCAAGGTGGTCGGATACAATAATCTCCTTTGGCAAAGAAGACTGCCCCATTCCTTCAACTCGACCAGGTAGGTTTCCGATTGTCGTTGAGCCTACTATTAATAACTGTAAGGTTAATCGGGTCTTGATAGATGGGGGTAGTTCTTTGAATATTTTATTTGCAAGTGCTTTGGAAGACATGCAGATTCCCAAATCCAAGGTAAAACCTGTGAAATATGCCTTCCATGGCATAGTTCCTGGGTCTACCGCTAAGCCAATAGGGCACTTGTCCCTGCTGGTTACTTTCGGAAAGCCTAATAACTTCTGGATAGAAAAAATTTCGTTTGATGTGGTAAACTTCGAGACCGCATACAATGCGATACTTGGTCGTCCAGCTTTAGCAAAGTTCCTGATAGCCACGCACTACGGTTATCAGAGTTTGAAAATGCCGGGACCAAAAGGTATAATCACGGTCCGAGGCGATCAGAAGATAGCCTATGCATGCGATCGGAAATATTTAGAACTGGTCGATGAACTCCCGACCAGGGGAACTAACACTGTTAACATGTAGGTCAAAAATTCAAGACTGAAGATGACACCAAAACCTTCCGACCAGATAAATATGAGTAAGCAAGATGAAGAGAAAACTTCCTTTATCACTCCATATGGTACTTACTGTTATGTAAAAATGCCATTTGGTCTCAAGAATGCTGGTGCAACATTCCAGAGGTTGATGCAAAAGACTTTTAGCCCTCGGATAGGTCGGAATCTTGAAGCCTACGTTGATGATGCGGTCGTAAAAGCATCAACGCCGCGATCATATTCTAGATCTACAAGAGACTTTCAATAACTTAAGACGTCATAACCTTAAGTTAAATCCGAGAAATGTGTGTTCGGAGTTTAGTCGGAAAGCTTCTTAGGTTCCTAGTTTGGCTAGAGGCATTGAAGCAAATCCAACGAAATCGCGCCATCGATCGATGCGCGATCCGACCACAAAGAAGGAAGTTCGAAACTAGCGGTTGTATGGCGCGTTAAGTCGTTTCATAGCGGTTAGGCGAAAAATGACTACCTTTCTTTAAGCTTCTCCGAAACATGGGAGTTTGAATGGACTCTGAAGTAAGCGCCTTTGAAGAATTAAAACAAGACCTTACGAGTCCTCAATCTTAGTTTCTCCAAGATTAGGAGAAACATTGCTAATTTACGTGGTCGCAACGCCACAAACGGTTAGTGGTGTGCTGGCCGTAGAACGAGACAATGTTCAACGACCAATATATTACGTGTTTAAGTCTTGCATGGACCAAAAGAAAGGTATCCGCAGTACAAAAGTTGCTCTATGGTCTCCTTATGGCTTCAAGGAAACTAAGGCATTATTTCCAGCCCACAAAGTGGTCGTACCTCACCGGATATCCTCTTGGTCAAATCTCGGGAAACAGGAGTCATCGGAGCGAATATCAAAATGGGCGGTTGAGCTTGGGGCGTTCGATCTCCATTTTGTCCACGAACGACCATCAAGTCCCGCACAATAGCGAATTCATTGCGAATGGACAAACCTCGAACCCACCCAAGGGCCCAAATGCGAGCACCACGACGAGTGGACAATGTACTTCGATGGTTCCTTGATGTTGCTTGGCTTGGGAGCTGGGGTCGTCTTGATTTCCCCTACTAGCGAACAAATAAAGTACGCTATTCAGTTTAACTTTCCTGCTACTAACAATGTGGCATAATAAGGTTTCTTGGCAAGACTTGAGCGACTCGTTCGCTCGGGATTCGCAGATTGCTAGTGAAAGGCGATTCTCAACTAGTAGCGAATCAAGTAGGGAAAGAGTATCAATGCTCTAGTACCAAGATGTCATCATATCTGGCGGAAGTACGGAAGCTCGAAAAGCATTTCTTCGGTTTTCAGATCCAACACATTCCTAGAAAGGAAAACTTTCTGGCAGACCAGTTGGCCTGGATGGCTTCCACAAGGACATCCGTCCTGCCCGGAGTTTTTCTCGAGAAACTCGATTCACCCTCGGTAGTCAAGCCTTCCGAGGACATAGATGTTAGCAAGGAGGTTGCACACCTTGATTCTGCAAACATGGATGCTCCATAGGTCGATGATGGTTGGCGCCATCACGGTCACGGTAGAGATTGGATGACATCGATCTACAATTATCTTCAGCATGACCTAATTCCAGAAGATGATGTAGAGGCTGATCGTATCGCACGAAAAGCCAAATCATACTCTCATTGAACGTACCTTGTATAAACGAGGATCTCACGGAGTGTTGATGAGATGCATATCTCGCTCGGATGGCATTAAATTGCTAGCCGAAATTCATGGAGGAGTCGTGGAGCTTATCATTCCTACAGAACTTTGGTTGGTAAAGCCTTTAGGCAATGATACTACTGGCCAACTGCCCTTCATGATGCAAAAGAGCTCGTGACGAAGTGCGTACAATGTCAGTTTCATAGCCGACAAGTACATCAGCCGTTTCAAGCTTTGCAAACAATTTCTCTTTCTTGGCCTTTTGCAACCTGGGGACTAGACATTCTGGGACTTTTCCCAAGAGCACCCGGGGGCTTTGAGTTCCTTTTTGTCATGATTGACACGTTCACTAAATAGATCGGCCGAGCGGTTGTAAAATTACAACCGAAGCCGCCAAGAGGTTCCTAACAAAAGCTTGATTACGGTTTGGTGTACCCGATCGTATAATCACCGATAACGGTGCCCAGTTCTCGAGCAGCAATTTTCAGGAATTTTGTGATGACCTAGGTATCAAGATACATTTCGCATCTGTTGCTCATCCGCAGAGCAATGGAGCAGTTGAGCGAGCCAATGGTATCATAATGCAAGGAATCAAACGACGAGTATTCGACCAGTTACTTCAACGGTCAGGGGCTTGGGTTCAAGAACTTCCTTCGGTATTATGGGCCGTTCGCACTACAACTAGTCGTACGACCGGTGAAACACCATTCTTTATGGTTTACGGAGCAGAAGTCATGCTTCCTCCAGAACTTAAAATTGGTTCTCCTCGAACTGATTGCTTTTCCGAAAGTAATCAATGTGAACGACGACTTGAGAACATCAATTTCCTTGAAGAACGACGAAATCAAGCTTTGCTACGATCAGCAATCTACCAGCAAGCCATGCGTCGGTACCACAGTCGTAAGGTGCAACCTCGCAGCCTAGTCGTAGGTGATTTGGTTCTTAGAAAAATTCAGAACCAAGCGGGTCGCAACAAACTTTCACCTAAATGGGAAGGTCCATACACTGTGGTCGAAGTCACCCAACCAGGATCGGTACGATTAGCTATGTCGGACGGGCAAATTTTGTCTAATTCTTGGAATATTGATCAATTGCGTAAGTTCTTTGTTTAATTTCCTGTATTTATTTCATTTTCTTTTTTCAATAAAGACGCATTTCCTTTTTCCAAAACGATAAGTATGGTTGTTTATACTTATTATTCGTTGCATCTGGTCATATGCCATTTTTGTTGATGGTTGGTCGGAGAAGACACTCATTCTCTCCGATATTCCTTTCAAAGGGATCTCCACTGCTCATGGTTGTTGACTTAAATGTCACCGACCACACTGGTTTTAGTCGTGATCATTACTTCAATAATGCGCACGCACGACCACATATTCTTTTCTAAAAGAAACAAATGAGTATAAGGAGTACCAATCCAGACAATTTACATGGTTTTCGTTCTTTCCTGAATTTGAAGATTGTAATTTTATTTCAACATTCTGTTCTAATCAAGTTTGGCTACTGGTCGGGACACGGAAAACCTCCTGGTCGAAGTCTCTCCTCTCTGCACATGGTCCTGCCCACTGGAAGGAGCTTCCTAGTGACGGTCCTTTTCCTACGATCCTCGCTGCCAGTCGGATTTGAACATGAGCACGTTTCGCGAAATATTTTACAAACCTTCAGTTCTTGAGATTCGATACAACCAGATCCGAATATTTTCTAAACAACGGTACTTATCTCTTCATTTCCTTTTTGCATACATTCTTAATGCATATCTTCTTACCAACAAATCCAGTCTTTGTTATATCTTCTGACTACAGGTGGTATTCGATAATGGACAAGATCTAGACTAGTCGAAATCGTCAGTTGGTTCCGACCACATGATTTCCTAGTATTTACTAGATCGTTGTCATACACATTATCAGCACTCCTACCATGGTCAGTGTTATTACTCAATTTGTTTTGGTCTACTGCTTTCTTTTAGTAACGCTCATCTACTAATATAAGCAGTCGGGGGCTAGGAGATATATGAGTATTTAACAACATTGATAAGACAAAGCAGGATCTTCTTTGGTAAAAGGTAAGTTTTATTTTACATATTCTAAATATTATATCCATTTACATATTGGGACCACCAGACTGGTCGCTACGTGATGGAGATCCGACTTCCATTTCCTCAGCAACTTTCTCTCCGAGAGGTTTTACTTCCTCGAGAAGTTTTGTTGCTTCACTTTCAGAGCAGTCGAAGTCCTCTTCCACAGCTTTAAGATTAACAGAGGGGTCGGAAGCCTTTAGTTTTAATAAAGCAACACCAACTCCAGTTACAATAGCTTCCTTCATTGTCTGGGTATGGTTTTCCCTCATAGTTTTGAGCAGGCCTTTGAGATCTTCCAGTTGACCAAAATAGTTCATCTTTTCCGTTGGATCTCTAAAGAAGGCAAGCTTGATCCGATCCCATATCAAAGATCATTTTTTAAGAGCCATGATTTTCTCATCAAGGCCGAATACAAGGGCTGCCTTTTGGCCACGCTCAAACTCGAGAGTCTTCTCCGCTCGTTCAAGTGCTTGGGTTTTTTCTGCACGAGTGGATAAAAAGAAATTAATATACTCTTTACAATTGGAGTTATGGAATGCTGGTTAAGTATACGACAAGTTACCTTTGATTTTCTTCTCATAGGAGTCGAAAACCTCCTTTTGTCTGGTCATCGCATGCTCGATCGACCGGTCTTTACCCTGATTTTCTTCCCTCAGTTTTATTATTATGGCTTCTTTGGCCACAATCTCTTCTTTAATTTTCTCTAAATCTATCAAATATAATAGAAAGAGAAGATTAAGCTCTAAAGAGAAACAAGATAATAAAACTTAGGAGGTCAAAAAGAGAAATGTTCTTACTTCTCAGATCGGAGTGTTTTTGCTCCAAAGTTTTTATTCGCTGGGTTAGTCCTCCGACCACAGCATATTTTTCGACCATATGTTACAAAAACAAAAATCCCTTTCTTTGATAAGCTTTCAAAGCAACTTTAAAAGAAAGAGTTGTAAGGATGGTCGTAGAACTCTTACCCGAATTGCCATATCGTTATATTCGGAAAAGATTGTATCTGGACTAATCTCAGCTTGATGGTCCGATATATTTCCCCAGGCTTCATCAAGTTCCTTATCCTCGATAAATCGGGGAGAAAAAGGAAATTTGTTAACCTGAGAAACATTTCCAGGAGGAGGTGGAACATGTTGAGGATCTCTGGAGATGACTACCTCCGGAGAAGGAGTAAGGATTACTAGAGGATCCTGAGCAGATCAAACACGCCTGGGGCTTCTTTACTACTTCATCCTCGGTAGTTTTGGCTTTAAGAGTATCCCGATCAGAACCTCCACGACCACCTCTTCCTCAGAACCTTTTCGAGGGTGCTCTGGTGACACCACCGAACACCGTAAGATCTAAAAAAGAGAGAGAAGGTAAGGAAGATCCAAGGTATGTATATATCGACCCTTCATTTAATATATGTACCTTGTTGATTTTACGAATTTACCCTTGTAGCGCATCGAAGCAAAGTTCGTTGCGCTGGCCTTCCTCTTCTTGTCAATTGATTTCACCGGTTCTGAACCGGTAGGATTGACTAGATCCTGCACATCCATTGATTGAAAATCGAAGCGATATCCGCGACTAGTTAAATCAAGGATAAGGTCCCCGATCAACGGATCGGTGGGTGTAGATTAAATCGACCTCCAAAACGAGCCGCCTCAGAGGCAATCGGAGGTTCCTCAGTGACCTTGCTGGAAGGTATAACAACCGCCTAAATTCATCATCAAAGATAGTTAGGCGATGAACATAATTTGTCCAAAATATTATTTATGTTCGGTCACCTACCTCCGGAAGGATGACATCCTGTGTGGTCGAAGGGGAGATCGGATCATCAATTGACTCACATTTTTCAGTGACCTCGTTGATTCCCAACCCAACCGACTACACATCAAAGAGAATTTATGTTATACCGATCAGAAATAATATGTACGACAACAAAACAGCAGTTGATATTTTTACCTTAAGTCTTTCAATCCTTTCTTCAGCGGAAACGGCCGCTAAGATCCGAGGGAAACTAGCCTTGTCGCCAGGCTCTCCGGCGCAGATCATCTTGATCCGGCTTCTAATCTCATCAGTAGATAGAACTGTAAAGGTAAAATGAAAGATTTAAGGATACATAAATAATTAACTGAGATAGGTAAACTGGTCGAATCATTAAATGGCTTACCGTTTTTGGAATCCCTAGTCGTATCATCACGACCAATGTACCATAGCATCTTATGTACTCGGGCCTTCAAAGGACTAACCCGGCGTGTAGAAAAATCTTTTACTACATGCCAAGATGTTAGACCCTTTACACTAAGAAGCTTGATTGCTTTGGCCCATTTCTTCACATTTCCCTCTTTCTCTGTAGAGGAGCGCCATCTCGGATTCTCGACCGCCTTCTTACCAGAATAATAAAGACTGTCTTTCTTCGTAATCTTCATATAGAACCAGCTTTTCTTCCACGGCGACCACGAAGATTTCGAGTACATAAAAATGTACTCATCAGCTTTTCCGTCATGGAGGCGCAAGGTGCATTCTCCAGGCGTCCCAATCGTCTTCCCGGACTTTGTCATTCTGTAGTAGTACTTGAATAGATCTAGATCTGCTGGAATCCCCAAGTACACTTCGCAGAGATAGATAAAAATACTGAGATTGGCGATAACATTGGGAGCAAGATTCACCAATTCAACTCCATAATACTCCAAAACTTTGGGAAGGAATGAGTGAATTGGTAGCATAAATCCGCATTCAATATATGCAAGAAAAACATGAATTTCTCCATCTTCGCTACTCAAAGAATGTTCCCCAACTGCAGATCTCCAAGAGATCAGGTCTTTGTTGGGAAGCATCCTGATCTTCTCTAGGCTCTCTAACGTCTTCTCACTCAGGTCGGAAACCGACCAGTTGGTAATTTGGTCCGACATGATCAGATTGCTTTTTTGGGTGAAGAAAGCAAAGGAGGTCGGAGGTAGTTTTTACTCAGGAGATGAAGAAGGAAAGGAGGAAGTGAAAAAAACCCTAAGTGTACAAAGGGTTTTTGTAACACCCCAACTCTTAAAGAGCCTGGAATGCTACTGGAATAAAGCTATACTAGCACAAATACAATTTTCGGCAGAGTTTCCTTTGTTTAAACAGCTAAACTGAGAGTTCAACAATATCACATGGCATATAATAAAGTTCTCATAATCAAAATTACTCTATCATGCATGATCATCAAGTGAAACATCCAAGACTAGCAATCTCATTATTACAACTAAACTGTTTCTCCAACCACACCTTCTATGGGTATTAATCAAACAGTTTATTTAATTCTAAAATTGAATCTAAATAGCAATCGCCTTAAGCGTGTGTAGAAGTGAGTGCATCCAACATCTACTCCCTCCCAAGCGTGTCGATTCTGCCAATGGTACCTAAAACACATTAAAGCAAGAGTGAGCCCAACGACTCAGCAAGTATCAACAAGGCTATAAATATGAACTTAACATAGCATCGTTGATCCACAATAACAAAACACCAATCATAGCCATTTATTTCATGACATGCAACCAATATTTCATGACATGCAACCAATGCAATGCTCCTTTGAACTTTATCTCTTTTCGCATTTTACCGGTAATGCGGGGTATACAACCGTTGCTGTATACCCTTGCCTGTGCCCTCTGCCACATGGACCAAAAGCCTATACACCACATGCATAGGGACTTTTGCCCATCACTTTAATGATGGGGACCTCTTTTATTCATAGCCCACATTCCACGAATGTGGGGACCTCAAGCCCGTCATCTACATGACGGGACCTCAATCGTATGTGCTTGGTCACCACGTGACCGTGGCACTGTGATGCTCTCAACATGCATATGCACCATGATAACCTATTCATAAGCAGGAATACATCATATTCTCATTATCATGTAAGCAATAACAACATGCGGTAGAACCATTTAACCATAACTAACAGTCATCAAGATAAAACAGTAACTCATCTCATAAACAGGCAAACATGGCTATACTGTCAAGATACATCACAATCACATCATGCAAGCATACATATATAATAGCCGAAATACTTGCCTCAACCGTGCAGGAATGGTGGACGCGAAGAAGGTGCTGCCCCTGGAACCACACTCCCTCCTGAACATTAAAATATCCCAAACTGAGACCAACATTCTGAACCAAGAGCAATAAGAACAACACAAATGAACCTGCTTAACCCCTAGGTGTTTCCCAACTTCCAATTTCTAGCGATCGGTTTGGCGCACCCTGTGGACAGTCCACTTCTAAAATACATAACTTTCTGCTCAGGCGTCCAAATAAGATGTTCGTGGACTTTATGAAAAGGTAATTAAATTATATAAATAAACCTAGTTGGGGAGCCCTTCTGATTTTGCCCTTGACTGCCCCTAACAAACCAATCTTTCAGACCTCAGAATTCACGTCGGGTTCTCTGGACAGTACGCTAAAACCACCATAACTTTTGCTACGAAAGTCCAAATCTCGCGTTATTTATCTCTATGAAAAGGTACAGAAATTACCCACATTTTTCGTTAGATTGGGGTCCCCTGATTCTCCCTTTAATTAACTGTTCTAACCAGTTTTCTACAGACTGTCCAGAATCTGACAGAACAACAGGACAGCAACACTAGAAAAATCATAACTCCCAGACCGTTAATCGTATTTGGGCGATCTTGGCGGCCAACAAAAGCTAAGAACATAACCTACAACTCTCTAGGAGATCCAAACTCCTAATTATGCTTCTAACCACATGAAATCGACCGCGCAAGCTACTGGACAAAACTGCAATTTCAGCAGCCAGATTGCAACCTAGCCAAAACTGCCCGAATACTCTTCTACGACTAATTACCCAATAACAAACGACGTGTTACCCTTGAAGCAGCTGAAGATCGGGGACCCCGGACGGCGATCCCACTTCCTTCTCTTCTCCCTTCTCTTCTCCCTTCTTTCCTCCCTTCTTTCCTCCCTTCTTTGGCCGGCTGCAATGGGGTCCTTCTTCTTCCCTTGGCCGGCTGCAATGGGGGACCTTGGAGGGGAGTTTGGGTGGCGCAATGGAGGGGGCAACCAGGGAGGAGGGAGTGGGAGGGGAGGGAGTGGCGGCCACCAAAGGGGGGAGGGGGCGTGAGAGATGGGAGGGGGGAGGAAGTGGTGCGGCTAGGGTTTGGGGGGAGGCGCCCCCCCTTTTGGCCGGCCACCCCCCTAGGCCTCATGGGCCGGAGCCCAAGCCCAGGTTAAGGAAATTTAGCGGTTAACCCCCCCCCCCCCCCCATCTGAAAGCTGAAATGCGAAATTCCTGTTGGTCCCTCTCGAAAAATCCATTGAATTCTTCCCGAATAATTAATCTTCCCCGATTAAGTGCTCAACACACTCTCGGGGTATTACAGTCTACCCCCCTTATCAGGATTCGACCCCGAATCTAATGCCAACCGTCAAAAGATAAAACCAGGGCTGGTAACTTAACAACCGAGAATACGTACCTGCTGTGAATAAATCAGGATAAAGCTCGCGCATGCGAGAGTCCAATTCCCAGGTGGCCTCCTGTAACATCTCACTTTGGACTTGTGTTTCAAATGTAAGAAAATGAGAAGAAATTAAAACTTTTTCTTACATCATGTATTCCTGTATGCTTTAAACAATTGCTGTAAGAAGTTATGGAAATACAAAGTCACAAGTCTTTTGATCCAAACCTTGTCTTCCAAAAACATTCATCTCAAATCTTGTGATCATCTTTGGGAAATAATTTTTTCCTAAGTTTCTGTGATGGTTTGTGGCCTCTCTGAAAAATTTCACAATTTTTAGAAGTTGTTTGAATATTTTTAGGGGGCAGTCAAACTTGTTTGACTTTCAGTCAAACCTTGTAGCAGGGCCTTGCAGAATTTTTGGAGATTTATTCACAGCATACAAACCTCTAAAATTTTTACACAAGGTTAATATCCGAGTTAGCAAGCTCCTGTAAAAATTTCATGATTTTTAGAGTTGTTTTGCTACCTCAAACAAATCCTCCAAAGTCTCTGTTCTAATTTAAAAGTCAAAACCTGTTTTCACTGTGCTTTGGGATCGAGTCAGACTCGGGCTCGAGCCATGTGTCTCGGTCCAGTCAACTAACGGCACCGAGCCCTCTTTTAAATCGCGCGCCAATCTCAGCCGTTAGATCCTCATCGCGCGGTCTTTGTTCTTGTAAACATTCGGACCTTCCGGTTGCTTATTTGATTTTCAACCGTAGGATCTCCATCCAACCGTTCAGACCCTCTGAAACGTTCGGACCCTCCGGTTGTTGGTTTGAATCCGAGCCATTGGATTAAGATCCAACGCTCGCTTGTCCCTCTGTTGTAAACCACGTTCGCGACGTGGGGCAATCTGAGCCGTTCATTTCTAATCCTAGGGCTCGCGATCTCCTTCGTTGTGTTTGAACCTCGAAGGCGTGGCGCAATCGCAGCCGTCCAATTGAAATCGTAGGGCTCAGGATCGCCCGAGCCTTTTCTTTGGAAATCTTCAACCTCTAGCCGTGCATGAACAGTAGGGGGAGTGATGGCAGCGTCAAATCGTGCTTCCTACGGCCGCCCTAGTCAACAGTAAGGGTCGTGGGAGACACATTCGGCCGTGCCATACCCTATTGCACACCTACCACCTTTTTCCTTGTCGGCCGCACCTTGTGCTCTGTGCTTTGCCGCCCGAAAGGCTTGTGGTCCAACCCCTAATGCCTCCAAGGCCTTATAAGCACCCTTTTCACTTCCTGGTATTCCTTTAGACCACCATCAAGCTCCATTTACAGTATTGGAGCTTAACTCCTCAAAACCACCAAATCGCCATTGTTGACCCGTAGAGCTCCTCTGGTGTTCCAGTGGTTCTCCTTCATGTTTCTTTACCCTATTCTTATCTCTTTACTATCTTGAACATTTTCCCCCACTTAATTTTGGATTTGATTCTCAGGAATTGTCCAATTTGGGGTTTGTTCAAATTCGGCTGAAATTGGTAATCTTCTTCCTCGACTCCGGTGAGTGCTCCAATTTCAAATCACTTGCTCATGTAGCTTCTGTAGGCCATAATGAAGCTATTCTGATGCTTTGGAAGCACTCGTTTGGCTCAGGACACCATTTTCAACCTTTCTTCTCCAAGTCCGGCGAGCCTCCACCGTGGACAAGCTTCTCCGGCCATCCTTGAAGCTTCTCTTCATCAAGGTAGCTTCTTATTAGTCCTTAGAGGCCCTGGCACCCGCTTCTTTGGACTGCAGCGGAGCTTTTGCTATTTTCGTGTTTGGCAGTAGAGCTCCATTTTCATTTTTCCGGCTAGCCGGCGTTCTAGTCCCTCACCGCCGGCGAGAATGCCACCATTAGGTTCGTAGTGCTATTGCGATTCCATTTTAGTTCTTGTTCAGCGCCGCCGTGGCCAGTGTCACCGGCGACAAGCCGTTGAACTTCCTTGGAAGTTTGCCGGCAAGAACTCCCGTTTTCGTCATTTGTTTAAGACACGTTAATTGCCGATGATTGCTAATCATTAGCTCGTTAATGGTGTCTTAATCTTTGTCGTTGAGCCACTGACAGTGGGCCCAACATCCTTAAATCACCGCTGGCACAACTCCGTGCTGTTCCGACATCATTAAAGATTAATCATTGGTTAATTAATGGGTCGGGGTGTTCGCTGTCGGAAATCACCTTTTGGGTCTCTGACATGCGGGCCCTCCAATCTCGTAAATCACAGCCAGGACAGTCATTAGGACACATTAATTACTAATCATCATCAATCATTGGTGTTTAGTGGTTAATCACTGTCTTAATGCAACCCTCTGTCTCACTGACAAGTGGGCCCAGTGCACTGTGCACGTGGGTTAAAAACACCGCGGGCGTGACCCTGAGTTACTGACAGCGGGTCCCACGTGTCAGCGCCTCTCTTGAACTTCGATCATTGGCCACCGTCCGTTTTCAGATCTACAGCCCAGATCTTGTATGCATTCGGACCCTCCGGTTGCCTCTATCACTCTTAGTCGTCGATCTTGTGATCAACGGTTGAGATCTGTTATGCATTCGGACCATCCGACTGTTGGTGCGCTCTGGACCGTCCATCTGCAGATCTTCGGCTGGGATTGGCCCGAGCAACCGCACCGTCCGAATGCATCTACTCGTGTGCGCCGTTGGATCTTGATCCAACGGTGGGCTTCTTTTAGGTGTCGCGCGCGTGCGCTATTCCCGGCGCGCGTAAGCCGTAGGATTGTAGATCGAGGGTTGTCGAGCGTCCACGTCATTTTCTATTGATTAGGTTTGTCTGTATTTCGGTAAGTGATTATTTAACAACTGAAAATGGTATAACAACTTTAGAAATTCATAACAAATTCATTTTAAACCCTTTTTAGATGTTTCCAACTGGAATAAATTCTGTTATCACTAAACTTTAATATAAAAATGCAACTAAGTGAATTTCAGTAGCAGAAAGTGTTGAGACTAAAATAACCTGGTTCCTGCCAATTTTAAATGTTCCAGAAATAGATTTAAACTTGAAAAATGCATATCTTTTTCTGTATAAATCCTATTTGTGCAAAATCAATTTTGTTAAATTCATCTGTTAGTATACTTTCAAATGGAATAAGATTTGAGCATGTTCATAACTCTGTAAAATGACTTGCATTAGATTTACAACTTAGAAAAATCATAAGTAAATGTGTATAACTCCAAATTTAGTAAACTCAACTTTGTTGTTATTAGGATGCCATGATCTACCTGCTGTAAAAATTTCAGACCTTAGATCATTCTAGGTGAACAGTATCATTAATTAATTAGGTTGATTTTAAGGCTGAGAAAGAGTATTTTGTTCATATCTTTTGCATGTTAAGTCCAAATTGCATAATTCTTGTTCCTATCATTGTCTAAGATCATTCGCTAGCAGCTGTGTAAATTTCATTAGATTTGGATGTCTTTTGCTATTGGAGTTTATTTGGTGTTCTTCGTTCTTATTTGCTTATCGTCTTTTCGCGTTAGGTTCCGAAGACAATATTGTTATTGATTCTGAGCCACAGCCATCAGATCCTGCACTCCAGCAAGGCAAGCAGATGTAGCATTCATTTGATCATATTGTTCCCAATATTTTCAAATTCTAATATGTTGTTTGCAAATTCTATGTACGCATTGCTATGTTGTTTTAAACTATTGTCGATAGTTGGCCCAAAGAGTTGCATAATCGTGAGGAAACGCTTAATCTTCTACCATCGAGCCTAGGATTACTTGTCGTGATTTTGGGTTATTTGGATGAACCCTTGTCACTTAGTAGTTTACGTGTCATTATGCTTAGCCATGCTTAGTTATCGGTAGAATGGGCGGTTATCGACTTGTCGATAACCTTGATCATACAAACCGTTATAATCAGATATTTCACCTTGTGCTTTGTCTAAATTGCAAAACTAAAACGAAAATGAAAACAATTTAGACTTGGGCACAATGGTAAGGTGGTGTGATCTTTTGGGTGTGATTGGAATGGTGCCCGGTCAATTAAGGACCGAGCTACTTGTTACACCGAACCAAGCATTTGTGCGTGCTAACCACACTAGGGGATATGGGACCTCTCTTGGCCGAGTACTTTGGGTGTGTTAATTAATGAGTCGCGTGGTGGGTTGCATATTTGATTATATGCAACATGGACACGCTTAGAGAGGAACACCGCCGAGGTGGTGTGTCTGCTCCACGATGGGTCCTTGTGATCCATATTTCGTCCGCAGATCACTAAGGATTAACCCCATACGTGCGTCTCTTGATTAGCATATTCCATTGGAAAGGGTTCAGAGGACTTAGCCGTGCTTAGGCATACCAAAGGAAGTGTGCTTAATAGCTTGGCAAAAGGTGGTCCAAGTGTGGGTACATTAGCACACCCGCAGGATTAAAACTATTCGAATAGCCTCGTCCTAGGTTATGGACACGCTTGGGGAAGTCTTCCAAGAGTTAGACTCCAACATTTTAAATAAAAATTGATGAGTGGTATGAATCAGGGATTCATGCTATGTTGTGGTGGCTTTTTGGGGAAAGTCACTTCTAGGAGGATACTTGCTACTTATGTTTACTCGCTGCTATTTCAATGCTTAAAACTGAATTGTTAAATTGCTTTCAATCTATTACAATATTGCAAATGAAACTTGCTTTGTGCGTCCAAAGAACCATATAACCACATTCCTTTGAATACAGCTTTCATGTAGCTATGTATAGGCTTGTTACTCGAAGTCTTGCGTAGTACACTTTTGTACTCACCGCATTGCTTGTATTGTGCAGAGGAAGATAGTGAGTCCGATGGGCCTCACTTTTGTGAGTTATCTTTGTGGCGCTTAAAGGCGATTAGCTTGGCGGCCTTGGTCGGTTGCCCTGTGGTGTTATGTGGCTAACCGGTCGTCTTTTGGTTTGAGCCATCTTATGGCAACTTTTGCTTCCACTGTTACTTATTTGATACTTATGTCATTTGGCCGGTCGGCTGTTCTGTAATAACTTATATTATGTATGTCTTTTGGTAGACTTGTCATATTCTATTGTATGGAATTGATGCATGCTTTGGTATGATGTATGTGTGCTGCTTGTTCTGGGAAGCACATATTCATCGAGACGCGGATTATTCGATTTGTGATACTAAAACCAGTGGAAGGTTAAGTATTACAAGTTTAATAAACCGGGGTCTCACAGAGTTTGGTATCAGAGCCATACTGACCGTAGAAACCCCTAGCTTGGTCGTCCCTAGTATATTTTGAAAACTTATTTTCTAAATGTCAAGTGCTTTCTTGAAAATCTTAAGTAAGTTCTCAGATTTTACTTCTTATCTAGCTTAGCTTGCTGATCTCACCTTACTCTGACTTGGATTTAAGAAGCTGATTTTCCTCTCATCTTCCTTCAAAAAATAGTTGGTAATCGAGTAGATTGGTTTTGGGTAAATCATGAGAGTTATAAAATGAAAGTATTGGCTGTCTTGAGAAGATTAGAAGCTCCTGGAGCTACCAAATTCAGCCAGGAACTGGAGGAACAAAATCTGGACAGCAAGCAGAAATTTCTGGACAGCTAGCATTTAATTAGTAGAAGGTGCTGAAAATGAGAGGTTAAGTCAACTAAAAGTTGTGGGAATGAAAGGGGTAAGAAGTGATATGAGATAGCTAGGTGTCTAACTTTTCTTTAGTAAAATTCTCACCCTGTTTCCTAGCTGTTTTCGAACAGAAGTTAATGTTCTGAAATTGCCTTCCTGAAAATTGATTGCTCGTTCTTCCATACGAGTTAGTCATAATAGGAAGATGGATATTATCTTTATAATCTTGCTGCAATTTTATGTTGTTACTTGAGCAATTAAAGTTTGTTTTGTAGAGTGGTTAGTTGTTTTTCTTTGTCTCCTGTTCCGGAGTTGTGTTTAACCTAATTTTGGTGGAACAGGATGGCAAGAACCACCCGCAACAGTCAGCCGGTTGGTTCCGATGAGGAGCTTCCCCCTCCTCCGACCATGGCTGAGGTTCTCGCTCAGATCGAGCGGAATCGCATGGACCAGACCCAGATCTTGGAGGTCATCGCGAGGAACACCTCCACTCACCGTGCTGCCGGTCCGGAGGTGGTGGCCACCAGTCTCGAGGTGGGCTTGTGGAGTTTCTCCGTACGCAGCCGCCTACTTTCTCTCGGTCTGAGGACCCGTTGGACGCGGATGATTGGTTACGTCTGGTTGAGCGAAAGCTCAACATCGCCGATGCCGGAGCAGAGCGGGCACTCTTTGCATCCCATCGCCTTGAGGGCGGCACTCTCTTGGTGGGAGAATTTTCTCGCCATGCAGCCCGCAGGCCACGTTGTTTCGTGGGATGAGTTCAGATCTGCTTTCCGTCGGGCCCACATCCCCAATGGCCTGATGAAGCTCAAGAAGAAGGAGTTTCTTGCGCTTAAACAGGGGCGCAAGTCTTTGGAACTCCATGCAATCTTACAATTTCCCGTACATAGATAGGGGCCAAGTCACTAGCTGAATTGGTCGTGCGGATGGGAATAAAATGTGCGGACTTGCTGAATCGATCCACTATAACCCAAACCGCATCCTTACCTCGCGGTGAACGAGGCAACGCAACAACGAAGTCCATAGTGATATCATCCCACGGCCATTGGGGAACCTCTAATGGCTGCAATAACCCTGCCGGACGCTTATGCTCTGCCTTCACTTGCTGACATACGCCACAAGAGGCTACATAATTAGCAATATCCACTTTCATTCTTTTCCACCGTAAGTTACGCTCGATCACGGTACATCTTTGTCTCACCCGGATGAATCAGATATGGTGTGCGATGTGCCTCATTTAGTATGTCATCTTAACTCACGCTTCTGCGGCACACACAAGCGACCTTTAAATCGCAAAGTTCCAAACCCGCCCAAACTAAAATATCCTTCCTTGCCCAAATCAGACGCTTCTGACCCTTTGCAATAACGGGTCACTCTGCGGCTTCCCGCACACACTGGAATGGTCGACTCTAAAATCAATCGGGTCTCGGCGATGAGCCGCACGCATAGCAATAGGATATCCCCATGCGATCAAAACTGTAATTAGACAATCTAGTAGCCGGCGCCGCCTTGCGACTAAGAGCATCACCACCACGTTGGCTTTGCTCGATGATACCGAATCGTGAGATCATAATCCTTGATCGGCTCTAACCATCTGCTACGCCTTAGATTCGTGTCCTCTCGTAAAGATGTATTTAAGGCTTTGTGATCGATGAAAGACATCACAAGACTCACCATAGAGATAATGCCTCCAAAGCTTCAAGGCGAACACCACCGCGACCAACTCTAAATCATGTGTTGGGTAGTTCGCTCGTGTTTCTTCACCGCTAGACGCTGTAAGCCGTAACCTTACCATCTTGCATGAGCACACAGCCCAAACCAACTCGAGAAGGCGGAATAGATCGTGAATCGCTTCTGTGCTCAGAATAGTGAGAACAGGAGCGCTCACTAGCTTTTCCTTCAAAGTCGAAAAGTGCGTTCACAATCATCATCCCACCGAAACTTCACATCCTTACGTGAGCTCGACAACGGCCGCAGTTGATGGAGAAATCGCACAAAACGCCGATAATAGCCCGCCATACCAAGGAAACTTCTCACTTCTTTGACGTTGGTCGGCCTTCCCATTCTACCACCTGTGGAAATCTTACTTGGATCCACCGATATCCCTTATCATTGATGATATGCCCCAAGAACCCCACTTCGACATCCGTAACTCGCACTTTTAAGCTTGGCATAAAACCTATTCTCTTGACGCCTCCAACACCACCTCGGATGACGCCATGCTCAACTTGATCTTTGAATAGATCAAAATATCATCAATAAGGACGACGACAAAATCATCCAGATACTCATGCAAAGATCCTCGCTCATAGTCTCCATGAAAGCAATAGGCATTCGTTAGTCCAAAAGACATAACTTTAAATTCAAAGTGCCCATACCTTGTAGAGAACGCCGTTTTTCAATATCCTCCTCTCTGACAGAATCGATTATAGCCCGATCAAGGTCTATCTTTGAAAATACCTTTGCCCTCTCAACCGATCAAATAAATCTTCAATGCGGGTAAAGGATATTTATTCTTGATGGTCACTGGTTGAGGCACACGAATCGATACACATGCGCCAACTACCATCCTTCTTTTTGTAAACAAAACCGAGCTCCCACTGAGATACGCTAGGTCGAATAAGATCCTTCGCCTTAGATCATCCAATTGCTTTTTAGTTCCTCTGGAAAGGACGTGCGATCGAAGGGGTCATAGAAACCACGGGCACCTTACTAAATCAATTGAATTCCACCGACGTGGTGGGGCATCCTCGCCACTGGCCGAAAAATCTAAGAATTCCTAAACCACCGGAATTAATTCTGCAGTCAAAGAGAAACTCGACTTCCCCACCAAAGACAAAAGAAACCCACTCTTCACGGCTCGACTACCAGGATACAGACTAGCCAGCACGCAAAGAGAGTAAGAGGGGGCACTCCCCTGAAATACTACCTCCTGCCCAGAAGGTGCCTGCAAGGTTACTGTCTTCCAAAAACAGGATATAACCGCTCGATAGCTATGCAACCAGTCCATACCCAGAATAACATCAAACGGCTCCATCTTCATGACCATTAGATTGACAATGAATTCTTCCCCATCCAAGGAGATCACACAACCAGGACAGACTGTGGAGCTAGAAAGGATTCCCCTAGGAGAATTAACTAGAACCGACTGAGCTATAGACTGCAAACTCAAATTGGCCCTGCTAGCAAACTCTATCGATACAAAAGAAAACGTAGCTCCTGAATCAAAAAGTACAAATGCCTCCACTGAGTCCACTAGGAGCGTACCTGTCACCACATCGGGACATCCTGCCGACTCTGCCGTCGGCATGGCATAAGAAACTGCTGCTGGGGTGGTAGGAGCTCCAACACCCTGATATGGGGGTGCAGTGGCTACAAGAGGTGCTGAAGGCGCCACAGCTGGAAACAGTGCTGCAGGGACCGGTGGCCAAAAGTACCCCGGCGGTGGAATCCCTCCAGGATAAGGAAGACAAGACTGCGGCTGACCCCAAGACTGAGTAGGAGTGGCCTCTAACGTCTGCACTAAACCCCGAGATGAAACTGCCTGCTCTGGTACTGACACTGGTTCTGGCTCCCACTTGATTAAACTGGCAGGGTTCCGCCGACATACCAACGCCTTGTGGCCCTCCCACACAAGTGGCGACAAGATCTGCACTGGTACACTCTGGCGCGCGATGCTCATTGCCACATTAGAAACACTTCATACCTTGCCCTGAGACTGGGCGCAATCTGGGAGCACTCGCCACAGTCGAGAAGTAGAGGATGACGTGGCCTTGAAAACTGGACTTGGAAGAATTCTCAGGCCCTTAAACTTAGAACCGCTTAAAAATGACCCATTACCTCCTCCGAAGTTCTTCCGATCGCCACCTGCACTCTCCTGAACCATGGTACCTCCTGCACTGTAAATCTTCTCCAAGTCGCATCTCAAGTTCCATGCCACGAGCTTGCTCTACCAGGGAGCTAAAGTCACGCAGCCCAGGTGCCTAATACCGGCGAAACTCCCTGCTCGAGCCCTCTGCGAAACCTCTTGGCCTTCTCTGCCTCATCAGAGCCACCGCGAACAAAGCGGATCAGTTATTAAAACCCGCTTCATAATCCGACACCGACATCTTGCCTTGCTTGTAACTCGCAACGAGACTCCATTCTTCCACAAAAGATGCTGGGTAAAACCTCCTCGAAATCGCCCACAAACAACTCCCAAGTGATCGGGCCATGGGCGTGGTCCTAGCTGACAAGACTCCCTCCCACGGATGTCCGCTTGCCCTTGAGCCGAAGGCCTAAACTGTGCTCTCATCTCAAACGTCATCCCGGCCCCGGTGCCTCTCCATGACGCTGACCGGCTGGCGGCGCCCATCGCATGCCCAACCCACAAAGGTATCCAGCGCAGGTGTTCCATCGATGCAATCCCATAGTAATCGCCGGGTACCACGCGCGAGCTACCAATGGAGCGGCAGCAGTGCGGCCGGTGGAGCTGGTTTCCTTGCACTGCTGGCGACCTCCTCCTCGACCCCACAGACTAGCTTCCCGGCCACGGTTCGAAGCTTACGGCGGGCGTTGCACGGCCTCGTCGGCACTCGCCGCCACGACCACGACCTCTACCTCTTGCCATCTCTAAACACCACAACAGAACAAACAAACATTAAGCACATAGAATAACTAACATCAAAAGGTTACTACAACACAAGAGTAGCCAAAGAGTCTACAGTAACGCAGCGCAAAGCAAAAGAAACCCAACCCCACCTACTGTTCTTAGTGTGTCAGTTTTAATATTTCATCATCCACAGACCTACAGCCCGCTCTGATACCAACTGTAACACCCCAACTCTTAAAGAGCCTGGAATGCTACTGGAATAAAGCTATACTAGCACAAATACAATTTTCGGCAGAGTCTCCTTTGTTTAAACAGCTAAACTGAGAGTTCAACAATATCACATGGCATATAATAAAGTTCTCATAATCAAAATTACTCTATCATGCATGATCATCAAGTGAAACATCCAAGACTAGCAATCTCATTATTACAACTAAACTGTTTCTCCAACCACACCTTCTATGGGTATTAATCAAACAGTTTATTTAATTCTAAAATTGAATCTAAATAGCAATCGCCTTAAGCGTGTGTAGAAGTGAGTGCATCCAACATCTACTCCCTCCCAAGCGTGTCGATTCTGCCAATGGTACCTAAAACACATTAAAGCAAGAGTGAGCCCAACGACTAAAGAAGTATCAACAAGGCTATAAATATGAACTTAACATAGCATCGTTGATCCACAATAACAAAACACCAATCATAGCCATTTATTTCATGACATGCAACCAATATTTCATGACATGCAACCAATGCAATGCTCCTTTGAACTTTATCTCTTTTCGCATTTTACCGGTAATGCGGGGTATACAACCGTCATCAGATATACCCTGCCTGTGCCCTCCGGCACGGGGACCAAAAGCCTATACACCACATGTATAGGGACCTTTGCCCATCACTTTAATGATGGGGACCTCTTTATTCATAGCCCACATTCCACGAATGTGGGACCTCAAGCCCGTCATCTACATGACGGGACCTAATCAGATGTGCTTGGTCACCACGTGACCGTGGCACCAGATGCTCTCAACATGCATATGCACCATGATAACCTATTCATAAGCAGGAATACATCATATTCTCATTATCATGTAAGCAATAACAACATGCGGTAGAACCATTTAACCATAACTAATGAGTCATCAAGATAAAACAAGAACTCATCTCATAAACAGCAAACATGGCTATACTCACAAGATACATCACAATCACATCATGCAAGCATACATATATAATAGCCCGAATACTTGCCTCAACTGGGTGCGGGAATGGTGGACGCGAAGAGGTGCTGCCCCTGAACCACACTCCCTCCCGAACATTAAAATATCCCAACCCGAGACCAACATTCAACCAAGAGCAATAAGAACAACACAAATGAACTCGCTTAACTCCCCGGTGTTTCCCAACTTCCAATTTCTAGCGACGGTTTGGCGCACACGTGACAGTCTACTTTAAAATACATAACTTTCTTCTCGGACGTCCAAATAAGATGTTCTTGGACTTTATGAAATGGTAATTAAATTATCTAAATAAACCTAGTTGGGAGCCCTTCGATTCTCGCCTTGACCGCCTAACAAACCAATCTTTGCACCTCGGAATTCACGCGGGTTCTTCGACAAGACGCTAAAACCACCATATCCGAAAGTCCAAATCTACGCGTTATTTATCTCTATGAAAAGGTACAGAAATTACCCACATTTTTCGTTATATTGGGGTCCCCGATTCTCTCTTTAATTAATCGTTTCTAACTAGTTTTCTCTGCATTTCCGTAATCTGACAGAACAACAGGACAGCAACACTAGAAAATCATAACTCCCAGACCGTTAATCGGATTTGGGCGATCTTGGTGGTCAACGAAAGCTAAGATCATAACCTACAACTCTCTAGGAGATCCAAACTCCTAATTCTGCCTCTAACCACATGAAATAGACCGCGCAATCTACTAGACAAAACTGCAATTTCAGCAGCCAGATTGCAACCTAGCCAAAACTGCCCGAATACTCTTCTACGACTAATTACCCAATAACAAACGACGTGTTACCCTTGAAGCAGCTGAAGATCGGGGACCCCGGACGGCGATCCCGCTTCCTTCTCTTCTCCCTTCTTTCCTCCCTTCTTTGGCGGTGAATGGGGTCCTTCTTCTTCCCTTGGCCGTGCAATGGGGACCTTGGAGGAGTTTGGGTGGCGCAATGGAGGGGGCAACCAGGGAGGAGGGCGTGGGAGGGGAGGGAGTGGTGGCCACCAAAGGGGGGAGGGGGCGTGAGAGAGGGGAGGGGGGAGGAAGTGGTGCGGCTAGGGTTTGGGGGGAGGCGCCCCCCCTTTTGGCCGGCCACCCCCCTAGGCCTCATGGGCCGGAGCCCAAGCCCAGGTTAAGGAAATTTAGCGGTTAACCCCCCATCTGAAAGCTGAAATGCGAAATTCCTGTTTGTCCCTCTCGAAAAATCCATTGAATTCTTCCCGAATAATTAATCTTCCCCGATTAAGTGCTCAACACACTCTCGGGGTATTACAGTTTTATAAGCTTCAGAATTTCTAAACCGTAATAAGAAGTTACCCAAAAAAGTCCAACGGACACCAAAAACTTTTCAATTCCCAAGGCAAAGTTCTCAACTTTAAAGTGAATACAAACCGCTTCAAATGTCCTTGCATTTAAATGAGCGTCAGCCCGATACGATTTCATCGGAAGGAAAGTGTTCACACGACCTATTCATTTAAAGTTCGGGGGCTAGCTGACGAGGATTAAAACCTCTATACATTATCTTTAATATATAAAAGACCATACGTCTACGTGGTCGTAACCCTGAGGTGCACGACCTCACTGGTCGTAGAGATTCCAGAGGTTACATAATGGGTACCCTGGTCGGACGAAGGCCTAAGCTGCTTCCACCGTGAGAATACTCGTAGAAGGTATGAACTGATACTCGGAATAAATCCCAAGGTATATTCTCTACCGAATGATGAATGGAGCACATGTATATTCCATGCCATACGACGTGTCTTATCCAGACACACCAGCGAACAACCTCCATGCTGTTGTATGTTTCATAAACATATAACCGCCGAACGGTTGATTCTCAGATCAACTCGTCACTTAACTCCACTGCACGCAACACTTCACATCAGACGTCTTATCCAGAGGTAACTGTCACCTCTTCGAGGGCTATTTAAAGATGGAACCTGGACGGATCAAGGGGACGGAAGAAGGAAGGAACAAGATAGAGTCATCAGACTTAAGCACAAGCCATAGATTCGTGTAATAGGTCTGTGATAGCAAGAGAGCAAGCAGAGTTCTTAGCAAATACCTTGTAAATTCCAGTTCATATTAATAAAGAGCAGCCCCATCATTTCCTGAGATTTCCCACGTCACTTTCTCCTTTTTATTTTCGTAAGATCGACGTCTTGATCGTCGACAAACCTCCTCTACAACAATTAAACAATGCAACTGAGTACAAAATTGTACTCGCAAGACTTACATGTAACAAACCTATACATAGCTACATGAAACTTGATTCAAAGGAGAAGGCTATAGGGTTCATTTTCAGCACAAAGCAATATTTCATTTGAAGTACAAGTAATAGATTGAAATGGCAAGTGAGTAAACATTTGTAATAACTTTAAGTAATAGTGAGTAAACATTAATAGACAACATCTAAACAACAACAGGTGGCTGCCCCGCAGCTCACAAACAATAGCATGAGAGCCACTCTCAATACCACAGATCAAGTTTTAAGTTCAAAAGATCCAAAATGTTGAGTCTAACTCTTGCAAGTCCAATCCCAAACGTGTGCATAACCTAGGATGTGGTTATTCGAATAGTTTATACCCTGCAGGGATGTACCAATGTACCCACACGCCAGACCGCCACTTTTGCCACCGGATAAAGCACACTTCCTTAGGTATGCCAGCAAGGCTAAGTCCTATGAGACGTTTTCAATATAATGTATTAATTACGAGTCGCCCGTATGGAGATAGAAACCCCTAGACATTATGTCGAAGTCGTCGACCTTTGAAAAGGACCGATGCTTCTCGATGTGGAGAACCTTGACAGGACCCCACCCTCGCACACCCAACACATATAACACATTCTTTCTTTTATACACAACACAACACACACCACCACCTGCAACCCGGAGCTAACACACGCCAAAGTACTAAGTCAAGAGAGGTCTCATATCCCTCAGATGTGGTTAGCACGCAAAGATGTTTGGTTTTGGTGAAACAAGATGTTTGGTCCTTGTTGATCTAGGCAAGACATTCACACACCCAACAGCACACCATCCATCCACTTTGCCTAAGTCTAAAATATTTTATTTACACTTTTAGTTTCCAAAGTAATATAGCACAAGGTGCTGGACATAGTGTAATAAAATGATTTGTGTGATCAAAGTTATCGACTAAGTCGATAACCGCCCAATTCTACCAGAAGCTAAGCATGACTAAGCATCAATTCGCATACACATGTATAGACTCTATAACATCCACCGAGCACTAACATCAAATGAAGAATTGCTTGCCTTGTTGAAGATAACCGACTTGCTGCTGAGGATCACTCTCGAACTTGTTCGAATCTTCACAATCTAACAAATGAATACGAAAAGTGAATAAGAACACATAACCCAAATATATCATTAGCGCTTAATGGCCAGGGTTTGCCGTAATCGCGCAGCTATAGTAGCTATCGGTGCACGACAAACCCACTAAGCTCAAAGCTGAGCTCACCGCCGACGATTCCGGCCACGGCGGCGCCGGCCAAGGGCATGGACATGTACACAATAGTATTGCACACTTAAAGGTGGTGCTCTCGATGGCTGAGCCGGCCCAGAACGGCGACGAGCCAGAGAAGAGCTGCGATAAAGCTTCAGCCAAAATGCATAAGCGACATAGAGCTCCACAGCATTCAATCTAGTAGGTGCCTGAGCATCTAGGGGCTACAAGTGAGCTACCTGAGCGAAGAAGGTGCTCAGGGAAGCTTGGAGACGGCTGGAGCGATGTCGGCGTTGGAGAAGACGACGGCAGCGGCATGGCTTCACGTGGAGAGAGAGCCCTGAGCGAAACAAAGACCAGTGAATGCTCGAGTTAGCTTAGAGATCCTACGAGGACGCTATGGGAGCAAGGAATCAACAAATAACTTACCGAAGCAAGGTGTGAGGTGAAAGGGTATTCTTCGACCGAAAAAATGTCAAAACTTCAAATCAACAAGACCCTGTTGTGCATTGTTGAAATAAAGTTAGGGGTTTTGAATCTTATGACTAGATGCACGAACTGATGGGCTAGGTTTAGGACAATACCAACTGGAGACGAAGATGGGTCGGGAATGTCCGTCGGTGCGTGGTCTGCAGCTGCAGAGAGCTCGACGGCGTCCTGGAAGCTACAAGCGACAACAAGGGTCCGCTTTAGCAAAAATGGACAAGGCAATGGACCTAGAGCATAAAGGATGCACCCGGGAAGAGCTTACCCGAGCGAAACACACGAGGGAGCTTCTTCTTCCTCTGCCACCGAGAGGAAGAATGGCGAAAATGAGGGGGGAAATACTTGTGGTATTATCCTCGGGTGATGACGGCAATGGAGGCGGCGTCAATCCAAGGAGCTCCAGGAGTGGCCAACGGATGCAGTGGCTCATGCCATTACTGGCGCGACGCAGGAGCTCACGGTCGCGTGGCAAAGGAGCTCTACGCTAGTGCTAGCGAGAGGGGGAAGACAGGTCTTACAGGCGGGCCCAGTGTGGCAGTGACTCAAACGCGAACGAGCAAGAGAGGTTCATTCGGACCGGTGCAGCTAGTTGGTTGGGTCTGTAACATCCCAAATCTGGGTTGTGTTTCAAATGTAATAAAAATGAGTATAAATTAAAACTTTTGATGCATCATGTTGTATTTGAAATTTTCTGTATTTTATTTATAAGGTTTTGGTGATTTTGAAAACCTATTGCTCCAATTAGCTGAAGCAAAACCTTTTAAAACTTTTTTTAAGAAAATCTTGTGATCATCCTCTGAAAGTATTTTTCCCAGGTTCTAGATCGTCCTCGAGACTCCTCTGAAGAATTTTAAAGTTTTTAAAGCTAATCTACAGTCTGACTTCTAAATCAAAAGTCGATACATAAAATAGGAACTTAAAATAGTTATTGAGAAAATTCAAAGCACATGAAAAATTCTATAAAAATTATACATCGATATACTTTGTGTCAGGGACTATCCATAAAATTTTCATAAATTTTAGAGCTAAAAATCCAAGTCTAAAAGTTACCTAATCAACCTCAGCCAGTTTCAAAACCCAGGTCAAGTTTGCTTGACTCGGTCCAGTGGACCGAGCGTAACCCTAACTGCGTGCGAGCGCCACTATCCCGAGCACCTCACCATTTTGCGCTCCTCCATCTCAAATTCTATGCAACGCTCCAGCCTTTTTTTTCCCCCGGGCCAGTTCTCCCCTTCCTCCTTTTCTCCACCGAGGGCCAAGCCAGCCCTCACCTCCAGCGCCCCTGCCTCCGCTTGCTGCCGCCTTGCCCCGCGCCCATGAGCCCGAGCGCCGTCGCCACCTGCTCCTCCCTCCGTCGCCGACCCAGCAGCGCCGGCTCCTTCCACCGCTGCCCCGCCCACTGCCCGCCCGAGCCACCGGCTCCTCCCTCGCCACCTCTGTGCCCGGCCGCCTCGGCTCCTCGCTGCCGCCTCAGGCTCCTCGCTGCTGCCGCCACCTCCCAACCCACCGGCCGCATCCCCTTCCCCCAGATCCAGCCGCCTCCCCTGGTCCATGGCGTCGCTGCCACCTCCCGGCCCGCTCGCCCGGCTACGGCCGCCTCTCGCCCGCCGCCGCACACCTCGCACCCTGGCCTCCTCCCGCGCTCGAGCCCATCGCGCTAAAGCCCAGCCGGCCGTCCGTCCCGGCCCGCCGGCTTCTCCTCCGTCGACCCATTGCTCCATGGCCGCCGCGCTTCGCCGCCGGATCCGCCGGCTGCCAGCGCGCCACTCGTGCCGATGCCGCTTCATCTCACGTCGTGGCGCGCCGATGCGCCTCGCCGATTCCGACCGCGGCGGCAAGCTAATGCCGAGGCGCCTTGGTTCCTTCTGATGCCTCTATGTATTTGTGTGTATGTCTCAAAGAATGACTTGGTGTCTCTACAGTGGAGCTCGCCTCGCCATCCTCGTCCCTTTCATCCGTGCTCAATCGCCGTAAATCGACCCTCCTCACCGCCGCAAGCCATGCCAGAAGCCACTCTGTCTTCCGTCGGCCTTCACCGCCTTGTGATGTCTCTGTGTGTATGTATGACTAGGTGAGTGCATGTATGATCTGCAAGGTTCATTTGTCAGGATGATTGATCAGTAGGTTAGTGGTGGATGATGCAAAGTTGTATGAATGTATGAACCTGTATCTGTTTAGGCCACTTAAGTAGTTAGCTTTCATAGTTAGTATCGTGGTCTCTTTGGCATGAAGATGAAAGATCCATGCTTAGGAATCTGTTCTGGAATGTGCCCTTTTTACTAGGGTTTTGGCAATCCAGGTGTTTGTTTGTCTGTCCCAGTACATAGTTCAGCTATAGGATGATTAGCTTTGGGGAAGTGGATAGTTGGGACATTTCAATTTTTCAGTTTTGATGTCTCCCAGCTTTTATCCACACCTGGATTGTACACAGGCACCACCTTTGTTTTTAGGATACCTCAGCAGAGGGATAGCTAGTGCTTTTTGGCCTTGAGTTAATTCTTCTAGATTGTATCAATGTGGGTTCATGTCAGAATTCGATTATCAAAATCTGCTTGATAGTCCACTGGCGGGTTTGGAGTCTAAACTAAGTAATCTGACTCTCAATTGGAGAATTAGGTTAGTAAACTATAAACTGTTTTGGATGGCATTGTAATATAAGCTTTTGGAGGTTTAGTAGATTGTTCAAGCTTATATAGCATCCGTTTTGCAGGCAACTAGAGGTTAGTCAGTTATTAGCTAGTTAGCAGTTTTTCACCTTTTTCAGAGTAGCAAGGTATTGAGGTAATTGTCTGCTAGAGTTTTAGTCAGCTTTCACATTTTAGTTAAGGGCGGTTAATTAGATAATTAGCTTGGTAATTAGTTAGTCAAATAGTATTTGTTAGTGATTAGTACTCCAATAGTAATTGATATGCCTAAATGTAGTTAATCAAGAACTGATCAGTGAGCCTTTTGACCTGTGGACAGAGTACCCTTAGATTATTTTGATATAACAGTTTAAGGTAAATGGTTAGTAAATCAGTTATTGATTATTTGCGAGGACCAAATCAAGTAACTAAGAGGATTGATTTTGACTGTATGATTATCGTGGAAAGTAAGTGAGTTTGGAAAGATCAATCACAAGAAATCCTATCTAATTTAAATAAACTCCGAATCAACTAATTTTTGTTCCTAAATTCATAATCTATCTTCTGTGTTATTAATTTTTGGATGCTTTTGGCATTCGTGTTTATTCATTGTTTTTCGCTTGGCGCTTTTTATCGGTAGATGACGCGTTGATTACAGAGTGATCCTCTGCACAAGTTGAATATCTCTAGGAAGGCAAAGGCAAGCAGTTTGATCATATCCACTTAATCCCATTACTTTTAAAATCTAATACTTTGTTTTACTCGTACGTATGCATGCTTTTGTGTCAATGATTAATTTTGTCGATTAGAGGTAGTTAATCCCATTGCATTGTTGCTCAAATTGTTCACCCCGCCACTACCTTAGGAATATTATCCTCGATGGTGAATTAGAGCCGGTGAATGATTTAGGGCCTTTATTTGTCTTTACGATATGATGCTTAGCAATGCTTAGATACAGGTAGAATTGGCGGTTATCGACTTATGCTCGGTAACCTTGATCACACAAAACTTGCTATTACTTTTAATCTGTACCTTGTGCTTTGTTTATTTGTGAAAACCAAAACTAAAAACAAAATGATTTAGACTTAGGCACAATGGTATGTTGGTGTGATCTGTTGGGTGTGATTGAATGGTGCCTAAGTCCCCAAGGACCGAGTTACTTGTGTCACTAAGCCAAGTGATATTTGCGTGCTAACCACACTAGAGGGATATGGGACCCTCTTGACTAAGTACTTTGGAGGTGTTAATTAATGAGCGCGTGGTGGGTTGCATATGGGATATATGCAACATGGACATGTTTGTGGGGAGTGGAGCGCCCCACAGGGCGGTGTCTCCTACTCCACGTATGGGTCCTTGTGATCCATATTTCGCCTGCAGATCACTAGGGTTAACCCCATACGTGCGGCTCTTGATTAGCTCAATCCATTGGAAATGTCTCAGAGGACTTAGCCGTGCTAGGCATACCAAAGGAAGTGTGCTTAATAGCTTGGCAAAAAGCGGTCCAAGTGTGGGTATATTGGTACACCTGCAGGGTTAAATCTATTCGAATAGCCTCGTCCTAGGTTATGGACATGCTTGGTAAGGTCTTGCAAGAACTAGACTACAACATTTAATTAACTTGATGGGTTGGTATGAATGGATGTTCATACTATTGTTGTGGTGACTATTGGGTTAGTCACTTCCAGGTTGTCTTTATTGTTGTTATTACTATTGTACCGTTGTTATTTCAACAATTACAAACAGTTTGTCAAATTGCTTTAAATCTATTACATTATTGCAAATGAAAACTTGCTTTATGCTAAAAGTAAGTCCAGAGCTCCCTCCACTTAAATAAAGCTTGCATCTAGTTAAATTATAGTTCTGTTACCCTTACACATCAGTCTTGCGAGTACAAAAATAATTTTTGTACTCAGTTGCTATGCTTAATTGTTTTGTTGCAGAGGAAGAAGGTAAGCCCCAAGGGCTTCCCTTTTGTGAGATGTGCTTCGGGTTGGACGACTAGCTTGGCGGCCCGGTTGGTTGCCTTGTGGGTTAAGGCACACTAATTGGCTCCTTTGTTTATCGCCATCTTATGGCTTTTGGTTCCGCTGTTGCTTAATTGTTTGTATGTTGTTTGGCCGGTCGGCCTCTCTTTTGTAATAACTCTTTCTATTATATTTAACCTCTGGTTTGTTGTTTTGCTTCGGTTCTTTGTGAATGAATAGAAGTGATGCATGATTTTGTAACGGGGTGTGTATACTGCATTTCTGGAAAGTATACATATCTCGAGGCTTGGTTTATTTGATTTGTGATGCTAGGGTCAATGGAAGACTAAGTATTACAAGCTGAATAAACTGGGGTCCTCACAGGGTCGAGACGAGTGGCTCAGGTCGGAACGTTCGGACCGACCGGAGGGCTAATCGAACCACGCATTTGGACGGTCCAATTTAGATCTAACGGTCCAGATGCGTTGCGCGTTAGGACAGTCCGAATGTCTCCGCTTGAATCTGACGGTTCATTTCAAATCAAACAGTTAGAAAGTATTGGGTTCTACCAACAGAAGTGGCAGGGTCGGTTGCACCCGAATCCAATAGTGCTAGGGTTAGGTCTAGGGTTTGACTATTTAGATTTCACAAGACTCTACTTGGACTGGGCCACTAAAAATAGAAATAAAAATCCTAAAAATCTGAAATAAATCAGAGGGGTTCCTGGGACATCCTAGTACTTAAATAAAATCTTAAAATTCACTGTTCGAGATTTATTTGCTTAGTTTAAATTCAAACTTAACTTAGGTTATTGATTTGAGGTTGAATTTTCGGAGGGTTGAGTTTAGTTCGAAAAATTTGGGAAAATTTATATTAATTCATGATAAATATTATAAGATTTAAATAAATTATTTGTAGATGATGATCATAAGTTTTTGTTTTTGTTTTGTTTTGGAACTTGAATTGAGTTGTATATTTTCTTTGATTTCAAAATTTTCAAATGCAACAAATTATGTAAATGCTCCAGAAAACCAATGCATGTTCAAAAGTTTTAAAAAGTACACCTTTTTATATACATTTGAAATACAAACCCAAGATTTGGGATGTTACAAGGATTCCTGTCTCGTATGACTCAGAGTTGGTCGGGGAGGTTGTGGAAACGTACCGAACCTTGAGTCCAATGCCTTTTGTTTTGCCCTCTATGACTTGGCATAGCTGATTGTGTACTGGAGCCTTGCCTCAATCGCCCGAATGATGGATCGTGGCTCAAAATCTAGATTATCCACGATCTCAATGTACATGATGTTTGCGATGAAGCCTGATAACAGGTTCTTGTGGGACTGCACTAACTTAGCGACGACACATGTGTAAGGGACCACTATAGAGCATTTCCAGTAGGTGTCCCACTTAGGCTGAAACATGTGCACTCGCCAAGGGCATCCCTCTATGTCACACTTCACGTCGTAGCATCATGGGTTAGACTTGATGACTGTGAATGTACGCCGCATCGACAAGGCCCAGAATTTGCTTGCCTCCTGGACGGCCTCCTTGCATTTGTACATAGCTTCTTGCCTGACCTCGCTTTGGTCGTACTCCCACAGCACACTGGAGCCTTTGTTAACGACAAGGTTGAAGAACTGGTATGTGTTCCACTCGGCACTACTACAGCAAAGGTCTTCACAGACGGTTCAAAAACATCATGACAGACGGTTTCGTGAGCCGTCTGAGTTTATGGGTCAGAGATGATATGAGTCATCAGAGGCGGTTTCGTGAGCCGTTTGAGTCTATGGGTCAAATGATGACATGAGTCATCACAGACGGTTATTAACATATAACCATCTATGATAGTAGAATATCACAGACGGCTTGTATATAAAACCATATGTGATAGTCTACTATCATAGACGGTTTGTAGATGAAACCGTCTGTGATAGATGATGTATCACAGATGGTTTGTATATGAAACAGTCTGTGATAGGTGATGTATCACAAACGGTTTGTAGATTAAAGTGTTTGTGAGAGATGATGCATCACAGATGGTTTGAAGATTAAACCGTTTGTGAGAGATGATGCATCACAGTCGGTATGTAGATTAAACCGTCTATGAGAGAAGATGCATCACAGACGGTATGTCCTAAAGAACTGATGCGGATCAACCTCAAGGCGAGATTAAATCCGTGGGTTGCCCGATCTTTCATGGTGGAACTCGAAGATCAGTAGTGCGTCGTCTTCTTCTTTTAGCGTCGGATGAACAGTAGCATGCACGTGAACAGTAATCCGAAACAAAAATCCGTATCTGGATAAATAAATCTCACGCCTGCGCATACCACAGTACACGAACGAGAAATAGGGATCAAAGATCCAACGAGCAACTCCTAGCACCACAGCTAGAAACCACCACGCCACGATGAAATCCGAGATTGGAATTCACAAGAACACACCAAGAACAGGGATGAACCCTAACAGCCGAAGGCCAACACGCACACGTATTTTATTTCATAACTCAAAACTTAACTCTCTTTTACATGGCCGAAGGCCAATGGCTTTATAGCCTGACTCACGCACAGAACTCATCTCATAAACCGAAACTATCCCTTATCTCTTATTCCTATTCAGAATTAAATGAAAAAGGAAACTACTAATATAAAAAGGAAACTCGAACTCACGTACACAAAGCAAGTCAAATGTGACATGGACTTATCTAATTAGTCTAACCCGGCAAAGGATTCTTCGCTGTTTATCTCCAACAGAAAAATCCGAACAGCATACTCTTTCCTTCTGAAACTTACCTTCGGTTGATTTGGTCATGCATGGACGTGTTTCATGGAGGGACCCACGGGTTGCAAGTTGATGGGTTTAGTCCTGTTAATACATGTTGATTTGGTGGACCCCATCCGAGTGCACACAAAGAAAGAGTTGATCGTGGAGAAAACCATGTAGATGTGCCGGCCCTTAACTCCCACGCACGTCCAACCTGAAAGGTAGGCGCAGGTTTCCAGGATTGTTGATCATGTTCCGCGCACACATGCATTCGGCTAATTAGTGGCATCTGCATGCATGCGTCTTGTGGCCCTCCTGGCTCCCAAACCTTGCACTGCTGCACACGCCTTGTTGCAGGCCTGCACACAACATATGCCCCATGTGTTGCACTTGTACTTGGATCATGCATTGCATGCACATGTACCTTCTCTTCTTTCTTCTCAGAAAATTCTAAAACTAATTCATGCGTAACAATTTGTACACAAGAATTAAGTTTAGTAGTAGGGTTAGTACTCGTGGCCGCATCAAGAACCATCTATGATATTCTTTTGTATTGACAAATCTATTTCCGTTTATTGGCTAGCCTCGAGATATGCTAGCCATGCCCTCTGAAACAAGCTGAAACACAACAAGTTGTATACATCCAATTCGCATTCATTTCAGAAACAAGCACATCCAATTCACAAATCAATTAACTAAAATTAACCATTCATGTACATTTACACACATGTACCGTTAAGTTCAATATCTTATCCCAATCAAGTTCAATCTACATTGTGAAACTTCCCATTTGGATTTAAGACCTCACGGTTCAAGAATGATGCAAGCTGTCCTCGAATTTTTATGAGCTGGCTCAGTTCCAACGTAGTTTTCGCGATGGTCGCAACCTGTCACTACGAAGATTAAATTCGTGCATATATAAATTGATAAGTATGAAATAATTATTGCAAGATTGACAAACCTGAGAATCATTGGTTATCGCAGAACCGACGAGTAGTTCCATGTTGTGGCAAACATAGAATCCACAGAGGTTGCTGTGAGGACCCCAATTTATTTGGTTTGTAATGCTTAACCAACCACCTGGCCCTAGCATCACAAATCAAATAAATCGATCCTCGAGATATGTATACTTCCCGAGCAAAGTATACACACCGGTACAAAATTAGACATCAACTCCATTCCACACATAGAGTCCAAACACCACACTTCCAAACGGAAGATAAACAAATAGTAAAGGTATTACAGGACAATGGCCGACCGCCACAAGATACACAAATAACAACAGAAAGACAATGAAGCAAAGTGCCATAAGATGGCTATAAACAAAGCCAATCGTGCCTTCAACCCACAAGGCATCCGAGGACCGCCAAGTCTAGTCGTCACCCACGGCGGCAAAGACTGACTCACGTAGTGAGGACCACGAGGCTCACCTTCTTCCTCCGCAACAAAACATTAAGCAAAGCACACGAGTACAAAGATTGTCTTTGTACCATAAGGCTCGACGTGTGAACTAGCGGACTGTTCATATGCTACATGCGGGCTTGTTTAGTGGAGGCCATATGTTTTATTTGCACAAAGCCAATTTTCATTTGCAATAATGTAATACAGTTTAAAAGCAAGTTTGCAATTCATTTTAAGATTGAAATAACGATGCGGATATTAATAACAAAAGCTAAAGATAAAACAACCTAGAAGTGACTATCCCAATAGTCACCACAACAATAGCACGAATCCCGCATTCGTACCACCCATCAAGTTTTAATTTAAAGGTTGTAGTCTAACTCTTGAAAAGCTTACCCAAGCGTGTCCATCACCTAGGGACGAGGCTATTCGAATAGTTTTTAACCCTGCAGGGTGTACCATCGTACCCACACCTCGCATCGCCTTTAAGCCAAAGCACACTTCCGAAGGTATGCAAGCCTGACTAAGTCCTACGAGACTGTTTCCAATATTGTGTATCAACAGAGCGCTCGTATGGGTAGAAACACCATGCGCTACATGGTAAAGCCGAAAAGACAACTACCCACTCAGATAAAGCTTTTCGGACAACTACCATGCTCCCACCTCCGTCCCTCCCGCGACCTCCTGCGACCGGAGCCAATACACGCCAAAGTACTAGGTCAAGAGAGGTCCCATATACTCTAGTGTGGTTAGCACGCCAAATGCTGGATAAAAATTCACTCACAAGATGTTCGGTCCTTAATTGACCGGGCACCTTTCCATCACACCCAAAAGATCACACCAATCTTACCATTGTGCCCGCCCAAATCATTTTTGTTTTCATTTTTAGTTTTGCAATTAAACAAAGCGAAATGTCAAACATAAAGTTGTAGTAAATTTTGTGTGATCAAGGTTACCGACTAAAGTCGATAACCGCCATTCTACCGATAGCTAAGCATGTCTAAGCAAGTTGAAATCGTATCTACTAAGTGACAAGAGATCATCCGGCGACCTCTAATCACAAAGAAATAACCTAGGCTCGTAGTAGAGATCAATATTTTGGCCACAGGATATGCACTACGATTTAACTAATCAATTTAACACAAATTAAGCAATGCATACATACAAATTGAAACAAAATATTAATCTTTAAAATAAGGATTAAACATGATCAAACCGCTTGCACGCTGCTGTTGCTCAATATGGTGCGGAGGATCGTCCTCGTGGTTGCCGCAAATATCGAAGCCTAACGATCGAACATAACAAAGAAATAAGAACGAATAACACCGACAAAACTCAAACATTCAACAACATCAAACAAGCCAAAACTCACACAGCAGAGCCTAAGCATGATATAACAAAATTTTAGAAACAGAGAACAAATCATTTTAAGTTATTAGCAATTTTCTATGAATTTTCTAAGCTAAAAACACAACAAGTCACTAGTTAATTACTTAACAAATTTTCATGAACAGAAGCAGTGTGTAAAACCTATCCTAATAGTTAGTATACTGAAAATGAAATTTTCTGACTGGGTTCATTGAATTTGGACAATTATTGAAAGAGATATGCATTTTCTAATTTGGAGATTACATTCTACAACATTAAATTAATTAACAGATTTTTGATACAGGGACAAGGTTGACACTAATTTTAGTAAATAGAACATTTAAAATGAAAATTAACAAAGACTGGTTTTATGCAATTTGGATAAAAATTGAATTAGTTACGATTTTACAAGTTTAATCGATTTAACGAAAGGCAATGTAAAAGCATTTGAAATACTAAAGCTCTTAATACTTCTTCTACCGACGCATCGCTAGCCCGACCATCGACAAAGGGACGCACGAGGGGCGCCGACCAGGCGGACTGCTCGCATAAGACGCCGAAGGCGTATTCAAAGAATACGTCTTCGCTTAACGTAACGTAATCCTAACACATATGCCCAAAGAAAATACGCCATGAAAGAGAAAACGATTAACAAAACTACACAATCCCTAATCGACAACATGGACCCACCGATCGAGACTCAAGGTGAAATATAACGTGAGATTAAATGTTTCTAAACATGATTAACAACAAAAGGCCCACAAGTCGAGGACTCAAAGTAGGCACGATTGAGTTAAACCGATCATCACGGCGGTTCACCGGCGAGCACGGGCACGGCGGCGCGGCCGCGCAACGGATTTTGCAAACCAGGAGGTTTCTGGGCAAAAGAGTGGTACCTACGGGTTCGCAAGGCCCTCGCGAACTCGATGACGGTGATGCGAAGCCCAATGGTCGCCGGAGTCGAGCTCACGACGGCCGGAGGCGGAGAAGAAGATGCGGCTTCCGCGGAGAGGACGCGACAAGCTTTTAGAAGACTCCGGAAGGTGCGCACAAGCTTCGCCCCAACACCAGGAGCAAGAATCACATGATCATGCCGACGAAGAAAGCCTGAGGTGGCCGGAATTTCCTGGCGCGAAACCGAGCTTGAGAAGAATTGGTCATACGCCCGCAACGATGCACAAAAGGCAGAAACAAGCCCACCGTTAAACTCAGTGCATCAATGCGATCCTAAAGGACCAAGTGTCGAGGTCAGAGGCTCACGTAACACAAACGAGCTTGCGGGCCGCGCAACCGGAGTTGGAGACAGCGAACACGCTCCGGCGATACATCGAACAGAGGGCTCGGGATGGGAAAAATGGATGCGGCGAGGAACAAGGAAGATGAAGACGGGTTGAAGAAGCACGAGCGCAACGAGGTGGTGGCGCTGGCTCGGGTTCTCCTCGTGAGAAGCTAAGAAATGGGCGGAGAAAACGCAAGAATGAACGCGAGGAAGAATGGTTGACCCAAGGAGGTAGATGGACTCGGGCGATCCTCGGAGGCGCACACGCGTCCGGCGTGGCGACGACAGTGCGTGGCACGATCTTGTGGCGCCAGCCGATCTCCAGAGGCGCGAGTCGGCGAGGAAGAACTCGACAGAATGGCCCACATGTCGCCGGCAAAGAAAAACGGGCGCGAGCCCGAGTTAGACTCGATCAATATCGCGCCACCGCTGGATCTAAAACGGACGGCCGAGATTGGTGTATGCATTGGACAGTCGGTTGCGCGCGGCGTGGATCGCTCGATCTTCATCGGACGGTCACGATCGATTGGACTCGGCGGTGCATTTAGTTGACGCGACCGAGCCAAGTGGTGCGAGTCGGACTCGAGCCTTTGAGTTGGGCCCGAGGAACAAGATTTTTAGAATTTGATTTAAAAGACAGAGAAGGTTTGGGGAATTTTAGAGGTAGCTCCTGAGCTCCAAAAATTTCTGAAATTTTTATGGTAGCTACTAGAGACAGAGGACAACCTTGTATAATTTTTCCAGAACTTTTAGGCACTGCATGGTTCTAGAGAAAATTCACAAGTTGCTGTCGAGGATTTTGACCAGATTTCAAACAGAGTTGACTTGGCCCTTTGAAATAGCAAACAAAATCTAAAAATTGTGAAATAATTCAGGGATGTAGATAGGATGATCAAGATGCTAGGAAAAATAGTTTCAGAGGATGATCACAAGTTTGAAGGCTAAGAATCTGATAACAACAATTTCCAATCACAAGAATTAAATTCTACAAATTGGAAATTGCTAGGGAAAATTGTAGAAACTTTCAAATGATTTGAAGAGACAACAAAAGTTTTATTTCTCCTCAAAATTTTACATTTGAAATACAAACCCTAAGTTAGGGCTGTTACAAATCTCCCCCTTACAGAATCTCACCGAGATTCGATCACTGGAGAAGAAGGATGGGTAATCTGCTCGGAGACGATCTTCCCGCTCCCAAGTGGCTTCATCCTCGGAGTGGTTTGACCACTGAACTTTGAGGAACTTGATCACGGTTCCTCGCTCTACGCTCAGCTTCTTCGAGGATACGAACGGACGCCACGATAAGGCAGATCTTCTGCACATCGATATTTTCCAATGGTGTTTCTCAACCGAACACGGAGGCACTTCTTCAATTGTGACATGGAAAACATCATGCACCCTCAAGTGTAGTGGCAACTCCAACCGGTATGCAACGGCTCCCACTTTCTTGATGATGCGATATGGCCCGACATATCGAGGAGCCGCTTGCCCTTGACACCAAACGACGATGTCCCTTCAGAGGTGAGACTTTGAGATACACAAAGTCATTGGCCGAAACTCAACTCACGGCGACGCCGATCCGCATAGCTCTTCGCTCGATCGAGCCACGCGCAAGTGCTCACGAATCAAGCGACTTGACTTTCGGCCTCATTGATGGAATCCGCCAAAGAACCGCTCTCTCCCACCTCGACCGGTTCAATGGGGTTACGCATCGCCTCCCATACAAAGCCTCAAACGGTGCCATACCGAGACTAGCTCGAAGCTGTTGTTGTAGGAGAACTTCGGCAAGCGGTAGGCACTTCTCCCAATTCTTCCCATAGGAAAGAATACAAGCACGAGCATATCTTCAAGAACTTGGTTGACGCGCTCCGTCGACCATCGATCACGAGGATGATAGGCCGAAATGAAAGAAAGACGGGTCCCCATGGCTTCTCGTAAAGCGTGCCATAGCCGAGAAGTGAAAAGAGAGCCACGATTCGACACAATCGCTCGTGGCACACCATGCAAACTCACAATGCGGGATATGTAGAGATCGCCAATCGATCGACACGAGAGTGGTGGCATCTTGGCAGAAGTGCGCTACCGTCAATCGATCGATAACAACCGGATAGCATCCTTCCCTCAAGAAGTACGGCGGACCGGTGATAAAATCCATGCCTCTAATCCCACTTCCATTCTGGTATAGGCAAGGGTTGGAGGAGACCTGCGGGACGCTGATGCTCGGCCTTGACACGACAACATGTGTCACATCTGGCAACGAACCTGGCAATCTCGCGCTTCATGCGAGTCCACCAGAACCTCTGACGCAGATCTTGGTACATTTTAGTGGCCCCGGGATGGATGGACAAAGGCGAATCATGGGCCTCTGAAGAATCAAATCCGCAACTCGGGGACCTTTGGGACCACAAGACGCTGCCCAAACCATACGACACCGTGCTCATCTTCTGTGAAGCACTTGGCTGATCCATTCCTGATGTTCTGCTTGATTTTACCCACACCATCATCTGATTGCTGTGCTGCCTTGACTTGATCCACCAAGGTTGGTTGCACAACCAAGGCAGCAAGGGAGCCATGCTCAACCAAACCCAAGTTGAGACGCGAAACTCGCAAGAAGTGCGGTTGTTGCTCTTGGATCATCGAGTATTGCAATACACTTTTCGCTAAGTGCATCAAGAACCACATTGGCTTTGCCGGATGATACGAATACCCATGTCATAATCCTTGATCAATTCCAGCCATCTCCTGCTCGAGGTTCAGATCCGCCGAGTGAACAAGTATTTCAAGCTCTTGTGATCAGAATACACCTCACACGGTTACCGATCAGATAATGCCGCCAAATCTTGAGTGCATGAACCACTGCAGCAAGCTCTAAATCATGGGTGGGATAGTTGAGCTCATGAGGCCTCAACTGCCTGGATGCATAGGCAACTGCCTTGCCTTCCTGCATAAGAACACATCCAAGTCCCTGACGAGAGGCATCGCAATAAATATCGAAGCTCTTGTGGATATCAGGAAGAGTAAGGACTGGAGCTGAAGTCAATCGCTGTTTGAGCTCCTGAAAGCTCTCATCACAAGCAGAGGACCACACAAACTTCTTGTCCTTCTTGAGCAATTCGGTCATCGACTGCGATCTTGGAGAAGTTCTCGATAAAGCGGCGATAGTAGCCACTAAACCAAGAAAACTCCGCACATCGTTGATCGACTTGGCCGCCCCAAGATAGAACATCACGACCTTCTTTGGGATCCACGACTATGCCTCCACTGAAAGAACATGGCCCAAAAATGTCACTTCCTTCAACCAAAACTCACATTTGTCGAACTTCAGATATTTGGTGCTCCCGCATTTGCCCAAAACAATCTTCGATGCTCAGCATGCTCTACCCGGCCTTGGAATAGATAAGAATGTCATCAATAAAACCACCACAAATTTGTCCAAATACTCCATAAATACGGAATTCATAAGGTTCATGAACATACTGGAGCATTGGTCAAACCGAAGACATGACGGTGTACTCGCATGAGCCATAACGAGTAGTGAAAGCCGTCTTCGAATATCCTCACTCGATCCGGACTTGATGATAGCCCGATCTCGGATCAATCTTGAGAACACCGAGCTCGCATAACCGGTCAAAAGATCATCAATGCGGGCGAGAGGATATTTGTTCTTCACCGTCACTTCATTGAGAGGACGGTAATCAACACACATGCGCAAGGTCTTGTCCTTCTTCTTCACAAAGATCACCGGACAACCCCAAGGAGATGGCTGGGACGGATGAAACCTTTGCTTGGAGCTCCCAAGCCGCTTCTTCAATTCTTCTAGCTCATTGGGAGGCATCCGTCACGCGCGCCGAGATAGGGGCGCACGGAAGCAACTCGATGGCAAACTCGGATCTCGAACCGAGGCATCTGTGCAAATCTTCGTGAAAGACATCCACAAAGTCGATACTATGGGAACATCTTGAATTTGCAAGGTGGCTTTGCTTCTAATGCACATAGACACGGGCCCCGGTCGTGGCGAACCCGACTTGCCCACCCAAGGGTGGTAAGATAGACAATCTTCCGGCACAATCGATTTGCCCCAAGTGTTGGGACAACCAATCCATGCCAAGAATCACATCCGGACTCACGGCCGGCGTAATGAGATTTGCCAAAAATCCCACTCCTTCAACTACGACAGGAACATCCCGACACTGTAAATCAGCTCTCATTTCCGACCCCGGAGAGCGGATGAGCAAAGGAACTTCCAAAGGAACACAGTGAAGACCACTAGCAGCAGCAAATGATCTTGAAATAAAGAATGCGATGCTCGTAATCAAATAATACCGCAGCGGGACGAATTAACAAGAAGTGTACCCATCACGACATCCGCGCCCCGAGCCTCCTCGGTGAAAGGTGGTTGACTCGACCACGCCGCACTCACAGGGCTTCGGATCATTTTCGTCGTGGATGACCACTTCGCCGCGTCCTCCATTAGGACGAGAGGTCGCGCAACACTCGAGGCGTGCATTCGCATAATGGCCCTTGTTGTGGCAGCGAAAACAAGTCACCTCGGCCGCCGGATTGCGGAGGCCACTCTGCTGCTGGATCGCAGGCGCACGTGGCTGAAACACGGCCTGCGGTGGGCGAGGAGCTGGTGCAGATGGTCTCGGCGCCGGTGGAGCAAAAGAACGGGCCACTGGTGCTGGCCCAGCCCGAGGACGAACGAGGCTGGTGTGAGTAGACTGATGCGCCTCCCATTTGCGCTTGCGGGACTCGCCCAGCGCCTTCGCCTTATGCTCAGCAACAATGGCCTTATCTACCAAGGCCTGAAAGTCTGAGAAGTCCACAATAGATAGCTTGTCCTGCAGCTCCTCGGACAAGCCATCCATAAACTTCTCCTGCTTAGCCTCATCTGAGGCCACCTCACCCGGAGCATAACGAGCCAGACGATTGAACTCGTACAGGTACTCCGTCACAGATTTGCGCCCTTGCTTGAGCGCGAGGAACTCCTTTTTCTTCAGCTTCATCGGGCCATGCGGGATGTGGGCCCGACGAAAGCGGACGGAACTCCTCCCACGCGACCACATGGCGCGGTCGCATGGCGAGATAGTTCTCCCACCATGAGAGTGCTGCGCCCGAGGTGGTGGGACGCCAAGAGTGCCTTGTCTGCGCTCGCATCGAGCTATGTTGAGCTTCCGCTCAACCATGCGCAGCCAATCATCCGCATCGAGAGGTCCTCGAGCGGGAGAAAGTCGGTGGCTGCGTCGGAGGAACTCGCAAGTCCCCGCGAGTCCGGTGGCCGCCACCACGGCAGGAGTGGAGGTATTCCTAGCAATAACCTCCAAGATGCGCGTTCGTCCATGCGGTTTCGCTCGATCCGAGCGAGAACCTCACCATGGTCGGAGGAGGGGAAGCTCCTCATCATGACCCTTTCACGACTACCACGCGTTCTCCGGCCATCCTGTTTTACTAAGACAAGTTAGCAACAAATTTAAGAACAAGAAAGCCCAAAATTCATGAAGCGGTCTAGAAACAAACACAAAGCGAGGATAAAGTTCGACCAAAGAAAATCGGACACATAACTACTCCTTTACATCTTACCCTATTATCCCCACAAGTTTTAGTTGGATTAAACTTCATGGTTCTCCCCAAACTAATTCCACCGGTAGTAACTATCTTTTGAAAGGTGAAGAGAAAAACCAAGTTTCAAAACTTAAATTAGAGTAAGATGAGAGTAGAAAGCTAAGATAGGTAAGGAATAAAATCTGAGAATCTGCCTAGGTTTTTATAAACCTTTTTATGACTTGAAAATAAGACTTTCAAAATATCCTAAGGACGACTATGCTTGGGTTACTACGGTCAGAATGGCTCTGATACCAACCTTGTGAGGACCCCAATTTATTTGGTTTGTAATGCTTAACCAACCACCTGGCCCTAGCATCACAAATCAAATAAACTGATCCTCGAGATATGTATACTTCCCAGAAAGCAGTATACACACCCCGGTACAAAATTAGACATCAACTCCATTCCACACATAGAGTCCAAACACCACACTTCCAAACGGAAGATAAACAAATAGTAAAGGTATTACAGACAATGGCCGACTGGCCACAAGATACACAAATAACAATGAAAAGACAATGAAGCAAAAGTGCCATAAGATGGCTATAAACAAAGCCAATCGCGTGCCTTCAACCCACAAGGCATCGACCGGACCGCCAAGTCTAGTCGTCACCCACGGCGACAAAGACTGACTCACAAGTGAGGACCACGAGGCTCACCTTCTTCCTCTGCGCAACAAAAACATTAAGCAAAGCACACGAGTACAAAGATTGTCTTTGTACCCGCAAGACCGACGTGTGAACTAGCAGACTGTTCATATGCTACATGCGGGCTTGTTTAGTGGAGGCCATATGTTTTATTTGCACAAAGCCAATTTTCATTTGCAATAATGTGTCTGATTTAAAAGCAAGTTTGCAATTCATTTTAAGATTGAAATAACGATGCGGATATTAATAACAAAGCGAAAGATAAAACAACCTAGAAGTGACTATCCCAATAGTCACCACAACAATAGCACGAATCCAGCATTCGTACCACCCATCAAGTTTTAATTTAAAGGTTGTAGTCTAACTCTTGAAAAGCTTACCCAAGCGTGTCCATCACCTAGGACGAGGCTATTCGAATAGTTTTTAACCTGCAGGGTGTACCATGTACCCACACCTCGCACCGCCTTTAAGCCAAAGCACACTTAGAAGGTATGCCGCCTGACTAAGTCCTACGAGACTGTTTCCAATATTGTGTATCAACCTCGAGCCGCTCGTATGGGTAGAAACACCATACGCTTACATGGTAAAGCCGAAAGACAACTACCCACTCGGGATAAAGCTGGACAACTACCATGCTCCCACCTCCGTCCTCTGCGACCTCCTGCGACCCGGAGCCAATACACGCCAAAGTACTAGGTCAAGAGAGGTCCCATATACTCTAGTGTGGTTAGCACGAAATGCTGGATAAAAATTCACTCACAAGATGTTCGGTCCTTAATTGACCGGGCACCTTTCCAGTCACACCCAAAAGATCACACCAATCTTACCATTGTGCCCGCGTCCAAATCATTTTTGTTTTCATTTTTAGTTTTGCAATTAAACAAAGCAGAAATGCTGAAACATAAAGTTGTAGTAAATTTTGTGTGATCAAGGTTACCGACTAAAGTCGATAACCGCCCAGTTCTACCGATAGCTAAGCATGTCTAAGCAAGTTGAAATCGTATCTACTAAGTGACAAGAGATCATCCAGCGACCTCTAATCACAGCAAATAACCTAGGCTCAGGTAGTAGAGATCAATATTTTGGCTACAGGATATGCAGCTACGGATTTAACTAATCAATTTAACACAAATTAAGCAATGCATACATACAGCTGAAACAAAATATTAATCTTTAAAATATCGATTAAACATGATCAAACCGCTTGCACCGGTCTTGTTGCTCAATATGGTGCGGAGGATCGTCCTCAGGGTTGCCGCAAATATCGAAGCCTAACGATCGAACATAACAGCAAATAAGAACGAATAACACCGACAAAACTCAAACATTCAACAACATCAAACAAGCCAAAACTCACACAGCAGCCTAAGCATGATATAACAAAATTTTAGAAACAGAGAACAAATCATTTTAAGTTATTAGCAATTTTCTATGAATTTTCTAAGCTAAAAACACAACAAGTCACTAGTTAATTACTTAACAAATTTTCATGAACAGAAACAGTGTGTAAAACCTATCCTAATAGTTAGTATACTGAAAATGAAATTTTACAGAATTGGGTTCATTGAATTTGGACAATTATTGAAAGAGATATGCATTTTCTAATTTGGAGATTACATTCTACAACATTAAATTAATTAACAGATTTTTGATACAGGGACAAGGTTGACACTAATTTTAGTAAATAGAACATTTAAAATGAAAATTAACAGCACTGGTTTTATGCAATTTGGATAAAAATTGAATTAGTTACGCATTTTACAAGTTTAATCGATTTAACGAAGGCAAATGTAAAAGCATTTCAGAAATACTAAAGCTCTTAATACTTCTTCTACCGACGCACGGCTAGCCCTGACCATCGACAGCGGGACGGGACGGGCGCCGACGAGCGGCGATTGCGCATAAGGTGACGTCGAAGGCGTATTCAAAGAATACGTCTTCGGCTTAACAGAACGTAATCCTAACACATATGCCCAGCAAAAATACGCCTCATGAAAGAGAAAACGCATTAACAAAACTACACAATCCCTAACTGACAACATGGACCCACCGATCAGAGACTCAAGGTGAAATATAACGGTGAGATTAAATGTTTTCTAAACATGATTAACAACAAAAGGCCCACAAGTCAGGGACTCAAAGTAGGCACGATTGGAGTTAAACTGATCATCACCGGCGGTTCACCGGCGAGCACGCACGGCGCGCGGCGCGAACGGATTTTTGCAAACCAGAGGTTTCGGGCAAAGAGTGGTACCTACGGGTTCGCAAGGCCCTCGCGAACTCGATGACGGTGATGCGAAGCCCAATGGTCGCCGGAGTCGAGCTCACGACGGCCGGAGGCGGAGAAGAAGATGCGGCTTCCGCGGAGAGGACGCGACAAGCTTTTAGAAGACTCCGGAAGGTGCGCACAAGCTTCGCCCCAACACCAGGAGCAAGAATCACATGATCATGCCGACGAAGAAAGCCTGAGGTGGCCGGAATTTCCACAGCGGCGGAAAACCGAGCTTGGAGAAGAATTGGTCGCACGCCCGCAACGATGCACAAAAGGCAGAAACAAGCCCACCGTTAAACTCAGTGCATCAATGCGATCCTAAAGGACCAAGTGTCGAGGTCAGAGGCTCACCAGAACACAAACGAGCTTGCGGGGCCGCCGCAACCGGAGTTGGAGACGACGAACACGCTCCCGGCGATACACTGAACACCGAGGGCTCGGGATGGGAAAAATGGATGCGGCGAGGAACAAGGAAGATGAAGACGGGGTTGAAGAAGCACGAGCGGCAACGAGGTGGTGGCGCTGGGCTCGGGTTCTCCTCCGGCCGAAGCTAAGAAATGGGCGGAGAAAACGCAAGAATGAACGCGAGGAAGAATGGTTGACCCAAGGAGGTAGATGGACTCCGGGCGATCCTCTGGAGGCAGACACGCGTCCCCGGCGTGGCAGCGACGAGCTGCGTGGCACGCATGCGCGAGCGCCAGCGATCTCCGGTAGGCAGCGGAGTCGGCGAGGAAGAACCTGACAGGAATGGCCCACATGTCAGCGACAGCAACAAAGCGGCGCGAGCCCGAGTTAGACTCGATCAATATCGCGCCGACCGTTGGATCTAAAACGGACGGCTGAGATTGGTGTATGCATTCGGACAGGTCGGTTGCGCACGCGACGTGGATCGTTCGATCTTCATCGGACGGTCACGATCGATTGGACTCGAGCGGTGCATTTAGTTGACGCGACCGAGCCAAGTGGTGCGAGTCGGACTCGAGCCTGAGTTGGGTTCGGGCCCGAGGAACAGTACTTTTAGAATTTGATTTAAAAGACAGAGAAGGTTTGGGGAATTTTTAGAGGTAGCTCCTGAGCTCCAAAAATTTCGAAATTTTTATGGTAGCTACTAGAGACAGAGGACAACCTTGTATAATTTTTCCAGAACTTTTTAGGCACTGCATGGTTCTAGAGAAAATTCACAAGCTGCTGTCCAGGGATTTTGACCAGATTTCAAACAGAGTTGACTTGGCCCTTTGAAATAGCAAACAAAATCTAAAAATTGTGAAATAATTCAGGGATGTAGATAGGATGATCAAGATGCTAGGAAAAATAGTTTCAGAGGATGATCACAAGTTTGAAGGCTAAGAATCTGATAACAACAATTTCCAATCACAAGAATTAAATTCTACAAATTGGAAATTGCTAGGGAAAATTGTAGAAACTTTCAAATGATTTGAAGAGACAACAAAAGTTTTTATTTCTCCTCAAAATTTTACATTTGAAATACAAACCCTAAGTTAGGTCATATTACTGAGTGCGGGGACTGACAATTTGGTGGCACTGCAAAAATAGAATTGGTTAGTTCGAGAGGTATTACTATGAAGTGTTATATAGGATTAATGTGTACTAGGAATACCGAGAATTTAAAATCGTGTCGTAGGTTCACTCCCTTGCATTTCCCTCCCTTTGCATAGAACATGATGAACGACCTACGTGATTCCAAAAACTTAGCCTTAACCATTGCAAAGGAAGGAAAGAATATACAATAGAGTTATCTATAGAGAAAATGTGTTTACCTATTGATTAATTCTCGGATAACTGAGAAGTTGTGTGTGGCCTTCTTTAGGGAATCTAGGTATATTACCTAGTTCCATTTTGGTATAATTACAATTAGAATCCAGTGGAACCTACACAGGTATTTCGCCATGGTCATTAAACCTAAGTTGGTGTTGCTTATAAAGTACAAATCAACAAGTATGACCACTAGTGCAGCACTTACTGCTGGATGTAGGGTAAAAGTATGAATTGCTTGTTGCGGTGAGTCAGCAATGAGTCCGCCATGTAATCCTCGATGAATTGTGCATTCTCCTTGATGGTTTGCTCGCATACCACGTGTGGGTTGAAGAAAGCTACTAGTGAATTCCTTACTTCGGCTTCAGAAATCATATATGTATATACAAAACTAAGGAGTTATATATAACATTTATCGGTATTGCATGAACATTGACCGTGATTGTACACACTTACAGTGTCCAGCATCGCATGAGTGAGACATCGAGGGTGTCGAGGTTGAAGAGACAGAACATGTCATCGAAGGTCACCGTGAAGACACAGTCTTGAGCCTCGTGGTTAAAATGTTTCTTCTTGAACTTGACAGTGACACCCGAGCGTCGTTGTTCATCCGTCTTGTTGGCCTGTTCCATGTACCATGTGTGCAATCTCGTGCAAGCCAATCCTATGGTAGGCTTGTCTAACCTCTCGACCAACGGCTCGCCTAGCACGAATTTTCGGGCCAACGGCAAGAAGGGGATATCAGAATAGGAGTCGACCATCTTCGATTTGCCCTTGCTGCCTTGCTTTGTATAGGTCGACTTCACGAGAGTTGACCGAGCACGAGGTGTAGATGCATCTGATGCATCGGGCCCTTGCCGCTTCGGTGTAGGTAGCTCTGGTACAGATACTTCCTATGAAGTTGACACCCGTGCAGGTAGCTCCAGGCAGATGTCTCTCTTGGGCCATTGGATGAATGCTTCAATGGCTTGCCCTAAAGTCACGACCTCGTCGTTTGGGGGCTTCTCTAGCTGGACGACCTCGAAATTGGCATAAATACCATTCACATTCACTTTTGTGAAACCCGACGCTATATTTACACCGTGCAGCAAGGCCCCGACACCAGATGGATTCGCGTGGCCCCAAGCAACATCCAGGGCAATCGAGCCACATTTCACTTGGAGCTTGCACTTCGTACCCCCTACATAACGATACAAAATTATCTACTCCAACAGGCCTATCAATGGATCGAGCATTCTAGGGATAATAATTATGACGAGGATGTCATCAACAGGAAATCTGTTATCGATTTCTAAGTTATGGTTGGACGCGCAGCTACTCGGATGTTTGGGGGGCTAGCTAGAAAAGTAGCGGCGGGGGCTTCCAACTGATTTGTGAGGGATGCATGAATCTCCTCTCGTAGGTGTGCTTCGCGCTCGGCTTTGGCTCTCTTCCTACTCCGGTACGTCTTAGAGTCCTTTGAGAATCCTTTGTTTCAATCAACGTAAATACTAATGCCTCTCGTGCGACCCGGATGCTCCTTGTTTCCCAGGGCCGTGGAGAGTATATCACTCTCCCTGTCTGCCTGGAATGAGCCTTGGGAAGATTGTGCAGTACTCAGCTCTTCCTGTAAGAGACCGACATGTTATTTCACTTCCTATGAAGTTATCGAGTAATTACAAATTAGGTAGTTTGATATCTTACCATGCGCCGGAACACTTCTTCGTCTGCGGGGTTTGGAAAGGAGATGACCCCCGAAGACGCAGTAGATAACCTCACCATTAGCCACTATTTGGAATACTCATCAGTGATCCTGGCAAATGGTGGGGAGGCATCCAACTGGCGTGTATGCTCATTCTGGGCCCTCTATTGTAGGATTTTACCAGCATACCCAGCGGTGCCGAGTCTGTGGGGGTGCATGTTTTTTGCCTGGAGGGCCATGTGCGCCTCACTTTCAATCCTAAAATCATCTGTCGTCTTCTTCGCCACAAAGTCTTCCCAATACTCCTCCACAAACGGATACTTGTGGAAGGGTGTCAAATCCTTCTCCACATAATCCTTGATAAGCGTGCTCTTGAAGTTCCTCCACGCTTTGCACACCGCTAGCAACGCGTATCGTTGCACGGATGCCTTGTGTTGTTCCGGTATCTGGAACAATTTAAAATTTTCCTTCACCAGCACAGCTTTCAGATTCTCATCTTTGGTCAACTCCTTCCATGAATCATAGGTGATCTTGACCCGTCGGCGAGGACTCAGAGGGGCCCAGACACATCGACTCTCGTGATGGTAAATCGGCCCTTGGGCTTTTTTGATATTCCTCTTTCCTTGCGCTTGGATTTTCCAGAGGACGGCACATCAGACGCATGAGGCGACGATGATGGAGAATGAGTGAACGACATCTTCACGAAAAATAGAGGTTCTGTCACGCATCAACATATTATCATAAGATTCTCTATGTGTATGGGTATAAACACCAATTAAATGACATAATTGACATATAAACATGTAAATCCTCTAAGCCAGCCAACAATACTTGATCTACTGACAGAATAGCGTGTATTATGAATTGGATCATAGAACCCGGAGGTTCAACCAATATAACCAAATGCAAAGGGGTAATAAAATTGAAATGTTGTGATACTCACGAAGCAGATGGCAATCAAAGCCAAGAAATCTGAGCAATGTGTGAGGGGAAGGGGCGTCAGGGTTGGTAACTCAGCATCTGTTACCTTTGGGCATCGAGGGAAGGACGAGCAGGGAGCACTGGAGCAGCAAGGTGGCGTCGAAGGGGAGGAGGGGCCCCGGTTTCGGGGAAGCGGCGGCTCGTGCTCGGGGAGGAGGCGGCGGGCTTGGGAGAGGAGGCATGCTGGGCTCGAGGAGGAGACGGCGTCGAGGACGGCAGCGACAGCCTCGGGGAGGAGGCGGCGGCTCATGCTCGAGGAGGAGGCGGCGTCGAGGACGACAGGCTCGGGGGAGGAGGGATGTTAGAGAAGCTTAACCGTTTGAGTGGGGGGCGCAGCAAACCCTAGAGTCTGAATATAAATAGGGTTGTACATCATAGATGATTCCATCTAAAAACCATCTATGATACATAATATCAAAGACGATTTTTATTTGGAACCGTCTGTGATATCTTATGTATCACAGACGGTTTTTATATGGAACCGTCTATGATATCTGATTTATCATAGACAGTTTTTAGATGGAACCGTCTGTGATATATAATCACAGACGGTTTGTCCTAAGGAACCGTCTGTGATATTTTTTTGTATTGCTAAATCTATTTCTTTTTATTGGCTAGCCTCAGAAAATGCTAGCCATGCCCTCTGAAACAAGAAGAAACACGACAAGTACATGTATACATTCAATTCACATTCATTTCAGAAACAAGCACATCCATTTCACAAATTCAGATATGACATTCTCATATACATAAATGTAAATTCACATATGACACATTCTCATATACATAAATGCAAATCCAGAACATATGACACATAAACATTTCATTCATCATTCCATTTGCTTATCTCCTTTAAAAATTAGCCCATTATGATGATCGACGCGTATGTAGCTAGTTTCGTCATCTCGTTCTTCCTCGACCCTTATGCCGTTTTCGAAAGGAGGCAACTCGTCAAATTGATTGTATTCTTCCTTGTCCACTACATTCTCAACTCCGACAATCCTCCTTTTTCCATGAAGAACTACATGGTGCTTCTTATTTGTCTGGTCGGTTATATAGAAGACTTGAACAACTTGGTTAGCGAGTACGAATGGTTCATCTTTGTATCCGACACGTTCGACATCCACGGTAGTCACGCCGTACCTGTCGACCTTCACCTATGGGAGATGGATGTAACATCCGAAGCTCGGGTTTGTATTTCAAATGTATGAAAATGAGAAGAATTTAAAACTTTTGAGCATGTTTTGATTTTCTGGAGCATTTGCATGATTTGTTGCTTTTGAAATTTTTGAAATCATTTAGAACATACAACTCAAATCATAACTCCAGAAGAAAACAGAAACAAAAACTTGTGATCATCTTCTGGAAACAATATTATATAAATTATAATGTTAAAAGTGAGTTTAATAATTTTTATGAACACTAGAGTGTCCCAGGAACACCTCTGATTAATTTCAGAATTTTTAGGAAATTTATTTCTATTTTTAACGCCCTAGTCAAAGTCGGGAAACTAATTTTAATCTCAGTCAATCTCTTCACTGTTCATCGGACTCGGACTCAAACCCGGACTCGAGTCCGACCGCACCACTCGGCTCGACCGCACTGCCTAACTACACCCGCCCGGATCCAACCGCTAACCACCGTCCGATGCAAATCGTATGGTCCACACACACCCGGACTAATCGGGCAGCCCAAACACTCCACTGGATCTCAACCGTCCAATCAAGATCTAACGGACTGCGTCTACCTGTTTGAGTCAAACCCACTAACTGTACCGCGCCCAAACCCGAGTCGGACTCTGACTCAACCACTTCACCGCGCCTTTTTTTTTGCTGCCGCTGACGGGCGAGCCCCACTTGTCGGGCTCGTCCTCGTCGCCTCCGCTGCCTAACTGGAGCTCGCTGGCGATCGTGCATGCGTGCCACGCACCTCGTCGGCGACATCTCGTGCACGCGTCTCCACCTCCGAAGTGTCGCTGGGTTCCCATAAAGCTCCGGGGACAACCCATTTTCTCCCTCTTCCACTCCTTTGCTCTCTCCGCCCTCTTCTTCGTTTCGACCGAGGTTCAAGCCGAAGGCAGCGCCGCCATGCTAGTGCCGCCCTCGAGCCAGCGATCCCGCCGCTGCGTTCCTCTCTTCACGCTGCGTCCATTTTTCCCGGTCCGAGCTTGTTTCACCCACGGAGTCGTTGGGGGCAACATCTTCGTCTCCGCCTCCGGCAGTCTCGGCTTCGTAGCCGTTAAGGCGTTCCGGTGAGCCATTCTTCTCAGTGCTTGATCCTTTAGAATCGCAATGACCTATGTAGCTGAACTATGGTTTCATTTTGCTATTTGGAGCAACGTTGAGGGCGTGCGGCCCTTTCTTCTCCGGTTGCGGTCAAGCGCCGCCGCCTCGATTCCGGCCGTCTCGGGCCTCCTTCGGCGACGTTATCTTGGGCGCCGCGTTCCTGGAGCCAAGGAGTTCCCGTAGCGACCCTCCTCGTGCCTCCTCGACGCCCGTAGTGCCTCCTCCTCGCGAGCCTCTTCTTCGTCTCCGCCTCCGGCCGTCGCGAGCTCGACTCCGGTGACCATCTGACTCCGCGTCGTCACCAACGTGTTCGTGAAGCTGTTGTACACCCGTGCTTGTCGTCCCCGAGCCCGAGCTTGGCCGTTCTCCGATTCGCCTACCTGCCGCAGTCGCACAAGACGGGGACTCAGCGTCTTGCGGTGGTTAAAGTCTAACCCGATCATTAGCTTTTAATTAAACTCTGTTAATTGTGAGTATGACTTGTGGGCCCTCGGGGCTAAACGTGGTTAGAGTTTTAAACTACACCGGTTTAAATCCTTTGAGCCTTTGACATGTGGGCCCTCGCGGCCGGTTAAGTAATTGTGCACTTTATAAAGTACGCTTTGAATAAACTGAAGATGTATTCGTATAATACGCTTTCGACGTTGCCTTCGGCTGGGCTAAGTCAAAGTTGACTCGGTCAGCGCTTTCGCTCGGTCCCACCGGTCAGTGATCGTGGGTCAGCTGAGCGCCGGTAGAAAAAGGAACTAATGCTTTTAGAAATTTCCGAATTGGATTACTTTTGCACTGTTAATTCTTTTAACTTAGAAAATCCATAACTAATTCAATTTTGCTCCAAATCGAATGAAACCAATTTTGTTAGCTTTCATTTTTAATGTACTTTTTACTAGAATAGGTTTTAAGTATGTTTCTGTTTCATAAAATTTTGATAATTAATTTAATGGTGTTTTTATGTATTTTTAACTTGGAAAATTCTCAGAAAATTCTTCTTAACTCCAAATAAAATGATTCTTGTTTCTAAATTTTTCTAAAATCATTCTCTAGCTACTGTATGAATTTTGTGCATATTAGATGAAATTGAAATCTTGGTTATAGTCTGTGTTATTCGTTCTTATTTGTTCTTTTCCTCGATTGATAGATTGTGATGATTCAGGTATTTGCGAGAGTGAGCCTCAGCAATATTTTGAGCAGCAGCAACCAGGCAAGCAGTTTGATCATGTTAATCCCGTTATTTTCAAAACTAATATTTTGTTTGCAACTTGTACGTATGCATTGCTATTTTGTTATCAAATTATGGTTTGATTAGTGAGCCCCTTTTAGTTACATAATCTGTAGGTAAATGTTATTCCTCTACTACCCGAGCCTAGGTTATTTGCTGTGATTAGAGATCGTTGGATGATCTCTTGTCACTTAGTAGATACGAATTAAACTGCTTAGGCATGCTTAGACTTGTCGATAACCTTGGTCACACAAACTTATTATGATCTCTATGTTTCAGCTTTGAGCTATGTTTAAATTACAAAAACTAAAAATGAAAACTAAAGAAATGATTTGGACTTGGGCACAATGGTATCTTAGTGTGATCTGTTGGGTGTGATTAGAATGGTGCCCAAGTCAACAAGGACCGAGTTACTTGCGCCACCGTGCTGAGCATTTTGCGTGCTAACCACACTAGAGGGTATGGGACCTCTCTTGACTTAGTACTTTTGCATGTATTGGTTCCGAGTCGCAGGAGGTCATAGGAGGGATGGTGTTGGGAGCATTGTAGTTGTCCGAAAGCTTTACTCCTATAGGGTAGTTGACTTTCGGCTTTACATTGTAAGTGTATGGTTTTCTGGCCATACGAGCGGCTCGTAGTTAATACACAATATTGGAAATGTCTCGTAGGACTTAGCTGTGCTGGCATACCTTCGAAAGTGTGCTTATTGTGGCCTAAAGGCGGTCTGAAGTGTGGGTACATTGGTACACCCCTGCAGGGTTAAAACTATTCGAATAGCCTCGTCCTAGGTTATGTACACGCTCGGTTACGCCCCGTGAGAACTAGACCACAACCTTTTAATTAAAACTTGACATGTGTGGTATGAAAGGGTAATTCATGCTATTGTTGTGGTGACTATTGGGTTAGTCACTTCTAGGATGTTGTTGTCATCTATCTATTGTTATTATGTTGTTCTTGCTGTTATTTCAACAATAAAAATGAATTGCAAACTTGCTTTTAAAATGTATTACATTATTGGAAATAAAGATTGTTTTGTGCTAAAAAAATGAGCCATACAGCCTCCACTCAAATAAGCTTGCATGTAGCATATGTATAGGTCTGCTAGTCCACATGTCAGTCTTGTGAGTACATTATTGTACTCATTTGCTTTGCTTAATGTTATTTGTTGCAGAGGAAGAAGGTGAGCCCCAAGGGCCTCACTTCGGTGAGATGTGCTTCGGGTTTGACGACTAGCTTGGCGGTCCGGTTGGTTGCCTTGTGGGTTTAAAGGCACACTAATTGGCTTTTGTTTATTGCCATCTTATGGCACTTTTGTTTCCGCTGTCTACTTAGTTGTTGTATGTCATTTGGCCGGTCGGCCCTCTTTTGTAATAACTCTACTTTGTATCTCTACTATTTGGTAACGTGTTGCTTTGGATTTTATGTCTAGAATGGAATTGATGCATGATTTTGTGAAGGGGTGTGTATACTACATTTCTGGGAAGTATACATATCTCGAGCCTTGGTTTATTTGATTTGTAATGCTAGGACCAAGTGGATGGTTAAGCATTACAAGGCAAATAAACTGGGGTCCTCACAAAGTTGGTATCAGAGCCATCCTGACCGTAGCAACCCAAGCATGGTCGTCCTTAGGATATTTTGGAAAAGCTTATTTTCGAAGTATCAAATGGTTTATGAAAGCTTAAGTAGATTCTCATATTTTACTCCTTACCTATCTTAGCTTTCTACTCTCATCTTGCTCTAATTTGAGTTTTAAAAATTGGATTCCTCTCTTTCCTTTCAAAAGGTAGTTGCTTATCGGTTAAATTGGTTTTGGGAGAACCATGAGAGTTATAACCTAAAGTGTTGGCTGTCTTTTGATGGAAAATAGAAGCTTCTGGAGTTGAATATTTTGGCCCGGAGCTTGAAGAAGAAAATCTGGACAGCTAGCTAGTAGTTAGTGTGTAGAACTGAAAATGAGAGGTTAATCCAACTAAAACTTGTGGGAATAAAAGGGCAAGGTGTGATGTGAGTTAGCTAAGTGTATAACCTTTCTTTAGGTGGTTTTGCCTTGATTTTAGCTGTGTTGAACAAAGGGTTGCGTTCCGAAATTTTACCTTTCTCAACGATGGCTCGTTTTTCAATACGGGTTGGTCATTCCGGGAAGTTGATTTTGTGACTTAAGGTCTGGTATTTATGTTGTGGTTGCCTTTGAGCTGTTTCAAGTGAGTTATTGATTTCTTGCTCTCGGGCCTGTTACTAACTTATCTTAGTAAACCAGGATGGCTGGAAGAACTCGCGGCAGTCAGCCGGCTGGTCCCGATGAGGAGCTTCCCCCTCCTCCGACCATGGCTGAGGTTCTCGCTCAAATCGAGCGGAACCGCATGGATCAGACATGAATCCTAGAGGTTATCACGAGGAACACCTTCACTCCCTCCGGTGCCTCCGGATCTGGAGGTGGTGGACATCAGTCTCGTGGAGGACTCTCGGAGTTCCTCCGCACTCAGCCGCCTACTTTCTCCCGGTCTGAGGACCCTCTGGACGCGGATGATTGGCTACGTCTGGTTGAGCGAAAGCTCAACATCGCTCAGTGCTAGGAGCGGGAGAAGGCACTGTTTGCATCCCACCAGCTTGAGGGTGCAGCACTCTCATGGTGGGAGAACTTCCTCGCCATGCAGCCCGCTGGCCTTGTGGTCACTTGGGAGGAGTTTCACACTGCCTTCCGCCGGGCTCATGTCCCCGCCGGCCTTATGAAGCTGAAGAAGAAGGAGTTCCTTGTGCTTAAACAGGGGCGCAAATTTGTAACTGAATACCTCCATGAGTTCAACCATCTGGCGAGGTATGCTCCTACTGAGGTGGCCACTGATGAGGCCAAGCAGGAGAAGTTCATGGAGGATTTGACTGAGGAGCTGCAGGACAAGCTCTCTATTGTTGACTTCCCCGACTTCCAGACCTTGGTGGACAAGGCCATCGTCGCCGAGCACAAGACGAGAGCGCTGGACGAGTCCCGCAAGCACAAGTGGGAGGCCCAGCGATGCGCGGGCCGCCTCTCGTCCCGTGTCGGGCCAAGCACGATGGTCCGTCCCCAGGTTTTCCATCGCCAAGGCCGTCGGCGCCAGTTCCTCGCCCCGCAGCGTGAGACCATGTGCGCCAGGGTCCAAAGAGCAAGGTGGCCTCCGTAACCCGGCTGCCAAGGTCACTTGCTTCCACTGCCACAACAAGGACCACTATGCGAATAGTTGCCCTCAGAAGATTGGAGTGGCCCCTCGTCCTGATGGAGGACGCGGGCAAGGGAGTGGTCACCCACCTGACCAGAAGATAGTCCAGAAGACCCAGGGCGTGGGAGGTGGTCGAGTCAACCATATCTCGGCTGAGGAGGCACAGGAGGCACCCGACGTCGTGTTGGGTACGCTTCTTGTTAATTCTCACCCTGCTGTAGTATTATTTGATTCAAGAGCATCGCATTCTTTTATTTCGAGATCTTTTGCTGCTGCTAGTGATCTTCACTTTGTTCCTTTGGGGATTCCTTTGCTTATTCGCTCTCAGGGTTCGTAAATGAGAGTGATCTAGAATCTTGGGATGTTCCTATTGAAGTCAAAGGTGTAGGATTTTGGCAAATCTTATCCCGCTCAACTCAAGAAGCTCCGATGTGATTCTTGGCATGGATTGGTTGTCCCAACACTTGGGACAAATCGACAGCGGGAAGATTGTCTATCTCAAAGAACCCCTTAGGGAAGGTTGGGTTTTCGCCGCAGCTACAAGGGCCACACCTTTGTGCACTTGAAGCAAAGCCAGCCTTAGAAATTCAGGATGTCCCCATAGTTTGTGACTTCGTGGATGTTTTCCCCGAAGATTTGCCTGAGATGCCTCCAGTTCGAGACCTTGAGTTCATCATCGAGTTGCTGCCCAGTACCGCTCCAATTTCAAAGGCGCCGTATCGGATGCCTCCCAACGAGTTGGAGGAGTTGAAGAAGCAACTAGGTGAGCTTCAAGCGAAGGGTTTTATCCGTCCTAGCTCATCTCCTTGGGGTTGTCCAGTGATTTTTGTGAAGAAGAAGGACAAGACTTTGCGCATGTGTGTTGATTACCGTCCGCTTAATGAGGTGATGGTGAAGAACAAGTATCCTTTACACCGCATCGATGATCTTTTTGATTAGTTGACTGGAGCCCGGGTGTTCTCCAAGATTGATTTGAGATTGGGGTATCATCAGGTCAGGATTAGGTCTGAAGATATTCCGAAGACGGCTTTCGTTACTAGTTATGGTCTGTACAAGTACACCGTCATGTCTTTTGGCTTAACCAATGCTCCTGCTCTATTCATGAACCTTATGAACTCAGTATTCATGGAGTATTTGGATAAGTTTGTTGTGGTATTTATTGATGACATTCTCATCTACTCCAAGAGTGAAGAAGAGCATGCGGAGCATCTGAAGATTGTGTTGGGAAAGCTGCGTGAGCACCAGCTATATGCGAAGTTCAACAAGTGCAAGTTCTGGTTGAAGGAAGTGGCATTCTTGGGCCATGTTCTTTCAGTAGGAGTCGTAGCGGTGGATCCTAGCAAGGTCAGCGATGTGCTATCTTGGGGTCAGCCCAAGTCGGTCACCGATGTGCGGAGTTTTCTTGGTTTAGCGGGCTACTACCGACGCTTTATCGAGAACTTCTCCAAGATCGCAAAGCCGATGACTGAATTGCTCAAGAAGGACAAGAAGTTTGTGTGGTCCTCTGCTTGTGATGAGAGTTTTCAGGAACTCAAGAAGTGGTTGACTTCAGCCCCAGTTCTTGTTCTTCCCGATGTCCACAAAAGCTTCGATATCTTTTGCGATGCCTCTCGTCAGGGACTCGGTTGTGTTCTTATGCAAGAAGGCAAGGCAGTGGCCTATGCATCAAGGAAGTTGAGGCCTCATGATCTCAACTATCCTACCCATGACTTGGAGTTAGCTGCAGTGGTTCATGCACTCAAGATTTGGCGGCATTACCTGATCGGTAACCGTTGTGAAGTGTATTCAGATTACAAGAGCTTGAAATATTTGTTCACCCAACCAGATCTGAACCTCAGGCAAAGAAGGTGGTCAGAATTGATCAAGGATTATGATATGGGCATTCAGTACCATCCGGGTAAGGCCAATGTTGTTGCCGATGCACTTAGTCAGAAGGTGTATTGCAATGTTTTGATGCTCCAAGAGCAGCAGCCTGCCCTTCTTGAAGAATTTCAGCGGCTCAATTTGGGTTTGGTTGAGCACGGTTCTCTTGCTGCTTTGGTTGTGCAACCAACCTTGGTGGATCAAATCAAGACGGCACAGCAATCAGATGATGGTGTGAGTCAAATCAAGCAGAACATCAAGAATGGGACAACCAAGTGCTTCTCAGAAGATGAGCATGGTGTTGTGTGGTTTGAACAACGCCTTGTGGTCCCAAAAGTTATGGAATTACGGGATTTGATTCTCCGTGAAGCCTATGATTCCCCCTTGTCCATCCATCCCGGGGCCACCAAAATGTACCAAGATCTTCGTAAGAGATTCTGGTGGACCCGAATGAAGCGCGAGATTGCCAAGTTCGTTGCCGAGTGCGACGTGTGCTGTCGGGTTAAGGCCGAGCATCAGCGTCCAGCAGGACTACTCCAGCCTTTGCCAGTTCCTGAGTGGAAGTTAGATTCCGTTGGTATGGATTTCATCACCAATTTGCCCCGTACTTCTTCTGGGAAGGATGCTTTATGGGTTATCATTGATCGGTTGACGAAAGTAGCCCACTTTCTTCCAGTGCAAGCTAAGATTGATGTGAGCCAATTGGCAGACCTCTACATATCCCGCATCGTGAGCTTGCATGGTGTGCCACGAACGATTGTGTTAGATCGTGGCTCTCTCTTCACCTCTCGGTTTTGGCACAATTTGCAAGAGGCTATGGGAACCCATCTTTCTTTCAGTTCGGCTTATCATCCCCAAACCGATGGTCAGACGGAGGGAGTTAACCAAGTTTTGGAAGACATGCTCCGTGCTTGTGTTCTTTCCTATAGGAAGAATTGGGAGAAGTGTCTGCCACTTGCCGAATTCTCCTACAACAACAGCTTTCAGGCTAGTCTCGGCATGGCACCGTTTGAGGCCTTGTATGGGAGGAGGTGCAGAACCCCATTGAACTGGTCAAAAACTGGTGAGAGGCAGTTCTTCGGCCCGGATTCAATCAATGAGGCTGAAAGCCAGGTTCAGTTGATTCGCGAGCATTTGCGTGTGGCCCAGTCCAGGCAAAAGAGTTATGCAGATCGTTGTCACCGTGAGTTGAGCTTCCAGCCCAATGACTTTGTTTATCTCAAAGTCTCACCTTTGAAGGGTCATCGGCGTTTCGGTATCAAGGGTAAGTTGGATCCTCGATATGTTGGGCCTTATCGCATCATCGAGAGGGTGGGAGCTGTTGCTTACAGGTTAGAGTTGCCAGCTACACTTGAGGGAGTGCATGATGTGTTCCATATGTCCCAATTGAAGAAGTGTCTCTGTGTCCCGACTGAGGCAACTCCGTTGGAAAATCTCGATGTGCAAGAAGATTTGACCTACCGCGAGCGTCCTGTTCGTATTCTTGAAGAATCTGAACGAAGAACAAGGAACCATGTCATCAAGTTCCTTAAGGTTCAGTGGTCGAATCACTCCGAGGATGAGGCAACTTGGGAGCGGGAAGATCGCCTTCGTGTGGACTACCCATCTTTCTTTTCCTAGTGAACGGAATGTCGGGTCGAGATTCTTGTAAGGGGGGGGAGATTTGTAACATCCGAAGATCGGGTTTGTATTTCAAATGTATGAAAATGAGAAGAATTTAAAACTTTTGAGCATGTTTTGATTTTCTGGAGCATTTGCATGATATGTTGCTTTTGAAATTTTTGAAATCATTTAGAACATACAACTCAAATCATAACTCCAGAACAAAAAAACAAAAACTTGTGATCATCTTCTGGAAATAATTTATTCAAATATTATAATATTTATATTAAATAAATATAATTTTTCCAAAATTTTTGGAACTAGTTACAATCCTTAGAAAATTCAAACACCATTTAATGACCAAGACTAAGTTTGAATTTATATTATAATAATTTTTATGAACACTAGGGTGTCCGAGGAACACCTCTGATTAATTTCAGAATTTTAGGAAATATATTTCTATTTTTAAGGCCCTGGTCAAAGTTGGGAAACTAATTTTAATCTCAGTCAATCTCTTCACTATTCATTGGACTTGGACTCGACTCCGACCACACCCCTCGGCTCGACCGCACCGCCTAACTGCACCCACCCGGATCCAACCGCTAACCACCGTCCGATGCAAATCGTACGGTCCACACACACCCGGACTGATCGGGCAGCCCAAACACTCCACTAGATCTCAACCGTCCAATCAAGATCTAACGGACTGCGTCTACCTGTTTGAGTCAAACCCACTAACTGTACCGCGCCCGAACCCGAGTCGGACTCTGACTCAACCACTTCACCGGGCCTTTTTTTTCTGCCGCTGACGGGCGGGCCCCACTTGTCGGGCTCGTCCTCGTCGCCTCCGCTGCCTAACCGGAGCTCGCTGGCGATCGTGCATGCGTGCCACGCACCTCGTCGGCGACATCTCGTGCACGCGTGTCCACCTCCGAAGTGTCGCCGGGTTCCCATAAAGCTCTGGGGACAACCCATTTTCTCCCTCTTCCACTCCTTTGCTCTCTCCGCCCTCTTCTTTGTTTCGGCCGAGGTTCAAGACGAAGGCAGCGCCGCCGTGTTAGTGCCGCCCTCGAGCCAGCGACCCCGCCGTTGCATTCCTCTCTTCACGCCGTGTCCATTTTTCCCGGTCCGAGCTCGTGTCATCCACGGAGTCGTTGGGGGCAACATCTTCGTCTCCGCCTCCGGCAGTCTCGGCCTCGTAGCCGTTAAGGCGTTCAAGTGAGCCATTCTTCTCAGCGCTTGATCCTTTAGAATCGCAATGACCTATGGAGCTGAACTATGGTGTAACATCCCAAGTTTTGGCTTGCGTTTCAAATGTAAGAAAATGAGTAGAAATTAAAACTTTTTCTTACATCTTGCAATTCTTGTATGTCCTAAAGAATTCTTGCAAAAGAATTATGGGATTACAAGTCACAAGTCACTCTGATCGAAAATCTTGTCTTCCAAAAACATTCTTGTTCCCTCTTGTGAAAATCTCCTCGAAATATTTTTCCTAAGTTCTAGGGTTGCTTGGCGACACCTCTGAATTATTTCATAATTTTTGGAAATTATTTGAAACCTCTTAGAGGCAAGTCAAACCCTGGTCAAACCTCTGAAATAACCTTCTGGAATTTCTTGAGAAAATTCTGGTGCACCAAAGTCTCTGAAAATTTTATGGGAGGTTAATCCTAAACTCAGGAAGCTCTAGTTATAATTTCATCAATTTTGGAGTTGATTTGATACCTTAATTAATTCCCCAAAGTCCAGCTCCCAATTTAAAACCCTGGTCTGAGTCAGACTTGGACTCAGACCCGAGTCCGACTTTAGGTCGTGGTCGCACCGAGCCACCTAGCGGCGTCGGGCTCGGGCGCGGTCCGTGGAGCTCATGTGCTGGGCCGTTGGATCTCCATCCCATGCTCCCGACCTCCCCTGGACCTCCTCACCCGCAAAGACCTCCCCACCCCGGCTGATCTGGGACGTCCAGGACCACCCCATGCAAATCGGGATCGCCCAGACCTCCCCTCGCTCTGCTTCTCTTCCTCACGACCTCCGGAGGTCAGTCGCCATGATTTTCCGCGCCGTGCATGTGTCGTTGTCGAGCGGTTGGGAGCGGTCTTTGTCTCACTTTTGGTCCTTCCCAACGTCTCTTTCTGCCATGCATTAAATGTGTCTGAGCCTAGCCCTAAAAGAAGTCATCCCCTACCTCCCTGCCTTGTCAAATCTAGCAGGTCCTTGGGCATGGTTCTTGGTCATAGTAGACTTTTGCCCACACCATTACCAAGCCCCTAGGCTATGAATAGCCTGAGACCTCCCTTCTCATTTTCTTTCTCCGTTCTTTGTTGTGCTTAAGCCCCCTCAGTGTGAGCTGGTCCTCAAACTCAAGCACCCAAGCACACCACCCTCTCTGCCACCATTGTCGGCTTTGGAGCTCATTGAAGGCCTCCGAGCTCCAGTGGTCCCATCAACATTCTTGCCCTCTTCGTTGTCATCTTGATCACCTAGGGCTTGCTCCAACTTAGCTTGGTTCACATTTCAGAGGTGGACAAGTTTGGGAGCTGCTTTTCGGGGTCGAGGTCATCTTCTTCTTCATCGCCGGCAAGCACTTCACCGCCGGACTTCGTCGCCCTTCTCCAAGCTCCTCCGACCACCTTGGTCCCCTCTCTGCCCTCAGGTGCCCTTTTTTTAGCTTGGTCTCTGCATTTCTAGTCGTTGTAGGGCTCGTTTAGTCTTTCGTAGTTGAGCCGTATTGCACTCCTTCATCCATCTCTGGCTCGCCGGCGTTCAAGGCCGTCACCGCCGTCGAGAGTGTCCCTGGTAGGTCCGCGACGATATTGTGAGTGTAATGGCGCCCTTGGTCGGCACCGGCGAGGTCCCCATCGCCGGCGGTGAGCTTTTGACCGAACTCGTGTTTTTGCCGTGCCGTACTCGGACAAGAATCGTGGCCTTATGTTTAGCATTAATGTTGTCCGAGATTGCTCTTTAATGCTATCTTGCCGGCAATACACGCGTGCCGCTAAGTCCCGACCTCCTTGGGTTAATCGTGGCCGTCCACGACCACCCCCAGGTTAGATCCAAGCCTTGGCTCCTTTCCGAAAAGCTTAAGCCTCTGGACCTCCCCCTAGTTTAATCTCAGCCGTTAAGACCACCTCCAGGATTTGATCTGTACCGCAGAGGGGTTTTCCGTGTAGATTCTAAGTCCCAAGACCTCCCTGGATCAATCTCGGCCGTTAAAGACCTCCTAGGATTAGCTCTTAGCCGTTATATCCTGATCTGCGAAAACTTTAAGTGCTAGTACCTCCCCGTGAGTCGATCCTAACCATCTAGGACCACCCCGGTTAACTCCTAGCCGTTTAGGCCTTTTTCCCGTGCGCGAAAGACCTCCCTTGGTCATTTTGCAAAGACCACCCTCGGGGTCCTCCTTGTAAAAAGCCAACCCTGGTCTTTTACAAAGACAACCCCCGCTCAAAGGCCTCTTAGGCTCAATCCTAGCCGCTCACGACCTCCCCGGATTTGGATCTGAGCGTTAGATCTTCTTCGTAAAATCCTTAGCGCTCAGGACCTCCCTCCGAGTCAATCTGGACCGTTCAGGACCTCCCTAGCTCCAATCTGAGCCGTCCAGATCTCCTCCGGTCAAAACCCTGTCGCATAGGACCTCCCCGAGAAGATCTTGGCCATCCAAGACCTCCTCGGTTAAATCTTAACCGTAAGGACCTCCCTCCGTTAGATCCAACCGTTCAGGACCTCCCCGTGTAGATCCTGGCCATCCATGACCTCCTCGGTGAGATCCCAACCGTCCAGGACCTCCCCCGAGAGATCTTGACCGCCCAGGACCTCCCTCGCTTGATCGTGACCGTTAAGACCTCCCTTGCGGGATCTTAGCCGTCGGGACTTCCTCGGGTGAACTTTAGCCCGTAGGATCTCCCTCAAGAGATCTAGACCGTTGAAGACCTCCCCCGCGAGATCTTGGCCGTCCAGACCTCCCTCCGTAGATTTAGCCTTAGGACCTCCCCTAGTGCTCGGGACCGCCAGATCTTGATCTCACGGTCACGACCTCTGTTAGGCGCGAGGACCTCCTTTGCGTGCGCTGTGCATGCACTGGTCGTGGCCGTTGGATTTGATCTCAACGGTCCAGACCTCCCCAGTGCGGGAGGAGGTCTTGTGTGCTCTGTGCTTCGAGGTCCGTAGCCGTCAGATCTTGATCTAACGGCCCACGACCTCTCCTTTTTCCTATAGTTCATTTGGACCCCCCGAGAGCTCAAATTTTCTAAGTCTTTTGATGTTTCAAATTTCAAAAGTGCATAACTTTGTCATTTTAACTCCTTTTTGAATGATTCCAGTTGCGGTAGCTCTGTTAGAGTATGAACTTTAATTTGAGAATAAATTTAGGCACTGTTAGGTAGCAGAAAATGTTATAAACTACATGATCTTGTTTAGTGAAAATGATGGTCTAGAAATCCATTGAAATTTGTAAAATACAAAACTTTCTCTCTGTAATTCCAAACCGAGCAAACTAAGTTTTGTTAAAACCCACTAGGAATGTATTGTAATATAGAATAGGTCTTCATATGATCCTTGCCACTGAAATTAATGATCTACTAGTTTTAGAGCTTACAAAAAAATCATAACTATTTCTTTTCAACTCCAAATTGTGCAAAGTCAGTTTTGCTGTTGTTAGGATGACCTTATCTACCTACCATAAAAATTTCAGATTCCAGATCATTCTAGAAAATTTTGCCATGAACAGTAACCGAAATTAATTTAATTAGGATTTTCCAGGCTGAGAGAAATTGTTTAGGCTATATCTTTTTCATGCTAAGTCCAAATGACTTGATTCTTGTTTCTAAAATTGTCTAAAATCATAATCTTGCTGCTGTATAAATTTCATGGTATTTGGAGAACTTTTGCTGTGGAGTTTTATTTGGAATTCTTGTTCTTATTTGATTATCGCCTTTTCGCGTTAGGTTCCGAATGAATTATTGTTTAAGTGAGTGAATCCTCTGCAGCAAGAAAGTGATCTACAACAAGGCAAGCAGTTTGATCATATCCACTCCATAAAATCTAATACTTTGTTTTACTTGTATGTATGCATGCTTTTGTGTCAATGATTAATTTTGCCGAATAGAGTTAGCTAATCCTATTGCATTGTTTCCCTTAAATTGTTCACCCCTGCCACTACCTTAGGAATATTATCCTCACCGGTGAATTAGAGCCCGGTGAATGATTTAGGGCCTTTTATTTGTCTTTACGATATGATGCTTAGCAATGCTTAGTTACCGGTAGAATTGGGCGGTTATCGACCTAGTCGATAACCTTGATCACATAAAACATATTATCACTTATGATTTCAGCCTTGTGCCATGTTTACTTGTGAAAACTAAAACCTAAAAACAAAATGATTTAGACTTGGGCACAATGGTATGTTGGTGTGCTTCTACGTGTGACTGGAATGGTGCCCGGGTCATTAAGGACCGAGTTACTTGCGCCACCGTACTGAGCATTTTGCGTGCTAACCACACGAGGGGGATATGGGACCTCTCTTGACTAAGTACTTTGGGGGGTGTTAATTACGAGCTGGTTGGTGGGTGTGTTGTGTTGTGTTGTGTGTGGGGTGGGAGGGGAGCATTAGCAGACCGGTTAGGCTGTTTAATGTATCCTTATCCCCGTGGGTTGCGGCTCCTAATTAGCATCACCCATTGGAAAGTGTCTTGTTAGACTTAGCCATGCCTACATACCAAAGGAAGTGTGCTAACCATGGCTGGTGGAAAGGCGGCCTATCGTGTGGGTACATTAGTACACCCTTGCAGGGTTAAAACTATTCGAATAGCCTCGTCCTAGGTTATGGACACGCTCGGATACGCCCCGTGAGAACTAGACTACAACTTTTAATTAAAACTTGATGGGTTGGTATGAATGGATATTCATACTATTGTTGTGGTGACTAATGGGTTAGTCACTTCCAGGTTGTTCTTATTGTTGTTATTATTATTGTATCGCTGTTATTTCAACAATTACAAACAGTTTGTCAAATTGCTTTGAATCTATTACATTATTGCAAATGAAAACTTGCTTTATGCTAAAAGTAAGTCCAGAGCCCCCTCCACTTAAATTAAGCTGGCATGTAGTTAATTATAGTTCTGTTACCCTTAGACGTCAGTCTTGCGAGTACAAAAATAATTTTTGTACTCAGTTGCTTTGCTTAATGTTTTTGTTGCAGAGGAAGAAGGTGAGCCCCAAGGGCTTCCCTTTTGTGAGATGTGCTTCGGGTTTGACGACTAGCTTGGCGGCCCGGTCCGTTGCCCTGTGGTTATGTGGCTAACCGATTGGTTTTTGTCTTAGCCATCTTATGGCAGTTTTGCTTCCGCTGTTAATGATTCTTGTTGCCTTTTGGCCAGTCGGCCCTTGTTGTAATAACTCTATATTATGTATGTCTTTTGCTAGGCTCCCAGATAAGAGTTTGATCAAGTGGAGGCCAGAGGCCGGAGAACACTTTCCGAGCTGTGAAGAATGGAAAATCCCTATTTTCCTTGCCTACAAAGAGTGCGGGCTAAGGATGCTGGCGCACAAGTTCCTCTCCCAAGTTCTGGAGTACTACGAGGTAGAGTTGGTGAACTTGGCCCCGATATCCATAACCAACATCAGCATATTCGCCTATCTATGCGAGGCGTACTTGGGGATGCGACCGAATTAGAAGCTCTTCAGGTATTTCTACCGGATGGCGAGGTCGGGGAAATCCATGGCGGGACCTGGAGAGTGCTCGCTGCGTCTTCACGACGGGAAGGCCGATGAGTATATCCCAATGTACTCAAAATCTTCGTGGTCGTCGTGAAAGAAAAACTGGTTTTATATGACAGTCACCAAGGACGACGACCTCTACTTCGTTGGTAAAAGGGCGAACAAAAACACAAAGTGGCAGTCGACCATGGGGAAGACAGGGATTATCGGAAGATGGGTGGAAGCCATCAAAGATCTAAAGAGGAAGGGTTTAACTTCTTGGCACGTGGTGAGGGATTTCACCATGCGCCGAATTAGTCCCCTGAAGCTTCGAGATCATTCCCTGCTCTGGTATATGTAACATCCCAAGTTTTGGACTTATCTTTCAGGTGTAAGAAAATGAGTAGAAATTAAAACTTTTTCTTACATCTTGTATCTCCTGTATGTTCTAAGCAATTCTTGTAAGAGGAATTATGGAAATACAAGTCACAAGTCATTTTGACCTAAACCAAGTCCTTCAAAAACAATCCTATCAAAAACTTATGATCATCCCTTGGAAACATTTTTCCTAAATTCTTGGGTTGAGGTGTGACCCCTCTGAAAAATTTCACAATTTTTAGAAATTGTTTGAATATTTTTAGAGGGCAGTCAAACCTGTTTGACTTTAGTCAAAACTCTATTCCAAAACCTTGCAGAATTTTTGGAGAAAAATGCACTACATAATAATCTCTGAAAATTTTACACAAGGTTAATCTCTAAGTTAGCAAGCTCCTATAAAAATTGTAGAATTTTTGGAGTTGTTTTGCTACCTCTTTTAAATCCTCAAGGTCCTGCCCTATATAAAAACCCATGATTTAAATCCTGGTCTGAGTTAGACTTGGGCTCGAATCAAACCCGAGCCCAAGTCACTTGACTTAGTTGGACCAAGACCTTGAGCCGCACTTAGACGCGAGGTGTGAGCCATTAGATTTTGATCCAAGGGCTCACGACCACCCTTGGTCGTCTTCTTCCTCGCGCCGTGCGCAGCAACAGTGCGCGGCGTGGTCCTGTCACATCTCGCTCCCTCGTCCATGCCTGCCTGTCGAGGCCATAGCTGCGCGGCGATGCTTTCGGCCAAAGCCGTGCTTCACGCTGCTCCCGCCATTCCTAGCTTTGTCGCAGTTCTGTGTCACCGTAGCTCGTCGCGGGGGACACCCCCCTTACTCTTGTGTTTTGCTCGCTGGCTCTTAAGACCTCCGGGTCCCTCCTCTAGTTCCCTTCCACACCTCCAGTCACCCCCCAGCTCACCTTCTATTTGTGGAGCTCAAAACTCCGGAAACACCAAGTCCGCCATTTTCGGAACCTGGGAGCTCTTCGTCGTCGTCGGAGCTCCAGTGGTTCTTTAGTCCATTTCTCACTTTATTTGTGGACCTCTTGTCGTCGCAGGTCCTCTCCCTCACTCAATTTGGGTTGCATTCTCTAGAACAGCCTAATTTGAAGTTTTTGGATCTTCGCGGCCGCAAGTGCTCTCCTTCGTTCCCATCTCCGGTAAGACCTTCTCCGTGCAATTCTTTGGTCCTGGACCACCTCTGGGTCATCGCGAACCTTCGCTTACCCTTCTTTTTACCTCTGCTAGCTCCAAACGCCTTGTCGACGTCATCTTCTCCAGCTCCGGTGAACTGCTCCGCCGCTGGGTCTCCTCCGACTTCCCTCGATCCTTTTCTGTGCTCAGGTAAGTTCTTTTCAGCCCCCTTTAGCTCAAGCACTTGATAGATTAGCTCGGAGCACATCTTTTTCTCGTTTTCGGATTTTGCCAAAAACTAGCCTCCACCCCTCTCTGGCTCGCCGGCGTTGCAGGCCCGCTCCCCCGTCGAGAGTGGTTCCAATATGTGCGCAATAGTATTAGGAACGTTTTCGTATACTTGGTTCGCGCCGCCGAGGTTTTGGTCGTCGGCGACGTGCCGGCGAGCTCAACGTTGAGCTCTGTACTTTGTCGCATTTTTGTCAAGTCATTAGACCTCCTCGGTTTCATCCTAGCTGTCCACGACCTCCCCAGGTCTAGATCTGAGCCTTAGATTAATTTCTGAGAAACTTTAAGTCTTAAGACCTCCCCTAGTTAATCTCAGCCGTCCAGGACCTCTTCGAGTTTAGATCTGGACCGTAGAGCCCTTTTTCGGTAAAACTCTAAGTCACAGGACCTCCTAGGATTAATCTGAGCCGTTGATGACCTCCTCAGATTAGATTTGAGCCGTAGGATCTTCCTTTGAAAAACCATAAGCGCCAGGACCTCTTTGGAGCAATCTTTGCCTTTAAAGACCTCCATGGTGTAGCTCGTAGCCGTGGGATCCTCCTCTTGTAAAGTCTTTAGCCGCAGGACCTCCCTTCGCTTAATCTAGGCCATTCAAGACCTCCTCTTGTAGATCTTGACCGTCCCAGACCTCCTCCTCACGGAGATCTTAGCCTTACAGACCACCCCCGAGCAGATCCGGGCCGTTGAAGACCTCCCGCTGAAGATCTTAGCCGTCCAGACCTCTCTGTTAAAACTTGATCTCTAAGGACCTCCCTCGTGTAAATCCCGACCATTTAGGACCTCCCCATTGGAATCCTAGCCGTCCAGGACCCCTCCTCGATTAGGCCGTATCGCCTAGGACCTCCCTTCGCTTGATTTGGACCGTTCAGGACCTCCCTAGGGTGATCTGAGCCGTCCAGATCTCGTCCCGTGAAAACCCTGTCCTTAAAGACCTCCCCGATCAAATCTGGGCCGTCTAGGACCTCCCCCGTGAGATCTAAGCCGTCCAGACCTCCGTTAGACCTATTACTTTCGGACCTCCTCTCAGCGCTGGACTGTTGGATCTAGATCTAATGGGCTAAACCTCCTCGGCGCGTTTAGAGTTCTAAACGTTCTAATCCTCTTTTGCCATTCATCTCTAGATCTGCGGCCGTGGATGGTGGATACGTTCGGACCTCCGATTGTCCCACTCATCTTGGGCCGTTGGATATAGATCCATCGGTGGAGATCTTGGCTGTTAAGACCTCCTCGGTAAATCTTAGCCACCAAGACCTCCCTCCCTCAGATCTGACCGTTCAGACCTCCTCTATTAGATTTCCACCTTAAGGACCTCCTCGTTAGATCCAAACCATCGAGTCTTGATCTAACGGTTATGTAACAGCCCAGCCTTATGAACAGTAATAAAATGCTTTATGAACAGTAATGAGGTGTTGTTCATAGCATCACTGTTCATCTCTACAGATTGGGCATCAAGTTGTAAATAAAAAAAAAACTTTCCTTGTTGCCAAAAATCCAAAGCTCTTCCTAATGTTCAAAGGGAATGCAAGCCAATGTTTGTATTTTGACTGGGAAATATTTTCATTAAAACCTACATCAATTGTCTCGGCTAAAAATAATTTTTGAAAAAATTTAGAAATTATCTTGATTTGGAGAAAAATATTTGGCTTTAAATAAACTTATTCGGCTAAGGAAATTAATTATATATTTTATAAAGTGAAAATGTGGTTTTAGAAAATTATTTGGGAAATATATTATCCCAGTAGCCTCCTGACAAAATTTCATGATTTTCCAAATTTATTTACTATTTTTAAAGCCCAGTCAAACTTTTAAATCTTGGAATAGAGCCTGGTCAACTATTCCAGTCTAAACCCAAGTTTAGCACTAAAGCGACTCGAACTCAATGAGGTTGGGTCCAACCGGTGAAACTTGGTCCGGCTCAGTCACGCTCGGGCGCGAGTCCCAAACCCTTTGCGTACTGTGAGCCGTTGATCTCCCATCGGACGGGCGGGGCTGCGACGTCACGTGGGCTATCCACGTATGCGCCACAATCACCACCGTTGGATTTAGATCAGACGATCGAGGGAGGTGTATGCATTCGGACCACTCCGGATCCCCTCTTGATCGCCACCGTCGGTTTTAGATCCAACCGCTCCACCCTTTTTTATTTGAATTTAAAGGCGCGCAGTCGTCGTGGGCCTTTAGATTCAAATCCTATGGTGCGCCTTTTTGACCGCGTGCATTTAAGGCTTAGTTTTAATGGACCGTTGGATTTTAATCGTAGGGCCCATATCGTGTATGCATTCGGACCATCCGGTTCCTTTTTCAACCCTGACCGTAGAAAGCCCATCCGACGGTGCCGCGTCATCTCATTTAAAAGTGACGTGTATCCTTTTTAATTGATCGCTGGATTTCAATCCAACGCCCCTCTTTGAATGTGAAACCCTGAAATCCCGTAGGGCTCCTTTAAATCTCCATCCTCCGTTGGAGATCGTACGGCCCATATTAAATGGTGCCGATTAGATTTCCTTAATGTCTATTTCCATCGCGACCGCCCATCTCTAATCGAACGGTCGACGATTCTTGGAGCTTTAGGAGGCGCGCGTGACTGTGACTGACAAAGGGACCCACATGTCAGGTGTTTGCCTCTCTTCCTCCTTGCCTCTGTGCGCAGCCACTGGTTTTGTAAACCGAGTAGAGGAGTTATCCAAGAATTATGCAACTAATTTTTGGATATTTAGCTAAGTGGACACCTCATCAACTCTAGACACTTCTCCTTTGCCCTTTAGCTCAACCTCTATATATAAACCCTAGCTTTTTGACTGCTGCCATTGTTGACCACTGGAGCTTTTCACCCTCCATTGCCATTCCAGTGGAGTTTCTTGCTCCTTCAATTTACTTATCCATCTTAAACACTGGTTTCACATTGTGATGAAGGTTTGACATCTTTTGTAGGTTAAACCAGGGTTTATTTCCTTGTCGATCAAAATCGGTTTTAGGAACCTTCAGTGTTTTTCTCACCCTAGTAAGCTGAGACTGTGATTTTTGTCATCTTGAACACCTTAAAGGCCTTAGAAGCTCACATGAGTCATTCACTTGTACCTCAGTAGCTTCAACCTTCTTTAAACTGAAAAGTTGTTTTCATAACTTTTCGATCTTTCATATCGTTTTCAAGTTCTAGGGTTCCTCCTCTCAACTTATCATCTTGTCTAGGTCTCAGTTGTACCCTAGTAGCATAATAAGTTGTTCCTTTAATTCTTGTTGTCAACTAGTTAACTCGGTAGCAGAGTTTTATCTCTGTCATCTGTTGTCGGCTAAACCGACAACTTTGGTTTTTCATTAGTTTTTGTAACTTGACCGATTAGGGTTAGGTTAAGGTTAGCCTGGGTGTTAATTACCCTGAAAGATTAGACTAAGCTTCAGTTTAGAATCTTTTCTTGTTCTATGTTCCATTAAACTGAAATCTGCACTCTGCCCTGTTTCTGTTCTTTTCAAAATCTGAAAAGTGTAACTTTGATTTAAATTCTAGTTTCTGTCATTTAAAGGCAGTAGATGGTAATATGGGTTATTATTTTTATTAGGGTATGTATAACTTAAGCATGCTGTTAATCATGCATTTCCATATTGATCATACATTTTTCTTTCATCCTGTACATGTTGTCAACTTTGGTATTTATTGGCTTTTATTGTCTCTTTTTAGAATCTGGTTCTTCTGAAGTGTTTGAATCTATTTCTGAGCAACCTGAGCCTGCACAAGAAGTCTATTATTACCAAGGCAAGCATCCTCTCTGCATCATGTTGAGCCCAAAGTTTTATACAATAGCTTTTCAAAGTACAGTGATAACTGTTGCATGCTAACTTTCTAAAAATACAATGGTGATCTGTTAATGGCTAGTTATGACCTAACATTGTGGCTTACCTTGATTATAACCATACACTCAAACCTAGAATAGTACTGTATACTACAAGGTTCATTTTCAGAATTTGCTTAGCCATGCAGTCTAGACAACTTTAAGGTTTGACAAGATTATCTTGTCAAACATGGGAACCACAAATGAATTTCAGTATTATAAACTCTTTGTCCAGTTTCTCTAAATCAGAACTGATTTTAAATCTCAAATCGGTCTGGACAAGAGGAAGATAGTGGTGGTGCCTTGTGCACGAGATTGGGAAATGTGGTGGACTTGTCTGGACCTATTTAAGGACTGAACTCTGATTATTCGATTCAAGTCCCTACGTACTTCCACATGCAGTGTATGGGCGCTGTTTGGTTAAGTAAAGAGTTAGTGCTATTGAGTTGGAGACAGGAGAGTAAGGATATGTGTATTGATCTTGTATGGCATAGATGCTTTGGTCTTTGGACTGCGTTTTATGCCATGTGAGTTTTATATCGATATCAGATGTTCTTAGGAGGGTGAGGGCGTATTTGTGTTCCATCGCATGTACGACCTTAAAGATGTCGATTGCAATCTAATATGGGTAACGAACCCAGTTCGTATTTCTTTTGTTTGGGTCGGCATTCCTGACGCAACATGTGTGCCTCGGTTAAACAGATGCTATCAGTCGTTGTTTAAGCGAGATCAGTTCGCACATGGGTATCCAACTCAATAGTGTCAGCTTATTGAAAAATACCAAATCTTAGTTTCCCCGGTCGGCATACCAAGGGAAGTGTGTCATCATTCGGAGGCATCCGAAGGCAACGGGCTAACTAAGTCGTGTGGGTAAAGTTGTACACCCCTGCAGGGTATTAAACTATTCGAATAGCCGTGTCCACGGTCATAGACGATAACTTGAATTGATATCACCTGTATAGAATTTTGTTTTCAAATGCGGTTTGTGTTCTGGTTCAGCATGAGAGAATTCATACATTGTACTGTTTACATTCATTTTTACTTACTGTTTTAGTCCAATTTGATTTATTAAATTGCTTTATCAAAACTTAGTAATTGTAGGATAAGATGTATTGCTTTATGCAAAATTGAACCAATATGCCTTCCTGTTGCAACCTTATGCATGTATAAATTCTACTCTTTTGAATAGGTTCTAACAAACACTTTCTTTTATTAGTTTGTATAAGTCTTGCTGAGTACCTTCCGTACTCAAGGTGCTATAACCTATTGTTGCAGGTGAGGACGGTTATCTTTATGAAGTGCCCGTTAGCGTCGATCAGGGTGACGCTAACGAGTGAAGCTATTTCTTTCCTCCACGCAATCGCCTGCGGGTTGATGGGGCCATTGGTGGTTTTTGTTGCTTTATTTTGCTTCCGCTGTCAGTCTTTTGTAGTGACCAAGTCACTGGATATTGTAGTACTCAACCGAATTGTAAACTTATGTTTAATTATATAAATGTATGACTTGTATGTGTATGATGCAATGTTGTTTTAGGATATATGTGCAATGGTCACTGATCCTGGGAACCATTGTGAGACATATATCCGGGATGCCTCAATATTGGGTGTGTTACTTATTAAATTTATGCCTCTAGCATGATATTTAATAAAGGAGCAGCACTGTTCCTTAATTGAGCATTGTGCTACAGTATAACTTTAATTAAGTACATTTTCAATATTCCGGGGCGTCCACAGGTTAAGACATCCCCTAGGCGCGATGAGGTCTTTTCGCTTGGGTGCTCATGGAGGTTTTCGCGCCCGCGTTCGTGAGCCGTGCGATCTCAGATCAACGGCCCATGACCTTCCCCATTTTAGTGGATTTTTAAGTTTAAGTCCCGAAAGCTTTTATTTGCATCTTGTTAATTGTTTTGAATTTTAAAAATGCATAACTTTGTCATTTTAGCTCATTTTTGAATGTTTCAAGTTGCATTAGCTTTATAGTAAAACGAACTTTAATCCGAGAATGAACTTAGGCACTTTTCTGTAACAGAAACTAGTATAGATTATATTAACTTGTTTCACCATTAAATATTGTCTAGAAACTCATTAAACTTGTAGAATACATAACTTTTTCTCTGTAGCTCCAAAATGTGCAAACTCAATTTTGTAAATTTCCTCTGTTAATATACTTTAATATGCAGTAGGTTTTGCTCAGGTTCATATTCCTGGAAATTGATATGTGCTAGTTTTACAACTTAGAAAAATCATTAGTAATTCATTTTAACTCCAAATTAAGTAAACTCAACTTTGTTGTTTTCAGGATGTCACATTCTACCCACCATAAAAATTTCAGGACTTAAATCATTCTAGAAATTTTTGCCATGAACAGTACCAGTAATTAATTTAGTTGAATTAACAAGCTGAGAGAGATTGTTTTAGCCATAACCTTTTCATACTAAATCCAAATGACTCGATTCTTGTTCCTAAAATTGTCTAAAATCATGCTCTAGCTGCTGTATAAATTTCTTGAGATTTGGATAACTTTTGCTGTTGAATTTTATTTGGTGTTCTTCGTTCTGTTGGTTTTATCGCCTTTTCGCGTTAGGTTCCGAAGAAATTATTGATTACGTAGGTGATCCTCTGCAGCAAGACAGTGATCTCCAGCAAAGCAAGCAGTGTAACATCATTTGATTATATTGCTCCTACTACTTTTAAACTCTAATATCTTGTTTGCAAAAACTAAGTATGCATGCTTCTTGTGTCAAGATTTATTTTGCCGGTTAGAGGTAGCTAATCCCATTGCATGGTTGCCCTTAACTTATTTATCCCCTACCACAAAACATAAGTTATTAATGTCGCTGGTGAATTAGAGCCCGATGATTTAATTATGCTCTTTTATTGTCTTTTACAGTGTCATGCTTAGAATGCTTAGATAACGGTAGAATTGGACGGTTATCGACTTAGTCGATGACCTTGATCACACAAATACTTATTATGACTCTATGATTCCAGCCTCTGTGCTATGAGTATTTGTAAAAACTAAAACTAAAAACAGAATGATTTCGACTTGGGCACAATGGTAAGATGGTGTGCTTTTGGGTGTGACTGGAATGGTGCCTGAGTCAACAAGGACCGAACATCTTGTTACACTAAACCAAGCATTTTTGCGTGCCAACCACATTAGAGGGTATGAGACCCCTCTTGACTTAGTACTTTGGTGTGTGTTAGCTACGAGTCGTAGGTGGGCGTGCGTGTGTTGTGTTGTGGTAAAATGAGCAGGTTTATGTGTGGAGCATTGTAGTGTCCGAAAGATTTCCCCCGTGATGGATCGACTGTCTTTCGTCTTGCAATGTAAGCGTATGTGTTTCTATCCAAACGAACGGCTCGTAGTTAATGCACAATATTGGAAACGTCTCATAGGACTTAGCTGTACCGGCACACCAAAGGAAGTGTGCTTAATAGCTTGGCAAAAAGGCGGTCTAAAGTGTGGGTACATTGGTACACCCCTGCAGGGTTTTGAACTATTCGAATAGCCTCGTCCTAGGTTATGGACATGCTTGGCAAAGCCTTTCAAAAGTTAGACTACAACCTTTTAAATTAAAACTTGACATGGGTGGTACGAATGGGTAATTCGTGCTATTGTTGTGATGGCTATTGGGTTAGTCATCTCCAGGTTGTTGATAGGTTATTACTTATTGTATCGCTGTTATTTACGCAATAAAAATTCAGATTGTCAAAATTGCCTTCAAATTATTATCTATTGCAAATAAAACTTGCTTTATGCTGAAAATTAACCTTGAGCCTTCTCCTTTGATTAAAGCCTGCATGTAATAGTAACTAGGTTTGTTACCCGTAAGTCTTGCGAGTACATTTTTGTACTCATTTGCTTTGCTTAATTGTTGCAGAGGAAGGAGGTTGATCCCCAAGGGATCAACTTTGGTGAGTTTTGTTGCGTTATGGACGACTAGCTTGGCGGCCCGGTCGGTTGCCTTGTGGGTTATGGCTAACCGGTCGAATTTTGGTTAAAGCCATTAATGAGGACATCACTCCTTCGGATACATGCACTACACAAAATCCTCCAGATCCAGTTGCTGAACTACAAGGTCCTATGACAAGAGCTCTTGCACGTCACTAATTATGAGGTGAGCTCATTTCTAGGTACTAATAATTTATCTATGCAGAATGGTATACTACCTAATAATTGTGATCTTTTGTTACTTAGGAATACTGGATCCCCAAGGTCTACGACCATGTCTACAAGCCCTACGACCAGTCCTGCCAGCGCTACGACCAGGTCTCAAGCTCCTCGACTTGGTTCGCCAGTGCTATGACCAGACCAGCCAGCGCTACGACCAGGTCTCAAGCTCCTCGACTAGGTTCGCCGGCGCTACGACCAGACCAGCCAACGCTACGACTAGGTCTCACGCTCTGCGACCAGTCATTAGGTGTTGCGACACCGTTTTGGGCCTAATAGGGCCTTGTAAGCGTGTCGGGGTCAAAGCCTAGGTTGTGTACGCCTCTCCCCATGGTCGCACAACCCTAGGTCAACCCCCTCACGTTCCCCCCCCCCCTATATATATACAACATCCGCCACAGTTTAGGGTTGGGTTTTTCTTAGAATTATTCTGCCACTTGCAGTTTCGTCGTTGTATGGTTTGAGGAACCCCACTTTGTTGATCTTCATTCATATTCGCAATACAAATCAGATTGCATCTTCCTTGTTCTTGTGAGTTGCTTCGATTGCTTGCAGGAACAATAACCCTCGTGGTAAGGTCAATCGCGTGCGAGCGTGGTCGATAACGACAGTCATGCGGGTGTACCGAATTGCGAGGCGACGATCTGCTGGTCGAAAGCCTTAAAGCGTCAACGTCCCCACGACGAAATCAATCGAACCTATCGGAAGATCGGGACACCGTAGCCATCAGTTGGTATCAGAGCGAAGGTTGCCCGTTAGGTAATCTCGTTTATCCCCTTTTGATTGTTGTTTCCATCACCTAGAGTCCAGAAAATTGCCCCACAAAAAGTTTTAAATCTTAGTTTTTCCGCTGTCCAAACCACGTTGTGCCTTTCGCAATTTTGTTTTCAGTATTCGCGTTGTTGAGTTCGAGTCCATCGTCAGTGTCTTTGTTGCTGGTCTAGTCATCGTGATCTAGTTTCTAGCGTTGAGTCTTTGTTGTTTGGTCATCGTGTATCTCGGCTTGCCCTTGGTTGCATCCGTTGCAATTAGGGTTTGTCTGCTATAGCCGAGATTGAGTCACCACCCCCATCCGACCACTTACTCGTGACACCACCCCCATCCGACCACCTACTCGAGCCAACACCCCCATCCGACCACCTACTCGTGCCAACACCCCCACCCGACCACCTCCTCGTGTTCGACTACCTAGTCGGATTCGACCATCTACTCGTTTCGCCGACATCCTACTGGAGTCTATCTTTTTAGTTGCTCTCGGACACCCATGCACTCATCATATCGTGTCTGACCCAACAAAGACCGAGAAGAAATCCCATAGCCGAAACAGAGATAGCCAAAGTTCAGAGAGAGAGGAACCCTTGCTCTCCGGAAAAAGTTACCTTTATACCCCTGCTCTCCGGAAAAAGTTTGTGACCTACATATATCCCTAGGCCCGAAAAAGGGTTTTGAAGAGTTGTGAGCCGAGGTCACTTGCGCAAAAAAAAAGAAGAGAGGAACCCTAGGTTGGGTTTCGTCAGTCAAAAAAAAAAGAAGAAAGAATCAAAAAAAAAGAAGAAAAGAAAAAGAGAATAAAAAAAAGACCACCTCAGTTGGCTCATGACCACCCTCAGTTGGTCTACGACAATCCACCGGAGCTCCACGACCACCCACGAGAGATATCGGCTGCTTTGCAATTTTTGTTCCTTTGTGCTTATATCTACCCTATCTTTAGGCTTGCTTGAGCTAGTGCTAGGGAGCGTTTGGGCCAGCAATCGTGGCGAGCATGTGGACTTTGATTTAACTTTGCTAATCTGATTTCATTATTACTGCTCCTTGCTACTAAACATTGCTTGTTCGAGCTCCACGTACTTTTGGCCTCGATTTGGATCCTCGCATTCGCCTCACTTGTGATCATACATCTCACCTTCTCCGATCATACCACTGCCGCAATTGGTAAGAAATTCATAAGAGCTTGGTAAGACGCTTGAGAGTGTGTGATTCCACCTTCCACCACCTAGTAGTTGATAGGATAATATCTTTGTGTTGTCTTGTGTCTCCTACTAACCATGGCAGTGAGGATCGGATGCGCAAGAGTGTGTTTTGAGGAAGAGCTCACGAGGTGTTGGATGAGCACCGTCATGCTATTAATAACGACATCGAAAGGAAGTTTGCGGAGACAAATGCTACACTACAACAGCTCAATGCTAGTATTGCAACACTCAATGCACGTATTGATGGTTTGGACAATCAACGCGAACAATGGTCGTGTGGATCCTCAAGGTGCAGCCCACGACCATGAGATCGACAACGATAATGAGATGCGCCACCACGATGCCTTGGATGCACGACAACGGAACCGATTGAACTTCAACCGTCAAGGTATGAGAGGTAATAACTTTCCGCACCATAATGCACGTGATAATGATGATCCATATGCTAAAGTCAAGTTCACTATACCATCTTTTGCGGGTGCTTATGATGCTGAAGTATATCTAGATTGGGAGATGACGGTAGAACAAAAATTTAATGCTCACTTAGTTCCTGAAGTGCTTAGAGTTAGGCAAGCCACAAGCGAATTTAAAAAATTTGCCATCATTTGGTGGAGTAGAGTATGCAATGATGGATTAGCGCCTACTACAGGATGCTTTAAAGGTTGCTATGCGTAATGATTTATTCCACCCTCTTTAAGCGGGACTTGTGTAAGAAATTGCAGCGCTTAAACCAAGGCAATAGATCCGTAGAAGAATATTATCAGCAGCTACAAATTAGTATGTTGCGTTGTGATATTATTGAGGACGAAGAGGCTGCTATGGCACGTTTTTATAGAGGACTAACACGTGAAATTCAGGATATAGTTGATTACAAAGAATATGATAGTGTTCCTAGATTGTTCCACCTTGCATGTTTGGCGAAAAGGAATTGCGAGGACGGCATGCAGAGGCCAAGGAACAATTTTGGAAGCACGTCTACACCAAGATCAACATCAGGGCAAGTTAAAACAGTCCCACCTTCAGCTACACGGTCTGCTGCCCCCTCCTCGAGTAGGGCGCGTTCTGCAGCACCTCCGACACCATCTCATGCACCCGAGGTAAACAAATCTACTAGTGTGCAGGTCCCAGCCAAGAGTTCTTCTTCGTTTGCTTCCACAGGTCGTACGACTGGGATTATTTGCCATCGTTGCAAGGGGATAGGCCATGTCATGAGGGACTGCCCAAGTCAGTAAGCATACCTCGCCACCGAAGATGGAGGTTATGTAAGTGCTAGTGATATTAAGGATGAGTATGTGCTTGCAGCTAACATTGCAGGTAGAGGAGACGAGACAAATTGTGATGCTGATGATGTAGAAGAACAGGTAGCTGCTGTTGACACAGGGACTCATGTGAGCCTTGTTGTGCAACGAGTGCTAAGCGCACAAGTGGAGAGAGCGGAGCAAAATCAGCGGCACAACTTGTTCCAATCCAGATTCCTCGTGAAGGAGAGAGCCTGCAGAGTCATCATTGATGGAGGGAGTTGCAACAACCTTGCAAGCTCCGAGATGGTTGAGAAGCTTGGCTTGACCACACAACCACACCCACGTCCCTACTACATCCAATGGTTCAATTCGTGTGGTAAGTTAAAGGTAAACAAAGTTGTGAGAGTGCAATTTTCAGCTGGTAATTACAAAGATAGTACCGACTTTGATGTAGTGCCTATGCAAGCATGCTCGTTGTTGCTCGGTAGGCCTTGGATATATGATAATGATGTTTTGCACCATGGTATAGCTAATACCTACTCGTTCTCACATAGGGATAAGAAGATTAAGTTGTTGCCTTTGACTCCCGCTGAAATTGTGAAAGATGAAATAGAGCGTGCTAAAAATGAAAGAAACACCACTGAACATGATTATGAAAATCAGCAAGTAGCGAAACGTGTTTTCCCACCTAAAGGGGAGAAAGTGGCGCCTAGTTCCAAGGCCGAGGGAATTGAATTGAAAGGGTGTGTCATGCTTGCCACTAAATCTGAGCTTGCTGAAATTTGTGATAATGAGCTACCATGCTATGCTTTGATATGCAAAGATGCTTTATTTTCACTTGAGGATATATCTAGCTCTTTGTCTTCTGCTATTGCTAACCTTTTGCAGGAGTATGAGGATGTATTTTTAGCTGAGATACCCCCAGGGTTGCCACCTATTCGAGGGATAGAGCATCAAATTGATTTGATCCCGGGAGCGACTTTGCCAAACTGTGCGGCATATAGGACCAACCCAGAGGAGACTAAGGAAATTCAGTGACAAGTCCAAGATCTTTTGGACCGTGGGTACGTACGAGAAAGCCTTAATCCTTGTGTTGTTCCTGTTCTTTTGGTTCCTAAGAAAGATGGAACTTGGCGTATGTGTGTTGATTGTAGAGCCATTAATAATATTACCATAAAGTATCGTCATCCTATTCCTAGGCTAGACGACATGCTTGATGAGTTGAGTGGCTCTATTATTTTCACAAAGATTGACTTGTATGGTTACCACAGTTAGAATGAAACCGAGATGAATGGAAAATTGCTTTTAAAACTAAGTTCGGACTATATGAGTGGTTAGTGATGCCTTTTGGTCTAACTAATGCGCCTAGTACTTTCATGCGATTAATGAACGGGGTTTTACGTCTTTTCATTGGAAAATTTGTGGTGGTTTATTTTGATGATATCTTCATTTATAGCAAGTCACATGAGCTACACTTGAATCATATACGTGTTGTTTTTAATGCCTTGAGAGATGCACGTTTGTTTGGTAACCTCGAGAAGTACACCTTTTGTACCGATCGAGTTGCGTTTCTTGGTTATGTTGTGACACCACAGGGCATTGAGGTGGATGAGGCAAATTCTATCGCGTAAAGCAGGAAATCATGCAAGTAAGAGATCATAGATCGTTACCACTAGACACGTAGTATACTGGAAGAAGAGTTGGAGAAGCCCAGTCCAACGTTGCGCGTGTCGATGTAGTGGAACTAGTCGATCGACTAACGTCCTTGGCCACCGATCGTCTGCTCCAGCAGCATCTCGCATTCCCTATGTACGTCGTGGATCGTGCTCGATCAGTGCAACAATGTCTCTATGGTATTCACACGTTCAGGGGAGGAACGTCGTGTGTCGGTATGCTACCACCAGTATGCACGGTAGGGCCTTTGGGGAGGTGATGGCTAGGGTTTCAGTGGGTGGTGCAACATCCTCCCAAAAGACCCCACACCTCCCCTTATAAATAGCCCCTAACGGATCCCTACGTTAGAAACCCATTAGGACTCTAACCACATATGGATTATAACTCGATTTAAGTCTCTAACAGATCTAATCTGAACTAGTTTGTTCCAACCCATTAAGTGTGTGACCCTGTAGGTTCATGCGTGATCAGCCGTGACCCGGAAACTCCTTTTCAATCCACAAGTCGGTAGTGGTTCCTAGCCGTACATAGCGACCCCCGAATACACATAAATTTCATATCATATGAACCTTTATAAAGCTCATGTGCTGATCCTTTTGCCTCACAATACTAGATCGAATAAAAGCGAGATGCGTGTCATCCTATGATAGCTTGATTCTTCACTCAATCTTGTAGTGGATTACTTAGTTGTAGTTGACTCCTAAACCATATTCAGTATCACCATGCACTTCCTTAATCTAATCACATCGAGGGGGCCAAAGATATCTCTCCCGCTAAATAGGAGGGGCAAATTTCATCTTGATCGTTTATATTTCTCTGCATGTTTTATAGTAAACTTCAAAACTACCTTTTTTACTACTCATTTACGGAGTAGTATTTGACAACCCCTGAGTAAACTATTACACATATAGGAAATCATGACGACCTCAGGTCTAAGGATGCCACATACACTATGTATTAGACCAACTATTGACACTAAAGAATATAACAATTCTCGTAGTGTCTCAAAGTGGGTCAAACCAACAATATGTTCTCCAACATATGTTCACATTATTGATTTGATATATCATATCCATGATCCGTGAAACATTATCATCAATTAATACATGTGTTGATCCATAAATCATAAATGTCCCACATAATGACATAAGATTATGGATGTTTAGATTGACATCATAAACATAAAGAGACTTTCACAAACAAGTCACATACTTTATCAATATAAATGATATTTCATTGAATGGGCAAAATAACATATGATTCAAAAGTTCATAAACATAGAAGCAATACAATTATCTATATGATTGTCTTTATGACATATCACTAACATTGATAGGGGAGGAGAGAATTTCATTTTTTTTAATCTGTTGTGGGACTCACCTTGAAGGGAGATGAAGGTACTAACCACTAGGGGGAGAATATAAAGTTAGCACACATGTGATACGGTAATTCTTATCGTCGGTGGAGGCACCCCATACTGTGATGCCCTAATGGCCGGCTCATGTGTTCACCTTTATCATTTATAGAAAACTATCTAGGAATCAAAATTCTTGCAGGGTCGTGGACAATCAAGTTCAATAAAGCGTACGCGATGTATTTATAGGTGCGTGTGTATGATGCAAATCTCGCTAGCTAGCTTGTTGCATAATATCATTCAGTAATATGGCTGGTACGAAGTACGAACACGAGTAGTCTACGAGGCCCCGTGGCGTTCAAGGACGCCGACGACAGCACCATCCCGGTGCGCCCTCCCGGCGAGCATGACGCCACCATCGTATCACTCCCGAGAAACTTCAGTGAAAAGATGAAACTGCGCGGCTACCAGGGCGTCTGGGTGATGGACTCGGTGCCGGGCATCATCGCCATGCAGCGCAGCTTCGAGGCGCGCCCCGGCGACGCCGTCCTCTTGAGCGTGCCCAAGTCCGGCACCACGTGGCTCAAGGCCATCCCCGCCGGCTAGCCCCGACCACCCGCTCCGCCATGGGCGGCGCCAGGGGGTGCCTGTGGTGCACCAAAAAAAAAGTGTAATTTTTTTAAAACTAGGTATACCCAAAAAAAAAGTTTAATTTTTTTTTGAACTAGGTATACCCCAAAAAATTGCAAATTTTGTTAAACTAGGTATACATATGAGCAATTGGCACTTGGATTGAAATATCAGGTAAAAGACGTCACTTCAATGTTAGTTGGTTTGATAAGTATAATTGGATTGAATACAGTGTCGAGAAAGATGATGTATTTTGCTTTGTCTATTATTTGTTCAAGGAGAAAATTGTGGGAGACGATAGTTTTGTTAAATGAGGATTTAGAAATTGGAATAGTATGACTCAGTTGACAAGCATGTGGGTAGTATAAGAAGTGTTCATAATCGAGCTCAAGAGAAATACACCTTCTTTGTTAAACCTACAACATCAATTGCTCAAGCTCTTAGAAAACAAACTGAATAGGATAAACAATTTTACATTTCTAGGTTGACTTATTCAATTAGATGCATGACGTTTATTTTATGTCAAGAACTAGCATGTCGTGGATATGATGAAAGTACAAATTCTAGCGATAAGGGGAATTTTCTTGAACTTTTGGAATGGCTTGCAAACAACAATAAGGAGGTTGCTAAGGTTGTCTTAAGCAATGCCCCTAGAAATTGTAAGATGATTGCTCATGAGATACAAATGGACATAATTAATTGTTGTGCCATCCAAACTACCAAGCACATTATTGAAGAAATTGGTGATGATCACTATTTAATTCTAGCTGATGAGTCTAGTGATGTATCCAATAAAGAACAACTTGCTCTTTACTTGCGTTATGTTGATAAAGAAGGACGGGTATGTGAGCGGTTCCTTAAAGTAATTCATGTAGCTGATACCACTTCCTTGTCACTTAAGAATGCAATTGGTATTGCTCCTACCGGTGGCAACGGCGTGCGTTGAAAGAGTATTTTCGGTGATGAATCTTGTGAAGAACAAGTTGAGAAATAGTATGAGCGATCAAGTATTGAATGATTGTTTAGTCACCTTTATAGAGCGAGATATCTTCTCGAAGGTTAGTGATGATGATATAATCAAGTGTTTCCAAGGAATGAGATCGCTTCGTGTGGTATTGTGATTTCTATTAGCTATTCAGGACTCTTTTATTCATGTAAGATTTTATTTGAACTATTTGTATTGCATTATTAACTAATTTCGAACTCTTTTGTGTAATTGTGTTGGACTTATGAAATTACATATGTGTCGTACAAGATTTTTTTTTTTATCCTTGAAGTGTGCACCCCCATTGTTAAATTCCTGGCTCCGCCACTGCGCTCCACCGCCTCAACCCGCACGACTGCGTGCCTCTCCTGGACAGGCTCTTTACCGTCGGCCGTGAGGCGATACTGTGATATCCCGAAAGCTGTTTATAGGGAGAACTTAATTCAATTTCAAGTTTCTCCCAGCAACGAAGTTTTCAACCAGCGATTAATGTTTCTAATAAGGGCTTGGGTGAACTTTTTCGCCAATCTGGGCCATGGGCCGCAGGCCAGTTTGGCCCAAGGGGGGTGGCCGGCCATGGGGGTTTAAGGGGAGGCGCCACCTCCCCCCTCCTAACCCTAGCCGCCACTTTCCCCCCTCCTAACAATAGCCGCCACTTTCCCTCTCCCTCCTCCTCCCCCCTTGCGCCCCCTCCTCCCCAGGCCGCCTCCACCCTGCTGCCCTCTCCCCATTGCGCCCCAATCCTCCCCAAGCCGTCTCCACCCTCCTGCCCTGCAGCCTGCTGTTGGTGGAGGAAGGCGAGGCTCTTCGCGGGCTGCTGTTCATCATCGTCCTGCACGTCATCAAGGGTAACGACGGGTTTCTTGTGATATTTGAAATTCATTAGATGAGATTGCGATTAGATTGATTGGATTGGATTAATTCTGTTCAACATTCAATTCTGTCCAGAATATTGCGCGGTCAGTTTCGGGTGCTTAGAGGCAGAATTAGGGATTTTGATCTCCTAGAGTTATTTAGATAATGTTCTTAGCTTTCGGTGTCCACCATGAACACCTAATTCCGACATTCGAGTCAAAAGTTATGATCGTTTTAGTTTCTGCTGTCCAGATTTCTGACGAGAGTTAGCAGACACTGTAATTGTTACAATTGGACCTAGTTAGAGGATGATTCAGAAGTCTTGCCCATAACGACGTTTGTACATGATCTCATTAGCTTGCAGTATTGATAAAGAACACCCCATTTGGATTTGTATAACAAAAGTTATGCACGTTTTAAGTTGACTGTCCAGAACCCTGACGAGAATGAATTGTCGAATTTCCTTTTAATATATGATCAAGTTAATGGCAAATTCAGGGCTTTCACCCAACTAGGTTATTGTAGGCCTTGGTCTTAACTTTTGATATTGATAAAGAACTCTAAGTTTGGTTTAACCAATTAGAAGTTATGGCATTTATCGTGCTGCTTCCCAGATATTATCGGTAGTTCTGACAGAAGTTGTTCATCGGTCTTTTGGAGTTAGGTACGTACAGAATTCGGGATTTCCACCAACTAAGTTGTTGTAGATAATTCCGTTACCTTTCAAGCAAGCCGGAGTTTACATTTTTACGAATTTCAGAGCAAAAGTTATGTCAATGTTAGTATTGCTGCCCATTGTGGTTTTCTGATGGAACGTAGTTCAATCGGAGTAAAATTGTGTAGTTAAACGTTGGGGTGTTGGGGTAAGTGCAGCAAGTAGTGCCTTGACTTCGTGGTTCTTATTGAGTAAACTAATGGTGTAGGAGGTGAGGCTCCGAGATTAGCGGCATCGTCGTTACCTCCTAACGCGTCGCAACGCTAAAGGCAAGTACAATGACTTTTGTGTGATTTGTAAACACTAGGTGCTCATTGATTAGTATTGTGTTTTATTGATGTGTGAGAAACTTCAATGTTCATGTTCCGTCCACGGGAGTGGAATATCCACGGGAGTGGAGATTATAGTAGTCAAGAGGTTTCAATGATTATGTTCTTTGCGTATGCTCTTTCATATGTGTGGAGATGATATTAATCATTATTCATAAGTTTATTCATGCATCCATGTTCATGTTCCGTCCACGGGAGTGGAGCTCCACGGGAGTGGAGTCTAAAGTCCCATCAATTCCAGTATGGGCAAGTGAAGTCCTACCATTCAAATGTGGGCAGTTTTGGACACCTCTATGAAGCGTTCTTCATACGGGACTTGGATCCCCGCACTTTTGTTAAGGTGCGGGCTTAAGTGAATACCGACGGGTGTGTCACTAGCTATACCGGTATAAGCATGTGTGTAGTCCATCCTTTGATTACATTCATTCATTTCATGGAATCCTAAACATTCGTTCGTGGCATGTTCTGACATTGTGAAGAGGTTGTTTTGTCTATACTGTTTGTGTGTTAATTTATTCAATGTACTTGCTGAGTCGTGGACTCACTCTTGTTTTTGTTTATTTGTTTTTAGGTGATCGTTGATGAAGTTTCTCTTAGGAGGGAGTAGACACGCACTACTCAAATATTTCACTTTATATTAGATACAGTAAAAGAATTGTTAATGTCTTTCAGTCGTTAATTGTTGGATTGTAATAAATAAACTTAAACTTGGATGGTAACTTCCTTTCGTTGAATTTGGTTAAACAATTGTTTATGTTCATTGATCATACATTGATACGATTACCTTAGTGAATCCCTCATTACATTCATGTTTATGTCCCATCTGATGTTGGACTGTTTACTTAGTTGATGAACTATTGTCAAAGTTTCCGCTGTACAACATTATGTTAGGTCTTTAGGTAGCATTTTGGCTTCCGAATAGCCAGGGTGTTACAGTTGGTATTAAAGCGGGCTTTAGATCCGTGGTAATTAAGTTATTAAAATGACACACTGTGCACAGTAGGTGGGGTTGGGAAATCCATTGTTTCCTCATTTCTATTGTTATGTTTCAATCATTGAGCAATTGTTGAATTGCTTCTGTATTATCTTTCTTGTTGTTAATCTATGATATGTTATGATATTCTATATCTATGAATCTATTCTATGATTGTCATGAGATGATCATGTATAATCATAATTGATTATATTGTTTAATCGTGTCGATGGTGGATGTTAAGAAGTGGAGACCGTGGTTGTCGCCCTGATCTTTGTCAGATTACACCATTGTTCGTAGTAGATGAATAGAGTAGTTACTCCGAATACCATAGTTGTGGGTATTGAGCGTGAGCTGCTTTAGAAAGTTGTTTTTCTTCCTTAATCTCTGAACTTGGCAAATTCTTGTTCTGTGGTGGATGATGAATTTCTCTTGGGTTCGTGGTTCATGGATGTTCTTTGAGTTTCAATGGGTCTCCAATGGTTCTCTGAAACAATTATTGTTCTCCATCGTTGAGTTGCTTTTACTACTTGTGATCTTCATCAATTGGTAATATTGATAATTCCATGGTTGTTCCTTCTTTCTCATTGGAAAAGAATGACTCATTATTTCGTTTGATAGTTGGGTATTGAGAGTTTTATGTTGCAAGTTTGTTAGCATGAGAAAGCTTTGGCTCTATGTATTTCTTTTGGATTATACCGAGTGTTGAAGTTTAATGCATCTCTTTTATGATGGAAATCATTAAAATCCTTTTGTGACGCCTTGTTATGGTTAAGTCGGAGTTTGTAATCAAATAACTTGATATGGTATAGGTATCAGGTTGAATCTTTGGTGTGGTGCGTAATTAATATTAATTAGTAACCTTGGAAGCAAAATTGATTAAGTTGTTGTTGTCTTCTACTAGTTCTTGATGAACTGTATATATGAGTAGTGACTGAGAGATATTAAGAAGTATGGAACATTGATGAACTAGTCTGGTCATTAAAATTGTTTAGGTTGCTAAACTTGTTGGGTTCATTGGTTCCAATGGATTAATTTAATTGTGTGAAAAGGGAAACTAGAGGAAATGCTAAATTTACATATTCTTTAGTATGATTAATTATTAGAATTATGTACAATCGATTGAGGGGATTGAATATGGGTGTTTTCATGATGAAGCCAGTTGATAACAACAATGGTTGGAGTATAACTGTTATGCGTTGAAGTTTGATGTTGAGCATCACTAAAAGTTGAACTGAAATGATATAATAGGTGGCTTATGCCCGCATGATTGTGAAATCATCGGATGATAATGTGTCATTGATGAAAGGGTTTTGGTAGGAGCTTTTCAACTTTGTAGTAGACCCTTTTTAAACTTAAGAGGTTGATGTACTAAGATAGTATGATTTTGGTATACACTCGTTTTGAAAATGGGATGAAAAGTCAGTATGGAAAAGTTTGATGAAACTTTGGGGGCTTTCTAATGGAGTAGTTGATGATAAAGATTTGTGTTCAGAGTGTATTATTCTTGATGTTAGTAAGATTATCTGCAAGAAATTGTGACTTGTGTGTGCGGTGATGATTCTTTTAGAAATAAAGTAATTTGATCGTCTTTCGTAATTTTGATTTGGTAAAAGTATTTCGAGTTTTGCGGTTGTGATCATTTGGACCTCTTGAGTATTGTGGTGATTGAGTTTGATTCGAGCAAAGTGACATGTTGAAAGATTTAATTGGTTCTTAAGGGGTTCCCATGATTTCGGTTTTAAGAGCTTATCTTGTTTAGGCTGGCAAAGTGATGTAGTAATCATAGGAAATAACTTTCCTTGTTAAAGGAAGGAGTGAAGTATAAGTATTTGAGATTTAAGTCGTTTCAAGAACTCATGATTTATTTGAGTGTGCTTAAACCTTATGCAGTTGTTCCATAAGAGTTTATCAATTTTCAAATGGTATTACCTTCTTCTCATTTGTGGTTTGGTATTCTCTTTCAGTCGGGCTTAAGCCCTCGACTGTTGACTTTCCCTTACGTTTTCCGAGTACTTTGCCTAAGTGACTATTTTCCTTGGTCATGTGTTCACTACGGGTGGCACATGTTTTCCTAGTTGATAGAAGTTGATTCCTTTCGCTCTTTCTTTTGAGGAGGGATCAACCTATTCGTTTCACCGGAGTCTTTTGAGGTGTTTAATAATTGTAGTTGTGAAACTTTGGGTTGGAAGTTATTCGATGAGCATTGGAGGATGAAATAATTTCGTAATATAGTTCTTTGAGAGAAATTTATCTCATTAGAAGATTGCCTTTGGAGGTTAAACTGATTGCATTATTGCAACTAATAGAACCTATGGAGATTTGAGATCCAAGATCTTTTGTTCAATTCGGGTGGAACATTAGAATTTTCGAAAGGATTGGAATCTTGATCAATGTATTAGAGTGTCACGATTGAGTACCTTGCACGGTTGTGCAGTTAATCTATGATGGTGTTGTAATGAGAGTACGATTAGCGAAGTGATTTGATCGTTAAAGCGATTATTGAGATAGCCGAGATTGTTGGATTATTGTCAGAAATGACTTGGACTTAGTAAGTAACTCTCTAAGAGTTGGAATCTTTATAAAGATAATTGAATCGAGAAATACTTTCGTATTGATGTTAATGCGCGAGTATGTTTGGATTGTGAGAATTTTAGGGATTTAAACTGAGGTTTCCCCTATCCTCTTTATGAGAAGTTCATTGTAGGAGTCTTAGAGTTTTAATTTGGGTTTCGCATTGTATGCTAGGACTTTGAGTTGCCTAATGATTATGTGTAGAAGAAATAGAATAAGAGTGGATTCCGAACAGTAGGATGATCATCGATAGAACCCTTTTGATGGAGTATATGAATGTGTGTGCTGAAGAATCCGAGTTGCTTATTCTTAAAAGATTCAGATGATGTGGTTGCATGTGAGGGCTATTTTGGGATGCATTGAAAGTCATCTACCAAAGTGTTTCCATCGGTGCAAAAGTTGACTAGGGTATGTTTGGTGGAGACAATAGTGCTTCTCTACAAAAGGAGTGAATGATGTATTTCGGCTTGAGCATAGCGTTGAGAATGCCAAGATAAGAGAGATGAGGTAGTGTGTTATGCGATGAATAGGATTCCAAAGTTTGAGCGAAATTTTATTCCTAAAAGAGAACTGAGAAAATTGATACTTCCTCAAAGAAGTGATACGTTTCTTTGATTCTTGTTTGAGCTTTGTGTTTGGCGAATATCTTTCGCAAGTTGAGCTCGACATATTGGCATGTGTGGTTCTTATCGATTCAGAAAGAATAAAGGAATTTCTGATTTGGACCTTCAAGTGTTTTTTTTCTTCTTTGGATTTCGTAACGTTTATTCGCAAATTGCCACTTGGAAGGTGGAAAGGTTTTCGTGATGAAATTCCGATTTCTGGATTTGACTCTTCAGTACCGGGCTGGTAACGCATAGTTGCGATGTGAGCTTCTCATTTTCAGATGGGTTTTGTTGATAAAAGTGTTTGCTTAAAGAGAGTTCTGTTGTGTGTTCTGGTTATAGGAGGTGACCCTTGTTTCAGCGAAGAGTTCATTTGAGAGGTGGAACAAGAGTTCCGTGTTCTGTGTGCATGTCGTGTGGATCGGTATCATTGGGAAGGTTAGCCCAAGGTGTATTGGGTTGTTTTCGCTAGTTGTCATTTCGCTAAGACCGTCTCGGGTTCCCTATGCGGTTTACACAACTTTTGGTATGTTCTGTTATCAACTGAGTACCTAAGAGATTTGGGGTTTGAGTTTTCGTTAATGTCGTTGACCATCGAATAGGATCTTATCTTCGAGTTTTGTCTGATGAGTGTACCTGGAAATGTCGGAACAAGTGTTATGGCAAACGTTGGTTTACGCGTTGTAGTCTCTTCAGTCCGAGAGAAAGGGCACTTGGGAGCTAGAGTCCCGCATGCGTGAGCAGTATCCAGACCTGTTTGCTTCAGGTATGTATTAATTTGTTGTTTCCGAAACCGTGATACTCTGTTTCTGTGTTCTTTCGTCGGAGAGAATTCGGGGTCAAATTCTGTTAAGGGGGGTAGAATGTGATATCCCGAAAGCTGTTTATAGGGAGAACTTAATTCAATTTCAAGTTTCTCCCAGCAACGAAGTTTTCAACCAGCGATTAATGTATCTAATAAGGGGTTTGGTGAACTTTTTCGCCAACCTAGGCCATGGGCCGCAGGCCAGTTTGGCCCAAGGGTGGCCGGCCATGGGGGTTTAGGGGGAGGCGCCACCTCCCCCCTCCTAACCCTAGCCGCCACTTTCCCTCTCCCCCCTCCTCCCCCCCTGCGCCCCCTCCTCCCCAGGCCGCCTCCACCCTGCTGCCCTCTCCCCATTGCGCCCCAATCCTCCCCAAGCCGTCTCCACCCTGCTGCCCTGCTGCCTGCTGTTGGTGGAGGAAGGCGAGGCTCTTCGCGGGCTGTTGTTCAAGAAGGAGAGGGAGGGAAGGGAAAAGGAGAGGATCTTCTTCGAGGCTCGTTCATAGTCGTCCTGCACGTCATCAAGGGTAACGACGGGTTTCTTGTGATATTTGAAAGTCATTAGATGAGATTGCGATTAGATTGATTGGATCGGATTAATTCTGTTCAACATTCAATTCTGTCCAGAATATTGTGCGGTCAATTTCGGGTGCTTAGAGGCCGAATTAGGAATTTTGATCTCCTAGAGTTATTTAGATATTGTTCTTAACTTTCGGTGGCCACCAAGAACACCTAATTCCGACATTCAAGTCAAAAGTTATGATCGTTTTAGTTTCTGTTGTCCAGAATTCTGACGAGAGTTAGCAGACACTGTAATTGTTACAATTTGACCTAGTTAGAGGACGATTCAGAAGTCTTGCCCACAACAACTTTTGTACGTGATCTCATTAGCTTTCAGGATTGATAAAGAACACCCCATGTGGATTTGTATAACAAAACTTATGCACGTTTTAGGTTGACTGTCCAGAACCCTGACGAGAATGAATTGTCGAATTTCCTTTTAATATATGATCAAGTTAATGGACAATTCAGGGCTTTCACCCAACTAGGTTATTGTAGGCCTTGGTCTTAGCTTTTGATATTGGTAAAGAACTCTAAGTTTGGTTTAGCCAATTAGAAGTTATGGCATTTATCGTGCTGCTGCCCAGATATTGTCGGTAGTTCTAACAGAAATTGTTCATCGGTCTTTTGGAGTTAGGTACGTACAGAATTCGGGATTTCCACCAACTAAGTTGTTGTAGATAATTCCGTTACCTTTCAAGCAAGTCTGAGTTTACATTTTTACGAATTTCAGAGCAAAAGTTATGTCAATTTTAGTATTGTTGCCCATTATGGTTTTCTGAAGGAACGTAGTTCAATCGGAGTAAAATTGTGTAGTTAAACGTTGGTGTGTTGGGGTAAGTGCAGCAAGTAGTGTCTTGACTTCGTGGTTCTTATTGAGTAAACTAATGGTGTAGGAGGTGAGGCTCCGAGATTAGCGGCATCGTCGTTACCTCCTAACGCGTCGCAACGCTTTTTGTAACAACTTTAATTATTTCAATGAAAGATGTTGTATGGTTGTGCTATCTTTTCTTGTTTGACTGTGTACACTAGCTACTTGTAACATCCCAATCTTGGGCTTGTGTTTCAAATGTAAGAAAATCAGTAGAAATTAAAACTTTTTCTTACATCATGTATTTCCTGTTGTGCCAAACAATTCTTGTACAAGGGATTATGGAAATACATTGTCACAAGTCTAGTTGATCCAAATCTTGTTATTCCAAAAACAATCTTGTCAAATTTTATGATCATCCTCTGGAAATATTTTTCCTAAGTCTCTGTGATGGTATGTGACCCCTCGAAAAATTTCACAATTTTTAGAAATTGTTTGAATATTTTTAGGGCGATCAAACTGTTTGACTCTCAGTCAAACATTAAAGCAGAGCCTTGCAGAATTTTGGAGAATTATTCGCAGTATAAAAACCTCTGAAAATTTTACTCAGTTAATATCCGAGTTAGCAAGCTCTGTAAAATTTCATGATTTTTGGAGTTATTTTGCTACCTCAAATAAATCTTTCAAAGTCTCTGTTCTTATTTCAAAGTCAAACTTGGTTTTATTACTACGGGTTCGAGTCGGACTCGCTCGAGCCAATTGATTCGGTCCATCAACTAATCGCACCGAGCCACTCTTTAAAACGCGCCTTGGATCTCAACCGTTGGATCTAAATCGCACGGCCCGCGCGCGTGTAACCCTTCGGACCTTCCGGTTGCTTGCGCGAATGCCAACCGTTAGATCTCCATCCAACCATCGAGATGCGCCGAAACCTTCGGACCCTCCGGTTGCATTTTTGAATCAGAGCCGTTGGATTAAGATCCAACGCCCGCGTGTCCCTTCGTTGTAAACCGCGTTTGCGACGTGGGGCTATCTGAGCCGTTCGTTTCTAATCGTAGGGCTCGCAATCTCCCCGTTGTGTTTTAAAGCCCGTAGGCGTGGCGCTATCTTAGTCGTCCGTGTCTCATCTAACGGCTCTGAATCGCCCGAGCTTTTTGCGCTGGTCATCTTCAACCTCCCGCCGTGCGAAAACAGTGCAAGGCATGGAGATGTCATTTCATGCTCCCTACGGCTACCCTAGTCGACATTATGGGTCGTGGGAGACATTTTCGGCCATGCCATGCCCTATTGCACCAGCTATTATCTTTTCCATGTCGGCCGCGCATTATACTCTGTGTTTTGCCACCCGAAAGATGTGTGGTGCAAACCCTAATGCTTTCATGGCTTTATAAGCACTCTCAATGCTTCCTAGTATCTCTTTAGACCACCACCAAGCTTCATTCACCGTATTGGAGCTTAACACCTCAAAAATGGCAAATCGCCATTGTTGACCCATGGAGCTCCATTGGTGTTCTTGGTGTTCCAGTGGTCCTCCTTCACGTTTCTTTGCCCTAACCTTATCTATTTACTTCCTTGAACATTTCCCCTCACTTAATCTTGGATTTGATTCTCAGGAATTGTCCAATTTGGGGTTTGTTCAAATTCGGCCGAAATTGGTCATCTTCTTCCTCAGCTCAGGTGAGTGCTCCATTTTCTAATTACTTGCTCATGTAGCTTCTGTGGACCTTAATGAAGCTATGCTGATGCTTTGGAATCACTCATTTGGCTCAGGGTATCTATCTCGGGTTTTCTTCTCCAAGTCCGGCGAGCTTTCACCGTGATCAAGCAACTCCGGCCATCTTTGAAGCTTCTTGTCGCTAAGGTAGCTTCTTATTAGTCCTTAGAAGCTTTGGCACCCGCATCCTAGGTTTGCGGTGGAGCTCATCGCGATTTTCGTGTTTAGCGAGAAGCTCCCATTTTCGCTTTTTCCGGCTGGCGGCGTTCTAGTCCTCACATGCGCGAGAATGCTACCATTAGATTCGTTGTGCTATTGCGAATCCATTTTGGTCCTTGGTGGCGCGCGCACATGGTGTCGTCGGCGATTTGCCGTTGAAACCACTCGGGTTTTGCGCAAGACGCTCTGTTTTAAATCACTTAATTAGGACACATTAATTGCTAATCATTAGTTATTAATTATGTCTTAATCATTGTCGTTGAGCCACTGACCAGTGGGCCCAATATCCTTAAATCACTCTCTGGTTCAATCCCGCACTGTTCCGACATCATTAAGATTAATCATTGCTTAATTATTGAGTCGGCATTTAATCGTTGTCGGAATTTACCTCTGGGTCGCTGACTTGTGGGCCCGAGGGTTTAAAATCAAATCTCAGGAGTCATTAGTGCCTAGTTAATGGTAATCATTAGAAGCATTAATCCTGTCCTAACCGCCACTCTCGATCGACAAGTGGGCGGTGCAGTAATCGTGCACGTGGGTTAAAACGTTGCGGTCATGACTCAAGTCACTGACATGCGGTCCCACGTGTCAGCATCTTCCTTTGAACTGCGATCAATATCTACCGTTCATTTTTAGATCTGCGGCCCTGATCGTGAGTGCATTTCGGACCCTCCGGTTGTCTTGATCATTCTCGACCGTCGATCTTTCGATCAACGGCCAAGATCGTGTTTGCAACCGCACCGTCCGAATGCATACACTCGTGTGCGCCGTCGGATCTTGATCCAACGGTGGGCTCCGATTGAGTTCGCGCGCGTGCGCTGTTTTCGGCGCGCGTGAGCCGTAGGATGTTAGATCAAGGGTTGTCGAGCGTCCACGTCGTATTCTTTTATTTGGGTTGTTCTGTATTTCGGTAAGTATTTATTTAACAACTGAAAATGATGTAAAAACTTTAGAAACTCCTAACTAATTCATTTTAACTGCTTTTTAGATATTTCCAACTGTAATAAATTGTGTTATCACTTTAGTTTATTATAAAAATGGATTTAAGCATGTTGCGATGTGAAAATTGTGTAATTAGGAATAACTCGATTTGTCATTTTGAATATTCGAAATAGTTTTAATCTTGAAAAATGCATATCTTTTTCTATAAATCCAAATTGTGCAAAATCAATTTTGTTAAATTCGTCACAATATACTTTCATATAAAATAGGATTTGAGCACGTTCATAATTCAGAAATGATTTGCATTAGATTTACAACTTAGAAAAATCATAAGTAATTATGTATAACCCCAAAATTAGTAAATCCAACTTTCTTGTTATTAGGATGTCATAATCTATCTACTATAAAAATTTCAGACCTTAGATCATTCTCGGAAAATTTCGCCATGAACAGTATTAATTATTAATTAGGTTGTTATATCGAGAAAGAGCATTTTGCTCATATCTTTTGCATGCTTAGTTCAAATTGCATGATTCTTGTTCTGTCACTTTATAAAATCATTCCCAATTGTAGTATAAATTTTATTAGTTTTGAATGTGTTTTTTGTTGGGATTTATTTGGTGTTCTTCGTTCTTATTTGCTTATCGCCTTTTAGCGTTAGGGTTCGAAGACAATATTATTAATCTTGATATTGAGCCACAAAGACCATCGATCCTGCACTTGACCGAGCAAGCGGATGTAGCATTCATTTGATCATATTGTTCCTACTATTTTCAAATCCTAATATATTGTTTGCAAATTCTATGTATGCATTGCTATGTTGTTTTAAACTATTGTCGATAGTTGGCCTACTAGATGCATTATCGTAGGAAATGTTTATTCCTCTACCACTGAAGCCTAGGTTACTTGTTGTGATTTTGGGTTCATTGGATGGACCCTTGTCACTTAGTAGTTTACGTGTCTTTATGCTTAGCCATGCTTAGCTATCGGTAGAAATGGGCGTTATCGACTGTCGATAACTTTGATCACACAAACTATTACTATGTGTATATTTCAGCCTTGTGCTTTGTCTAAATTGCAAAATTAAAACTGAAAATGAAAACAATTTAGACTTGGGCACAATGGTAAGATGGTGTGATCTCTTGGGTGTGATTGGAATGGTGCCCGGTCAATTAAGGACCGAACTACTTGTGAGTATCATTATCCGAGCATTCTATGCGTGCTAACCACACTAGAGGATATGGGACCTCTCTTAGCCGAGTACTTTGGATTGTGTTAATTAATGAGTCGCGTGGTGGGTTGCATATTTGATTATATGCAACATGGACACGTTTGTAGGGAGGGGAACACCCGCCAAGGCCGGTGTATCTTGCTCCACGTATGGGTCCTTGTGATCCATATTTCGTCGGCAGATCACTAAGGATTAACCCCATACGTGTGTCTCTTGATTAGCATATTCCATTGGAAAGGGTTCAGAGGACTTAGCCGTGCTTGCATACCAAAGGAAGTGTGCTTAATAGCTTGGCAAAAGGCGTCCAAGTGTGGGTACATTGGTACACCCTGCAGGATTAAAACTATTCGAATAGCCTCGCCCTAGGTTATGGACACGCTTGGATAAGCTTTTCAAGAGTTAGACTACAACCTTTTAAAATTAAAACTTGTTGGGTGGTATGAATCAGGGATTCATGCTATGTTGTGGTGGCTTTGGGGAAAGTCACTTCTAGGTGGATACTTGTTACTTATGATTACTCATTGTTATTTAAATGCTTAAAAGCAGTTTTACAAACTCATTGTTCAATCTATTACAATATTGCAAATGAAACTTGTTTTATGCGTCCAAAGAACCATATAACCACATTCCTTTGAATACGCTGACTTTCATGTAGCTATGTATAGGCTTGCTACTCGTAAGTCTTGCGAGTACATTTTGTACTCACTGCATTGCTTGTGTTGTGCGAGAGGATGATAGTGAGTTCGATGGACCTCACTTTTGTGAGTTGTCCGTGGCGGTTTTGGCGATTAGCTTGGCGGCCCGGTCGGTTGCCCTGTGGTGTTATGTGGCTAACCGTGTCGTCTTTAGGTTTGAGCCATCTTATGGCAACTTTGCTTCATTATTACTTATTTGGTACTTATGTCATTTGGCGGTCTAGTGTGTTGTAATAACTTATAATATGTATGTCTTTTGGTAGACTTGTTATATTCATTGTATGGAAATGATGCATGCTGGAATTGATGTATGTGTCTTTGCTTGTTCTGGGAGGCACATATTCATCGAGACGCGGATTATTCTATTTGTGATACTAGAACCAGTGGAAGGTTAAGTATTACAAGTTTAATAAACCGGGGTCTCACACTACTGATCTGGGACTAGTGTGGAATACAGAGTGGACCCGGGGTCGCGACACACGTTAACGAGGATCTAATAATCCTCAATTAAGTAAATTATTTATTTGTAATGCTTATTATGGATAATGTAATCTTTAAACAACCAATAGAGGTGTGCCTTGTGTCTACAATGACAAAAGAAGATTATGACCACTTCATGGCCGTAGGGTCTACTATGACCATCTTATGGTCGTAGGGTTTGCTATGACCATGTCAACTACGACCACCTTATAGTGGGAAGAACCCACAGACATGTGGACTCAATCGACTATGGACTCTCTACATTATGCTCATTCACGCGTGGTAGTTATACACGTCGTGTTTGTCTCTGACATAACCGCATGTAATTTTCTCTGTCTCTGCCGTAACTACATAACGAACGTGCGGAGTGTCTCTCTGATAGTAACCACAACCAACGTGTGCAATCGGCCAAGGGGAATTACTGATCGGAAGTTTGAAAGTTTGAAAAGCATTTTTTCGATTTAGTGGTACAATATATCCCTCCAAATGATAATTTTCTCGCCGACCAGTTAGCTCGAATAGCTTCTTTCCGATCGCCTATCCCATAAGAGTCTTCTTGGAACAACTCCAGAAGTTGTCTCTGGTTGAAAAAACATAAACTACTCCAAATGAGATAGCCTCCCTAGAATATGAAGATATGTGGATGGATTCCATCTATGAATATCTTCAGAAGGGTACTATACCCAAAGACGATCTCGATGCTAATCGTCTATCCTATAAGGCTAAAATGTATACTTTGGTTGAATGTGTCCTCTATAAATAAGGTACTAAAGGGGTACTCATGCGATGCATGTCATAGAAAGAAGGATTAGAACACTTTACAGAAATACACGGAGGTATCTATGGAACTTATGCTTCCTATAGAACACTGGTTAGAAAGGCTTTTTGACAAGCCTTTTACTGGCCAACAACCCTCCATGATGCCGAAAAGCTGGTTAAAAAGTGTGTGCAATGCCAAGTTCATAGCAAGTAAATACGCCAAAAAGCTAGTTAAAGAGTGTGTGCAATGCCAAGTTCATAGCAAGTAAATACACCGACTTGGGATTTAGATATCCTAAGATCATTCCCAAAGGCACCAAGGGGCTTTGAATTTCTTTTTGTGGCTATTTATATGTTCACAAAATAGATCAAAGTCGAACCTATTTCTGGGATCATGACGAAAGCGGCTAAGAAATTTATGATGAAAAGTATGATCACTCGATTCGGTGTTCTGAGTCATATCATAACTAACAATGGTACTCAATTTTCGAGCACAAAATTCTAAAAATTTTGCGAAGAATTAGGTACCAATCTATGCTATGGCTTTGTTGCCCATCCACAAAGTAATGGGGCAACAGAAAGGGAAAACAACCAAATTATGCAGCGAATAAAAACTCGAGTTTTCGACCAGCTTGTAAAGCGCCCTGGTTGCTTGGGTAAAAGAATTACCCTCAGTATTATGGGCAATTCGCACGAACGCTAGTCAGGCTACAGGTCAAATGCCATCTTTCCTAGTTTTTAGTGTTGAAGCTATGGTTAAAAAGTTCAACGACCTAGACCAAGAACAACATCGAGCTGATGATATCAATCTACTAAAGAAAAGAGAAACCAAGCCTTAATCCGTTCGGTAATCTACCAACAAGCCCTACGCAAATACTACGATCATGAGGTCCAACCTCGTAGCCTTGCTGTAGGTGACTTGGTTTTAAAAAAGATTCAAATCCAGTCTAATCGGAATAAATTTTCCCCCAAGTGAGAAGGTCCTTACACAGTGGTCGAAGTCACACGACTAGGCTCGGTACAACTGGCAATGGGGGATGGTAGAGTTCGCTCTATTTCATGGAACATCAATCAGCTACGAAAGTACCATGTGTAAATTCGTATACTTTCAATAAAGTTTATGTTTTCTTCAATCTTTATTGTTTTAAGAAATTTCCTAATGAGCAAAGCTTTCATAATCCTTTCGATCACTTTTAAACACTTGGGTTTCCTTACACTGGTCGCAGGACGGTAACATCACCTAGTCGAAGTCTTTCCTCTCTGCATGTGGTCCTGCCCACTAAAAGAAACTTTCTAGCATCAAACTATTCCTCACTCTTGTGGCCAATACAAGGAAACTAACTTCGACAAAACATGGTTGAAAAAAATTAAGCGAGCTCTTTTTCCAATGTTTCCTTACTACATTTACTTCAACTAAGCAAACAGTTGGGGGTTAGGATAAAATTATAATCATGACTTTAGTTGTTAGTCTTAATTTTCAATTCACATTTTTTACTTTGTCTAATGAGTTACTAACTATTTGAAAAGACAATTTGCAAGAAATGAAGCTTTATACATACACAAAATCAAACATTGTCTTTACAATAGACTATCTATTACAAACTACTTGGAAGGAGATCCTTGTTGCCTCTCCTCCGCGATGTTTTTACCAGCTGATTGAGCCACTTCGATAAATCCTTGGCTTCTACTCTAGGGCAGTCGAAATCAGCCTCGACTGGAAGAAGGCAAAGGCGCGAGTCATGTGCTTTAAGTTTTGCCTACTCCGTTTTCGATCGCTCGCCTCATTGACTCAGCCTGATTGGTCTTTAGAGTAGTAATCAACTCCTGGAGGTTCCCGACCTCCTGAGCAACACAGCTCGTGTGCCCGACCAGAGTGTTTTCAAGAGGAGCAACCTCCTTAGCACCCAGTCCTCTAAGCACACTATTTAGGAGAGAAAAGTTGTCTTGAAGGTTGATTTTGGTTGCCTTCGTCTTGTAATATCCCGAATCATTTTAGGAAGGACAATTGTGTTAAGAGAAGGAATTAGAGGTTTTCAAGGGTGTTTTTGCTTAATTTGGAAAACTTAGGCCATGGGCTTTCGGCCCACGGCGTTGTGGCCCAAGGGGGAGCTAGCTTAAGAACGGGGGCAGCCAAACCCTAGCCCCACTCCCCTCTTGCGCCTCCACTCCCTCCCCTTGTCCAACCGCCGCCCCCTACTGCCTTCCTCCAAGCCGCCGCACAGCTAGTGCCAAGTCCTGTGTGTTGCTACTGCTAGCTGCTAGCAATGCCTTGCTGCATGTTTTGTATGGCTTTGTGGTGGATTCAATAGTAGAAGAGAAAGAAAGGAAGAGTAAGGGAGGAAGAAAGGAAGAGAAAGAAAGAAAGGAAGAGGAAGGGAGGAAGAGAGGAGGATCTCGCGAGTAAATTCATGATCGACGTCGTGATCTCCAAGGGTGACGATCAAGTTTTCTCCTCCGTTTTGTTTAGCATTTTCTAGTCGGGAGAAATTCATTTAGTAGATCTCCAAGGGTGACGATCAAGTTTTCTCCTCCGTGCTGTCTGTGTTGTACTGTAATTTTGGTTACCAGTTGGGCGTAATCTGGGAATTTCATCTACTAGAAATTTGTAGGGGACATCGATAGCTTTCTGTAGAAATTTATTCATGTCGATCAGATGAGTAGATTTTAAGTTATGAATTTTGTAAGCTTGCTGTCTGGTAAGTCTGTCGGGTTCTGGTAGCACGTATTAATCTGTAGATTAAAAATAGAATATGGAATAATTTGGCTTTTTGATCTACCTTAAAAGGGTAGATAACTTCTTAAGAAATCCAAAGAGTCCAAGAACATTATTTTTGGACAGGTAGAACAAAATTTATGATTTTTTGGAAGACTACAATCCAGAACCGGATTGTTGTTAGATGCAGTCGTGGGAAAACATTAATTTCACTGAGATAATGGCAGAATAGAATTTTTGGCATAACTAAGATATGGTAGATAATTCCCTGTAGTTTCGGAAAGGTCATAGATAATTATATTTGCATGTGTGGATTAAAATATATGAAATTATTAAGTCTATTGTACGGAAGATGATAGATCTATCTTCTGGGTTAAAAACAGGAGTTTGGATTATTTAATCTGGACTTTTAATCACCAGAGAAATTGTAGGAAATTTTGTATAGATTCCAGAAATGGTATGGTTTACCATGCTACGATGTGGGGGTTGAAACTTATGACGATTTTACTGCCGTGATAGCAAGGGGGATTGTCCGGTAAAGGGGAAAAGTTGTGGAATTGGAGAGCGCGTAGGAGCGTTGTCAACTAAGAGTTGATTTGTATTGCCGTAGATTGTATTGAGTTGGGTGTTTACTGTAGGCAGAGTGGCTTCGAGATTGGTGTCACCTTCAAGTTATCCCGATCGTCACAACTAGAAAGGCAAGTGCATGGTAGAATGGTATTTGAATGTTTGGAATTGCTATTTGGTTAAATGAATACTTGCTTTGACTATTCATGTGAATTATGCCTATTTCATAATACCATATGCTTTCGATAACTTGATAATAATGATGATGACTATGGAAGAGTGATGAATATTCATTGCATTGCATGTTCAGTATTCATGATGGAACGATTTGACCCACAGGAGAGATGAGGTCCCCATATGTAAGATATGGGCAATGAGATCCTCGTATGAAAAATGATGGGCAATTGGTCTCCGCACTAAAGAGTGCGGGCATGAGTGAATATCGACAGGTGTTACACTCCGTTATATCGGTATAAGCAGAAGATGAGATGTGGCATGAGCATGAGTTTGCATTTCATTCATGAAAGATGAAAATGTGATCTGAGATAATGAGAACGAATTGTTGTTGAGATGATACCTCGTTTGTTATTTACTTGTAATTGCTGAGTCATGGACTCACTCTTACTTATTTGTTTGTAATAATTGGGATAAATTGTCGTTCTCCCTAGTTCTTTATAGTTTGTAATACTGTTAGAAGATGTGTTCTTTAGTTTAAACTTATTTTTGATGCCTTTGATAATTATTTGATTCATATTATCTTCAACTTATGGTTTAACGTGTTGCTTAAATTTAGGTTTCATATTTTATTGAATGATTATTCTAGAAGTCTATACGTTGTTAATACTTGATTAATGGTTAAAATTGGTTGTGATAGTAGTTATAGGTGTCATCTTGGGCTTTTGTTAAGTCGGGGTGTTACACGTCTCCTCCTATCTGCGGGATAGTAACTCCTGGAGTCATTTTGTTTCTGTCGCTTGCTCTGTAAAAAGAGTAACGACTAGTTAATAAAACAATACTTTAGACTAATGTCTTATACTGGTCGTAGTTAAGAATTTCTACATGCCAAGCGGTCATCAAACTTTTTTACTTTCTTTTCATGAGAGGCAGCATCCCTTGTGCGCTGTTTCTCCCATGTCTTGACACTCTTGTCTTTTTCTTTTGTGATGCGGGTGAACTCCTTGATCACCATGCTCTATGATCCGAGCTCGGATTGAAGCTTACCCACATCGACTTCTTTTTCTATAAAAAGAAGTCAGAAAATAAGAAAAAGAAAGAAAGTTGTCAAAATAACAAATATAAAAGAAATACTTACTTTTGATAGCATTCTACAGCCCGCAAGCTACAGAATTTGCCTCCTGAAGGTTCTTAAACAAGTCTCCTTTTTATGCCCTTAACCTTTGTGACTCTATTTTCTCGTAATCGAGTGTATCAGCTAAAGGCTTAGCACTGCTTTTAAACCTACAAAGGCCAAAGTGTTTTAAGTACTAAACGAGTGGTCGAAATCTACTCGTAAAAGTAACTTACCATCTCTCTGCCTGCTCGAAGAGTGTTTCCTTCTGCTTCCTCAGCTTAACAAGTTGTCTGGTGAATTCACCAACTGTTGCAACTTGTTCAAGAGATTTCTGGAAAAGAAGCAAATAATGAGAAAATCATAAATGAAAAAAAAAACCAAGTACTCGTGTATTTGGCATCAAATACTTATATCAATCGTTGATCAAGCAAAGTATGAGTATACGGTATTGGGATCTTTAATTTTATTGAGTCCCATGACCTTTGAAGATGCTTGTCATCAAAGATATGCCCTCGGATCGGAATATCCTTGGGGTGGGGAATTTGGTCGCGTGATCTCCACAATGAAGTCCCAACCGCTGGAACACCAAAAAATTCTGGAAATGGGTCGAATTCTTCATTGTGGTTAGAATTGGATTTGACCACTAGGGGGATTGAACTTCTTTCAACCACAAGCTCTGCTGGAGTGGCAGTAGCCTCCACAAAAGACGTAAAACTCTTCTAGTTTTCCTTTTCTATTCGCTTGACAAGAGCAAGAGAAGGGGAAACTGAGAATGTTTTAGCATCATAATAAAAAGGGGAAATTAGCCCAGTGACATTGCGTTAGAGTGTAATCGGAGGAACGACACTCTGTTCGTCTCGGGCTGGAAAATAACATCGTGAACATCGAAAAATTAAATGAATGGCATCCTGGCTTTTTCCATAATTTTTTAAATATAGAAATTGAGCTCAAAAAAATATCAATTTTTTTGTGAAGTCTCCCGGCACAGTTTAATTGCTTGCGTATTTTTTTTCAAAATTTTATATGTTCTGATTTTGTCTCTAAAATTCATTTAAGTATATTATTTGTAGGAATTTCCTAATATAGAAAATAAGGTCCAAACATTATGAACTTTTTTCAGACTCCTTACATAGTGGACTTGATTGTGTAATTTTTCGAGAATTTTTACAAAATTAATTAATGCAATTTCATAATGTCAAGTGTGAGGAAATTATGACCTGGAGAAGGGTGGACACAGCTATTAGAATAAGCTTTACACTCTGCAGAGATTGTACAACTTTGCCCACAAGGGATAATTAACTTATAATGTTCGTTTCACACACATTCATTGGTGTGCAACTAAGTGATTATCACAAGGCCTTTACTATGCACTATCCCAAAGTAGTCATGCCCGCTAAGGTTTCGCTGTCGTAAGGTTTCACGCCAAACGGAAGCCCTCTCTTGCACCATGTGGGATAATAAAAAGTAGGTCATTCTGATACCCACACAACCGGATGGCACAATCATAGTGAAACGTTGCAAATTAGTTAGCCAGGTCTGTCCCACAATCCCACACCAGACTTGTGGCAGTACGGAAGAGCTTTACAATCCGCAGCTCGCAGACCGGTCCTTAACTGACTCGGCGACTTCCAAAAGTAACCTCTGGTGAAGAATCTAGACCCGCCATTATGAGTTAATGGAGTATTTTGGTAATTAATGATAATCGTCATGTGGACTAACATTTTCCATGAGTTGGTGAAACAGGTTGAGTCCCATGATGATGAAGACTTTGGGTGGCACCGTGAGTTGATTATCATCAAGTCAAGATTCGGGATGAAGGATGTCATCATGTGTTGATGAGTATCAAGATAAGATCCCGAAGTAAAGAAAATCATCATGTGTTGATGATATTCAAGACAAGATCCCGAAGTGAAAAAATCATCATGTGTTGATGATATTCAAGACAAGATCCTGAAGTGAAGAAAATCATCATATGTTGATGATATTCAAGTCAGGAACTTGGAGTAAAGGAAATCATCATGTGTTGATGATTATCAAGTCAAGAACCCGAACTTGGAGTGGAGATGTTTGTCATCAAGTGATCACTCAGAGATGGATGCTTAGGCAAAGGTATGACTAGTATAGGCTAAGGATGCGTTCCTAGTCTTTTACTGGGCTAGGTGTGTGGTTGGAAGACCGAATTGCTAGTATAGGTTATCATACTATTAAGAGGGGTCTTGTCTAGTAGCTTGAGTCTCACCATGTGTTGATAGCTCCATCCCGCTTGCTCTAGCTCTTCTAGGCATGATGTTATTGTTTGCAAATGTATTTTGTAAATAGTTGAAGCTCATGCATTAACTCTTTAAAGCATGAGACTACAATTTGCAAATGGTTGAAGTCCATGCACCTACTCCTTGTGGCATGATACTAAAGTTCGCAAATGTGTTTTGCAAATAGTAGATGCTCATGCATAATGCTTGTAGCATGTGATTTTAGTTTGCGAATATGTTTTGCAAACGGTTTAAGTCCATGTACCAATTCCTTGTGGCGTGAAGTCGGCAAACGTGTTTTGCACCTTGTTGAGAATCATACTTTCATACCTTGTTTGCATCACGCATCAATTTGCGAATGTGTTTTGCAAAATTGAGTTGAAGCATTTTGCCAAATCAGCTTTTGTTATCTTTGACCGGACTAGCCGTAGTGGGTAGACCGGACTGTCCAGAACCCCAGACCTTTGAAGCGGTCAGGTTTTTCTAGAGAGCCTCTGATGAGGACATCCCTAACTTGGATACAACCGCGCCTACACACACAACTGATCCATAACCAGTGTTACAAGGACCAATTACTCGAGCTCGTGCTCGCCAACTTAATCACCAGGTGAATTCGTTCATATGTTTATATATTATTAAGAATAGATCGCTACCTAATGCAAGTGATTTAATTATGCTTAGGAACATAGGAAAGGACCAAGGAGAGGTATGTGGAGTCATGGACAAGCATAGAAGGCATAATGGAGGTCATCACGTCACTTTGGGTCCGAGCCAAGCAATAGTTTGAGTTGGGCTCGTTCTGGATCCGAGTTCGGACTGCTGCGAAAACACTAAGTTCAAACGGCCGTAACTTCTTCATACGGACTCCGTTTGGGACGTTCTTGGACTTCATTGAAAGATTATCAGGTCTACTTTCCAATGGA